>CAMQGK010000001.1:2575000-3175000 GCA_947000775.1 Pterois miles
TTTTGAACGTCAATATCACATAGTCAATCGTGTTCATTTAATTGTGGGAAACCAAAATCGTGATCGCGATTAATACTTGATTAACTGCACAGCCCTAGTCTACAGGCTGATAGAGGAAACCCAGAAAGTTACGTAAGGTCTCGTGTTTTAGGTTACATCAAAACCTGTTCACGCATTGGCAATAAAATAAGTCTTTAAAAGGGACTGTGTCTAAGTAAACAAGACTGAAAATCTGACCAAATCAGGATGTGCAGCGTACACAAGTGTAACATGGTGGCTTACCTACTGACACTGTTGAATTAAAAGTAATGTTTGTCCTCTTTCTCTATTCCTCTGCAGCTCAGTGTTGCAGACCTCCAAGCCACCATTAAATACATGCGCGACAACAAGAAATACAAAAAGGTATGCAGCAACATGCTGTTGTTGTTTATATACATATATATGTCTATACATGCTCTAAATAGATCAGTGATAAAATCCGGTCAGGTTATGATGTAGTGGTTCTGGAAGATCATATCATAAAACGTATTTTTGTCCCTTTCTTTGCCCACACACATTCACAGATGGTGTTCTACATCGAGGCATGTGAGTCTGGGTCAATGATGACCGACCTGCCTGATGACATTGACGGTGAGTTGAACTTTCCAGGAAAACCCAAGAGATCATGCAGCAGCAATGATCAATGAAAAGTGCTGATAAAGAGCTGATTAAATCCTCAACAACATGAACTTGACTTTTTCCTCATGACCATTTGACTGAGATCAGCACTGCGGTCCGATTGTGGACTTTAATATGTGTTGTGATATTCAGACACTGTGGTCAGCATTATGGCTTTGGTAATTTGTGAGCCTCGTCAACTCTGTCATGTGCTCGGCCTCATGACATTAGGTGAACGTAACAGGACATGAATCATGCCTCTGTACAGTTTTTACATCCTTTTTTTTTTTTTTTTTTTACACACACTTTCATCTCTGGTCTAAATGATTAAATGAGATACTTAAAGTCCAAATGTAAAAAATTATTTAAAACACACTCTTTAACTTCCTTCCTTCCACTCTTTAACTTAACACTTCCCTCTAAATGAGCTCACAATGTTGTTTTTGAAATAAATGAATCGGTCAAACAGACATGTGAGTCATGTTTACTGGAAAATTATAATGCTTTACCAAACTGTCACACAACATAACATGAGAGTATATCTCTGTTTTTCAGTGTACGCCACCACAGCAGCCAACTCACATGAGTCGTCTTACGCCTGCTACTACGACGAGGACAGAGACACCTACCTGGGAGACTGGTACAGCGTCAACTGGATGGAGGACTCTGATGTGGTGGGTGATGATGTTTCCCACCGTTGTTTTATTTTTCAATACAAAGTTTTAAAAGTTTTTATGAAAATTTGAATGAAAGATTGTGCGTACACCACTAACGTCTGTGATGAATACAGTTCAACCCCGAACTAAACAGTGAGGCTGATGTCAGTTAGATAAAATTGCAATCAGTAATGCTGATTTCATGCATACCTCATTTCCTGTGAATCTCTTGTACATGTTAAGGCAATTTGTATCTTGTGATACTATAAATCATATCAAAAATATGGTTTTATTTCATGAAAGCTCTTACGGATGTCAACCTCTGGGAGTGTGATACGTAGGACTGCCCCCTCCGATTACTTGACTAATCGGTAGAGGATTTCTTTGGTCATTTTTAATGCTTTTTTCCAAGAAACTTATGAGCACATCTCTGGTAGACACAAGATTTAAAATATCAGTTTTGTGTGATTCTTTCTGGAGAAATTCAACGTGTTAGTCGGCTGAATTTCTTTGGTCGAGGACGGCCCTAGTAACACATGCAAAGAAACTTGGTTTTCGAGACATTAAGTAGAAAACACATTTTACAGTTACTGAACATCAGCTGAAATCTCAGTTGCTTTCATCGTTTACATTGACTGCTACTATTTAATCTGCTTTTATTCCTCAAATGTTAATTCAGCTAAAAACTAAACTGCTCACATACAAACTGACCGCCTGCAGGATTTTTTATGAATGCCTTCAGCAATAACAGTTCAAGTGCTTCTGGCTCAAATACCTCAGTGCTTCAGATTCAACTGACACTTAAACTGCGTTTCCTTAAGAAGAAGAAGAAGAAGATCTACCTTTATTAGTCCCACAGTGGGGAAATTCAATTTACACTCTGTTAAACTCATACATGGTACATGCAGACCTGAAACACACATACATGCATTAATGGAGAGATGTCAGAGTGAGGGGGCTGCTCCTGACAAGCGCCCCGAGCAGTTGGGGGTTTGGTGCCTTGCTCAGGGGCACCTCGGCAGTGCCCAAGAGGTAAACTGGCACCTCTCCAGCTACCAGTTCACACTCAGTTTTTGGTCCATGTCGGGACTTGAACCTGTGACCCTCCGGTTCCCAAGCCAACTCCCTACAGACTGAGCTACTGCCGCCCCCACAATTACAATGTTTTGCATGCAAGATATGTAAATGATAAAGTGCAGCAAGCCTGTCATTGTTGTGAAACAAACCTTGACAGGGCAAGACTTCACATTGGGGTCTTGCATCGCCCTGAAGATGATTCGCTATCTGGACATTATCCTGGACCGGAGCAGCCAGGGATTGAACCACCAACCTTCTGATTGGTGGATGACCTGCTGTACCCTCTGAGCCACAGCCTCCCCAAATATAATAATACAATCTTAGCTTGTTTGCATGTGTAATCTTTACCAAAAGTCAGCAATATCTTAAGAAATTTTTGCCTTTTTTGGTTACCTGTATTTCCGACAGTTTATTCAGAATTTTACAACTCTGTTGCCAACTGATATTAAACCATACAATAGCAACTGAGACTGTATTAAGTCCATAAAAGGTTTATTTGCTGTTCCAAACACCTGTTATCAAAGAGGCAGGGACAGGAAAAGGAAGTGGTGAATGTTTCCAACAGCAGCAGCAGCAGCGGTTTGGTACTTTGCATAAGCAGCGATGGCACCTGTGACCCTACATTAGAGAAACATCCCAAAACTTGAACTTCATGAACAGATAATAAAACGTTCAAGAACATTCAAAAAAGTTCATTTTTTCATTTGTGATTTCAGAAAATATACATAGATATTGCAGAGTACTTTGTTTTTGTAAATATTTTGTCGGTTATTTTATGAAACTGTCCTGTTTATGATGTTTTCTTTCCACTCATTGTGCTTCCAGGAGGACTTGAAAAAGGAAACTTTGTTGAAGCAGTTCAAGATTGTGAAGAGCCACACAAACACCAGCCACGTCCAGCAGTACGGAAACAAGGTGAGAGGATGACAAAATCATCACTGCTCACTTTAATATTATTCAAATATTTTCAGTGATTTTCAGTTTTCACATATATTGTGCAATCACAAATTACTCAAAGCTCCAAAATCAGATCAAGAGAAACATAAAAAGAAACTACTGATAAACTGAAAGTGAAATACCACATCAGTACAGTTAACTGGTGCTTAATAAATGAATGCATGAGTGAATCAATAATAAATATGCAAATGCTGAAAAAATAGTTAAATAAATAAAAAGGAAAATAAATTATGTTTAGGTCTGAGTTTGTCTTGTTTTGTGGAAATAACTTGGGCTTGGATACTATTTTATTTGTCCATATAACTGGCAGAATGGTGATGTGGAGGGAAAGGGAGAAAAGAAGTGTGTTTCCTGCCCTTGTTTTGCCACCTATTTTAAGTTTCTTACTCTCTATACAGACTTTGGCCCACATGAAGGTCATAGCGTTTCAGGGTAACCCCAAGGCCAGCAGTCAACCGGCTCCATTGACCCTGCAGCCAGTTGCAAACCCCAATCTGACCCCAAGCCCTGACGTTCCTCTGGCCATCCTCAAGAGGAAGATGATGGCCTCCAATGATATCAGAGTTGCAAGAGGGCTACTGATGGAGATGAATGCCCACCTCCAGGTGTGTGACTCGGCTGTCGCAGTATGCTGCAATGTTTCAGGTCCTCTGTGGAGGACTTTACAAGCCATGCACATCTGATTTATCAGGAAGATTTAACTGCATAAGTTGAGCATTTACCATGACATGTTACAGATTTCTAACTGTGTGTGTGTTCAGGTGAGGGAGATGCTGGCTGAGACTATGCGCCAAGTGGTAGAGAGGGTGACCGGCGACAAGCTCATTGCCGAGGCGGTTCTAAACGACAGAGCCAAGCTCTCCCAGCATCAGTGCTACAATGCTGCAGTCAACTACTACAAATACAACTGCTTCAACTGGCACAAGACTGAGGTAGAAGACTACATCCTGCACATTCATTTAAACCAGACAGGGAGCCATGCCATCCAAATTTAGGAAGTGTTTGTGGTTAAGGTAGCGGTTGATTGGTTACGGTTTTGGCAGGATTTATCTGTATCTGACTGGTTCTGCTTCAGAAGAGGAAACACCAGATCTGCTTCACATATTATACATCAGTAGGTTGTGTGTGGCACATAACAACAAATCGGTTTGTTTTTTTGTATTTAAATAAAAAGGACCCCGGAGCATAAAATAGATGAAGCAGATAAAGACATGCTGTGCAGAAGGTGTTTCTACTACAGTTGACCCACCTCAGCAAACAGGTATCAGAGCAGATAGAACAGAGCAGCCCTAGTAGAGAATATGTTTTTAACTCCATATGAGTGTAAAATTAAAATAAGATGATACATATATATGATGAGGAACTGGTGAGGAAGTATTTCAAAGGATGGGTTTTTACCTTGTCCTTGATTGTAACTTAATTACAGTATTTTCATGGGTACTTTCATGCAGCTGTATGAGATTAGTTTCCCTTTCCTCTGGAACTGTTTGACATTTCGAGTTCCACAAATACAACAGGGGGAAATTAACTCTGGTTATTAACATTTTTAGTGTCATAGACTGTGGGAACATTTGTTTCAAACAAGTGACATCCTCTTGTGTTTCAGTATGAATACGCTCTGAGACATCTGTACGCTCTGGTGAACCTGTGTGAGAAAGGATACTCTGCAAACAGGTAAGCTCCACTTCCCACTTTATAAACCTCTTGCTTAACCTGCCTGTTTCAGTTGTCTCTGGTTTTATGATTCTTATTAGGGCTGCACCGAATAGTTTGAAGCCCCAAAACTTCATTCACAACATTGACGATTATTAGTATTGATAACGTAAAGAAACATTGCATGCCTATTTTCTCTCTTGTGAGTGATGCAGCACTCCAGTCAGAGATCTCTGTAATTGTCACAGTCCAAAATTCAAAATTTATTGAAAAACGAGATGCAATCATTTCTAAAATTCATGTTTTATCCATCAATCCATATTTGTTGGTGTTGAACCTTTCAAAACAACATTTTCGTTGTGATCAAAAAACACAAAGGGAGGCAAGCATCTGTATTAACAGGTCAGTCTAGAAGCAATCTAATGGCACATTATACATACATTTATATAACCACACTGACATATTCATAACATCATCGTATTGTAGTGTTGCTGTAGTGAGACAAATCTTTGCAGGGTTAGAAATTCGCTAACAATGTTGAGTACTAAGCGGGCAAAATATGGTAAAAAGTACAATCGAGAGTGGGGAAGAAGATTGAATTCACCCTCAAGGAGGGGACAATGCAAAGGCAGTTTGCCATTTTTCTAAGTGTGATATACGAACACATCATGCTGATCTGGTGAAATGCAAAAATTCAATTTAATATTCAAATTCTTTAAGTCACAAGCTAGGAATTGATGCAAAAATGAAATGCATGCAATCCAAAATAAATTCATACATTAACTCTCGAGGAAAAAAAGTTTGGAAAAATGTGTTTGGTGCAGTGTCCAAGGAGCTCAAACAACAGTCAATACCAACAGGAGAATTTTGGCAAATTTAGTTGGGTGCTACCCACATAATGAGCTGTACTGTCCCACAAATGCATGATCCTTACAAGATGGACATCACTGTGAAGGCAAATAACCAGGCTTTCCAACCATGTAAATACAATGACAATCAGTATTGTAACAATCGAGAATAATACACTAATACACTAATTTTCAAACTTTTTTTTCCCCTTGAGTTTATATATGAAGTGATCAAGTGGCTGCCTCTCTCTCTCATATTGTAGTAGGTACTGTAGGTAAGGTCGCTTGTTTTGGGCTTCTTTTTATAAGAAGAAGAAGAAGAAGATATTCCTTTACTAGTCCCACGAGGGGAAATTCAATTTTTTCACACTGTTGTTAACTTATACACGGTACATGCAGACCCGAACACACACATGCACAAACATGCAACAATGGAGAGATGTCAGAGTGAGGGGGCTGCTCCTGACAAGCGCCCCGAGCAGTTGGGGGTTTGGTGCCTTGCTCAGGGGCACCTCGGCAGTGCCCAAGAGGTAAACTGGCACCTCTCCAGCTACCAGTTCACACTCAGTTCTTGGTCCATGGTGGGACCATGGTGGGTCACCGTATAGATCTAGTTCCTTGTTTCTCTTGCAAGATTCAGCAACACTGACCTTCATTTGAACCTCCTATAGAAACTTTGAATGTTTAGAAAAGTAATCTGATTGTGGTTGTATAAAACTACAAACTTAAAATTGAGGCAAATTAATATTTCAATTATTTGTCCTTAAAATTAGTATAGTTGATACTGAAACCAGTTGTGTTTTGCTTTTCTGCAGCATCCAGCTTGCCATGGACGTGGTGTGTCATTTCCGCAATTAAAGGGGTTTCTACAAATCCATGAAAGTCTCCCATCAAACTGCCTCTCTGGTGTGGGAATGCCTGAGGACACGGAGCTTCTCTTTGCACTGCTTAGGAATCAATCTGATGTGGAATTGATGTTCTTGTTATATCAACAAACCAACACTTCTTTTTTTAAAAAAAACTTGTGATGTTTTTATGATTTTACAGAGTACTTTTAAACTTGTTTGTGTAATGAGTTGCACTATGACTGTGAAAGGTTTGTGGATGATATTTTACTGCTTCTGATTATTTTTAGATCAATTACAACATGGAATTCATGTAAATTTGTTGTCTCTTTATTTGTGGTATGGATGGCCTGGCATGAATGGTTGATTGACATGTAAAGGACGAACCACTGAATGTTGATTGTGAGATTTTACTGTAACACAGGGATCTTAAAATAAACCTGAAAGACCAAAACTGTTAATAAATCACTTTTCTTATTACATAATATCAAAATGACACTTTTGGGATAATATTTCACATGGTTCACACATTAACAGTCGCTAGTCTTTAAAAGAGGATTGGTATGGTGTCCTAATAATTCTAGCTAAGCCTATTTTGCTGTGATTCCACCGCCTGACAGACACTTAGACCCACACACATCCTCCTTTAGTATGAACTGCTATCGGCTTTATGAGGATTGTGCGATTCCTGTGAGCTTGTTTTAACACCTGATATATTTAACAGAATATTTATTTCTGTGAGAAGGATTTTTAAGCTCATTTAGTGCCTGATCCAACTGGGAATCTTTCTTTACCCACATGAAAACCATCCTCTTCTTCCTCCACTTTATACAGTGTGATGCTGTGATTACATCTTAGCTAATTATGTAACTATGTATTAAAAAACTATAACAATACACAGGACACAGTTTCAAATGACAGACTGATCAAATAGGATATTTACACACCTGTGATTATCTGGTATCAGTGTTATCAAGTATCCATGTCTGACAAATTTGCCTAATATGCAATCTAATTGTCTTGTAGTGATAAAATGAAAAACCACCTGAATAGATAAGACTTATATTTAATTAATATGAAAATAAATTATCCTGTGAAATATATTTAGAATAATAATTTTGTTCAGAGTTTCATACTTCACAGACAATAAGTCCTAATGACTTGGATTCCCTTGTTCCTCTAGTGCCACCATGAGGTTCACATTTGTAGTTTTGAGTGAAATTATGTCATGACAGCCAGTGGATGGATTAATATAATTATGTACACATATTCCTGTCCCTTTCAGGATGAATTGTAATATCATTGGTGGTCCCTGACGTTATCACCAAGCACTGTCTTTATAAACTTTTTAAATTAGTTTTAATATTATTTATGACAGAATACTTACAAACCCAGTGACATTCCCAACTGCATGTTATCATTAATCTCTGTGCCACAGATCTGTCTGACTGGCTTATTAAAATCAATTGACAGATGTACATCATCACACATATAATAACAAATGCATTGAGTAATATTGAAAAAACTCCACATGAAATAATAACATTGCGCTATCTAGTGGCGAATTTATGACTTGCATCTAAAAATTAATAAGTATGATATTGTGTGGAGGTTCATTTAAAAAAAAAAAAGATGACTGGCTATGTTGTTCTACCTCTGTATTTATTATTTGATGACCGGTCTTTCATTATTTTACTATTTTTTCCGCAATGTGTATTTGTTAATTTATATTTGGCTTTGTATTATTAGATATCATTGTTTGATGTTTACCTTGTCACTATTTGATCTGAATATTTATTATTTGAGGATTTACATAAAGTCCCATTCACTTAAAAATATGTTTTGCATATAGTTTCTCCAATATATGTTTGAGCCTATTTTTAATACCCTATTTATAATATAATATTTATAATAGCCTATTTTTTAATTAAGAAAGGGAGAAGGGGTAATTTTAAGATTTGGAATTTAATTTTTTGTGGGAAAAACACAAAGTCATAGCAGCGTGTTTTTTAAAAATACGCCTGGGTGGGTTGCTAATGCCATTTGTTATTTTTTATCATTAAATGCAATGATAATTGTTAAATATCCAACAGAAGTTGAGCTCAACGGCCTACTGTTCCGGTTGAGATGGTCACCCTAGCAGGATGGTCCCCCCTCTCTGTAGCTACCTTTTCTTTAGCATGACTGACTGAAATCTATTAATGGAGTTTAAAATGGGTACTTATTATTTTTATTGTGATTATTAGCTTTATTTTTGTAACATAGTGGGTGACGTGCTATTTTAAATTGAAATTATACGTTATATATACGACATTTGCTTCGAATTTTAGGCAGGCAAAACGCTCCTCTGCCCATTTCCGCGGAGGCCGTCCTGGCAGCGAAGTACCTGCCCTCTACTTCCCACCCACCTCGTAAAACAGGAAGACAAGCTGGCCGAAACCCGTCTCGGTAGTATGAAAACACGACAGATGATTGAAAAGCTTTAATAGCAAACAGACCAGCCGCTGAGATACACCACAAATTGGACTTTAAACGGTCGGTCGGATTAAACTGTAGCTGTAACGTTAACTGCTTTGTTAACTCTCCCGCTGCTTTCACGAGTAAAGCGGGTTTTTAGCTCGCTACATTAGCCTGTTTGCTAACTTTAACATAAATCCGGATTGAGACTCTTCCACAGCTGGTTAGGTTGCGCAAGACGGCTAGCAAGTCCGCTCGTTTATAACACCTTTTTAACATGGGATCCAGAGCGTCCACGTTACTCCGAGAAGAGGAAATTGAAGAAATTAAGAAGGAGACTGGCTGTAAGTTGAGCTCAGAGTGATGGACATTAGCTGCTATTTACATTTTGTGTTGCCATCCAATGTCACTGCAGAAACCCCCTTAAATATGTAATCAAAGGAAGTTGCACTAATGGCATTTATTGCATGATTCTTGGCTGTATATCAGGGTAATAGTGCACACATACAAACTCTGGTGGTGTAATGAGGTATTTAGGTAAAAAGTGATTGTGCCTGAAGCAATGAATACCTGTTATCTTGATCTGGTCTGGTAGTGAAGTCTTTTCCTCTGTGGTGTCCTCCCTCCAGTCTCCCACAGTCAGATCACCCGTCTGTACAGCCGCTTCACCAGTCTGGATAAAGGAGAAAACGGCACTCTCAGGTAGGCAATAACACAATAGGGAGAATAAACACATTAAACACTAGCCACATGTTGTGGTTAATCCATTTGTTCCTTTACCAGTCATTTGACAGGCAACCAGACAAGCCTAGCAGGACATTTTCCATTACTGAGGACAAATTAAGTTTTTTTTTTTTTTTTGGCTTGTGTATCCACATACAACAGTGCAAAAGTGGTAGACTTAAAATGTTAATTTCCTCACTTACAGCTTTGCAGATTGCTATAAAACTTAAGACGCCTGCAGGTTATGCTTGTTGTAGACTGGCTTTGTACATTAAGAAAAGCTGTTTTCAAAAGGTCCAGATGTTTGATGTTCCTATAACAAAGTGCTTTTCAAATTAAATTGAAAGGTGTGTTTAAATAGATTTTGCTTGTTTAGAGTTGCAACAATGTTCTTTCAAAACATTTCTTATTCAATGAATGTACTATCTGAACATCAGGCACAACATTAACAACATTATGACCACTGACAGGTGAAGTGAATAACATTGATTATCTTTTGACAATGGCACCTGGCAGTGAGTGGGATATTAGGCAGCAAGTGAACATTTTGTCCTTGAAGTTGATGTGTTGGAAGCAGAAAAATGGGCAAGCGTAAGGATTTGAACGACTTTGACAAGGGCCAAATTGTGATGGCTAGACAACTGAGACAGAGCATCTCCAAAACTGCAGCTCTTGTGGGATGTTCCTGGTCTGCAGTGGTCAGGACCAACCAAAAGTGGTCCAAGGAAGGAAAACTGGTGAAACGGCGACAGGGTCATAGCCGACCAAGGCTCATTGATGCCCATGGGGAGCGAAAGCTGGCCTGTGTTTGATCTAATAGAAGAGCTACTACAGCTCAGATTGCTGGAAAAGTTAAAGCTGGTTCTGATAGAAAGGTGTCAAAACACACAGTGTGTTGCAGTTTATTGCATATGGGGCTGCGTAGCCACATACTGGTCTGGGTGCCCATGCTGAACTAATGTTATGGCTGATCAGTGTAAATTCAGTAGGACAGAGATCCTGCATTGACATTACATTAAAGTTGTCAGCCACAGACATTACTGATTCCCAGATGGGTATTGATAATGAAATATTTGATGTTTGAGCATATTGAGATTTCAGTGTGACATTCTGTGGTTTGTGTTTAACCACTGGTTCTATCCTCATTCTGGGCAGAACAAACAATAGGTGAAGAAATAGGTAATCATTAAAGCTGCTAACACATTTGAAACTTGGTTTGATGATGAGGGTGTATTTGCAGGTCAGTCTCTAAAGGGTAAAATAAAAATACATCCCTCTATGGATTCGGAGAACTCATTCTTTTGTGTTTACACATAACACCTTCTTGGTTCCGCTTGTTCATCCTCCAGTGCTTTCAGTCAAAGCACACAGCCAGGTACATCTTCCCAAGGTGACTTTCTTATCATTCATTAGTTGCCACAATAGTGAGATTTTATATTGTATCTCAGCCGACCAACCTCAGGTCCCACTGATACACCGAAGTTTTTTTTTTTTCTTTGATTGACAAAACTTCAATTCAGTCAATTGATATATATATATTTTTAGGTCTATAACAAACAATTATTTTCTTGATTAGTTGTTAAGTCTATAAAATGTCAGAAAAATGTGGATCGGTGTCTCCCAAAGCCCGACATGACGTCCTCAAATGTCTTGTTTTGTACACAACTCAAAGATATTCAGTTTACTGTCATAGAGAAATCAGAGAATTTAGACTTTTTTTCCTTAAAAAATTACTCAAACCAATTTCTTGATTTATCAGAATAGTTTTTCATGAGCTACTTGATCCAAAGTTGATTTATCAAAATAGTTGCTGATTGATTTATTAGTTGACAACTAAGCAATTAATCTATTTTCAGAATCAAAAATATTTATTTGCCATTCTGTTTTCTGTTCATCTTCTCCTATTTTCATATTTGCAGTCAAATCAAGTCTGCTTTTAAAGAATAATGGCGCCATCTGCTCTGTACTGCGTCATATCTGTATAAAGCGTATCATAGTTTAAGATCTGTGCTAAATTGCTGTAAGGTTTGAAGTGAACAATATCTCCTTTGAAAAAAAATATCTTTTGATTGGTTTTATCTCCTTGTGTCTGCAGTCGAGAAGATTTCCAGAGGATCCCTGAGTTGGCCATCAATCCCCTGGGAGACAGAATCATCAATGCCTTCTTTCCCGAGGGGTGAGTCCCTGTTTTAAAGATCTTGTTTTTCGCAGGACTGTGCATTTTAGGTTTGAGTCACACAACCACCACAAATCTGAGCGAGGCCACCCAGCTGCTCGGTTTGTGGCTGCCTGACTGCAGAGTGGAGACGCTCAGTCTCTTCTGCCAATTCCCTGTTTGAAAAAACTGGGGGTTTTGACCGCTGCTTGTTCTTTCTGTATATTCTGCAGTTGTTTTGCTGTTTTATCTGAAAGTTGAAAACCATATGTTTCTAAATGTATCATTAAAATCCCAAAAAGTCAGATGTTGGGCTTGTAATGGTTTATAGATGTGTTCTTGTTGCTCTGGTTTTAGGTTGTTTGCTTGAGAACAGAAGCACAGAGGGTTTGGCTCTGTAAAGAGGTGTTCAGTTACGACTAGTTTGAGTTTTCATTGTGTTGCCCACACAGCTAGTGTTCATGTCAAGTATAAAGGCAATCTGAGATGTGACAAGGTTTTAGTAAATCCTTTTTCCCTCTGTTAAATGTCTTATATTATTCTCTGTCTCTGGTTTTCAGAGAGGACCAGGTAAACTTCAGGGGCTTCATGCGAACCTTGGCTCACTTCAGACCAATCGAAGACAATGAGAAGAACAAGAACGCCGCCACCAGTGAGCCACTCAACAGCAGGACAAACAAGCTGCTCTGTGAGTGCAGCGCTCGGTCACACGGGCGTGTCTGGGTGGAGCTGGTGACCCGTATCATGAACATTCACAGGATTTCATAAAGTGAGCTTAACTGTATCTGTTCTGACTTGTGTATATCTTTTATTTGTCCAGTTGCTTTCCGTCTGTATGACCTGGACAGAGATGACAAAATCTCTCGGGATGAGCTGCTGCAGGTGAGTGGATCAGTTTGTCATGTAAATAAGATGCTGAGTCACAGTGGAAACAACTTGTTCACACAATAAGTAAATCAGCCAGATGGTGAATAATTTCAAAGAGGTCCAATGGAAATCCATTTATTATTTACCGATTACCTCTGAAAATATTTGCTATTCAGTCTATTTAACAAAGGAACAAACACTGTTGAGCAATATCTGTGTCAAAATGCTCCACAGAGGGATTTCTGAGTCGATGAGAAGACTTTGCCCTTGTGCTGATAATGATGTAATATCTCACCTTAACTACAGGTTCATTATTCCCAGACGGTCTAATATCCTGTATTTTGGTTCCCTCTGTGTTATTTGTTGTCCCTCTGTGAAGCCAGCTCGGTTTCTGTGACATTGTGCGACCTGTAATTGCTCTAAGCTCAGGTTTAAATGACTCAGACAGACTTCTTGTTTGGTGCAAAACATTTGTGTCGCCTGCTCCATGTGATGCGCTGTGGAAGACAGAACCTCCCAAAAACATTAAATAGAAATAGATAAAGAAATAAATACAGAAATAAATAAGTTAAGGGAAATAAATAAGGGTTGAAATGCAAAGGGACATTGTATATAGATAAATAAATAGAGTACATTTAAAAATAAATATAAAATAAATGCAAAAATAAATATAACAAAAAAACCTACATAAATAAATAGAGGGAAAAGGGAAAATTAAACGAAGAGTAAATAAATAAGGGAATTACTATAAAGATAAATATATAAAAAAGCTAACTGAAATAAAATTATCAATAAATATAAAATAACTAAAAAATAAATGCAAGATTAAATAACTATAAAATAAATGAATAAATCAAAATAAATGCAAAATAAATAAAGAAAATAATACAAATAAATACATAAATGAATAAACATGAATATATTAATAAAAGGGAAAATTAAACAGAAGAGTAAATAAATAAGGGAGTTACTATAAAGATAAATCAATCAATAAAGAGCTACAAAATTATCAATAATTCTAAAATAACTTAAAACTAAATTCAAAATTAATAACAAAAAATAAATGCAAAAACAAATAACACCAATATTTAAGTACATAAAAGGGAAAATTAAACAGAAGAGTAATAAGTAAGGGAATTAATATGAAGAGAAATAAAAAAGCAAATTAAAACAGAAATATCAATTTATATCACATTGTATCAATTCATTAATAGCTATGTTACTTTCATATTGTTTTTGTTATATTTAATGACATTGATTTATTTTGGCAGGTTCCTTCCTCTATAATGCACTAGCCTCTAATACTCTAAATATGCATCAAAGTATTGTGTTTTTCAGTAAATATGTGTCCACTATATTTATAATCATATACTTCTTATAGTCAAGCGTGACTGCTGTCTTACTTACCATTTAACTGTAATAACTACAAATTATCTTGTCTTGTGCTTAAATAAACATAGTACCATCACCGTACTGTATTGTTTGGGCAAACGAGATGACTGTTTTTTAATGTTTGCCAGGAACTGTTTTTTCCACTGGTATTCATTAATCATGAAGGTGCTCATTCTTTACAGGTCTTACGGATGATGGTTGGTGTAAACATTTCAGATGAACAGCTTGGCAGCATTGCTGATAGGACCATACAGGAGGCTGACACCAATGGAGATAACTCCATTTCCTTCAATGAATTTATCAAGGCAAGTTTTGTTATGTCCCCTTACATGTACACCTCTCTGGTGCACTTATTTATGCTCCTTATTTATACTACGTGTTTCTATTATACTAGTAAGAACATGCTATTTGAAGGGTACTTCTAATGAATAGCTTTGACCATGGACCACAAGTAAGTCTCAAGTCCCAGTTCAAGACTGACAAGTCAAGACCCAAGTCCTGAAGTTTTAGTTTTGCGTCCTCAACATGTCATAATGCGTAATGTTCGTCCTTGGATGCTGTCAAATTGGTTTCAGCACTGTGGATCTGGGGAAGAGTCCAGAGTTCAGCAAAAAAAAAAAAAAAAACTTTTCAGGGATTCAGCAACAAACAACAAAAGCTAGAAGTTCAGTTTTTTCCCCCCACAAGTAAATCCTCTCTCCAGATAGATAAAGGATCTCTGTTTAGTTATTTCAGTTCAGTTCAGTTCAATTTTTTTCCTCATGACTAAATTCTCTTCCAAAACAAATCAATAAATGATCTCTTAAAAAAGTGAATTTGAGGCCCCAGTGGGACACAAATGAACCACAGAAAAGAAAAAAATATATTCCAAGGACACATTTCTTTTTACTTTTAGGCCCTGGTTTTTACTGTTTTGAGCAAACAGTTTCTTAATTTGTGTGAACAACAAATTAAAATATTTCAAATGGATTTTTTCTGTGCATGTTTAATGTTTTGCATGTTTGAGTTAATACGAACAACCACTTTTGAGCTGTGTCTAAACTTGCTCTGTTTCGATTGTTTCCTCAGGTCTTGGAGAAGGTGGACGTCGAACAGAAAATGAGCATCCGGTTCCTACACTAAATAACTTTTTATTTAATTATTACTTTGAGTAGAGCTTCAACATGTCAGGTGATGTCAGAACACAACCTCATCCAGCTTCTCAGCAGGCTGCTGTGGCCCACACTATGCGTACACGCCGTCAGACCAAGCATTAGGTAGATTAAGTCAGAGATCTTGAGTTTCTGCCTCTGCACTGCTCTGTAAACAAAGGGAAAAGTTGCGTGCCTTGGGTTGTTTTATGCAATGTCACTATGTATTTTTTTCCCCATTTATTTATTAGAAAACTTTTAGAGGGTCACAGATACTACCACTGCTGTTCCACTTTTCACATGAAAAATTATTTTAAAGCGCGGTACGATTTTTGCTATTGCGGTGAGTAAGTTTATTCTAAGTTTACTCATGATGTTCCGTGGATAGTTAGCACACGTGTCTTTGTCCATATAAATATGCAATGGGTCAAAGTGAAACTTGTTTTAATGCTAATAGGATCTTATGACTTTTTTTTTTCTTTGACTTGACGCGGCAGAGCAAGTCAGACCAGCCAGCTCTAAGTTTGTCCCTTGAAGCAAAGCAGGACCTGCTCCACAGACCGTTGTGTTTTACTCACTGAAGTGCCATGGTTTTGGTTCCCCTTTGTAAGTTATTATCTCATATTATCTCAACAGTAAACCAGAACCTATGGCCATGTTGGTGTATTTTTTTTTAACCTAGCTACTGCCAATAGATTACTTGTTACTATGTGATAGATTACTTCAACCAAAGCCAGAAACCACCTGGGGTGTATAATGTGATATTTAAAGAACTGCTTACTCAGTTACAGCTAGAAGAATGATTTCCATCTGTTTGGCTGGTGTTTGTGTCTTCCCTTGCGCCTGTTCTAGTACATTTGCAAAATTCTATCACTAGGATTTAGCTGCCAACGAGGCCTGCTTTCAAAAAAAAGTTTCTTTGGATTGAGTCTTGGCAAACAGTGTCAGGGCCTGTGGTGGAAACCGAGCTGTGGACCAGTTAGTTTGTAGATGTAGAACAGGGAAACCCATGATAACAAACTATGCTTCTGTTTATCTGATCAGTCTCTCTGTGGCAAAGAAAAGTGTTTGTCCGGCAATATCTTTCCCCATTGACTAGTTCCAGATGCTAAAGAGAATCAAATGTGTTTGAATTATATTTTCTGTACAGACTAGTGCACATTTACAGGCTAACCCTTTAATCTTTAATGTGAGTTTGTTAAATCATTACAAGAACACCCTCCAGCAGCTGAGTACAAGAAATGCAACTTGACCATTTTATTAATCATTATGTGATTATCAATCAGAAACGGTTCACGTGTTATGTGACGTTGGTCTAGGTATTATAAAAGTGATTCATGACTTTGATTTGAATAAATTAAGTGCCATGCTTACTTTGTCATTGAAGTAGCTGTTTTTTTTCAACCTTCTGTATCTGGGTTATGTTTTAATCCCTAAACTATGAATACTTATTAGGCCTAGGTCAGAAGATGGCTAAATTGAGTACATTTTTGTTTATTATTATGCTGATTTATTTTTCAGGATTACTTCTAGCTACCTCACCAATTCTCAAAGAGAGATGATATATTTTAGTACTCTGTAATGGGCTGCTATACTAGTTATTCAACTTTGTAAAGTTCAATTATACATGAAAAAAGATGCACATTCATAAAATGTGATAGAATTAGAACAGGGTTGCAACTGGTACTTATTTCCATTATTAACTGAGTCCATTGTTTAGTCGGAAAAAATCAGAAAGATGTCAGTTTAACAGTCCAAGATATTCAATTAGGATTTTAAGATAAGATAAGATATTCCTTTATTAGTCCCACAGTGGAGAAATTCACATATATTAAGTTATATATATTAAGTTGGCACATTATATTAAGTGGGAAGCAGCTAATGTCTTGACAGTTTTGCTTAATTGAAGATTAATTTAAAAACAAAAGTTCTAATAAATTTAAAATAGTAGATGTAATAAATAATTTTCTTTTGATGCTACTGGATACTAAGGCACTGTCAAATGTCAACATAAAAAAATAGGTTGAACAACTCTGACAACATATCAAAAATAACATTCAAAGTGCATACAATGAAGTAAAACTGATCAAGTAATAAATACTAATTTAAAAATCATATACAGGTGTGTGTGTGTGTATAAAATAAAAGGGCTCATCTCTAATTTTTACATATCAACTACAAAGAATAATTTAACAGCTGTTTTGTCAGTCATAAACAAAGATCTTAGCAGCTTCAACTTATTCTTCATACTAGTCAGATGGGGTTTAGTTTTGAAGTATCTGCATTAATGTATAAAACAATATACTTAATAATAGTAAATATTGAAAACAAAGTCTAAATCCGGATTCTCAGCAAAGATACCAAATGTGACCGTTTTCTCTGTGAATAGTGACAGCCCGATCACCGTGCCACCAACCTACAGTTAAACGTGGATTTTGGTTCATTTGCTTTTACTTGTGTTCAGGTAGCGACCGTAAATGCACCACAAAGCTGATTGATAACTGACAGGAGAAAGGAAGAAGAAGAAGAAGAACTTCCGGGGCGGGCATTCCTTTTGATTGACAGGTCTCGGGTACAATTGTCGCACTCTTCCGTTGGCTGGTAGTAACAGAGCGAAAATGGCGTAGAGCGGAGGGGTGTGCGGAGACGGGGACGAGGGGACCTTCTCCTTTCCGGGGTGTAAGGAGGGAAAATAGAGGGCCCGGTGGGTTTTCGGTTTATTCCTCTCCTTCTCACCCGGCAGGGCCCCTCTCCACGGAACCCGGCATACGTCAAGTTTGTGAGAGCTGGATGTGCCACCGTGGAGAAGAAACCCCCCTGGCTTTTGTTTACCATTGAGGGCTGCAGCAGCTCGAACCCCGGTGGAAATACCTCTGCATCATCTCGGACCCACGCTCACACCAAGGTCAGTGCTTTTTTTAATCTGCATTTTACTGCACATTTCGGGAGTTGGCGATGTACTTAAAAGGCAAAAAATCACTCTTAAATTAAATAAACATGAAGCAATTCTAGTGATTTGAGCCACTAAAGTAAGTATGCGCAAAATCAGACAAGGCTCTGTTAGTTGGACGTCAAAGCACTTCAACAGACGTATTGACTCTAACAATCAGTATCCCCATTTTTCATGTTTTTTAATTGTTTTACAGGTCTAGGATTTAAATTAGAGCTGAATTATGGTAATATATTAATTGTTTAGCTCCTTTTTCTAGTAGAAATACTAAATATTACCTAGTTTCAGCTTTTCCTCAGTGTTAATATTTGCTGTTTGTAATATATGTCTGTGTTTTAAATCACAATAAGACATTTAAAGATGTCACCTTGGGCTTTAGGAAATTGTAACAGGTGATTTTTCACTACTTTCATGCATTTTATAAACAATCGGTTAATTGAGATCTCTAGATGACATTCTTGCCTTTCAGCTGCTCAGCTTTAGAAGAGACTGGTTTAAATTTGTACAATAAATAATAAAGAAAATATGTGTGAATTTTCATTCTTGGATGGTTTTTCCAGTCAGTGCAGTAGTAAAACCAGCTGAAGCCCAGACTGGAGGAACATCTCCTGTCAAGTCAACCCCAGCACCATCGATGGATCACTTCCACGGCCACCTAGACTTGTGGAGGTAAAGGATGAGGAGTCATTGCGAAGATGACCTCTTTCGGGCTTTTGGGACACGGGTGACCTTCTTCCTGCTGTTGCTGGGACATTGGCCCTCTCTCCTACACAGCAGCTGCTTGTCCTGCCCTGTTTCTGCAGCATGATAAGACATGAGGCAAGATTATGTGCTAGACTGACCTCCGTCATGCACACTCTGAGTATGTCTACATGTAGCCAAATGCTGGCTTTGCTGTCATTAAGTTGGCTGAAAGGCCGGGGAGTTTCAGTGCGCTGAAATGGCCTGAAAGTCTCCATTATTTGGGCATTTTCAGTCAGACTTAGGTTGGATTCTTATGATGCTGCATGTAAACGTAGTCTCAGATGCATCCCGAATAAGTAAAAAAAAAATCCCCACTGGCTCTGTAACTAGATCCTAACAGTTTGATAATGAACAAACTGCTCCCATTCCCTGGGAAGAAAGTAAAGACACAAGATACTGTAGCAAAGATCAAGGCCTGTGATTCAATTAGACTCATAGGGTGTATTTTTTTTTTTTTTTTTTTTTTTTTGCACTACCTCATCGCCATTACAAGTCCAACAAGAGTGAATGGCAGCTTGATCAAGTACAAGTAGCGTAATGGTTGTCAAGCACCACAGCAGTTTTATATGTTGTTCCTGGATTCATTTAGTTTCAGAGGGTTAATAAGTGAGATTGTTGACAGGTGAATAGAAGGCCAAGCAGCCCAGAAGCACAACACTGTCATTTACGTTCAATTCAATCATGTTGAGGACTCACTCAAACTGTGGTCCCCTATGCATCTGTTCATAGGAAGGTCACAAGACAGTATTTTTAGGTCCTGCTCTAATTTCTAATTTTGGTGCTCTCCTCCATGTCTGCAGGTTTATTCACAAGTTTAAGGAAGAGAGAGAATTGGCAATGTTGCCCTTGTGACTTAACCCTCTGAGACTCACAATAGACCCAGATAGATAGATAGATATAGATTTCTGTCTTTTTTTTGGGGGGGGGGGGGCGGTACAGGAGGTGTTTAGGGGGAGATATCAGGTCAACAGTAGATATCACATAGAAGTGGTGTTCATCATCTGAAAGATTAATCTGAGATGTAGCTCAGCACTGTGTGTCAAAATGTTCTAGTCATGAATCACAAATAAACATAAAGTCATTCAATAATTAAATAAGTAAAGTATATGATGGCCATTCCCATGCTCTATTATGTTTTATTAGCAATTTCATCTAAATATAACCATTTTTTTACTACTCGAGAATTGATAAAAATGATCAATAATCTCTCCAAAATACCACATTAAGACACCCACATCTTGAGGAACACCAGAGAAAAAGTCATGCTGTGATTTGGTGTCAAAACTTTTTGACATTTGGAGATTTCTGCAAAAATTGCCTTTTTCAGCGATTTGATGGCGAGTGCTTCGGGGTTAGTAACCCTTATAGTCAATCTAGCTAGGATAGCCATCCACAGGTCATTTTATACAGTGAGGTCAAATTTTTTAAAAATGGTCTCACTACAATGAAATGGCGGAAATGGGGACTAACATCATCATAAATACAGCTGGACTCATTGGGTCCACAAGAGTCTCGGCTTTACAGTGATACCCAATTTATGCAATTCAAGATTGTTTAGGGACCCCAGTAGTTAGAAATCTTCAAATACATCATTTTTAGAATAGACAAAAATAAAATATATACCAATACAACTGCATGGTCTTTGCCCCAAACCGCATATCTGTAAAGGGGAGACTCTTGGGTACCCATAGAACCCATTTACAGTCATATATCTTGAGTTCAGAGGTCAAGGGACCCCTGTAAAATTAGCCATGCCAGAGTAGCCTAAATTTGGAGCATTACTGAGCATCCTTCCCGACAAGCTAGCACAACATACAATGGATTCCTTATGGTTTCTAGTTTCATATGATATCTGGACCTTTACTGTAGCTTTAAAACTGAAGCTGCCACAGCCTCTGAAAGATGGTAAAGTTGGTCAGTCCCATGGGTCTCAGGGGGTTAATCCTTGATACCCCTCAAATTCGTCAGTTCACAGTGTTTAAGGTCAGTCTTTTATTACAAAAGTCCAATTTTTATCCCTTATTATTTTCTTCATTTTGTCTTTCCGGGCTATGTCCATGGATATGCTCTCATTTTGTCCTATTCACTCTTAACATGATATATAAGAGACATATAGTATAAACATTATTTACACACTGCAGGTAGAGACAGAATTGACCATTTGACTCCTTTTGTGCCATGAGACAAAATAACCCTAAAAATAAGTAAAAAGTCTGGCTTATCGAAACGTCATGCTCCGTCTCTGCCTGCTGCCTCTACGTGTCCGTCCAGCGAGCAGAGAGATATCAGCAGCTCCTTTGATTCAAGCTTACCTTGAATTTGTCCTCACCGAAAGGAAACCCTGGTCTCATCTCTTCAGCTTTTATTTTGGCTCATTTTTATATGAAAAAAAAAAAAAAGGGGGGGGGGGGGTCACATTTAACGGGATTTGTGCAATATTTGATCTTAACTGTCATGTTGTTGACCAAACTGTATATTGTATAAACAAGTGACAAGTTGTTTGAAAGCAACAAAATCACCAATGTCTTCCATTAAGATATGTATAGACTCATGTGCATTAGCTTATTTAGCGGGACTGTGGTGCCAACATTATAGTAGCCATGCATGACCAGTAGTGATGCTTGCTTCATAACGAATAGTGGAATCAGTTTCTAGACTAAGCTGGAGCTCAAAACTGTGGAAACCATTTCAGTGAAATTAAAGGATGTAGACTGATTTAAATACACCACATATAGAGCAGCTTTGCCCTAAAATCTTAGACTAATGCAAGATCTCCTTTTCATTCCATGTTTTGGGTGTAGAATAAGTTGCATAATAACAATACAGTAAATTATGACACAATGCAGTTAGCATGTATTCAAGTTTATATAGGCGTATATGCTCATATGTAAGTGCTTTGTAACAGGATTCTCATCTGAAGGAAAAGCTGCATTCACACCAGATCAGGCGTTGCAGTAATATACATGTAGTTCAGGGTTGTGCGGCGGTGTGGGAATGTCACTTTAATGGCCCGTTAACACCAAGCGACTGCACAAATTTTAGCGTCTTATGGCACGATTGTACAGCTCTGGATCGACGGTTACGTGATTGCCCACCGTAGCATTTGGTTTCTCCAAAAGCTGATTCTGTTTCAACTTGATTCAACTTCTGGAGTTGGTAATCTTCTTCAAAAATATTTTTGTCCTGTTCGTTTAAAGGACCATTGTGTAACATGTAGGGGGATGTATTGGCAGAAATGGAATATAATATTAATAAGTATGTTTTCTTGAGCATATAATCGCGTAATAATACGAGTCATGTTTTTGTTACGTGACAATGTGCCGGTTATGTCTACATAGGGAGCGGGTCCTCGTCACGGAGTCCGCCATGTTGCACCACCATGTTTCTACAGTAGCCCAGAACGTACAAACCGAACTAACTTTTCCGCTCCTGTTGTCGCCGTTCTCTCTCTCTCTCTCTCTCTCTCTCTCGCTTCACTACTCACTTCCGACGTACACACACTGGCTCTGCTCCAGATGGCTCTGGAGAGGGTCGTTGGTGCTTCGCGTCAGCCACCGTAGCTCTCCAACACGCTTGGTACACGGGAGAGGCTTCAGTTGGTTGCAATCTCCCCACCTCACCACTACATCCTACACACTGGACCTTTAAGATTACCAACCCTAGCTTTAAATGCACATTCAAATGAATGGGAGGATTGGCGTTTTCCCCGCAATGCCTGATTTGGTGTGAATGTAAAGGTTTATAAATTATATTCATGTGCTCTCAAGCATCAAAATAATTAGGTAGTAATAATGCAACAGACAAAAAGCTCACAAAAAAAAAAAAAAAACGAGTGTCCGATGTGACAATGATAGAAACCTTTAGAGAAATGTTAGCGCTTTAATCTTAGATTTGGATATAATTGGTAGGGATCCGACGTAACGGTTTAGTCCTAGAATTAAGATCTCATCATGACATTGTATTGTACATAATACCTCATAGTTTTGGGATTCAGAGCGAGATATTTTAATCCATAAAATTGTATTTGATTATAGTTTTAGAAGCAATAACCTACAATAATGCATGAGTTTAGTGCCAGGGTGTACGTGTTAAAAGGAGTCTGTAATGTCCCCCTCTCTCTCTCTCTGTTTTATGCCTAGCTATCTATTAGTCACTTTTCTTTTGGGAGTCGTATAATATTTGGCTTTAGAATACAGTAACATTTATGAAGGTTTGGGATACTTCCTGCAGAACAAGGTACACCTGAGGACAGCTGTAGCATCATGTATTATTACACAGACAAAGTAAATATTTTCCCTGCCTTGTATTCTTTCAACACCAAAACAATAAAACCAATCGGTACATGAGAGATGCTTTAAATTTCAACTCTTGTAGCATTTTTACATCCACAGAACCCACCCTTCTTTTAGAAATATAGACTTTCAGTAACTCTGTGGCTGCAAAGGACTTACTGAACGAACTTGACACTTGTTTGAAAAGCACTTTCTCTCTATGTACTGACTTGCACTGTCATCATCACCATCCTGTCTTGAATACTGTGTTCTAAAAACCCTGTAATGCTCTTTGTGGGGATTTATAATCACAATTTCTAAGCAAGTAGGCGTCTAGCAACATGAATATATGGGTTTTAAAAAAATATGCATGACTTAGCAGAATAACGAATGATTTGTATTGCATGCAATAATCCAACTTTGTAATGTGAATGAGTGTAATTAGGCTATTGAAATGTTCATATCAGATATGTTCTGTGACAAGGTGATAACCTGGGGACGCTTGTTTGACACAACAGCAAGCCTGTTGAGGTAGCTGTGATCACCACTTGTGGGTTTTACAGGCTAAAGTTGCACCAAATGAAAAAGAAATACTGGCGAGTTTGAAGTGTTTCTGCTTTCACTCTCTGTTGTGTCAAACATGACCATGGCGGTACAGCCACAGTGCAGCTGAAAAACACTGATCAGCCTTTGTTCCCATGAAAAAAAAAAACAAAAGCTTAGGTAAAATGATTAATAACATTACTTTGTTGATCAACTTTTCCACTGAGGAGGTGGACTGTGTAGAAACTATGCACTCCAGAGGGAGGAACTGGGCATGCTTATTATGTGTGAGCCTCTTGTCTGGTTTTGTATTAACTAAAAGAAGAAATTCAGCAATAAAATGCAGCATGGTGCCAATTGGATGGCTGCGTGTTGATGTTTACTTACAGTTTGAGTGGAGTGAATGACATAATGTTCATCATCATCTCTGCAGCAGAGCAAAACGTCTATAGCCACGTTAACACCCATGTGAGGATGTCAGAAAACTAAATTACTGGAGGTTCTCTAAACCATATCCAGAGCATTATTATAGCAGCACACAGCTATTAGCTAAGTTAGATTAGATGTGTAAGGTGGGCTGAACAGTGGTGCACTGTCGCCTCAGCAAGAAGGTCGCAGGTTCAAATCTGGCTTGGGGCTCTTCTGTGTGGAGTTTGCATGTTCTTCCAGTGACATGCAGGTTAATTGATGACTCTAAATTGCCTGTAGGTGTGAATGTGAGCGTCAATGCTTCTGTCTCTATGTGCCCTGTGATGGATTGGCAACCAGCGCAGGGTGAACCCCGCCTTCACCCAGTGCCAGCTGGGATTGGCTCCAGACCCCCACAACTCCTAACGGGATAAGTGGTTGCGGATGGATGGATAAAGATATGTAAGGGATAATGTTCAGCAAGCTGGTCATTGTGAAAAAAACCTCAACAGATCGATGCATTTCAGAGGAATCTTGCCTCGCCCTTTATTTCACAATGGCCTGCTCGCTGTACATTATCATGCTTATTACACGGCCACTTGGCAAAAAAAAAAAAACAATAATTTGACACAAAAATGATCTGCCAGAGTCCCGAGTTCAGAACTGTGTCCACAGCAGCGGTCTGCTATAAAGAAATAAGACCGTAGAACACCGTGATTGGCCAATGAGAATGGAGTATTCAACAAAGCTGTGTAATATAGAGGAGTAATGTCTAAATGAGCAGAGAATGAAGTCACTCTTCTTGTATGTTTGTGTTGTAATCTGAGCTTCTCTATGCTTTGTTGACATCGCCAGGCCAGCTGACTGTGTTTTTTAGTGCACGTGAGCGTGCCCACTGCTAGCTCACCGCCGCTGCTCTTCGCTGCTCTCATACAGCGGTCACAGCTGATAATGCCATCCCGACGACACTGCTGTAGCTGAAACATAGCGCCCACCCTCCAGGTTCCCTTTTAAGGAAAGCACTGTTAGTTGTGTCAGCAGTATAGAAATAATCCCAATCTCACATTTAGCACCTTTAAAAGAAAAATAGTCACTACATTGTTGTCCTCAGATCCTCAACACTAGCAGGGTGTAAAAAATCCTCCTGTATTTTGAACTTACAGACATACTGTGATTCAACATTTTTAGAAATACATGTAAACATTCTCTGCGAGAGTTTGCGAAAATGAGAAGTTACCACCCTCAGTCTGTACGTTATGGACCTGGAGCCAAGATGCAATTAGCCTAGCTTAGCATAAAGACTGGAAGTAGGGCCAAACAGCTGCAGTAGCCTGGCTATTGTGAAGATAGATGTTTCCAACCAGCACCTCTAAAGCTCACTAATTAACACATTATGTTGTTAAATCCCTTCACCAAAAGACAGTGAAAATCAACAATTTGTGGTTTTAGGGGGACTTATTGTGCTCTAACAATTTTTATTAATTTTACTGACAAAACAACAAAGATACAGACACAACAGAATATACAGTAAGCTGTCTAATATATACAGTACATACATATTTTATGGCTTTGAGGTTCAGAGTATCCATATACTGTAGATATTAATGGTTTAGGAACCTGCCGGTGTGGATAGGACATTTCCTAAAAATCAAAAGCAGGCAACACTGAGAGAGTTATTTGGAAACCCTAAACAGGACAAAATAACAGTTTACAACACAAACTAGTCCTTAACCCCAGGACTAGGTACAGTCTGGATTGTCTGTGCACATTATTTGACCAATTCACTGCGAACACTACTGTCAGCCAGTCTGCTCTTAATACGGGACATCTGATCCAACTGCTCTTCAAACTGCTCCCTCACCTGCAATGAAAAGAAACAAACAGATCTGTTTTTTCAGTAAAATATATTTGTTTTTGGCCCAAAGCATCGATCAAACCTGCCTGGATTTTATTTACAGTCTGTCACACTTGAACATGCAGGAAAACATCTATAAGTACAAATTCAAAAGGGAAGCGGATTTGATGGAGTGCTGATTTGTCACTTTACCAAGAGGCTTCTTCAGTGCAGCTGAGGCTGATGGGTAATATCTTACTCCAGTGTCACACTCAGGCTGAACCCTCAAACTTAATTAACAGCTCATACTTCTCAAGGGGGGCACAATTAGTCTTTTAAAGCAGTGGTTCCCAACACCTTTTCACTGAAGCTCACTCTACTTTTAACTGAGTAAAGCTGAGTCCCCCTCTATATTTTCTGACATAATCACAAAAAAATATATATAAATCCTCAAACAAATTCTTCACTTTAAAAAAGGGGATTCAGCGAGTCAACTTTCTTTAATGAATAAAACAAAAAAAAAATATTGCCATGCGAATGCGGCTACATAATGTGGTGCTTTTGTTTACTATAATAATGTTAGAGCCCAAAAAAAATGTGTAATTGTAGTTAAATACATGCAATGTAATATTTGTTAGAATGCTGCTAGAACACCCTGTTAATACAGGTGCAGGCCTCCCTTTGTGTGCAGCAAGCGGAAGAGCGATGTGCTTTTTTTAGCACAGTGAAAATGTTGTTTTTGAAAGGCTAAGAGCCAGCAAATATGGACTGAAGCAGAATATTTAGTTAGTCAAAAAATGAGACTCTATCTTTTTTCAATGAATTTTGAATATTTGACTTTAAAAGAGAAGGTCTCCATGGAAATTGGTTAGGTGAGGGGCAGAAAAGAATGGTTAAAATCCCATGAATAAGAGGAAGAGGAGGAGTGACCCTCTCGGGAACCACACCTTAAGTGGTGGAGAGGTTTGTGTGTCCCTATGAACTGAGGGCTGTGTTGTTGGAGCCTAGTGTTGGTAGGGTTCATGGAAATTGGTCTCAGGTGAGGGGCAGAAAAGAATGGTTAAAATCCCATGAATAGAGGAAGAGGAGGAGTGCGGCGGAGGAGCGGGGCATGGAGCAGGCCAGATGGAGGGCCGTGAGCGAGCGCTGGTGGCGGGCTTGCCACGGAGCCCGGCCGGGCTCAGCCCGAAAAGCGACGTGGAGACCCCCTCCTCTCATCCTGTGGGCCCACCACCCGAGGAGGAACCGCTGGGGTGGGTGCGCGCAATGGGTGGAGTGAAAGCAGGGACTGCGACGGACAGACTGGGCGGCAGAGGCTGGCTTGGGGACGGGAACGTCACCTTGTGGGGGAAAGAGCGGGCTTGTGGGGAGGTGGAGCGCTATAGTTAGTTGGTGGGGCTTACCTACGCAAGCCTGGCTCTGGAACCGTTTTTGGATAGGGGTTGGACTTTTTTGGAGTTGCAGGGTGTGAGGCGCAAGCGGGTGTGGGGATACTAAAATCCCGGTTGAGTGCTGCTACGTTGGGGTTTACCCCGGTGAACGAGAGGGTCGCCTCCTGCGCTTCGGGTTGTGGGGGAAAACTCTGACTGTTGTCTGTGCATATGCACCGAAAGCAGTTAGAGTTTCGACCTTTTGGAGACCCTGAATGGAGTCCTGTATGGGGCCCCAGTAGGGGACTCCATTGTTTGCTGGGGGACTTAACGCAAGTGGGAACGATGGAGGTACCTGGAGAGGCGTGATTGGGAGGAATGGCCTACCTGATCTGAACCGGAGCGGTCATTTGTTATTGGATTTTGTGTAGTATGGATTTCCATAACAAATACCATGTTGAAATAAGGTGCTATAAGTGTACTTGGTACAGAGCACCCTAGGCCGAAGTCGATGATGATTTTGTGTCGTTTTGTTGAGGCCGCATGTTTTGGAATGGGTGAAGAGAGGGGAGAGCTGTCAACTGATCACATTGGTGGTGAGTTGGATAGAGGGTGGGGGAAGACTTGGATAGACCTGGTAAACCAAACGTGTAGTGGGGTGACTGGGAAAGTTGGAGGAGGCCCCTATCCGAGAGATCTTCAACTCACCCTCGGCGGAGCTTTTCTAGTCTGGGAGGTGGGGGCATTGACCTGAGTGGGCGATGTTAAAGCTTCATTGCTGAAGCTGCGGCGGTGAGCTGTGGCCTGCGGGTTTAGGTGCAAGGGGCGGTAACCGAACAGTGGTGGACAGGTGGTAGGGAAGCTGTCGACTGAAGAAGGGTTGGGATTGTTTTGGAGGCTGGAGGAGTGAAGGTCCGACGGGCCGTGGGGGGAGCGCTGCCGTAAAGGAGGAAAGAGCGGGTGTGGGAGGAGTTGGAGCAGCGATGGAGAAGGACTTTGGTGGCACAAGGTGCTTTGGAAAACTGTGGACAGGAGGGGGAAAGGGGACTAAGCTGTGTAAGTAAGGACGGGACTGTTGACTAACTGAGGAGGTAGGGGGTGGAAGGAGCACTTGAGGACTCGAACCCGACTGTACGCCCCTTGTAGAGGAGAGCTGGAAGCTGTGGGGGTCGTCGTCAATTTTGGGGAGTACTGAGGTAGTTAAACAGTCGAGTGGAAGGCCCGGGGATTGACGAGTTGCCAGAAATGCTGAAGGTTGGGTGTGGAGGGGCTGTCGTGGATGACACGCTTAAATTGGTGGAAGTGGGGACAGTGCCTAAAGAGTGGAGACCGGGGTGGTGGTTCCCCTGTTAAAAAGGGGGACCAGAGAGTGTGTGCAATTAAGGGGTTCCACTATAGCTCCTGGTAAAGTCTCTTAGGGTGCTGGATAGGAGGGTCGGCCGATAGTGAACCTCAGATTGAAGAGGAAAATGCGGATTTGTTGGCCGTGGAACAACGGCAGTTTCCCTAAAGTCTTGAGGGGGTGGGAGTATGCCTCCAGTCTACATGTGTTTTGTAGACTTGGAGAAGGCGACGATGGGTCGGGGTATATGTGGGAGGTGCTGGGGAGTATGGGGTGAGGGGGTACTTCTCAGGGCCATCCAATCCCTGTACTCCAAAGCGAGAGCTGCGTCCGGGTTCTCGGCAGTAAGTCGGACTCGTTTCCGGTGGGCGTTGGCCTTGCAGGGTTGCGCCTTGTCTCCAATCCTGTTCGTGATATTATGGAAGGATATGAGGCGTAGTGGGGGAGGAGGGTTTGCAGATTGGTGTGCTGAGGTCTCATCGCTGCTTTTTGAGATGATGTGGTTTGCTGGATATAGTCTGTGCCTCAGCGCTATGGATCGGTTGAGCCGAGTGTGAAGCAGTTGGGATGAGGATAGCACCTCTAAATGGAGGCATGGTTTAGAGGAAACCGATGGATTGTCTCTCAGGTAGGGAATGAGTCTTTACCCCAAGTGAAGGAGTTAAGTACCTCGGGGCCTTGTTCAGAGTGAGGGAAAATGGAACGTGAGATTGGCCGGAGAATCGGAGAGCGGGGGCGGTATTGCAGTCGCTGTCCGCACCGTTGTGACGAAGAGAGAGTTGAGCCGGAAGGCAAAGCTCTCTTCTCCGGTAATCTTCGTGCCTTCTCCCTATGGTCATGAGGGCTGGGTCATGACCGAAAGAATAGATCGCGAGTAAAGCGGCCGAAATGGGTTTCTCAGGAGGGTGGCTGGCCCTCCCTTAGAGATAAGGTGAGAGCTCGGTCTCCGGGGGCTCGGAGTAGGCCGCTGTTCTTTGCGTTGAAAGGGCAGTTGAGGTGGTTCGGGCATCTGGTAAGGTGCCTCCTGGGCGCCTCCCTAGGGAGGTGTTCAGGCACGACAGCTGGGAGGAGACCCCGGGGCGACAGGACTAGATGGAGAGATTATATCTCCACACTGGCCTGGGAACGCCTCGGGTCCCCCAGTCAGAGTGGTTAATGTGGCCCGGGAAAGGGAAGTTTGGGGTCCCCTGCTGGATCTGTTGCCCCCGCGACCCGACCCCGGATAAGCGGTTGAAGATGAAGATGAAGAGAAGAAGACTTTACAACACTCTGGAGTTACTGGAAATGTTTGGAGCACACATGTCACAAATAAACCTACACAGCCACCACTACAATCTCATTCTATAAATAGTATAATACTAATAATATTCGTGTACCCTGATCTGTATCTGCAACTGTGCACAAATACCAGGTTCAAACTGAATAAGGCTACTAATTAGCAAAAAAAATCTTTTCAAGTAGTTTTATATACAGACTTTTGTATAAATTATCCAGTAAGTGTGTTACTATGCATTTAATTATACATGTGCATATCTCAGAGCAGCCAAATCCTGGCCCACCTCCTGTGATTTAAGAGGGGCCCGGACCCCAGGTTGGGAACCACTGCTTTAAAGGACTTGTCATTTACGAGAATTTAATTAAAAAGTATAAAAATGGCCAGACCATGCCAAATAAATTACTGATTATGAGAGTTGTATATGCGTATAGGAATGAAGTGAAGCGTTGCAATTGTACATACAGATATGGTCACTGTTGTCAGAATAAACCAGTGTTCATTGTCTCACCATATTCATGCTTTCTCTAAGGGGCTTCAGGTCAAATCTGAGAGTAGATGCTTTCACCATTGAGCTGCAGTTGAGGATGTAACTGCAGAGACAAATAGGAAAGGGATGGGGGAGTTGAAGGATAAATGATGTAGTTTAACATCTGTTCATACTAACAATATCCACAGAATGAAAAGCAAGGAAACAGTCACTTGCGAGGTTGACTGCATTTCATCTCTAACCTGAGCTTTAAAAAAAAAAGGCAGTTCATGCAAAGGACAACACTCATAAGGCACTTGTTTATTCCAGCCTCTCCGGACGGCAGTACACCTGTACGCGAGAAGTCAATATGCTTTGTGCGCTACCAGAGGCAGCGGAGCTTACCAACTGATGTTTGCTTTGCGGAGGAGAAACAGGGAGCGAACCGTGGCCAAACACGATGGGGCAGAGTGAATAACTTTCCCCACAGCACAGCGACAGCCACGACATTTTAGAGAACTGTAGATGCTGAAAGGAAATGACAGCCATGAAAACAGATAGTCCTCACTGTAGGACAAGTTGACTGAGACGAACACATTCCTTATTTTTAAACCTCAATCTGATATTGCATTACAGTCTACAGGGGCATTTACATGTTACATTATAGGAATAACTTTATTGTATGCATGTTACATACTGTATGTGTGTCTCTCAAAGGTCAAAGACAAACAAGCTCTTAAGGTGCTATTGATAACATTGATAACATTCAGCCTCTAGATGTCTCCCTCACTGTTCCATTACATTCACTTCACAAGTCATCCAACAAAACATCCGTTTTGGACCAGCCAAATTGTTTTAAAGTGATTAATTCACAATCGTTTTTTTTTTTTTTTAAGGAAAAGCTATACTTTTATTCAGCACCTTTCTAAAAGGTCTGTGCATGTATTTTTTAAATATCCATCTATATAAAAATGTATCAATAAGACCTTGTTAATTTACTTAAATTACAGAACTTTATTACAAGTAAGGCTACAGATTTATATGACTAAAAAAATAGTATGGGTTTTATTTTCATACATTATTTGACCTCACATGATAAAAGTTTGGTGAAGTTGTGTTAAGTAACTGTGTTTTTCAGTTGCCTCTAAAAGAGCATAACATTTTGTCCAGTTGAATAAATAGGCATATTTGGAGCTCTCTGGTTTTTTCCACTCACCAACGAGCCATTTCCCCTTTATGTCCTGACTCCATAGCATCACTGATGACCACATCGCTGGTTACCTCTGACAGGAGACATGCAAAGTATTGATTAATATTTACGTGATTGTCACTGATATGAGGAGGGCACAGTAGCCCTACAAAACACAAATTAAAGACCATGCCAGAAAACAAATGAAGAAAATGCAGTAGGTTTTCCTTTAAATAATAAAACAAAATCATAAAAGCATTTTCCAAAAAAATAATAGTAGTTAGACCCCGACAAATGACATTTATTTGACAGCTTTAGTAAATACAGTAGTTACTTTGCATATTCAGATTAATACAAATTAAAATCAACTAATACATTATGATGTATATAACAGGGTAAGTTACCTGCAGTGTATAAAGTACTAAAACTTAGCTTCACCTTTACCTGCTACAACATTAGAAAGAGAATGAACACATGCATCATTATAATGCAATAATATAATAGGCATTATGCCAAAATGGGCCATGTATATTTAGTACTTTTAACGTTTGTCCTTTTAGTTAAAGCAGCATTGGGAAATGGAGCAAATGATTTTAAAAAAAGTAATTTTTATAAAACACTATATCCTGACAGTGGTAGATGAGACAGATAATCTGAAAAAAAAATCCCGTTCCTCTGAGTCCTCCAGTGCTCCTAATGGCATCTGCAAGATTTCACAGACCAGAGGAAAAAAAGGAGAAAAGAAAATATAAAATCAATATTCTGTTACTGCATTGCCCATTTCTCTCCTCAAATGTTATCAGAAACATCTTGTAGTTACTGTTTAGCTGTAAAAAGTTTGTGACCCGGCAGCCATGTTGAGATCAGTAGAGGAAATACCAAGCACCACCCACCTGCTGAAGCACAGCCAATAGTAACACTGTCTCTCTCTGACATGGCCCGTGATTGGCTTCTCTGAGAACACTTCATTTACAATATGTTTAAATCTTATTATGAATTTTTTGCCCAATGATGCCAAAAATATTCTGCCAACTGCATGTTTAAATAAGACTTTGAATGCAGGAAATGTACTTGTAACAACCTATTTTTACACTGCAGTATTGCCACTTTTACTTAAAAGCTCTTCATTCTTACGGTTCCCCCATGACAATGTAGTCAGAGCTGCACTCGGAAACTATTTGACTTGGGAACTTCAGAGCTGGTATAATATTATGATCATGTCAACTGACTTATTTCCACAACTAGCCAAAGAGCTGAAGTGAACTTACTTAAACACATGATGGAGTCCATGCATTTAATCTCCCCACAGACACCGAAGGAGTCCCCCAAGACAGTGTTGCATTGCTGACAGTGGAGAGTCATCCGTTGGCCGTGTTCTGCCCCCGTGGCCATTTTTGCAGCGTTGGTACGTTGGATTAAGATGCTCTCTTCAAATTCCATGCCGATAAAGCTTTACAGAGCCTAAACGTTAGCTACCTGGCCAGTTGGTTGTCCCGCTTGTGAATTTGAACCGAAAGCAGGACCTGTCTTCTTTGTGTTTTGCCTCGGCTCGCTGTAACGTACCGCTTGCTCGGTGTAACACTGCCACCATGTGGAGAAGTGGGGAAATGCCTTTATACACTGCCGAAGAACATGCGTTGTAAACATTTAACATTATAATAAAAATAAATGAAACTGTGCCAAATCTTGAATAATGTTTTTTTCTCATCTTTAGTGTCGGAATTCAAGAGAAAACGTGAACCGACGGCGACTCTTCAGTCGATAAATGGCTCAAATTTTAAGTCGACAAAGGGCAAAACGCCAAAACTGTCTTCGCTCTGATTGGATGTGAGGCACATCCGGTTACACACAGCAGCCAATCAAATGGCTCCCGCTTTGTTTTGAATCGAGGTAGTTTTAACCGTCGGAGCCTCCAAATCCCACTGTGTGTGCGAGAAAGTCGCCGTGTGATCACTGATTTCTCCTCACAAAACGGAATAAACTACCACTCCAACATGGATTTGGACTCCATGAAATATGCGGAGTTGAGGAGCATCGCTAAGGAGCTCGGACTTAAAGCGAATATGAAGGTAATGGAGTTATTAAATGAGTTTAGACATACTTGAAGTTGTTAACTAGCTGTGTTGACGCTACGCAACCGGTTACTGTAATCTAACATTTGCATTTGTGTGTAACTGGATGAAATATACTCGACTAGCTAACATTTTGCTCTTAAAACAGGCCGAGAAACTCTTGAAAGCGATCAAGCAGCATTATCAACAAGAAAAAGATAAAGGGGAGGAAGCGCAGGTAAGTTAATCCTGGTCAGTGAGACTGTTTAATGTCATAAATCATGCCTCTTTTCTTCATGTCTGTGTACTTACTGTACATACATACATATTATTGTGCTCTTTTCAGGGACAAGAGAAGGATGTTACTGCTCTTCAGGAAGACGAGCCTGTGACACAAGACAGTGCTCAGGGAAATAAAGACTCATCTTGTAAGGAAGAAGTTCCCAGCCCAGCTGTGTTTGTGAACACACGTCGGGGCAGAGCAAACGGTACCAAGAGGAAGATCTCTGATACTGCAGTGGGGACTGAGTGTGATGCTCCTGCTGAGGTATTACATATCATAACATACTTAACATTAACAGATCTACAACTAAGGAGAACTTTTATGTGAGGGAAAAAAAAACAAAGTTTACATCCTGGCACATGATTTTGTGCATGTGATCACTTGATTGGGAACATACAATACATGCAGTATGTCAATTGATTGTAATGTAGGATGTTTTATTATGTGTTTTTATGTATGATGTGGTATTATACTGTATATCTTTATTTTTTTCCTCAAAAGCCTAACCAGGGACAAGATCGGTTGCACTTTAATTAAGTGCCTATATCTATTGTCCCTGTCAAATAAATTAATAAATACAAATGAAATGTGTATTCCCCGCTCCTGGGTACAAATGTGCAAAGTTCTTATGATGACCCCTGTGCACAGGGTTTCCTTTCTGCAGTATCGATGCTTTGCATTCAGGATGATTAAAGATTTAACGACCGTTGTTTCTTTTACAGGGTGACACTGAAGTGGCTGCATCTAGTGCACCCTGTGGCGCTAAGAAGAGAAAAGTGTCCTCTGCCAAGGACTCTGACAGAAGTAAAGCTGAGCCTCTTAAGGAGCAGCAGCAGCCCGACATAAAGGATGAAGCACCTGTGAATGGTGATACAGGTCAGTAGTATAAACGTTTAACTGATAATTTCCTCTGCTTTGAATAACCCCTTCCTTCTGGAGCCTAATGTGTTGCTACAGTCTTTCTGCAGAGATTCTTGACTTTAACACAAACTTGTGATCACGTACTAGTCCTTTATTGTAGGAGTTCTCATAGTTTTTGGGACCAGGGACCCCTTACAAGGGACAAGGGAGGACATTTTCTCAGGAGCCCCTCATAATTGTACACAGATTAAATATAAGCTCACTACTATTTGTACTCTTAGATTTATATCTATAAAACCTTTCAACCTAAATACTTCAAACCTGTTTCCTAGTGATAAACAGAAACACATTTCAGTTTTAAATTAGCAATGTCATTGAATGTTAATACCACTTATTTACCATTAAACCAGGAATGATTTAATTCAAATTGCATTTGGACTCAATTTGACAGCATTTATAGCCTATATTTGAAGTAACCGATCTTGTAAATCTGGAAAATGAACAACAGCAAGACTGGCATAGTCCTAAAATCCAGATATTCAAATGCACCAGTCTAAAGCTAACTTTCAGTTTGCGCTTCAACTTGGGTCACAAACAATTGGGGTGGCAGTAGCTCAGTCTGTAGGGAGTTGGCTTGGGAACTGGAGGGTCACCGGTTCAAGTCCCGACATGGACCAAGAACTGAGTGTGAACTGGTAGCTGGAGAGGTGCCAATTTACCTCTTGGGCACTGCCGAGGTGCCCCTGAGCAAGGCACCAAACCCCCAAATGCTCGGGGCGCTTGTCAGGAGCAGCCCCATCACTCTGACATCTCTCCATTGTTGCATGTTTGTGCATGTGTGTGTTCGGGTCTGCATGTACCGTGTATAAGTTAACAACAGAGTGAAAAAATTGAATTTCCCCTCGTGGGACTAATAAAGGACTATCTTCTTCTTCTTCTTCTTCTTCTTCTTCTTCTTCTTCTTCTTCTTCTTCTTCTTCTTCTTCTTCTTCTTCTTCTTCTTCTTCTTCTTCTTCTTCTTCTTCTTCTTCTTCTTCTTCTTCTTCTTCTTCTTCTTCTTCTTCTTCTTCTTCTTCTTCTTCTTCTTCTTCTTCATCATCTTCTTCTTCTTCTTCTTCTTCTTCTTCTTCTTCTTCTTCTTCTTCAATCATATCAGGGTTTCTATTGGCCCAAAGCTAATGTGGGGAGGAGTAAGGGGCACAGTATTCTTGTTGTATTAGTGCAAAAGATCCCCATCTGTAGATGTAGATTTTTAATGATACAGCACAGATTTGTAATTTATAGTAAATTATTCCACGGACCCCCTGACGGAGAGCCAATGATGCCACTTTGAGAGTTACTGATTTATTGTACATACTTTTTATTTCTTTGTCCAGAAAAAGGAGCCAAAGTGGCCAAAGCCGGTAAAATCCCTCGACTTCAGCAGAAGAACAAGCCATTGTTGAAGCCTGTCACTCCTAGTAAGTCCTTTGTGTTTTGTTTTTTTCAAATGTCAGAGACCACAATAACAGTAAGGAAGTTCTTTTTCTCCCACAAACTCTCAAAAATATTTTATGCCACTTTTGTAGACTTCAAAAAACTCCATGAGGCACATTTTAACAAGATGGAGTCGATTGACTCCTACGTCCAGCGAAAGACCAAGCAGATTGAGACTTTCAGAAGTTCAGTTAAAGAACTGAAGGTACTCAAACACTTTTAGACCATTTTGACTGACTATCCATAACATTTGATGTGTTGTATCTGTACGTGAAATTTTTTTTTTTTTTTATTCCATTTCATTTTTTAGAAGCTTTCAGACAAAACTAAACTGAAGCAAGTTGATGGCAAAACTCAAGCGGTAAGTATCATCTCCAGTTGAACATATAGAGTTGTACAGACAGTAGATTGACCACTTCCAGAGTGCAGTGAAGGTGATGACCTGTGTGCAAATATCCTACAGAAGGCGAATCTGAGTCGTGCTTCCATCATCAGCCCTGTCCCTGTGAACAAGAGACCAGCTGAGAACACCCTACCCTCGGCCAGTAAAGTGCCTCCAAATAAACCTGCTGGGAAGGAAGTCGCTCCGTTCAGACCGTCTGTCCTTTCTACTCGCAGGATCAATGTTCGGTGAGTTGCTTCCTTGGGTCTTAGTTTGCTGGGACAGAAATATATTTATCCTCTTGTCCATAGCATTCTTACAAGGAAGTTTTCATGTTTTTCTTCTTTTACGTCATTGCAATAAAGGGCTTGGGGATGTCTTTGACACTGATCAACAGAAAAATACCCCTTAACTTAGACTGCTTTCCAGAGATCTATTCTAACTTACAAATAAAAATATGTTTGCATAAGACTCAAAACACAGTAAAGGGTTATTGTGCCGGTGGTCCCAGGAACCTCCGAGCCATCGGCATCGCAGTGGGATGGAGAGCTTCAGAGAGCCTGGGCAGGTGTCAGCTCCGTGCAAAGCAGCAGAACGAAAAAACACAGAAACATCTCCAACAGTATGATAATAATGCACTTCCTGTGCCTTGTCTAATAGTCTGTAGATATGTAGCCTATAAATAAGATATATTTTAATAAAACACAGTTGTACCGACGGGATACGGTAGATCACAGAAGCCGGTTCCATGCCGCTAGACAGACAACAACTCGCATCTGCCTGTTTATTTACATGAGGAGCGCAGAGACCCCATGAATCCCAGCCAGACATCGGTAGAGTAGGTGGTACATAATGTAGCCCAGGACACATTCATGTACACACTGCTAAAAGAACATGGTCATATGTGGCCCAGACTGCCTCTGAATGTGGTCTGAAAGAGCCAGTCTCAATGCGTCCACACCTGTAATTCGAGCTGCCCACTTGGGAGCCGATCACTGAGGACACATGTTAATACTGGGTCCGAACAGGACCCGAGAGTCCATAGACTAGACCATGATCTTAATTCTAATGCACATCAAACATTTTCAGTATCATAACACGATGTACTTGAATAACCACTGTGTAGGATTTAGGTGGATTTATTGGCAGAATGGAATGTAATATTCATAGCTATTGTTTTCTTCAGTGTATAATCAATTGAAACTAAGAATAGTTTTTGTTAGCTTAGAGTGAGCCCTTTATATCTACATACAGAGCAGGTCCTCTTCAGAGAGTCCACCATGTTTCTACAGTGGCCCAGAACGGACGAACCAAACACTGGCTCTAGAGAGACTTTCATGTTATTTAATGTTACCTGACAGGAACTGTAGAGTCTCTAACATGCTTGGAATGGAAGAGGTGAAAGATGGGATTCAGGTGGGTGCATTCTGCGACCTCGCCATTAGATGGCACTAAATCCCCTTCACCTCAGTCTTTTTTTCTGATGATCACTGTCAGAAGAACAAGTGTGATTTTCATTCAATATTGTATAACATGAAAACTCCAGAGGGGGTGAATGCATCTCTTTGGCACTGTGTATGTGGTGTTCAATGTGGCGATCTAACAACCGCGTGTTTACAGCTTCTCAGAAGCAACTCACGACAATGAGAATAAGAGGTCCTTGGTGAAGACCCCGGCACGCATGTCTCTCTGCGTGGCCTCCAGCACCCCACAAAAACAACCTGCTGAGGGAGGAAAGCCCAAAAATGTCAAAACTTCAACTTTCTCCATAACAAAAACTCCAGGTACCTTTGCCTTTACTCCTCGGAAAGATATCCGCATTTGTCTATAAATGTGTAAAGGGAGTGATTCACTTTTTTTTTTTTTTTCTGCTTGATTTAAAAGGAGCGTTTGTTTTCACCGGCAACACAAGTACTTCGACAACACCCGGGACACAAAAGAAATCAGGCTTTGATCTGAAGGCGAGTCTGTCTCGTCCCCTCACCTACAAGCCTCATGCAGGTACACCACCACATTTTAATTCCTCTGCTTCCCTGAGATCATAATCAATACTTTACAGTATCAGTAGCCAGATGACTCCCTGACATTTTTTTAAAAATTTATAGGTAAACTGAAGCCGTTTGGAGACACCAAAGAAAACACGGCAGCAAACAAGTCGCTGATCTCAAACTCTCACCAGAAGAATTACAAACAGCACCAACTCCAGACAAGGTATGTTTAAAATTAAGGCTGACACTGATTAGTTTTGCATAACAAATCAGTCTCTTATGGATGCTTCTGTATCTTATTTCAGGGGGGACAGGAGAGCAAAACACATGGAGGACCGGAAGCAGAAGAAAGAGAGCATGCTCGGGGCAAGAAGAGGCCTTGTCATGACATAAAACTATCGTGCTTGTTTGTAGACGATTTGTACAGCCTGTTTTTCCAGTGTAAATATTTTGTTGTCCATAGCAGACTCTTTCATTTCAGCAGTTTCTTTTAGCCTCATGTCCTGAACCTTTTCTGCTTCTACCCAACCTACTGTGCAGGGTTTTTAGATTTAACTCATGGCATAGTTTTAACACCCTGCAGCGCTGCATGCTGTTTTCATGTGTAGAGAATTAATGTCCTGTTTTGCTGCATTTGAAACTGGTAATTTTGTTCTTAAAAACTGATGCTTTGTTTTTACCTTTTTGGAGAGACTGATAAAGAGACATTGATAGAAAAGACCCACTTGTTGCTTTCTCCATTGTTACTGCAGCGTAGTCTTGTTAAGGAGGACCTATTATGCTTTTGTGCTTTTCCCCTTTCCTTTAGTGTGTTATATAGTTTCTTTGTGCATGTAGAAATTAAAGTTATAAAGCCCAAAGGGAGTTACTCACTACCTTAGAAATGCTGCTCCTGAAACGCCTTGCTTGAAGTCCGGCCTTTTCTTCCGTAACGTGGTGACGTCACCATGTAACACATTTGTGTAACACCTGCCTAGCGCCTAGTTTGGCACGTCGTAAAACAAAGCTAGTTAGAAGCATTGGGTTGGTTGAATGGCTTGGGTGAAAAGAGGTGGATGTAAACATGTTCTAGTAGAAGCCCAAAATACAAGTATGCGCCTGAGCATAATAGGTCTTCTTTAACATTTGTGTATAGTCATAATTTGATGAAATCTGTCGTACAAAAAAATGTCAAAATTCACATGAGATATATTTTTATTTTTAATAAAGATTTGGTTGGTTTGACATGATCTGTTGGTGGAAAATGTGTCCCATACAGGACTTGGAACAGGATAAACCAGCAAAATGGCCTCAGTTAATGTTGTGTAATTGACTGACTAATTGTCTCCTGTCTCTTTCAACAAGTCCTGAATTGGTCACATTTTCTTATTTGTATAACCAGAAATATACATCAGGGCTTTTATGATGTTCTGCAGGTAAGAGGTGGCTCACAGTTACTGAAGTATCACAGTTCATGTATTAGAATCCATATATGCAGCGTCTTAAAGAATAAGTGTTACTAAGACAGATGATGGTGTGTAATTTTCAGTATAATGTTGCCATTATTCAATAACGGCTCATCTGCAGTATTGTAGCGGCTGCTCTCAAACCTCAGGATTTCTCTTGTACAGCTCATAAGCAAACTCCTCAGTGTGTGCATAATCTTTGCAGACTCCAATGAAATCGATCTCCAGCTGGAACGGACCATCCGCTTTATCCCCCAAGGTAAATCCAATGGTGTTAACCTGTAAATACAAAAAGATGTAGTAAATATAAACTAATCAGGGCACAGCAAAATGTATTAGATGAACGTCAGTGACTTTTCCTTTGCTCTACCTTGTCCAGCCAGAGAGGATGCTGGTCGTCTTGTATCCTCCCACGATGTGTCAGGAAGAACTTGGAGAAAGGTATCTGTAGATGAAAAACACTGAAGTGTTAGAAGAACTGATATATTTCATATTAGACAAAAGAAAAAAACTAAATATTAAGCAGCTATTCCTAAAAGTAAAAGTGCAGCAAATGTCTTAATGTCCTCATAATGCTGCGAGGTTTCTTCTGGTTGCACTTCATGAATGTTTTTAATGATTTGTTGCTCACCTTGACATCTTGCCAGTAAGGTCCTCCCCTGGTATACAGGAAATAATTGTATATGTCATCTTTCTGGTGAGAGAAGTATGTTTCCGCAGCAATGTTGATCATCCACGGACGGCCATCGCCACGCACCCGCAAATGTAGGGTGTTGAAACTGGACCAATCGTAATGCTTTTTTCTATCCAATGAAGCCTACAGCAGGAGAGGAAACATGTTTGGGGGTTAACATTTGGTGAAACTGTATTAGTCATCTAACCGCCACTAATAAGAACAATTGAGGATTTCCAGACCTTGGGTGGGCAAGTTTTCATTCCAGCACAAACTGAAGCAAATATACTAAAGAGGAGGAGGAACTCGTCAGCATTGGGAATAAATAATAATAATAATAGCAGTTGGTAGACTAATGTATGGTTACCTGTGAAAGTGGCTGGTGGTAGAACCAGGCGACATGCAACAGAAAAAATCCACAAATATCTCTAAATGTCCAAACACGTTTGTTGTCTGTCTGCTTGGAGGAAATTACCAAAAACTGTGTTTCAGGAAATATTCTATAACTTTTATTTGGTAAATGCTAGTTTTTACCCCCAATTCAGTACCACCCACTCTAAGACAGAGTAAAAATATCTTGTACATTTAAAAATCTTTAAAATTCTGATGATTAATGATAAATACTGAAATAAATGAACTCTTTGTGCAAGAGTAGAAAACTTCTCATTTTGCAAGCAAATGCAGCATCGTGAACTTACATTTTTCTGTTAATTTTGTTTTCAAAGACTAGAGCTGCAACTAGCTATTATTTTCATTGTTGATTAATCTGTTGGTTATTTTCTCAATTAATTGATTAATCCCAAAGTCCAAGCTGGCATCCTCAAATGTCTTGTTTTGTCCACAACTCAAAGATATTCAGTTAACTGTCATAGAGAATTAAAAAAAAAACAGTATAACTATTCACATTTAAGATGCTGGAATCAGAGTTTTAACTTTTTAGTTTAACTAAAAAAATTACTCAACCAGATTCATTGATTATCAAAATAGTTGGCTATTAATTTAATAGTTGAGAAGTAAGTGATAAATCATTGCAGCGCTGAAAGACTTCTCAATGGCCAAGAGGGGGAGGTATGGAGATACTGAAGCCTGTATTTACTGTATGTGTTTATTGATCTAAAAGTAGAAATATTTAAATATATATTGAGTCATAAAATCAGCGTACAACATAGAAATTTTCCAAGAAAATACTGAGGACCTCAGTGGTCCTGGATGCTATCACAGTAACTCCACAACCTCATTAGTAGTGAATGTATGATCCAACAAACGTGTGGAAGAAAAAGCAGCATGGCACTAACCAGTGGTTGCTGTGAGCGCATGGTGCAGTAGCCACTGTAGCGTGTTTCTCCGTCTCGTGGAGGAGCAGATCTCAGGGTCCCGTACAGAAAACAAGTGTTATTGTTTTTGCTGAGCTTCAAGTAAGCTTCACTTTGGCCTCCTATCTCATGATCCGAGGACACCGTCCACTGCTCCAGGCTCTCTGGACCTCTGAACTCCCATATCACTCGGTTTTGCTCCAACATGTGCTCAAGGATCGGTTTGCCTTCTGGACCAACCCAAGGGTCAGTAAACTCCTTCTTAAGCAGTGCAAAATGCTTCTTTATCCCCTCAATACCCTTTGAGAAGCTAAAGTTGACCGGCTGCCATCGATACTTGTGTTTTTTGGGCTGGCCGGGTCGTCTGTATTCACCCTGACCCACAGCTCTTCTGGGCACAGTGAGAGGAGTGATGTAGGGGAGGAGCAGCTGCTGGTGGTGCTGGATGTGGATGGAGCTCAGCAGCCTCACTGATGGGAGACGTGTGATCTTTGGCAGAGACATTTCAGTAGTGATAGGACAGTTCACTGCTGGGATATAATAGAGAAAAGTAGTGTCATTAAACTTCAGAGTGTGGGAATTGATTATCAAGTAGGAGTAGCAGCAGTAGTATTTTTATTTAGTCATCACACATAATACAATAAGTATGAACAGTATTAACAAAGTCAACAGTCTTTGTATTAAGTAGTGACTGACAGGCATAGACAGAAGCAAAATGCTTAATATGCCTAACCTAATGTATATACTTATAATATCAAATTAAGCTACTCTTAAGACATAAAAAAACAAACAAAAAACATTCACACTTGTAAACCTCAAAAATAACTTTGTAAACCATTCTTTTGAAAACCAAAAGCAAATTACACATTCTTAAATTTATATTTGAATTGTTCCATAATTTGACTCCCACAACAGAAACAAATCTCCTTTAATACCAGTTTTTGTTTTTTGCACAGTAAAATTACAAATAGTCTTGGATTTACAAAGAAACAATATGTAAAATGTGATAAATGTGTATGTTCTTTACATTACTATTCAGTTTAGGGAAACCCATTTCAGACTAGTGTCTACTACCACTAATAAATTATTATCCTATCTATGTTTTGCTCATTTTATTGGTCCTGCATCACTTATGATTGGACTTGTAGTAACTAATCATTTGTATGTATTGTTTCACATTATAGCTTAGTGGTTTGGCAGGCTCTTCAGCTACACTAAAGTCCTCTTCCTGACATGTGTTAGTATTAGTACAGTATGTCTTTACATGTCCTTTATTGTGTGTCTGACTTGTATCTCTTTGCTTTTATGGTGCAAACCAGTTTCCACACTGGCGATTAATAAAAAAAAAAATATATGCATCTATTTGCTGAAAAACTGATGACACTGAATCCATTCAAGTTATGTTACTTTATCAACTGTTACATTCACAGATAATGAAATAGAAAGCATTTGATGGCCTGAGCTTCACACATTTGTGAAAACTTACTTGTCTTCTCTTTGTTTCACTATAGCAAATAATTAAGAAGAATAGTATTACAACTATATTAAGAATATAGCTGTTTATTAAACAGGTAACGCGAGGTTTACAATAGGATTATCACAATGTTGACACCTCTATTGAGGAAACGACAGGCGTTATTAAGTCGGTAGTTATGGGCATGAATAACGTAACATTTTGAACACATGGCTAACAACAATTAATGACTACGACCATCTGGTTTACATTGCTCTGAAGAACAATAATGGGATAGGGAATATTTACTTATTTTAAAATATTTTTTATCTACTTACTGTGACCATGTTGTACCAAAACGTGACGGATGTATAGTTCAACGACTTCGGTTCTTGTTTTAGTTTGATTAAACCATTATTTCTATCTTTGATGGATTGAAAACATTTATAAATGGCCGTGTAACGTTACTGATCTCATTTACATGCAATTTAATACAATTGAAAACAGTTAGCTTTAACAGTAAAAGGTTGAATTATCATAGACCTTGAACGTAGCAGTAGTGCACCAAAGATTTCTGTCCGGACTGACGCACTCATTGTCAATATGTAGTTCCACTATTGGCTAACCGTCAGTGTCCTGGCATCCTGACCCAGCGTTTTGTTGTTTTAAATTTAAAATCCATTAATAAACTAATATGATAAATATAACTATACATATGAATTTTATTTCAGTGACAGAGCTCTAAAACCAAACTATGGGATCAATACGAACGCGCATGCTCAGTGCTGCCTTTGTGTGGTTGACTGCAGAGCCAACTAGCTAGCAGCAGCGGCTAGCCACAAACATTTAGACGACACAGAGGTAGCTAGCAGGTTAGCCGTGCAGCTAATCATGGTGAATGTAAAGAAGCGGAAAGGTCGGGTCGTGATTGACTCTGACTCTGAGGACAGTGCTAGCGACGATAATTTAGATCAGGTAGGTGCGCGTTTATTTCTGATTGTGTAAGAAATGACCGCGAATTAAGTTGTCAGCAGTTTGAGGTGAAGCTAACGTATGCTAACTGACTGCGCTGTGGTTTGCCTCGCTTGAACAAACTGAGAGTGGGCCTATATTATTTACAGTCCTTGCTTCCTTGCTCGGTAAACACGCGATACCAAAACGCGAATAAATATTTTCCCAAGTGTTTCTGTAAGATAACCAGGACCGAGGAAAGTGTGAGGTTGTACTAAAATCAGTGTCTTAGCATCAGATAGCTAAGTTATGCTAACGTTAAGGTTACATTCCGAGAGATGCACTCAACGCTGGCAATCATCATTCACCAAAATGCCGCGCCATCGGCCTTTTACTGGTTTGGAGTAGTAAGCCGCTTGACTACGGCCGTGCAGTGTTGGGAGATCTGTTTGTTAGCTTTCAGACTGAACGAGAACGGGACATGTTTGCACACACTGAAGCCGTCGTGGAGTGGAGCCGCACTTGAATTAGCTAGAAGAACCTTATCTGCCAAATGACGTCAGGGGCGCAGAGCTGTAGGTCTATTTCGGTGTTGTTGTCAAACAAGCTCTGGCAAGCTGACTGAGGAGCTATCCAGTCTAACATGTCAGTCTGAAGAGCTGTACAGCACTACTGTGATCACCAATAAACCCCATGTACATTACCTGACAGTACACTATCAAACAGTTGATGCCCAGACACAGTTAGTTAAAATCAGATGACCAGAAGAGTTGAAAGAAGTTCAGTCTTGTTTTCTTAGTTGCACAAATCATCAGTATTTTGTGTGTATGTGTGTGTGTGTGTGTGTCTGTGTGTAAGGTTAGGGCTAGTTAGTGCTCTACAATTGTGTTTTGACATCACCTTGATGAAGACAGCTATGCAGATAAGATAAGATGAACCTTTATGAATCCCCAGAGGGAAAGCAACAAAAGTAAAGATGAAATTCAGGTGTCGTAGCAGAGCAACAACAGTACAGATGAAATCAGACCAGATGTTTGCAGAATTGAATACATCGTCTCTCCTCCCAGTATTGATTTTGGTACTTTAACTTTGCTAATACATAGTACTGATCCAGTCCAAGACTGCAAACTTCATTGGTTGGAAGTCATTTGAGTCTTTTTTATGTTGGTAACATGAGGCCAGGGATTTCTGTGCCACTATAAACTGAGTCAACAGCCTGTTGTGACTGATGGCAAAAATACTGTACCCTGGACTGCAACTTCTCCACAAACCTACAGCACAGAAGGAATTCAGCTATTAGTATTATAACACGTAAATCTTCAGGGTTGTGTTATATAGCTTCACATTCCTGCTGTAGTGTATGACCATGCTCAGATGTTGTAGGTTAACTGGCACCTCTCCAGCTGCCAATTCTCTCTGGTTAACAAGCCAATGGACTGAGCTACTGCCACGCTTTTTTACATTTTTAATTTTATTTTATGTAAATCAGCTAAATGTAAAGTGCTTCCATCAGAATGTGTTTTGACGACCACTTGTGACTGATTTTGCATATTTCACCTGTACGAAACTGACTGCTGCTAAACAAAAATATGTATTTGCCCCTGCCCACTCAGCTAGTCAGTAAGCTTTCAAAATCTTGTCTTAGCAAATCAACTGTGTTAGGAAGGTTTCCCGTGTTATATGCCTATTATAAAGTTGACTAGTCAGTCCTTAAATATAATAAGAGGCCATGTGCATCTCACCTCTGAATATGGCTTGAAAAATCAGATCTCGGTGCAACGTACATGTGTATTTACACCTGTGTGTAGAGATGTCTACTCAGGACTGGATCATCCAAGACACATTTTATTGCAAAATATGAGCAGGGCTACGCTTGCAGGCGGCTTTTTCCACTTTTCGTGATTCTGATTTTACTGGGTGCTCTTTCTTAACCACATCACTGTTGTTCTCTTTTTCAGGAGCTCTTGTCTTTGGCAAAAAGGAAGAGGGTTGATTCAGGTGATCAGGAAGAGCCGGTCAGCAAACCCACAGCTTCTACAGACTCTGAGACGTCTGATAGTGATGATGAGGTATGACGGTCGTAGTGCTTGCTTTAAAAGATGCCACTTTTCAGTTAAGGACATAATAAAATGTTGGATAGTTACAGCTATTTAATAACCCAAATTAAATGTTTCACTCTTCTTGTCTAGTGGACTGTGGGTGGCACCAAAGGCAAAAAGAAGGTTAAGCCAGGGAAAGGGTCAGAGAAGAAGAATGCTACAAAGAAGAAGGTTAATAAAGCGACGGCGTCTGGCAGCTCAGATGGAGACAGCTCAGCTGAGAGCTCTGCACCAGAGGAGGGTATGTCCTCAGTTTTAATTGGCAAAATATGCTCTGTGCTCAACACTTCATTTCTGTGTGCAAGACCACAAACCCTGTATAAGAGTCGAGGAACTTGCTATTGTTGTAGTTGTACAGATGTGAACTAACAGTTCATCACACTGACTCACACACATGTCCTCGGGTTAATGGTGTCTCACCTAAAGTGGCAAGACATATTCTGTACTGTAGATTATGCATATCAGCAGGGTGCCATTTCCACGGGTATCAGGTGGCTGGGATTAAGTGACTCACTCACTCATCCCCTTTATCCGAGCTGGCACACAGTGTAACATCATAAGCGTTTGTTTGTTTGTTTGTGTTACATTGTCTTGCTATACACTGGGCCCACATGGTTATGGAAAACCTGGAAGTTTTTGAGAAAAAGTAGTTGTGGAAATCTGGTCAAAATCCAGTACAAGTATCCAAGATGTAGGGCTGTTCTCAACCATAGAAATTCTTAGTCAACTAACACTCATACGATTTTGTTGACTTTAGTTGAATTGATCAACAGATCTGTAAAACTGAGTTTCTCCACAAAGTCCCACTTTAAAACTTGTGTTTACCAGAGATATGCTCATAAGTGTCTTGGAATAAGTCATTCAGCATAAAAAAACGACTAATTGACGAAAGAAATCGTAGTCGACTCAGAACAAAAGGACCGATTAGTTGACTAATGCTACGTCCACACTTCAAGCAACAAAACGACCAGGCGTGGCCAGCCACATTGTCTTGGAGTTGTTGTTTCTGTCGATTTTAGCACACCCTTGCTATGTATAACAGACCGTTGCTATGGGCGCACTTCTGATGTCGGACTGTGAAATTATTGATTTCTTAAGTAAGTAGCCGTGTAATAAATGGGATAATGTATAGCTAGCGGGTCATTGTTGTGAAATAAACCCTGTCAAGGTGATGCAAGACCACCACATTTGTCCTGTCAGGGTTATTTCACAACAATGACAGATGAAATTTAACCTTTACAAGTAGCTGTTAGGCTGCCTTCATTATCCAGTTTAAAAGTAGTTCAGTGACATTTCCATTTCAGCCACTCAGTATCCACTTTTTAAAATACATGGCTTACTGCAAAGAGTTGTACGTGAAATCTTTTAGGAGACAAATGTAAACAGCACAGTGGGGTAAAATAAAGGAAAAAAATTTGTTTATACTTAACGTAGCCAACAATGATCAGGACATCGCTACCTGGCAGAGTCATGTTTGTGTTACTGAACTACTGGATGAGAACTGAACTTAGCTCAGTGACTGCTGTTTGTACCAATGACTTTATCAGGCGAAGTGTCCGACTCCGAGAGCAACAGCTCATCCTCCAGCTCCGACTCGGATTCCTCCGAGGACGAGGTGTTCAGGGACGGTTACGACGATGACTTGATGGGAGATGCGGAGGACAGAGCTCGTCTGGAGCAGATGACAGAGAAGGAGAGAGAGCAAGAGCTGTTCAACAGAATTGAGAAGAGAGAGGTGTTGAAGAGACGGTGAGTGGGGATGGTGCCAGAGAGGAGCAGCAAGAATCTTTAAAACACGGTTAAATTTGTTTTAACGTAAAAAAATGTTTGGACAGAGAAATATAAGAAGAGAAGCATAAAAATAAAAACTGGCTCTCCTTTTTCTCAACAACATACCTGAAGTAAATTTGAGAAAAGGGTCATGTTTAAGGCAAAGATTGACATTTTATCATTGCTGAGTGTGTCTGTGCGTTTATTGATGACTATATTTGTTTTTACAGTTTTGAAATCAAGAAGAAGCTGAAGACGGCAAAGAAGAAGGAGAAAGAGGAGAAGAAAAAGAAGCAAGAGGAAGAACAAGAAAAGAGGAAGCAATCTCAGGTTCAAGACACACAAGTGGTGAGTCCAGTTGAAACACTATTAGACACATACTGTACAGTATTGCATGACAAAAATGTGTGTCACTGTGTTGTACTCCTAAAGTCTTGATTATAGTCTGAATGGACGCGTACACAGACATTTGTGGACACCACAGACGCATAATAGTTCTGTTTATGCTGTCTGCTTGGAAGATGCATTCGACACTTGCACAGTAGATCGCTATGCTCTCACTTGTAGCATCACAACAAATTGCCGGCATGCGGGCATCCACACAGAGCCTATGTGTACACCGTCTGATCATGAAATTTACATCATGCAGAACCCAGTGGACCCTTTTGTACTCGCGAACACACAAAGTAAAATATAGCTTTAGAGTCATGCTGAAGACATTACAGATGTTTAAAAATCAAAAGAAAGAAGAACTTCAAGTACACAATTACCTTTGCACAAAAGTTTTCTGTCAGTATTTTTGAACTTTGTCTTTTTATAGATTTTTTTTGTGCACTGATTGCATTGCTCTTATCGAATCAACATTATAATTAGGCTAATGCAGTGGCAGCATTACACCTTTTCTTTATTCTGAGCTTGTCTTTGTGTCTGATTATAATATTAACCCTTCCCTAGGTCATGTCACACAACAAGGAGAGACGATCCAAACGTGACGAAAAACTTGACAAAAAGTCCCAGGCCATGGAGGAGCTCAAAGCAGAACGTGAGAAGAAGAAAAACAAAACAGGTTGGTTTGATTTTTAACTTCTTTGTGATGTGATTATTGTGACATTTCTGCCAGTTCCAAAAGCTTGACGTTTCATCTCTCTGGTGATCAGCGGAGCTGCTGGCCAAACGTCAGCCACTGAAGACGAGCGAGGTTTACTCTGACGATGAGGAGGAAGAGGAGGAAGACGACGACAAGTCATCAGTCAAAAGCGATCGCAGTTCCCGCTCATCGTCTTACGATGATGATGAGTATGTTTTATTCTGCTCCTGCGGTTTTAAGCGATACAACATAACACTTTTCTCTTGTTTTCAAGTAATGTCTTGACTGTGTTCTACTAACAGAAAAGAAGAAACTCCACCAAAGTCGCAGCCTGTTTCACTTCCAGATGAGCTCAACAGGGTCCGCCTGTCCAGACACAAGCTGGAGCGCTGGTGCCACATGCCCTTCTTTGCTAAGACTGTGACCGGCTGCTTTGTGAGGATAGGGATCGGGAACAGCAGCAGTAAACCAGTTTATAGGGTAAGTTTTGGACATGGAACAGCAATGTGCTCTTTTATAATGGTGATACTGATGATCCTGGACTCTAGGTTAGTTTAATAAAATCTGATTTGTGAAGTCTGAATTCATTCTAGTCCTCCTTTTGTTGATGAAAGGTTGCTGAAATTGTGGATGTGGTTGAGACGGCGAAGGTTTACCAACTTGGATCAACACGAACAAACAAGGGATTACAATTAAGGTGGTTATACAATTACAGATACTTTATACATATTTAAGGAGGTAACTGAGAATCAATTAACGTTCCCTCTTTCCAAAAATGTGACTTTTTGATATCTTCCTCAGGCATGGCGGTGACACGCGGGTGTTCAGGCTGGAGTTTGTATCAAATCAGGAGTTTATGGAAAGCGAGTTCATGAAGTGGAAAGAGGCAGTAAGTGTGTTTTTGAAACAGTTAAAATTTGTCATCTGTAACATAAGTTGAAGTAGGAACTTTTTCAATAGATGCACAAGGAGCTGTCTGTTCAAGCTGTGTAGAAAAGTGTAAAAGTTTTGATTATTTTGTCTTTTCCAGATGATTGTCGCTGGAATGCAAGTACCAACTCTTGATGAAATCACCAAAAAGGAGCAGTCCATCAAAGAAGCTCTGAACTATAAGTTCAATGACAAAGACATAGAGGATGTGAGTCCGTTTCTCTAGATGTTAACTGATTGATTCTCCAGCCTCATGCATTATGCAGTGCAACAAATATGTTGTTTGTCTTTACTTGCTGCAGATTGTTAAAGAGAAGGACAGATTCCGGAAAGCACCACCAAATTACGCCATGAAGAAAACGCAGTTACTCAAAGACAAGGTGAAGGAAATGACTGTTTTAGCGTTTTTGCTGGCAGCAACAATCAGATTTGTCAGAGAATGTGTAGTGATCTTAAATCTATCACCAGGTTGTGGCTATCAGGCTCTTGCTTACTCATTTCTATCCTGATTTTGAATGAAGGCCATGGCAGAAGAGAGCGGAGATGGTGACAAAGTGAAAGTGATCCAGGATGAGCTAAATGAACTTGAGGAAAGGGCAGAAGCACTTGACAGACAGAGGACCAAGAACATCTCTGCTATCAGGTACATAAGCTACTATTGTAAATATATTATTTTTTAAATCTCTCTGCAGTAGTGTTTCATTGAACAGTGGCTTCAGATACAAGAACTGAAAATAATGTTTTTATAGCTGTAAAAGCTTTCCTAAAATATTTCTTCCTTTCACTGGTGGAGAAACATTACAGGTTGCAGGGAAGGAAACTATGGAAATCACAGCTTTTGTTTAAAATTAGATCCACAACATCTCACACATTCAGACAATACAACGCAACGAACATAGAATTGTTTAAGTCATATCTTTAGATACACGCATCTTAACATAATGACTCAAATTGTTTTTGATTCTGTGTGTCATCCAGCTACATCAATCAGAGAAACAGAAGCTGGAACATCGTTGAATCTGAGAAAGCTCTTGTGGTGAGTGTCCACTTCACCTTCTTGTTTGACTGTAATGATTTTTAATGTTAAAGGAGAACTTTAGTACATCCTGTGCCCTTTTTCCCATGTTTTTGTGACGAAAGGACTAACAACTGTTGAAATGTGTCCGATATTGAGCAAGTGCTGCAGACGGCAACAAATAAGCTGACTGTAATTTGTGATGTTACGTGCTGTGCGAAGGCTTCAGCGCGTGTGTCGAGTAATCAATCCAGGAAGTTTTCTGTAAAGTGCATGTGGAGGCTTATATAATTTTAGACCAGACCTGGGCATTATACAGCCCGCAGGCCGTAAACGGCCCTCATGATGGTTCTGCCTGAGAGAGGTCTCAGACAAACCACACAATTTTTCTTACAAAACTAAAAAACTGTAAAGGCAATAGTTTTTGTATTGAAATGCTCCTGTATTGTTAGTGTGCTTCTTCCTGTCACATATGACGTTGATGTAAATTGACGTGAGTGATGTTTGAAGTAGCGTCACCTGCTGAGGTGACACGTCTATAATAAGTCATGGACTGATAAGTATTTTTTCACAGAGGTTGGCGGTTAAGCTGTGTCATGAGGAGGAGAGCTTAGCTGCTAGCCAAGATACTAAAACAGCAAGGACTTTTTACAGAGCTGCTCACAACCAAAGAAAGAAATCTTAGTGTTAATGTTCAGTTAAATGTAAGTGTTAATGTTGAGTTAAATGTAAGTGTTAATGTTAAATTAAATGTTAATGGTAAGTGTTAATGTTAAATTAAATGTTAATGGTAAGTGTTAATGTTAAGTTAGATGTTAGAAAAATACAAAGCTTTCCTTTAGGGCTGGGATGATGAAAAACAAGTAGGAATTGATTAATTGCAACAAAATTATTGATTATCGTACATATTGTTGCTTTTATGATTTAAATGAAAACGGTTTGAAAATATAAGATATGAATATGGAAGTGCTTGAAAATGGATTTGTTGGACACGTGTTGCATCCTGTTCACATCCTGTAGTTTCTGTTTGCACTGAAGGGGTGTGACACATACGACAGAAATATTACTGAAGGACAGGACAACAAATTGTGTTTTCTGAAACACTAAGTCTCTTTTGGTATTTACGACCCACCGAGACCTTAAAATGAAGAAGAAGAAGAAGAAGAAGATCTACCTTTATTAGTCCCACAATGGGGAAATTCAATTTACACTCTGTTAAACTTATACATGGTACATGCAGACCTGAAACACACATACATGCATTAATGGAGAGATGTCAGAGTGAGGGGGCTGCTCCTGACAAGCGCCCCGAGCAGTTGGGGGTTTGGTGCCTTGCTCAGGGGCACCTCGGCAGTGCCCAAGAGGTAAACTGGCACCTCTCCAGCTACCAGTTCACACTCAGTTTTTGGTCCATGTCGGGACTTGAACCGGTGACCCTCCGGTTCCCAAGCCAACTCCCTACAGACTGAGCTACTGCCGCCCCCTATGCTGCCTCACTTCAGACGTTTCCTCATGTGGCAGCACTCCAGTGTGACAGTGTTTAGTCATGCTACGGTTCATTTAATGGCGCTCACAGCGATGTATGTGAGGAGACGAGAGTTCTGAGTGTTTCATACTATAGTAACATAATCCTGTGGATGCCCCCCTAACATTGTGTTGATTATACTGTACTTTTCATCATTATAGATCAGTCAGTGGGCCAAGCTATCCCGCTGTTAACTTTTTATTTGCTGTTTTATTTTCTCACAGGCTGAAGGACAAAATGCCAAAAACCAACAAATGGACCCTTTCACACGAAGACAGTGCAAACCTACCATGGTGTCTAATGTAAGATTCCTATCATTATTTTAATAATAATTACGCACAAAGTAATAAATGCCGCTGAATCTAGTTTTGTTAATCTGTCATTCTGCTTGTTTCCGTTCTACAGGCCAGAGACCCGTCAGTCCACGCAGCTATTCTTGCGCACCTGAACCAGAAGTACGGCTCTGGATCAACACCAGATGCTTCTGGCGGCGAGAAGAACAAACTGGTAGGAAGGACAATAACAACGAGACACTCCCAGTGCTTTCACATAATGGATATTTGGAGAGTGAACTCTGAGGGGTTCACTTCTTAAAGGCGGTGCCAACAATGCCAACATCCTGATTACGCGTACTGAAGCTGTGTGTTTTTTGCACCATTTCCAGAAAATGGACGCTAGTTTATCTGCTAAATATTTTTTTGAAAAAGGCTGCATTCATCCCTGATCATGTGCAGTGGCAGTTTGCCACAGGGCTGTGCAGTGTTGTGAGAGAGGCACTTTAATGGCCCATTAACTGCAACAATAAACATCTTTTGACCCTTCGTGGCTAGGTTGTACAGCGCTGGATCACTGGTTACACAAACGCACTATATCCATTCAAAATGATCCCACCTGATCTGGTGTGACTGGAGCCTAAGCTGCACTCTCCACTGAAGTACTCATCAGAAATAAATGCAGATGTTTTTAATGGCTCGAGGGACAACAAGACCTTTTAGTCCTCTAGTTCATCTAGTTTTCAGCCTCAGTAGATATTATCAAACTTTAATATCAGTGATTATGTACTTGCATTTCTAACAGTTTTTTCTGATTTGATGTGAAGTAAAGGAAATGCCAAGCAGAAACTAACTTTCTACTTTTACAGAAGAAATGATCTAAATGTTTGCTATATTACAGGGTCAAGTAAACCCAAAAGACAAAGACGCCCCCAAGCCAAACACTGACCTCTCCGAGGACTTGTTTAAAGTTCATGATTTTGATGTTAAGATTGACCTTCAGGTTCCCAATGCAGGTAAGATTGTTTTTCCAATGCATTATTTTATTTGCTCATATTTTACTCGGGCTGAACGATTTAAAAAACAACAACTCCTCATCGGTATTATTGGGACTGATATTGTGATTGCGATATGATTTGCCATATTCAAGGGAATGATCTCTTTTAACATAATTATTGTCATTTTCATTGAAAAACAACTTAATGATTATGGTGTGATTTTGTAAAAAAAAAAAAAAAAAAAAAAAGAAGAAAAAAAAAGTTCAGATTTTGAAATATGTTTTCTAAAAGGAACAGTGTGTGACATTTCACAGGATTTATTGGCAGAAATTGAATATTCATAACTATGCTGAGCCCTTCAGATCAACATAGGGAGCGGGTCCTCTTCATGGAGTCCGCATCCAGTAGTCCAGAACAGACAAAGCAAACTCTGGGTCTAGAGAGAGCCTTTCACTTTTTTACATTACTTGAAGGCCACCATAGTTCTCCGACACACTTGGGAAACTGCAGTAAAGTAAGCAGCAGAGTGCAAAACCGCGGTACCGCCAGCCGCCGTCTGAATTCTGTTGCTCCTAAAGTAGTGTTATTATGGTACAGATGACATCCAAGCTATGCAAACAGCAGTACCACAGTTTTCTGCTCAGTGGCTCATGTTATTGCAGTCTTAGAAAAGGAGTGAGTGAGTGAATGAGTGGGTGAGTGAATGAGTGGGTGGGTGAGTGGGTGGAGGGGTACTCAGTTGGTCGCAATCTGCAACCATACCACTACATGTCACCAAACCCTACACATTGTCCCTTTTAAGTCTATAGCATATACGGTTGAGGCCAAGGCATCTCTGCAGAACAACAATATTTAATTTAAAATAGTAAATTTTACACACATTTTACCTTTAACAGATACCGTGGCTTCTGCGATTGAGGCCATATTGCGATTTTGATTCAAATTTTGGTTCAGTGTGCAACCCCAGATTTTACTTGTCTGTAGTGCAAAGGTGGTTGTTATCGTCAACCACAGCACTTTAGATTAACATCACTCTTGTGTTCTGCAGAGGCAAAGTCTTTGTCCGTGAGCTCCAACGCGCTGCCGGTGAAGGACGGCGCTCCTCGCCGGTCCCTCAACCTGGAAGACTACAAGAAGAGGAGGGGGCTGATCTGATGTGGTAGTCATCATTCACTAACCACATTGCATGTGTAATTGGATGTGAAAGAGAGAGGGGGTGAGTGTGTATGTGTGTGTGTGGTTGAGAGAGTGATTGAGCGGGTGAGTGTGTGTGAATGACTCCCAGAGGACGTGTGTTTGAATGTTGATACAACAGACTGTTTATCCGAACACAGAGGAAATACTGATTGGGCAAAGACAACATTTTTCTCTAAAGGATCTCTCGCGGAAGAAACCTGTCCAGATATTTGTTGTTTTGTTATTTTTGCATTATCACACACAAACTTGTATATTGAGTTGTGTTTTTTTTTATGTATTTAACTTCTTTCCCCATTGTTTTGGATCTTCTGGAGTCTTTTTTTTTTTTTTTTCTAAAAGGACACAGCGCTTGTGGATTATTACCTTGAACAAGGACACTATCTTAGAAGACTTAGATTGTTGAGGTATTTTGAAATTACTGGACTGGATATCTAAAGGAGCTGACCAGCTGATCACCAACAATGAATTATTACTGTTGTAAATCTTCATCCCCCCCACCACACACGAGTGATCATCTGCCCTTGCAGTCCATCCGGGATTTTAACAGCCTCATGTTTTTTCTGAGTGTAGATGATCACCGGCCCTCCATGACAAATGTGAAAAGTTGAGTCAGTGTCAACTGGACATTTATCACTTTTTAAGTCTTTGAAATGACCCGATTTTAAGAGGAACCCTTTTCTATGACTGGCCTGCTTATAAAAGTGTTGCTTCATTTCTGTTTCTCTTTGTTGGTTGTTCATGGGATAACTTCCCGGCCCTTAACTCCCAGAGCAGATTCTATGTGTTATCGATTGTGTCCATAGTTGGTTCCTGTATTGATGTGGCATGCCATGTAAATATGCATTTTGGAGTGAGTGCGGAAAAAATAAAGAGGCACTGTTTCATAATATCTGTGTCACTTTGTCTCTTTTCTGAGCTGAAGGGGAGACAAGGCAACACCAGTCACCAGCTGAGGATATTTTATCTGTTTTAGGTGGAAACATGGAATTTAACTTTCTGTTTAATTTTAGCATTTTTTTTTTTGAGTAGTTAACATAACATCCATTATTACACTACAAAAATTGGTTTTCACAAGCATCAGATATTGGATGTGTGGAGACATTTGTAGAAAGCACTCTGGCCTTTGTGTGCTTTATTTTTAAATTTCCACTGTTCTATTTTTATTATTTTTCCAAACCATGATTGCCACTGATGCATTCTGATTTCTAAATGTATATGTGCTCTAGATGTGTTTATTATTTATATGAATTTTATTCAATATGTATTGAATTATGTTTTTTAGTTTTCTATTATTTTTTCTTTATTATTTCAGTCATTACGTTGAAAGTATCTTTCTGTTATCTGTTTTTATATTTTCATTTACTACTACTACTAAGTATTATTACTATTATGTAGTTCAAGTATTTGATAGAGGGATATGTTCATTATCAATATATCATCCATCCATCCATCGTCAACCGCTTATCCCGTTAGGGGTCGCGGGGGGCTGGAGCCGATCCCAGCTGGCATTGGGCGAAGGCGGGGTTCACCCTGGACAAGTCGCCAGTTAATACATCATTACCATTTTTTTTTCTATAATTATTAATTTCTTATATTCATTTTATTTTTCTGGTGTCAGTATTTATTTTAATAAAAAAAAACGTTGATAGAAGTTGGAATTGGATCGTAAAATAAGCCTTTCACTTATAATTAAAAAATAATACAAATGCATTTTAAAAAATCCACTGAGAAGAACATAGCTTAGACTTTTTAAAAGGGCAACTTTATTCCTATTTAATTTTAAGTGAGCATTTTAAGGCTAACAATATTATTACACAAAGTATTCTTACTCATCCTTCCTCTGTTTACAGTTGAGTGTAAATTGAATTTCCCCACTGTGGGACTAATAAAGGTTGATCTTCTTCTTCTTCTTCTTCTTGTTGGCTCTTGATAGCAGAATATTTTTGAAGGTGAAAAGTTGCAGATATTTTATTCACCAAATGAATAAACAGTAAATCGGCTTTGTTTAACGTTGATTCTATTATATTATAATATATTACACTACATTATATGACATTATATGACATTATGCATAGTATTTGTCATAGCTCATAGGGGTTTCAAACAAACAGGAAGTGGGTGATGTGTATTGGAAGCTCATTGGTTAATTTTTGATCAGGCTTATGTGGAGTCGCTCTGTTTTGGGGTCCTTGCTTGCAGCGCTTCCTGCTCCACGTATTGAGAAGATCACCAATGTTATCCTCCTTGACAGATTATGACATTTGACCGTGTTTATCCAAACGATATATCTCCTTCATGCGCACCAGTTAAATCCCGGCGGTAGCCAGGTGACCGGAGACAGTTGGACATTTGGACGTCGTTTCAAACGGTACGTTAGAGGCTCTTTCCTCTTTAGCAGCCAGCTAGCATGTTAGCTTTAGCAGTGATGGAGTTTATGCTGAACCAACTGTGTTTACTTCATGATACTGTAATCCCGGCTGTTTGCGATTCCTGTAAGAATTCCTTTATAATCGTGTATTTGTACCAGAACATATGTGGTGTTGTCATAATAGCCAACTAGCCAGGTTTAGCACTGTAGAGTTATTAGGCTGGGATGCTAGTTGTGCATAAATTGTGCATCCACTGGGGAATTTGAGTCGACAGTCTCTCAGGCTGCCTACATAGACTGGATAATTCCTTACTTTAGCTGTCACCTTAATGTAATCTTAACCTTAACAATCTATCAGTTGTTGTCAACCTGTTTGTTTAAAAGAGATGACGTTACACTCCCAATTTTGGATGACATGTAGATCCGGTTCCTGTGTTGTATGAATGCACATCCTGTAGGAAAATTATTAATGTAAAATAGATGCATGTAGAACAGATATAATGTAGGATGTGCATCACACAGATTGGGAAATAGCGTGTTATAAGGCCCATACACATTCATTAAACACAAAATGTGCAAGTTTTTTGCAGTACAAATGGTTATTTCACACCAGTCAGTCTAATTCACATATTGTGTGAACTAGTCAATGTTCCCTATATTTTTGTTTAAAGGTATGGGTGCAAAATTACTTATTTTGTTGTTGACATGAATGAAGATTACAGCCATTATGAAATAAGGTTATTAAATATATAACCCTTGTAAATGGCAGATTGTCTGCGTGTACTGTATATTTACCAAGAAAAAAAGAAGTTACTTTATCATGACTAATATGTGATGTAAAAGTAAACCGTAATCTTCAAATGATTTTCCCTCAAAATAATTAACAGATTTTTTGAGATATTTTAGATATAATGTGCTTGTTATTATGAACTTAGACATCGTAATTACATATCTTGATTAGGGCTGTCAATCGATTAAAATAATCATGATTAATTGCATTATTGTCCATAGTTAATCAGGATTCATTTTAAATTATTTCTCATATTTTTTATCTGATCAAAATGTACTTAAAAGAGAGATTTGTCAAGTATTTAATACTCTTATCAACAGGGGAGTGCTGCTTTATGCAAATGTGTGTATATATTTAATATTGACAATTAACAACACAAAACAATGACAGATATTGCCCAGACAGCCTCACAGGTACTGCATTTAGCATAAAAAATATGTTCAAATCATAACATAAGCATTATTATCGTGTTAACTTTGACAACCCTAATCGTGATATCTTGATATATGATTTCCTCACGGTATGGTTCCATTGAAAGATGATAAATTATCATAATGAACTATTACCAGCCCTAGTATGGACATATCCTAAATTGGAGTTGTGTACAGCTTGTTTTGGAGATACTGATTATAATCTTTATTTATTCAGGCTAGTGCCGCTGATCACACTCACACAGAAGCTGGCCAGTATAACCACAGTATGATCTGTTGGCTACTGAGAAGGTCTTTGGGGTTAAAAGGGCCTTGCTCAAGGGAACCTCAGTGGTGCTAATAAGGGAGGGGCAAGTGTTATGTATCTTGCTAGTCCAGTGACCAGATTGGCGACCTTATGGTCACTTCTCTGACCTGTAGGCCACCACTGCCCTAGTTATACTGTTTAAAGGAAAAAAAAAAAATAACTTGTTTGTGGGGCCATAATGTCACACTTTCAAATGATTTTCAAACAACACTCTGCTGTTTTTTTATTCTTTAGGGGGGCAGATGTGTTATTACTTGTTTAATATGTTAAAACTCAAATTGTAGCATGTTAAAACATGTTTCTTACTCAGCAAAAAGGCCCATTTCATCAAATTGTGTTGTTATGTTTCTGCCATTAGGACACAAAATGTCTTGGTTTGCTGATTTGGCTGGGAAAGCTGAAGACTTCCTGAATAAAGTGGACCAGGGAGCTGCCACTGCCCTTACCAAAAACCAGGACAGAACATCCTCTTTTTTGTCATCCTATGGAGAAGAATCAGTTGTCAAACCTGAGTATAACATTGCAGGGTACAAGACCCACCCAGCTGTGACACATCATGCCTATGCGTCCTCTGACGATGCACCGAGCTACGTCTCTGCAGCAGCTGCCAACATTAAGAGATCCAGTGCTACCCTGCTGGCTGGTACTGCCAACATGGCCAGTATCTCCTCCAGTCCTGGCAGCAGTGCCCCCAACTCTGCCAAGACCTCGTCTGGCTTTGTGAGGCCCAAAAAGAGCGAGCAGGATGTGGACGATGACATGCTCTTTGACTTTCTCAACAGCTCGGACCCTCCAATCAATAACAGGAAGGATTCAAGAAGGGAACATGTGAAAGTGGCAGTTCCGGTTACTGAGGTCCAAAACCCAACACCTCCTCCTTCCACTACTCCTCATACCATCCCCTCGGCCCCGTCGACACCCCCCTCAACCCGGGGTGTATCCAGGGCCTCAAGCATGAGCTCACTGTCTGCTCACAGCATCAAAACATCAGAGGAGAGCTCTGCTAAAGAACAAAGCCAAGGTAAGATTAGTAATACCCGACAAATTGTCATTTTCAGTCAGTGTTGACACTCTTGTGGTATTAATATAAAAATTATATTTTCCGCAGTGAACATAGTAAAAACAACATAGTGTGTAACCTTTTTACTTATTTTACTGTCTTATTATTACTATCAATATATATACTTAATTCATTAATTTGTTTTGTTTTATTTATTTATTTTAATTATTCTTATTATGAGGGAGGCAATAGGGTCAGGTTTAATGTAATTATTTTTTATTTACTTATTTTATTATCATTATTGGATTTATTTTATAACTATGTAAAATTTACTTTTATTTATTATAAATTACTATATTACTAAATTGCTATTGCTACTTATTTTATTACTAAGAACTATTACTATTAGTACTTATTTATTTTTTAATATCATTGTTTTATTGTACTTGTCTACCTGGTTTAAGTACGTCTTGTCTGCCTTGGTTTATTATAAATGCAAAACCACTATAAATAAAATGTTCAAAAATATTATTTTTCTATAATATATATAGATTATTATTAATACTAATATTATTAATGTGTTAGTACTATTTGTTATTGTCCACCTGTAAATTGACAGCTGTACAATGCAATTTATTTACATAAATTCAGGCATTTATATCTGAATGATATACAGTATTTGTTTGTTCTCTCTTCACCCCCACTTGGCCGCTACAGACACACCAGAGAGTTCAGACTCAGGCTTGGCTGTCCCTCAAGAGTCCAGCAGGCAGGAGCCTCTTGCTCCTCATCCTCCTCCTCCTCCTCTTCCTCCTCTTCCTCCTCCCACAGAGGAGCCACAGAGCCACATCCTGTCCAGTCTGCGTCTGGAGAACCAGCTGCTGCGTAGTGAGGGTGGCCTCCCTCAACCAGGAGATGGCTTCGGTCATCCAGAGGGCAAAAGACTTACAAGATGGTAAGAGATGAGACCAAACAGGAACAAAGATGGCCTACATTTCTGCGCCTCTCCCTCTGTGTTGATTATGTGGTTTTCTACTCCTGCAGAGTTGAACCAGGCTCGTCTACGAGCAGACAGATGGAACTCGGAGCAGTCTCAAACTGACCGAATGTTACGAGAACTTCGGTCAAAGGTTGACGACCTAACAGAAGCCCTCTCTGCCAAAGACAGTCAACTTGCAATCCTAAAAATCCGACTTGATGAAGCTGATCAGATGCTGAAATCCCGCAGTGCTGCACTGGAGGAGGCACAGAAGGAACGGTCAAGGTGCACTTTTGTAACCAGCTTTTTGAAATAGTGATCAGATTCAGCTTTTTATGAACTGGTTTATATCTAATTTTCCTTGTCTGGTTTTTAGAATTATGCAAGACCACACAGAAGGGAGCAACATGCACTCCCAAGCTCTTGAAACGATGCAGGAGAGGCTGCGAGAGGCTGACCTCGCCCTCCGGAGGGAACAGGACAGCTATCGTCAGATGCAGGTGCACAACTTTCATCTTTCTTTTATATGTGACAGTCAAGTCTTGACTGAAGACATGGAAATGAATAGACTCCTTAACTCTGTGTTCTTGTGTAGAGTGAGTACGCTGACCGACTGTCTAAAGTGGAGGCTGAGAGACAGACCCTTGCAGAGACGCTGACTGCAGCAGAACGGCGAGCTGCAGAGGAAAAACTCAAGGTTGATGACCTCCACCCGCAACTTAAAAGTGCCAAAGCTGCAGCCGAGACTGCCAGACAGGAGTTACAAGACTATAAGCACAAAGCTTCACGCATCCTACAAGTAAGACTCGCTGTCTTTTTCATTTATTTAAACTGTTCCAATCAGTTTTTTCCATATGGATTTAGAGCATTTTCCTGTTTTTGTGTCCTTTTTCGATTCTGTTTTTTTTTTTTTTTTTTTTTTTTTTGCTGTTGGGCTTTTTTTTGATGAGCCTAAACTGTTGTTGATAATGTTTTAAATGGTCCTGTAGTCCAAAGAGAAGTTGATCAGCAGTCTGAAAGAGGGATCTGGTCTGGACACTCTGGATGGTAGCGGAGCCATGACTCTGGAGCTGGAGGACCTGCGTCACGAGAAGGAGCTGCAGAGGGAGGACATCCAAAAACTACAGGGGCAGGTTCACACACTTCGGATAGAAATACAGGTGAGATGTTTAAATGGCAGAAGTTATGGGTGTTAGGTCAAAGTAATGTGAGTAATGTTGATCCCTGCCTGGATGATGGATTGGGAGGTTTAAGAGAGAGATTAAGATAGTCCTTTATTAGTCCCACTTGGGGAAATTCAATTTTTGTAATTCAAATTTTGTAAATGTATTTATCTGTAGGTGCTGTATACCTCCTGCAAAAACAAATGATTATATTTTCTGTCTAACTTTGATTTGAGTTTGATTGTATGCGGTTGCAAATCTGCAGTTGGGATGTTGTTGATTCAGCTGTATAAGTGTGACATGTTTTTATCTGGCAGGATTTGGAGAATCAGGCCCTGACAGAGGCAGAGACGTGGCGGGAGCAGCAGCTGCAGTTAGAGGAGCAGCAGGCCTTACAAAACAGAGCTAAGAAGGAGGTGGAGGCTGAGGTTGAGCGCTACAAACAGGTAAGGCTGATGATTCCTTAAATGGCAGTTATAGAAATTTACAAACTGTCACAGATATATTTTTCCTGAAACTACATACATACAGTTTTTACACAGCCTGTTCCCATGAAAAGGCGTATGAATGACACAATAATGCGCAAGGTGTTTAGCACGCAATGACAACGCCTTTGTTGCTTTGTCATTTGTATGTCATGTAGTTTGTACTGACTGCAGTGTAAACACATCCGTGTAAATATGCCTCGCTCAGAGCTAGTGACGTAGAATAAAAAGGAGAAAGACCGCTTATGGCAGGTGGGACTGGAGGTGGATGGGTTCAACAAACACATGACTTTTAACCAGGAGACCCCTTTTTTTTTTTTTTTTGGTTAGTGATTTTTAGTGACATTTTTTACGTGTTTTGTACTATGTTGCGTTGTTTCTGTATGTATTTTCATTAATAATACATACTTATTTGAAGCCCAACCGTGAATTTTTTCCTAAACAACGAAGTGGTTTCTTGCCTAAACTTAACTGCGGACATTTCCGTAGTTTTGTTGTGTGGTATGCAAATCATGCAAATCATCAAGCCTAAAGTACGTCCTCATGACACGTGGTTAGGGTTAGGCAATGTCCATGTAATGTTGTTCTATTTATAGGCCTTCCCATGAGGCCGGGTTGTTTTTGATCAATTTCCTGATTTACGTGAGTTGTTTCAGTATTTTTCTTAAATCATAGGAGCTTCAGTACCTAGAGGAAGAGCACCATCGAGCCAAAACCACTCTGCAGAGCAGAATCAAGGACAGAGAAGATGAAATCCAAAAACTCAGGAACCAGGTCTGTCACTTAATCATACAGTGAATGTAAATGCAGAGCCTTCCTCCTGGTTTAGGCTTTGGCCAACATCTACTTTATGACAGACAGAAGTAAAGTTACCAATTTGACGTATTCGTATTGATAATGTACTTCCAGTTGACCAACAAGACTCTCAGCAGCAGCAGCCAAACGGAGCTGGAGAATCGTCTCCACCAGCTGACGGAGACACTGATCCAGAAGCAGACGATGCTGGAGGCTCTGGGCACTGAGAAAAGCTCACTGGTCTTTCAGCTGGAGCGTCTGGAACAGCAGCTGAAGAACACTCAGGGAGGACAGAGTGGAGGGCCGGCCATCAACATGAGTGGTCTGGAGGGACCAGGTAGGACAGGTTCAAATCAGGGTCTTTCGTATGTTATATTTTTGTAAAAATAGGTTTTTTCATCAGATGATGCTTAATTTACAGTCCAATTGCAGTATGTTAAACAGTATATATAAAGTGCTCCTCAATTGAAAAAAATATTTAAATGAAAGGAAGAGGAAAGAAATGTGTACAGATACCTGTAAGTGTACTTCAACATTCAAGTAAAATACTAGTAGTGATATATTAAACAAAACCAACAGCAAAAACAAACAGAAAACAAACAAACAAACAAACAAACAAACAAACATAGGTATTGATATGCACCAGACATAAACAGTAGTAAATATGTCAAGCAAGATGGATGACATTTCAACATGAAAAACACATTTGATTTTTTTAAAAAAAAGTAATTACTTCAAGGAATTCAGCGCTGAAATCAGTCTTTTGCAGAAGTTTTGATTTACCATGGTGGCACAGTTGATCCAGTTTCCTTGTTTGTTTTCTTTTATTTCTGCCAAATTATTGCATTTTTGTCTCTGTTCCAGGATCCACTTTTGATTTCCTGGTCTGCTTAATAAAGATGTGAAAACAATGGAATAGACATTGTACACCAGCACAGATTTAAAACTCATTTTTGTTTAAATGAACAGGGTGGAACATTTTGGAGGGGTCTATTAGCAGAAATGGAATATAATACTGTGTTTTCATTAGTGTATCATCACCTGAAACTAAGAACTGCTGTGTTTTTATGAGCTTAGAATGAGCCCTTCATATCTACATAGGGAGCAGGTCCTCATAACGGAGTCCACCATGTTGCTCCTCATTCTGTTTTATTGGGCGTAGAAGTTCATCAGATTTCATTCTGAGTCTACTGGTATCTTCTTTACTCATGATGTATTTTTTTTCTCTGTGTGTTTTATTTCAGTGGCCCGACAAAGAAACACACCTGTACTTTTCAGCGATCTGGACAGTCCAGGAGTGTATGGCAAAGTACGCAAGGCAGCCAGTACCATTGACCGTTTCAGGTAACATTTCACAGGAGTGATTTGTGAAAAAAAAAAAAAAAATAAATAAATAAATATATATATATATATATATATATATATATATATATATATATATATATATATATATATATATATATATATATATATATATATATATATATATATATATATATATATATATATATATATATATATATATATATATATATATATATATATATATATATATATACATACATACATATATATATATATATATATATATATATATATATATATATATATATATATATATATATATACATATATATATATACATACACACACACATAATTAATTACACTGTTTCCTCTGTGATGAATGGAAAACATTGTCATTTCAGCATCAGACTGGGTATCTTCTTGAGACGCTACCCAATGGCCAGAGTCTTTGTTATCCTGTACATAGTGAGTATGAGAAAAATGGCGTGACATATTTCCATCTTGATGAGCTTTGGTTAATCTAAATGAAAACATTTCAACTTCTTTTCACAGGCGATACTGCACCTATGGGTCATGATTGTTCTCCTGACTTACACACCAGAAATGCACCATGGCCATCCTGATGGAAGATAGAAGGCTTGAATTTTTAAAGTTGGGTGTTAGAAAGATGTTTGTTCTATGGCCTTCAATGTAAAGATGGTAAAAGCTGCTGGAATTTGGGCTCGGGGACCTGACTCTCCCTGTTTTGCACAGAAATGCTATGAATTAAAGACATTTCCTCTGATTTACTCTTTATTTTTTACAACTGAAGATTGAAAGCTGACAGCTGCAGCTGAGTTTTAAAATAATCACAGAGTGATATGTTGTATTGGTGGTCTGCTGAAAGGACATTAAATCAAACATTATCTCACATCTGTTCTTCTCATCTTATGCTTTCAGACCTCTGGTCTCTCAAGAGATTGTATTTAACACTATGTGGAAAAAAATCTTTTAATAAACGAGTTAGAAGAAACCACACAGCCTGGCACTTTTTAATTGATTATCTGAGCCACAAAACAACATAAAAGGGAATGTCAAAAGTCAAGTCAGTTTACTGAGGAGTACGACTCAGCATCTAAAAACAATGGTTTAATGTCTTCTGTGGCTCTCGAGGAGCTTTGTCCAGTCTGAGGAAAAAAAACACTGATCAGTAACCACATTGGGGTTATCTCAATGCCTGTTATAAACTGTGGAGTTTTAAAGATGTGACAGATGTGTTGCATTATGGGAAATGTAGAATCCATCATACTGGTGCATGACCAACAGCAGGGAATAAAAGCCAAGATATATCTGCCTCTACTGCTTTGATTTGTATGATTGGCTGATCTAAATATGTGGAAAGATTCACACATGTAGGTTCAATATGATTTATGTATTAACTCCCCCAAATGTCTACACACATATTTAGATTTCACATTTGTCATCTTACTTTGTAATTGTAAAAGAAAAAGGTAAGTATTAGTAGAGTATATAGTAGAGTTTGTTAAGAGCATGTTATATGTTTTGGTAACTTAAACTCATTTTGAAAGGCCATGAAACTAGCTGCGGGAAACTTAAGACTCTACAGTTTTATACATTTAATATACCGTATAAAGACTCTTTTTATTTAAAAGAATCCAAGACATTGTCAAGACAAAATTTCTTGAAATACAGAGGGTAAAGAGTGGAACTAACTCCAGCTTAACAACAATCAATAAAAATAACAATAATGTAATATAATAATACAATAAAATCAGTCCAAAACAACGCAACTCATATTGCATGAAAATAATATATGCCTTTATTAGTAATGTTGTTGTTGTGGTTAAATTATTATATTTTGTAATATACAAGTGTCATCTGGGTTAAAACGTTATCTCAGGTATTATTTATAGGGATTTGTTATCGATATTTTTTTATTTGGAAAAATTACACCGTCAGAATTTAAAAAGGGCAGATCTAACTCCAGCTAAACAACACTCAATAAAAATACCAATAACATAATATAATAATAAATTAACAAAAATCAATCCAAAACAACTGTATCATATTGTATGAAAGTATTATATTTTTATTACATTATTATTATCATTATGACTTTTATATTATTAGTATTAGGACTATGAATACTACTACTACTACTACTACTACTAATAATAATAATAATAATAATAATAATAATATAGTAGCAGTAGTAGTAGTAGATAATTAGTATTATCATTGTTGTTGTTGTTGTTGTTGTTGTTGTTAATATTATTATTAAATATACAAATGTTGTCTTCTGGGCGAAAACGTAATCTCAAGTATTATTTATCGGGATTTATTACCAATATTTATCCATTAATGACTACGCCTGACTTGTAGTTCTCTTGGTTCTTGAACGCACCTTGAATTTGTTGGTCCTCCAGCATCCCACAATGCACCGCTGCCGTGTTCAGTGTCCACGTCAAACCTGACAGCCATCGCCGCAGCCGAGCTGATATGGCTGCAGCAGTTGAGGTGGCACTTTCTGGGCGCTGTGTTCTTTAGACCGGCTAAAAACTGCTGAAAATACCGCTCACACCCACCGTAAACGACACAGACCTCAACATAAGGCCGTAATCTAACGTGTTAGCTGTTTAACTGTAATATAGCGTCGGTTAGCTTAGCTTGTCTTGACAAATTCCTCCAGGCAAACCATCAGCTGTTATTAGCTGGAGTCTGCTAAATGAGCGTCTGTCAGCCTGAAAAGCGACTTTGTTTCGGAAGAGTGAAGTGGATGTTGAAGTTAACGACGTCCCTGTAAGTGTAGAGTTAACAATTCAGCTTGATGACCAAGTTCACTGTATCACCTCTGGAGTCAAAGCTAGGCTAGCCCCCTCTAGTCCTCTTCGGCCCTGCTTTGTTTTTGTTTGGTTTGTAGCCCTCTTCGACATGTCATCGTGGCTGGGTGGAATCGGCTCCGGCCTCGGTCAGTCTCTGGGCCAGGTCGGCGGCAGCCTGTCATCTTTCACCGGACAGATATCAAACTTTACCAAAGACATGCTCCTGGAGGGGGTGGAAGAAGTAGGAGGTAAGTTTGAGTTCCTGTTTTTTAATCTCTTTAGCAGCCACATCATCAGACTCAAGTTGTTTTTTTTTATTATAAGCCTGTAGCAGAGAGCACATTTTACCTTTCAATGTATTTTGTAAACGTGCATTAGGTGGTTATTTCCAGTGTACCAATCTTAAATAGAGGTGCCGTTAGGTTCATTCTTGTCATGCCAACTAGCAGCACCCAAAATAAACAAGTTTGTCAAGACTTACAGATCAGCTGTCTCAGAGAGACCAGCCAATAGATAGGTGTGTTTAGACTGTCTAATGTTTTTTACTTCACTTTCAGTAAGTCAGTCAAACCTTATTGGTAGCTTTTCAGTTTATGGATACTTTTTGATAACTTACGCAAGAGTCCTTTAAGATATTTTTTAGTTATGGAACTTTTCTGCATAAAATATTTTACTGTACAGTGAAAGATTTTTTGCAAAAAACTACTGTCACTTAAATTGAAGGTTTGACACAACATGTACAGTTGCAGTTTGTAGTGCTTTTAAATACTCTGCCTTTCCCAAACCAACACTGCACTGCATTGTGGTGTCAGTCTTTTCACTGTACACACTGTGTAGATATATAAAAGCCACATCCATCCATCTTCAACTGCTTATGCCATTAGGGGTCATGGGAGGCTGGAGCCGATCCCAGTTGGCATTGGGCGAAGGTGGGTTAGGGCACATAGAGACAGACAACCATTCACATTCACATCTCCACCTTCAGGCAATTCAAAGTCATCAGTTAACCTAAACTGCATGTCTTTTGACTGTGGGAGGAAGCCGGAGAACCTGGAGAAAACCCACGGTAACAAGGAGAGAACATGCAAACCCCACACAGAAGAGCCCCATGCCAGAGTCCAACATGCAACCCTCTTGCTGTGAGATGACAATGCTAACCACCATGTCTGCAGTTAGTTTCACTTGCTTCAAGCTAAATGAACACACATGATTATAAATAAGATAAGAGATAAGATAAGATAAGATAAGATGAACCTTTATTAATCCCCGGAGGGAAATTCGGGTGTCTTAGAGCATAACAGTACAGATAAATACAGTACAGTAAAAAGTAAAAAGTAAAAGAGAAGGTGCAGTGAATGAAATAAGGTGCAATGAAGAAAATTGAAGTAAAATAAATAACAGTAACAGTAATAAGTAAAGTGAGCAGGTGGTGAGTATTGTATATGCACAGCATATGTATATGTAATGATATAACTATATGTAATATATACATTTGGAATAAATATGGAGCAGATGATAGAGTCACATGGGGGTAGACTTGGTTATGGAGCCTGATGGCCACCAAAAGAAAGGACTGACCCAGACGGTTTGTAGGTGCCGAGGGGGATCAGTCTCTGGCTGAATGTACTCCTCATCTGGACCAGTTGGTCATAGAGGGGGTGGGAGGGGTTCTTCAGAATAGACTCCAGCTTCCTCCTGGTCCTCCCCTCTGCCACCACCTCCAGACTGTCCAGCTCACATCCAACCACAGACCCAGCCCTCCTCACCAGTTTGTTCAGTTTGGTGGCATCTCTGGTGCTGATGCCACCCCCCCAACATACCACGGCGAAGAACAGAAAGCTGGCTACTACAGACTGGTAGAACATCTGAAGTAGCCTGTTGCACACGTTGAAGGTCCTCAGCCTTCTCAGGAAGAATAGTTTGCTCTGTCCCTTCCGGTAGAGGGCCTCGGAGTTGTTGGACCAGTCCAGTTTATTGTTTAAGTGAACTCCCAGGAACTTGTAGTTGTCCACTACCTCCACCTCCTCCCCACGGATGGTGATGGGAGTAGGGGAGCTCTTCCTCCTCTTCCGGAAGTCCACCACCAGCTCTTTGGTCTTACCAATATTGAGCTGTAGGTGGTTGATGTCGCACCACCTTACAAAGTTCTCCACAAGTGTCCTGTCTTCTCCTCGTTGTCATTGTGATGCAGCCGACGATGGAGGAGTCATCGGAGAACTTCTGCAGGTGGATGTTCGGAGTTGAAGCAGAAGTCGGAGGTGTAGATGGTGAACAGGAACGGTGACAGCACAGTTCCCTGGGGAGCACCGGTGTTGCTCACCAGCACGTCAGACAGGCTGCCCTGCAGTCTGACATACTGTGGTCTGCTGGTGAGGTAGTCCGTAATCCAGTCCACCAGGTCGTGGTCCCCTGCATAGCTGAGAGCTTCTCAGCTAGCCGGTGTGGTTGGACTGTATTGAATGCACTGGAGAAGTCGAAGAACATGATTCTCACTGTGCTCTGCGGCTTCTCCAGGTGCGTGTAGGCTCTGTGGAGCATGTAGATGATGGTGTCGTCCACGCCAATGTTTGCCTGGTATGCAAACTGAAGGGGGTCCAGGGAGTCACTCACCAGGGGCCTGAGGTGCTCCAGGACCAGTCGCTCCAGGATCTTCATGACGTGTGACGTCAGAGCGACTGGCCTGTAGTCCTTGAGGGTGCTAATACTTGAGGGTGAAATACTTCTTTGTTAAACACAGGAGAGAATCTGTTGCACCACATAGTGGTCCAACTTTTCCCCATGGAAAACAGATTGAGGACCTTTTACTTGGGTCAACAGTGAAATACCTCTTTAAAGGATTGAAAGCAAAAAACATTGAAAACATTTCAGGGGATCTATTAGCAGAAGTTTTATATAAGATTCATCATTATGTTCTCATTAGTGTATAATCACCTGAAACTAAGAATCCATCTTCATATCTACATAGGGAGCAGGTCCGCTTCACGAAATCGAATATGTTGCTCCGCCATGTTTCTACAGTAGCCCAAAACGGTTAGTCCAAAAGCGAAACTCTGACTCTAGCGAGAGATTTTTGCATTTTAATTTCATCTAAAGGTCGCCATAGTTCTTTTGCACGCTGTGAAAGTGCGGTAACGTGAGCTGCAGAGTGCAAAACAGTGGTACCGCCAGCGGCTGTTTGACTTCACTGCTCCTAAAGTAGTGTTATTATGGTAAAGATGGCCTCTGAGCAAGGCAACCACAAGTATTGTGAGCCGCAAGCTCCAACCACAACACTGGATGCTGCTTCTTCTCACACACTTGTAAATTTTAGCCCACAGGGCTACATCGACTGAGGTCTGCTGGTAGAATGGCAGTTTGATTGACACAAGGGGCAGTGTCACACATGTTCTACAGCAACAACACTTGGCTGCCCGATAAGATAAGATAAGATAAGATATTCCTTTATTTGTCCCACAGTGGAGAAATTTCCAATGATGTCTTCTGCTTGTTAATTGGCTTAATATGCTCAGGCAGTGGCTGATGCCGATTATGGAAAAAAATGTAAAAAAATCGGCCCAGTTAATCGACCCACCAATTAATTGGTCGACCTCTACACTGAATGTTTAAGGTGCTTTCGAAGAATGCGCATCTGTTTCCTGTTATCCTAATGCATGTACAGCTAACTGTAGCAAGGGTTAATTATATGTTCTTGTTTCAAACATGACCCACATATGAGGTATCCACTAGCCAAGTGGATAGGACACAAATCCTCTGAGCAGCAACTTGTCAGTTTGATTCCCAGCCGGCCAGACTGTTTGCTGCATGTCATTCCCCCGCTCTCTCCCTGGATTTCATGTCTGTTCCTGCTGATAAAAACATAACATGCCCCAAAAATAATCTTAAAAACACACACATACTTTGGTTGAACTTCATATTATGTCAAATAAATTTATCCCCATCTGAAGTTTTTATTTTGATAGATGATGTTGGAAGATTTTTGATGTATACACAGAAGTTAAGTTGAAGCTGCAGTTCAACGTAGAAGTTATTCACATGTAAAATGTAAAGTAAACATTCTCAGTCGATGCGGTCACCCCCCCATTCATTAACAGCGGAGCAGCTAACAGCCTGATGGTAACCCGGATTACAGAGTTCATGATCAAATCAAATTCTTGTCATATTCCCTCAGAAATGTTGATGCCAGATTCTCAATAAAATTGTACAGGGAGTCACTAGTTTGCTTGTTTTGTTGTTACCACCAGGTCTAGATGTTAGTCTGGGTTCATGTGTATTTTTATGATGTCAAAGTGCCATAATTATGGAGTCAGTTTTATTTGTATAGGCCAATATCTCAAATCACAAATTTGCATCAGGGGGATTTGCAACCTGTAAAGCATACAACACTGTCTGCCCTTTTATGACCCTCGCATCGGATGAGGAAAAACTTCCCCTTTAACAGGGAAAAAATGGAAGAAACCTCATGAAGAGCAACATGGGGAGTGCTCTCACTCCCATTCCTCTCCATGGGCGGACGGATGTGAAATAGATGTGTGTACAAAAAAACCAACATGATGAAAATACAGCATAGACAATCCATGTGAGAAAACTGATACACATAATGTGAACATATAGGAATGGATCCAGGAGGATATCAAATCAAGTCACAACATCAGGCTTCTGTCAGAAGTGGTCCATCTCATTTGGGCAGTTGAACCCAAACATACCATCAGTCTGAAGCAAACAGATGGCGAGTGACTGACGCAAAGAGAACTTTGAACGCAGATCTCCAACTCACAGCTCTAATCACCAAACCAAAAGTATGAATTCTTATCACTGAGCCAGCTGTGAAGCACTCTGCATGTCAGGCCTCACATCCACCCTTTAAAGTATATTTATAGAAAGAGAGGATATTAACTTGAACCAGATCAGCCTGTAGGGTCAGTTTAGTGTAGTAATGAATAAATAGTATGTTGCTGTGTTGGCTGAGCTTTGTGTTCTTGTCAAGATCACATCACTCTTGATTCGATCTCCAGACACGTTGGCCTGCTCTGCCAAACATGTTTGTTTGTCATGTGAGCTGATCTGTGTGGCAGTGTGTGGATAGAGATAAGATAGAGAAGTTAACAGTCTCCAGTTAGTATCTATTGAATGTGCCATGTGCTGTGGTAGATGAAATTCATGATGATTCAGAAAACTGGATAGAAATAATCATCTGTTTCTCTTACTGTGTACACAAGAAAAAGATTTAGCTGGATTTTGCTTATGCTTAATTCATGCAGCCTCTTTTTACTGTAAATCGATGACTCACCCATACTGTGACATATATTTGATGCTATTTTTTTCCGTGTAACTGCAGATGCTGCCACAGAACTGCAGGTGTCCAATTCCAAATTGGCCGACGTTGAGGCGGCATTCGCCACTCAGAAATCTGAGGTGAGATTATTTGTGCACGTATTCAGGGGAACAAAATGTTTATTTTTTGCTTACTTTTGTACATTTAGGTTATATAAAAACTGCTTTGTCAGGAAATTAAATTAAAAAAATAAAAAGAGCTATTAACAGTTCAGCTACAGCAAGGTCTACATATTTCCTATTATCAACAAATTCATGGAATTTGTTGATAATAGGAAATATGTAGACCTTGTCATATGTTGTCAACAACATAAACATTTAAATGGGCCCTTTTGTATTTCCTGTTGCAGTGTTTGTTAATGCAGTAGCTTACAGGAAGTAAAAGGTAAATGGCAGTGGAAAAAGTCTATAATATAACACCATCCTCATTTTCCAGGATGGTTTAGATCACTATGTTAATACGCATCCATTTGGCTGAAGTGCCCATTATCATTGCTCCAGGGTACTGCCCTTTACTTGACCTCTGATCACCATCTTTTAAATTGGACAAGAAAAATGAGAATTTCTTGCATATTTCCATGTTATTGACTTCCTCCCCTCTCTCTCTCTTTGTTGCAGTACGACAGATTAAGAAAGCTTCATGCAGAGCTGGAGGAGAAGTTGGAAGCCTCAGAGATCCAGATTAAAAGACAGTCTGCAGAGTACAGAACCCTCCTGCAACAGAAAGATGTATGTATATTTCTATTTATAATGAGAAAATTACAAATCATAACCCTATAACCTCTAATTATATAACTAGATGACATGTGCCCAGTAATTTAAGATTTATGATCCATTGTAACAACTCCATTGTAAAATTAGAGCATGCACCTACTGTACATACAGTATAAACATACTGCAGCCTGTGTGATGGCAGCTTGTCAGCTTCTCCAATCTGAGGGCATGCTGACCACTGTTTAAGTTACTGTCTGTAACGTTAATACGCTGATTATAAGGATGTATATATACTATATATTTGGTAGTGTGATCATGCAGAAACATACGTTCAGTCACGTGGGAAAACATTTTTAAAATAGCTTGTGAATGTAAGTTTGACACTAAAACTTTCAGTACATATTGACCAATCTTTGAATGTTTGAATTTGAATACATAAGGAACACTACTGGGAAGCTACACAATGATATAAAACCTCAAAAATTAGCAACCCCTTCCATAATAAGGTGTTTAGAAGCACATTTGCCCACCCTTAGTGGTTCAAATCCACATGTAAAACCTCCATGAAGTGAATGATCTTAATCAGAAACAGAAACGTCTAATAAAAAAAAAAAAAAAAACGCATTTCAGAAATAGCTGTTTTGGAGAGGTTCTGTGTTGTGCGACATTTAGTACTGTGACATGCTCCAGCTAAGTCTTATCAAGCTCATGTTTGGTATAAAGGGGTCGTAATGTTTGTTTGTGTCTTCCAGGTGGAGATCAGTCACCTGAAAGCTCGGCAGAGTGGACTCTTGGAAGACATCCAGAAGCTGCAGCAGTCGGCTCAGTCTGCATCTGTCAATCCTGCCATGCTGCCCATCACCACTGCTTCCTCCACCACTACCTCCTCTTCTGCCTCCTCTTTCTTGACTAGACCCTCGGGGTCCCACCAGGGCTTCCACGGCGATGAAATGGACCTCAGCGATGTCATCTGGTCACAGCAGGAGATCAACCGGCTGTCGACAGAAGTCATGCGTCTGGAGGCCGAGGTGGCGCACTGGAGGCGGATGTCTCAGGTAATGATGATGACGTAGCAAGACAAATGGTTTCTGGTACAGCGAGCTGACCCTGGGTCAAATGATATATAATATATAATCTTTAATAATTACTAAACTTTAGAGGTGTAGGTAGAGGGTTTATGTCACCTTTGGACAGCGATTGGCTAATTGGCTAATTAACTGTTTCCCCGTTTCCAGTGTTGATGCTAAGCTAACTCACCTGGTTAAAGCTTCATATTTACCGCACAGATATGAGTGTGGCATCAATCTTCTCATCTAACTCTCGTCAAGGCAGTGAATAAACATATTTCCCAAAATGTCAAACTAGTGATAGACCAATTTATCTGACAGTTTAATGCCTTGGTGATATAACTGGCACTACAAAAGCACATCTGCAGATACATCTGCTGGCAGCCTTGCCAGTGTGGCTACAGTGGAACGAAGTTAGCGCAAAAATTGTTAGAGAAAATGATCTGCTGATAGTCATACCGACATTATACCAGCAGCATTACACCTTTAACTATATCTGTAGAATATATCACAAACAGTGATTTCAATGTGCTTAACAAACCAAATACAAAACAATAAGAAACAGTAGTTAGCAGCAGTTAACTCAAAGATAATCTGGATTATTCAAAATTAATTGTGTTAATCTGTTATTTAATCTTGTTTATTAATATCTTTTAGTATGAGTTTTAGTATTTAGTATGAGTTTTTTTTATAGAGCTAGGCATAATAATGTGATATTTAAATTAAAATGTGTGTACTGCAGAGTGCAGATCTAGTTAAGCAAACAGAGATACTGCAGACAATAACCATGTTAAATAAATGTTCATTTAAGTTCAGCAATTTTGTGTCTCATTTGTAATAGTTATTCAATTGCATTTCATCAGTCAGTCACCCTGCTCTCTAAATATCAACACTAGGCATTGAAAAACCCATTTTGGTTGGCCATTGTGTCAAACTATTCCTGAACTAAAATATTGTCTCTGTAATAACTAAGCCACCTTTATGGCCTGAAAGCACAACATTCAGGTTAATATTGTTATTTTAATTTTAGGTTTTGCTACATCAAACAATGTGCCAGGTACTAAAAGGTTTAGACATTCACAAGCAGCCACTTGATATTTATTTTAGTTAATGTGTTTAACTTTCTAGCACACCAAAGAGCATAAAAATAAATGCTAAGACATGCTAATGCACAGCCACATAGTTTTTATATCAACTAAATTAAATTTAATTCTGTTTAATTCTGTTTTTCAGGAAATCTAATTTATTTATTTATTTTTTTATTTCAGGCATCAACAGCAGCAGGAGCTGGCAATGGGGACCAGGGAGAGATTCTCAAACTTCAAAGAACTATTAAGGTGATTTTTTCATTGTTGCCATAATAAATTATATTTTATGGCAGAATCTACATCATAATACTGCTATAATGAATATTTTATATTGACAGTGGTTTAAATGATGATGTGTATTTTAAAGGGTTTACTCACATTACTCAACATTTGAGCTCCTGTTAGCTTTACGGAGCGTTACACCAGTCTGTTTTAAAGTTTTTTTTGTTTGCTGTGTCCATGTGGCCAAAATTCAGTGAATGCAGAATTAAATAATTTATAACAACCACATGCATAGGGGTGATGCTTGAGACTCTGTGATGTTATTGCGTCTTTGGAACAGGAGTTGCGAGAGGAGATGAGCCGCGAGGTGGATGAACACCAGCACGAACTTGCCGCTCTGCAGGACGCTCAACGGCAAAAGATGGCCGACACAACACGGCGACATCGAGAGGACTTAGCAGAGTACGAGGAGAGGATAGAGGAGCTGGAGGAACAGATTCAGAGTGGTTAGCACAACTTTGATATTTGTTATTATAGCATGTGGTGGGAACAGGAATTCAGAGATGTTCTTGAGGAAATCATGGCTTTAATACCAAAATGTTAAAGTGCTTTATTTCTGCAAAGGTCAGCAGTAACAGACAAAATGTTATAGCAAGTTGCCTTTGCCAAATACGAAACTGTAATTGTGACAAGTCCCTTCAACTCAGTGTTTCTACTCAGACACAACACACAAAATGAGCTTCTTCACTCCAGGTGGAGGTCAAGCTACTTCCCCGTCAGATGCCTCCAAACTGCCTGAACTCCAGAAAACCATAAGCTCCCTGCATGAAGAGGCAGATCGGCGGGAGAAGCAGCTGGCAGAACTGTCCGCCAGTCTGGAGGAGGCGCAGACAAGACAGGCGTCTCTGCAGCTGGAGAAGGACGAGGCCCAGGAAGAAAACACCGGGCTGCTGCAGAACTACACGCGGCTGCAAGCCTCCGTCGCAGAGCTTCAGACACGAGTACAAGAGCAGGAGGGGAAGTCTTTGCAAAAAGCCCAGCTAGACCACGAGATCCAAGTACTGAGAAAAAACCTTGCAGGTATACTGTCATTATTTTGATTCACGCTGAATACGTAATGAATATGCTTAAATTAAAGCTCATCAGTGCTCACTTTGCTAAAGCTGATCTCGCTTTTATAAGCTCTATGTTGTTTTATCATTGTCATAATTTACATGTATATTAATTAAAATGTCTACTTTTCAGCTGCAGAAAATGAAATAGAAGAACTGAAAAGTCTGGCTGAGGTAAGCGTGAATATAAATCCTTCACTGTACAACATGTTTTCATGATTTGACCCCCCCAGTTTAATGACTTCTGTGATGCTCTCTTTATAATTAGGCAGCACCAAAGGAAGAAGTTGAGCATGCAGACATTTTAGAGCTGAACACCATTATTGGGACCTTGAGACAAGAAAAGGAAGTCCTGGAACAAGAAAAGGTTTGTTCGTCTGATGCAATCTGATTATTTTCACCTCAGACTGCTCGAAATGTCTGTAGTAGCTTTTGTTCCAATTCCTGTGTGCACTTACTAACTTTAGAGTAAATGTGTCACATGTGACATATATAGCAGCACTATAAAACATGATGATACATTCACACTCATGTGTTAAGTTATTAGTGAAAGTCAGAGCTCATATGGGGAAAATATGAGAATCATCTGCATTTTTACTTGGTCTTGTCGTGGTCTCAGACAAAGAGGACTCTGGACACAACTGCCGGGGCTATCACTAAATTTCCTTGGTATTGTCTGATTTATTTGTTAACATCATTATTGTGACTGCTCATAGAAAACCAAGGAATACTCCTACACATAAAATCCACTTCTGCAACACCTTTTGATTATTTTATCAAGACATTTCAAGATTATATATTGTATATGGCAATAAAAGAGGAGAATAAGAGGATTTTTTTATGACTGTGGATCTTTCAGATCATTTTGAGATGTACCTATGATTTGCATGTTCCACATTTTATTGTTAAGTATGTCATGCAGTATGGAACTCGCACTGGTTTGGTCCTGAACTGGTCTTAAATCCTCAAAGTCTTGGTCTTTCCTCGGTTTCAATACACTTTGGGTTTGGATGGTCTTGACTGCACCACTGATAAAAAGTAGACATTCTAAGTATCTGAGGTCTGTTGGATTATATATATAAAAATCCTGAAGTGTAATCCTTGTTTTTGTGTCTTTTCACAGCTTAATCTGCAAGAAAGACTAAAAACGGCAGAGCAGCAAATGGTTAGCCATAATAAAGCTGAATCTAGTGACTCTGACTCACTGGAGGATGTGAAGGCCGAGCTGGAGAGGAGAGAAAAGGCCCTGAGAAACACTGAGGAGGAGCGAGACATCCTAATGTCTGAGCTGGAGGAACTAGACCGGCAAAACCAGGAAGCAACACAGGTCTGACTGACCCACTCTCTTTATAATAGTAATGATGATATAGATTACTTATATAGCACTTAACAAAATCAGCTATTACAAAGTGCTTTACAACGGGCAGGCTTAAAATGTTTTAAAATGTACACACACACGCACTCACCTGGGAAATACAAGCCTGGTCTGGCTTATTCGTCCAGTGATGAGCAGTTAGAGCTCCATCTTTACCAAGGATACTGTAGTATTAAATGTTAAATTTAAAATAATTGCATAAAAATATGAAAATAACGTGCAGCTAACAACTATCAAATAACGGTAAAATTACAAAAATAATGTGGAGTAACAATTTGTTAAATCTGAAATTGTGTATCTAATGTAATATGCAAGAAGTATAAGAGGCAACACAAGCTTGCGTGTCTGCATTCCCTGCAGCAAAGACATCATAGACATCAGTTAAAGGTTTGGTACGTATGCCACCATCATACCAAAGTGCTTCCGTCGGCTACTCATACACATCCATTTGTGGTGGTGGCGTCACTTACTGATCCTTATCACTTTTATTTCAGATCGCAGCAGAAACACTTGGGAAAATATAGCTTGTGTGGATGTTTCCTCACTACTTGATCAATAAAAGAGCTAAGCTGTTTAAAAGCAATGTGATTTAGAGAACAGTGACAATACTGAGAACTTACTACCTACTTATTTAGCCTACGGAGTTTGATAGTCATTGTAAAAGCATCATACTTTGCAAAAAATAAAACATTCAAACCAAGCAGAACATGGAACAGTATCACATGTAACAAGGAAAATATGTTGAAACCCTTCACAACAAAACAGGTGGAAGGAATAGTTGGACAGTTTCTTGATTTTTAATTTGTTTCTGATTTGTTTCTGCTTTTTCTGTCTTTAGCACATGATCTCTGTGAAGGAACAGCTCTCTGGACAGCTGAAGGAGGCTGAGGCAGAATTGGCGGGACTGACTGCACAGCTGAACACAACCAAAAACCAGAAGAGGGCACTGGAGCAAGAGCTGGATACCCAAAAAGAGAAAGTGAGCCAGAGCGCGTTCACCCTCAATGACCTGCATATGGGCAAACAGGACCTGGAACGGACGGTGAAGGAGCTGAAAGACAAACTGGGACATGCACAGGAGCAGAGCAAGGAGACACGAAGAGAAATCACAGAGCTGAAGAAGACTGTTCAGGAGCGAGAGGAGCAACTTTCTGTTGCCAAAGCAGCGCTGGATCAGGCAGGGGAGAGAGGAAGTGAGGCAACTGAAGAGAAGCTAGCAGGAAAGGAGAGGGAGCTGTCAGACCTCCGGAGGGAACTGGATGAGGTGAGAAGCTCTCAGGAGAAGGTGCTGTCTGAGGACTATGAGTTGAAGATGGAGAACAGGAGGTTGAAGGCAGAAAATGAGCAGGCTCTGGGTAAAGCTGAGGAAGTAACCAAGCAGATGAAGGAAAGCCAAGCAGCTCTGAACAGGACGGTACGGGAGAAGGACACTCGTATCGAAGCTCTGAAGCTGGAGAAAACTCAGCTAGAGGGTGAATTGGGACAGGCTGAGAGGACGCTAACAGAACAGGCAAAACAGTACCAGAAAACCATCGAGGAGGTGACTCGAGCCCGCTCCATGGACGCCTCAGCATTGCAGACGGAGCATGAGCGAGCTATCAAGGTCAACCAGGAGAAAAACATGGAAATAGCTCAGCTGAAGAGAGATATGGAGCAGTTGGCGTCCGACCACAGAGACACCAACGAGATGCTTTCAATCACAGTTGCAGGGCAGAAGCAGCTGACAGATTTGCTGCAGGAGAAAGATGTCTTTATGGACACTTTAAAACAAAACGCTTCAGATTTGCAGAAGGAGATGGAGAGCAGTATGTTAGTCGTGACAAAGGAAGCGGATGCTCTGAAACAGGCACTCGAGGAGAAGGACAAACAGTTGGGGGGTATGAAGGAGGAGAACAGTCATTTGAAAGAAGAGATCGACCGACTCAGGGATCAGCAGAGCAGACCTCAACCTCTGGCTGAGCCAAGGACCTTGGACATCATCACAGAGCTGGAGACAGAGATCACCCAGCTCAAGTCCTCCAGGAACGGACTTGAAGAGGAGGTCCAGACTCTGAAGAGAACAATGGAGGAGGTGCAGGCCTCTCTTCTTCTGTCACAGCAGTCCCTCCAGGTTCAGCAGACTGAGCTGGAGCAGGCTCATGCTCGCCATCAGCAGACCACGCTTAACTATGACAGACTCATCCATGCCAGAGATGAAGAGATATCCTGCCTCCAGCAGACCATAGATCAGCTCAGTGAGAGACGAGTCCGTGCCGACTCCCCCCTGTGCAGGGCGAGGTCATCCTGCAAGAGGAGAAGACCCAGACTCTAAATCAAGAGAACGGCAATGAGAAACACGACCTGTCTAAGGTAGAAATAGAGAGACTGGTGAGAGGTATCAAGGAGAAAGAGACTGAGATCAGCCAACTGAACGAGAAGAACGTGTCACTGGCCAGACAGCTGGATCAGTTGGTGGTGTCTCGTGATGAAGTGGGCAAACTGTCCCAGGTGATCCTGCAGAAGGATCTGGAGATCCAGGCGCTTCATGCTAGAGTGTCTATGGTTGGAGTTGGTGGGCACAGCCAGGATGTCATGTTCCTACAGCAGCAGCTGCAGGCGTACGCCGTGGAGAGAGAGCAAGTGCTAGCCGTGCTGAACGAGAAGACCAGAGAGAACAGCCAGCTTCGCTCCGACTATCACCGCCTCATGGATATCATGGCGGGGAAGGAGGCAGCCCTGTTGAAACTTCAGCAGGAGAATCAACGCCTCTCCAACATGAGCGATCCCTCAGGAAGCCAAGAAATGTTCAAAGAGACCATCCAGAACCTGTCCCGCATCATCAGGGAGAAGGACATAGAGATTGATGCTCTGACCCAGAAGTGCCAAACGCTGGTGACCGTCCTGCAGTCCTCAGGGGGAGAGTCCGGCGGCGGCTCCGGAGGCGTCAGCAGCAACCAGTTTGAGGAGCTGCTGCAGGAGAGGGACACACTAAAACAGCAGGTGAAGAAGATGGAGGAGTGGAAGCAGCAGGTGATCACCACAGTCAAGAACATGCAGCATGAGTCGGCTCAGCTACAGGAGGAGCTCATCAAACTGCAGGGTCAGGTTAATGCCGACAGCGACTGCAGCTCCAAGCTGTCGGTGGACTACGCCGGACTGATCCAGAGCTACGAGCAGAAGGAAAGGAGGCTGGGAAGTCTGAGTCAGGAACTCGCTCAGGTCCAGCAGACCATCACCCAGCTCAGTACCACCAAGGACGTCCTGCTGGGCAAACTGGACAGCGTAGCACAGACTCCTGAAGTCGTAGCCGTTCAGTCTAGTGGACCTTCTCTCACAGCTGACACTCCAAGCCACCAGACGTCTCCAGCAGCAAACAATGACAAACTGCAGGAAGAAATTGACCGATTACAAAGTCAGTTGGCTGAGAAGGGAAACCTAATCAGGACTCTTCAGGAGAACAACCACCGGCTCTCCAATTCGGCGTCTGCCACAGAGAGCGAGCAGAGAAGTCAGGCCGAGGAGGTTCGGTTGGTCAGGGAGAGGCTGGAGGCCCTGCAGAGGTCTGTAAGGGAGAAAGACCTGCTCATCAAAACCAAAGGTGACCAGCTGAGTCACGTCAGCGAGGCACTGCGTAACCGCGAGCATGACAACGAGGTGCTGAAGCAAGCTGTGACCAACCTGAAAGAGCGTGCTCTCGTCCTGGAAATGGATGTAAAGAAGCTGAAAGAGGAGAACGAGCTGGTCGCTTCACGCTCTCGAGAGAAAGAGTCCGAGTTCAGAGCGCTGCAGGAAACCAACATGCAGGTTTCTCTCCTCCTGAGAGAGAAGGAGTTTGAGCTGAGTGCTGTGAGCGAGAAGTCGGCAACTGTGGAGAGGATGCTCAAGGACAAAGAGCAGGTCGGTTGGTTCAGATTTCAAAATTATGATGTTTGTTTCTTTTTCATTTTATTGTTTTGTTACTATAGGAGCACATTTTGATTAAACTGAATACAGTCCACGTCTTGTACAGCTTAAATTAACACTTCGCCACCAAAATGACCATGTGTATATCAATTACTCAGCCTGTGTTGTGTAGAATATTTTGTTCTTCTTGCTGGCTGACAGAGAATCAAAAAACAAAGAAAAGTCTTGATGAATTGAAGTAAATTAGGGCTACATTTACCAACAAGCTATATCAAATACAGCAGGCAGCCTTGGGGTCTGAGAAGTGGAGCCAATGTTGAAGTGCCTTAAGCTGTCATTCTCTCTAACATCCAGCAGGGGGCGACTCCTCTGATTGCTAAAAGAAGTCTGATTGTATGATTGTATAGTCTATGTGAAAATGAGTCTACTTCTCACTTGATTTATTACCTCAGTAAACATCGTAAACATGAGTTTATGTCTCAATCACTAGTTTTAAGTCTTCTTCAATACAGCATGATGTTCATTTAGTAAATTATGATTCCATTTAGAGTTAAATAGACCATAAAGCATCAAATAGTAACATTTCTGATTTCTGGTAATGTGCTGCAGGGTAAGTCTGGTGAGCTGAATCAACTCCTGAATGAGCTGAAATCCATGCAGGAGAAAGCTGTGACGTTCCAGCAGGAGAGGGATCAGGTGATGATGGCACTCAAGCAAAAGCAAATGGAGACGACTGCAGTACAAACTGAGGTAGGAGGACAGATGGTACTCAATCACTGCAATATCCTCCCAGCTAAAATGAAAGGGTTTCATCTTAACTGTGAGGATATTGCATCAGTGTTTGCTCACTGCAAAGTAAATATTCTACAACAGAGTATTAGGGCCACATTGAGGAAAAAAATAAATCTGAGATTATGAGAATAAAGTCAGAATATTACGGGAATAAAGTCAAGAGAGAAAAAAGTCAATATTATAAAGCAGTAATTTTACGTGTTATTTTAGAGGGGAAATACAACAGTGTGCTGCCTGTGTGAGAATGAGGAACATTGAGCATCTTGTAAAGTTCGACTTTAGGTTTCACAAATAAGGAAATACTTCATCTTTTGGTACATCGGCACCACATTATCTTATTATGATGTATTATATTTAGTATCAGGACCTTGAAAAAGTTGTGCCAGAAACTGCGTTTAATTCAAAAAAAGAAATACACAAAACTTGGAAAGGAAAAATTATTTTTTTTTTTTAAAATTAATTATTTTTTTTTTTAATATTTTTTTTTTTTTTTATAAAAAATATTTTTTTTTTTTTAAAAAAAAATTTTTTTTTTTTTTTTATTATTTTTTTTTTTTTTTTATTTTTTTTCTCTTTCCCATTGTAATAGTCAGTTATGTCCTTATATCCATATACAAGTGTTGTCATTTCACTTTGTCAAACATTTACATCCATTTACAAATAGATTTAAGTATATAGAAACAGTTGCAGTTTATGAGTTAGAGTTATTATGGTCTACTGTATTCTCATAGCTCTACACCTGTAAGGATGCTTTTGTTATCATTACAGCTTCAGCATATGAGGGACAAAGAGCAGCGTCTCAACTTGGAGCTGGAACGGTTGCGTAATCACCTCTTGGAGATCGAGGACTCGTACACGAGAGAAGCCCTCGCCGCAGAGGACAGGGAGACTGAACTACGCAGGAGGGTGGTACTGCTGGACGACAAACTAGCCACATCCTCCAGTGCTGTAGAAAATGCCAGGTTTGCATATAATAGAACTGCAGTGTCACTCACAATATTCATGTTATCAAATGAGAGAGAGGTGTTGTTATATATAGTATATCTGACTTACAGCTCTTAATATGTTGTTTGCAGTTTTTGTTAGCGAAGGTCCTCACCATTGAGAGACTGGATTGGCAGTATTGCCTGTTAAGGAGTGAATAATTGTGCCAAATGTTTGATTAATATGTGCAATTTTTGTTAATGGCGCCTGAGAGTCCATTTTATTAATTGCGTTGTGTGGTTTTATTTTATTTATGTTTTTTTTTTTCTTTTTTAGGATATTTTAATATTTTTTCACATTTCAATACAGTTCACCAGGGATGGCATATTTTGGCTTCTGCAGTATTATGCAATTCCATTATCCTTAAATCCATTATCCTTACAGATTTTGCATGTTCTCCCCATGTTAGCATGGCTTTTCTCTGCGTTCTCCAGCTTCCTCCCACAGTCCAAAGACATACAGGTCAGATTAACTGATGACTCGAAATTTCCCATAGGTATGCATAGGAGTGTAAATGGTTGTCTGTCTCTGTGTGTCAGCCTTGTGATGGTCTGACGACCCGTCCAGGGTGTACCACCGCCTTCACTCAGCTGGGACATAGCTGGGCTACAATCCCCGTGCGACTCTGAGTAGGATAAACGGTTATAGATGATAGATGGATGGATGGATTATCCTTATGTTAGAGGCATACTGTAAATGGTCCTAATCAGAAACTCGTTTATTACAATTATTCCTTTGACAATGTATCCTCCGACCAAAGTAATTATCGGAAAGACCTTATACTGGATCCAAAAATAGTTCTTCCATTGTAATGATTTTGAGTAAGAGATACATGTGTTCATTGGATGTTCATTAATTTTAGAATTTGTTTGGATAATAATGCAATTACTTTATTAAATTTAGGTTATATATATATAGTTAAAGTCATTTTATGTGTTTGTTTTTTTTTTTCCTGCTACTGTCTGTCTCCCTCCAGCCAACAGGCCAGTATGCAGGTGGAGTCTCTGCAGGAGCAGCTGAGTGGAGTAGTGAAACAGAGGGACGACGCACTCATCCATCTCAGAACCTCCCAGGAGCAGGTCAACCAGTATGCAGTGTCACTGTCCAACCTACAGATGGTGCTGGAGCAGTTTCAACAAGGTAAGTCATCTGCTTCTAGACAAACACACTGCATCTAAGCTGCAGTCAAAAAGTATCTCAGGAGCAGCCATGATGAGAGCTGTTTGAATTCTCTAAATTTAAAAGAAAGTGGTTCAATGTTTCTTTTATGATCTCCTCTAGCGTAGTATACACTGGACCATCCTTTACAAAAGGAGATATAATGCCGGCCCCCAATTCCATACGGCTGCAACTTTTGAAGCGATGCACCTTTGTGCCGTTAATGAAAACAAACATTATGCTTATCTTGCATAATATTTTCCTACAGTCATATACTAATTGGAATTCAGGTTGATAAATGAGTGAACACTGACAACCGTTTTGGGTCACACTATTTCTGTTTGTTTAGTTATTTCGAACAAGTAACAAATAAGAATCATATCCTTCATCCTTCTTTGACCTTTCTGTTGAGGTCAAGAGAAAGCAGTCAGGAAAAGATGTAATACATATGATCAGAATGATGTAAGATCAGGATGTATTTTTTTTTTCTTTTTGATCGCAGCCCAAGTATCAGTATTTTGGCCAGCTTTTTCTTCTAAAATCAGATAATCTGGTGGTAATTGTAGTAATTGTCTCCTCCCTTATCAGAAGAGAAAGCCATGTACTCGGCAGAGCTTGACAGGCACAAGAAGGAGAAGGACGAGTGGCAAAGGAAAGCTCACAGGCTGGAGGACCAAGCATCTGCTCTTCAGGTAAACAAGCAATCAATAACCGATCCATTCACTTATAGCTGACATGTGCTGTCAAAAACAAAGTGAAAACATATGACATTTCTTAATGACAGCTGAAGGTGTCGTTACCTATAAGCCATAACAACTGATCGTATTATGCTGCTCTCTATCAGATTAACCTTGATGAAGCCAACGCTGCTCTGGAGTCAGCGTCTCGCCTCACTGATCAGCTTGATATAAAGGAGGAGCAAATTGAAGAGCTGAAAAAACAAGGTGAGATGCAGCAAAGTGTTTTCACCTGCCAGCTTCTAACATCTCTTTTGAGGCAGTGATGAGATTATCAGATGAAATTCCTTCTAAACTTCAGTTTTCCATTTTTACAGCAAAATAAAGGTATCTTCTCGAGGCTGCAAAATAAATGTCTTTTAAACTGTTTACCTCCGTTTGGGTGAACAATCTTCTTAATGTTGATTTAAAGGGCGAGTCTAGTCTTGTTCTTTTCTTTTTTTAAAAAATGGAAACACCCACTCAGCCGTTCGCAAAATGCAGCAACGTAGGTTATCAATTTAAGATAATCGATAAGCTGAGTCAAAGTCAGCTGTGCCAAGTTTGGAAATAACTGAAAGAGTTAGTTTGGATTTTTTGAACTGGGGTTGTATGTGTACACTTTCATTCTGCAAGGTAAAATGAGAAAGAGCGATATAACGGCTTCTGTTCCCCATCATAAAGGGCTGTCTGGCGGTGAGGTTGGGTTAGATAGAGTTATGAACAGAAGCTGCAGAAAAATGTATTTTAGACACCTAAAATAAATCAATATCTCATTATGTGTACACTATATTTCTTATATTATATAATGGTCTTATGCCATTATATTGCTGTTTTCAAAGTCACCAGACTCCATTTACAAAAAAAGTAATTTTACCTTGCAGAACACTGGAGTTGCTGGTTGACCACTGGATCGATGTATTAGTTAGTTTGTGTTATTGTGTGACTTTCATATCCAAGCTAATGTGGCGTACATTGCTTTGCTTTGCTTTGCTTTGCTTTGCTTTGCTTTGCTTAGCTTAGCTTAGCTTAGCTTAGCTTAATTTAGCTTAGCTTAGCTTCACCGTGCTGGTACGCGTCTGCTTCTCCAAAATGGGAGCATGCTGACCGTTATCTAAGTTACCACAGATAAGGGTATAGGCTATACTGTATGTTGCATCATGCAGAAACTTAGGTCACGGGGGAAAATTTTTTCAGAAGGGCTTGGGAAAACAGCATTTTGATGCTAAAACATACTTTGACCAAAATTCGAATCTTTGAATTTGAATACATAAGGAACCACTGAATCTACAGAATGATTCAAGAAATAGAATATTAATAATGATAATGACCATTAAAGATGTAAAATGTGAATGGCACCTTTGCTGATTGAAAAATCGAAAAGTGGCTGATGGTGCACTAAGGTTCAGAGTGGTAAGTCCAGCAGGTGTCAATTGAAAGTGGTAGGCCGCTGTCAGACTGTCACGCCAGTGCCTGCTCCTGATATTTTTTTTGTCTTTAACAGTATATCACTGTAACTTCAATAAGTAAGCAGTTTTCTGACCGATGCAGTTCTGTTAGGTCTGTTTAGCCACTGCAGGTGTACTATGTTGCTTTGAAATCTCACCCGAGACAGTGTATGCAGTGATGTCACACTGAAGGTTAGGAGTGAAAGCCAAAGCACAACGTGTTTCACATTTTGGAGCCCTGTAATTGTTGTTTTTAAAACTCACATATTAAGTCATCATTGTATGTAAAAATGAACTGAGTGAAGTAACCATGTATTGAAACATACCTTAGCTTAGTCAACCAAAACCCTAACTTATCTCTCAACTATTTCATCACCACAGTTTAAATGCTAGAACAGATGGTTTTTACATGAAAAAACTGTAGTAAAATAACACTGTTCTTTCTCAGGTTTTGTGTATCAAGAAAATACTTTCATTTGAGTGTAACTAAAAGAGCACAACTTCTGTTTGTGATGGATATTTACAGCTCTGACAGCAAATAAAAAGAGAGCTAAACAGAAATATACATTTTTTTTTACATTTTTTATTGACAAATTTCATTAATTTAATCACTTATTTCTAACTGATGATGATATTGATGGTTTAGAGGCCAATCACTGGTCCTGTAGAGGTCATTCCCTGGTCCTGTAGAGGTCATTCCCTGGTCCTGTAGAAGTCATTCCCTGGTCCCGTAGAGGCCAATCACTGGTCCTGTAGAGGCCAATCACTGGTCCTGTAGAGGTCATTCCTTGGTCCTATCGAGGCCAATCACTGGCCTCTGCTCTACAGTGGAGCAGGAGGTAAATGGGGATGGTTGGGAGGACTTAGACCCTCTATGGTGCTCGTGTTGTAGGAGAAAAGGGGCACCCCAGATTTTCTCCACCAAAACGAATACTACATTAGCACCTCCTGAATAATTTTGACCCAGTCATCTTGGTGAAGAACCTGAAGATGGCCCAACCCTTCTTTGGCGGTTTCATAAGGTGCTTTTTGAAAGCAGAGGCAAAGTCGTTGTCAAACTCTGTCTCGTTTAGAATTAGTGAAACCAGCACAGACAGTGGAGAGCCGAACTTCTTGCACAGGTCCTTGTGGATCGCCTTGTCAATGCTACCTGTCATGTCTGGGGTGATGTCAAGACCTGCAAGCTCCACCTCGGCCAAGATTTTCTCAAACAGGCGCTTAATGATGGGCTCCGGGTTTGCAAAAGTGCAGTTCACATTCACTTTGCTGAAGATCCTTGAAACCAGCTTCTCCACAATCACCAACACAGAGTGTTTGTTTTGCTCTGTCTGTGCTGTAGGCTGCCCAGATGCTTGGGGTGTTGTTTTTTTGGACCCTATCTTCTCCAAAGCCTTTTTGACCCGTTGACTGTGTTTGCCAGCATGAGTGTTTAACCACCAGCCCATCAACGCCAGGAAACCAAAGACTCTGCGCTGAATCTCACCATATATCACATGACGTGGTGGAAAAACATGGATTGTGGGTCCAAAGTTCACCTCCGTGATGCGACTGTAGAGGCAGTCACTAAGTGTTTTGATAAAATCCAGGTCTTTCCCGGTGGAAATGTGTCTTAATCTGCGTAACACATCTTGTCCGTCATCCTTGGGCAGGAGCATATCCTTAACATCGGTCTTGAAGGACTGAAGAAAATTTGTGTTCTTAGTGGGGCAGTCGGGGCTGAATTTTTTGAACAGCTTAGTGAAGATGAGATGCATTGATAGTTTGGCAAACTGTGTGGCAAAAAAGGTCTTTATCTTTTGTGCCACTCCTCTCAAGGTCAGTTTCCTCTTCTCGCCGGAGTCTGAGCTTGCAGAATCCTGACTCTCAATCTCCTGGATGATTGACTGAGCGATGTCCGATGCAATACTTGAAATCTCCAGGGAGGTGTCAGATGCAGACAGCAACTCATCCTCGGAGAGGGGAAACTCCTCAAGAATAGGACATAGGATCTCAATCAGCTCTCTGATAATGATCATCCGGGTACGTTTGGTTGTTTTATCCAAAAAGCTGTCCTCTGATCCACTTGAGACCATCTCATCAGTGTCTGATTGGCGCTCCTCATCACTGGTCATGTCACCATGTTGCAGTGTATCAGTTATGGAGGTGTCCTGGTTTCTTGGACTGTCCAAACGGTAGAATTTGGTGAGCACGCAGGGAGAAGGTGTTGGACTCTCCGACCCCATTGAGTGTTGACACGTGCAGCACAGACCTTTCATCTTGCCCATGAATGTTTTAAACATCCGGCAGGCATGCTTGACCATGTTATTCAGTGTCTTAGGCTGAAGGTACGAGACATCCTCCAGTGACGAGCTGTTGACCTGATTTGCAACTTGCTTAGTAATCAGGTTGGTCAAGGATTTCACGCTGTCACGGTCGACGTCGACGTCGATGTCGACATTCAGAACAACAGCAATAGTCTGAGGGAGTGTCTCATCCAGACTGGACAGAGTACTCTCCACAGACTCAGGGGTTGTCTCATCATCCGACAAAATGGACTCTGACAACACTGATATCAGGTCCAGAATCAGCTTTGCCACTTTATATTGTGTGGCGTTATCAGCTGCTCCTGATTTCAGCGATATTAGCTGCGCAACTGTTAACTTGTGGAAAAAATCCTCAATCAGAGGACGAAGCTCCTTCACTGTAATCTTGTTATCCATTGTGGGTGTCTTCACTGCTCTCCTCATACAAAGTAAAGTGTTTGAAGGATGGATTTTCAGTCAAAAATACTATTCAGTTCAAAGCCACGGGACTTTAAAGAGTAACGTCCTTTGATCCTTTCATCTTTGTCCGAGTTTGGTTTATCAAAGGAGCACCGTCATGAGGGGAATAGCCCTGTGATTAAAGGTGCAAGTCTTGAATGTGATAGGTCACGATTGTCACAGGCTCTAATGACCCCCCCCCCCCCCCCCCCCCCCCCATAATAATACCTTCTTCTTCTTCGTGATTTGGGGTTGTGCTCGCTATTGTTTACATTTTTGATGACGTTATTCTCCATAGTAGCCATTTCATTGTAGTGAGACCGTTCTTTAAAAATCTCTCCACTGTATAAATGACCTGTGGTGACCTCTAGTTTAATCACAGCCTCATGAAATGTAACAGCGACAAACTAGAGACCCAGAGCATTCAGAGGCATCCATCGATGGCTTTCCCAGCTAGGTTGACTATAAGGGGGTTTCTGTACAGTTTCCACAACAGAGGTGTTCACCATCTAATTGCAGAAAAATGCAATTCTTATAGAAATTTCCAAATGTCAAATGTTTTTGATACCAAATTACAGCATGTTTGTTTCTATGGTGGTCCCCTTGATGTCTTAATGTGGTATTTTCAATTGGTTATTGATGATTTTAATCAATTCTTGAATGGTAAACAAAAAAAGTTTCAATTTAGCACCAAATCTTTGTAACAAATGGTATCAACCCCAAAACTGCTGCAACAATATATGAGACATCAGCAGTTTTTGACCAATGCAGTTGTGTTAAGCCTAGTACTCTGCAGGTGTACTATGTTGCTTTGAAATCTCACCCGAGACAGTGTACAGTGATGTCACACTGAAGGTTAGGAGTGAAAGCCAAAGCACAACGTGTTTCACATTTTGGAGCCCTGTAATTGTTGTTTCTAAAACTCACATTAATATGTGAGAAAAGTCATCATTGTATGTAAAAATGAACTGAGTGAAGTAACCATGTATTGAAACATATCTTAGCTTAGTCAACCAAAACCCTAACTTATCTCTCAACTAATTCATCACCACAGTTTAAATGCTAGAACAGATGGTTTTACATGAAAAAACTAGTAAAATAACACTGTTCTTTCTTAGTATTTTCTTGATACCCAAAACCTTTCATCTGAGTGTAACTAAAAGAGCACAACTTCTGTTTGTGATGGATATTTACAGCTCTGACAGCAAATAAAAAGAGAGCTAAACAGAAATATACATTATTTTTACATTTTTTATTGACCAATTTCATTAATTTAATCACTTATTTCTAACTGATGATGATATTGATGGCTTAGAGGCCAATCACTGGTCCTGTAGAGGCCAATCACTGGTCCTGTAGAGGCCAATCACTGTTCCTGTAGAGGCCAATCACTGGTCCTGTAGAGGTCATTCCCTGGTCCTGTAGAAGTCATTCCCTGGTCCTGTAGAGGCCATTCCCTGGTCCTGTAGAGGTCATTCCTTGGTCCTATCGAGGCCAATCACTGGCCTCTGCTCTACAGTGGAGCAGGAGGTAAATGGGGATGGTTGGGAGGACTTAGACCCTCTATGGTGCTCGTGTTGTAGGAGAAAAGGGGCACCCCAGATTTTCTCCACCAAAACGAATACTACATTAGCACCTCCTGAATAATTTTGACCCAGTCATCTTGGTGAAGAACCTGAAGATGGCCCAACCCTTCTTTGGCGGTTTCATAAGGTGCTTTTTGAAAGCAGAGGCAAAGTCGTTGTCAAACTCTGTCTCGTTTAGAATTAGTGAAACCAGGACAGACAGTGGAGAGCCGAACTTCTTGCACAGGTCCTTGTGGATCGCCTTGTCAATGCTACCTGTCATGTCTGGGGTGATGTCAAGACCTGCAAGCTCCACCTCGGCCAAGATTTTCTCAAACAGGCGCTTAATGATGGGCTCCGGGTTTGCAAAAGTGCAGTTCACATTCACTTTGCTGAAGATCCTTGAAACCAGCTTCTCCACAATCACCAACACAGAGTGTTTGTTTTGCTCTGTCTGTGCTGTAGGCTGCCCAGATGCTTTGGGTGTTGTTTTTTTGGACCCTATCTTCTCCAAAGCCTTTTTGACCCGTTGACTGTGTTTGCCAGCATGAGTGTTTAACCACCAGCCCATCAACGCCAGGAAACCAAAGACTCTGCGCTGAATCTCACCATATATCACATGACGTGGTGGAAAAACATGGATTGTGGGTCCAAAGTTCACCTCCGTGATGCGACTGTAGAGGCAGTCACTAAGTGTTTTGATAAAATCCAGGTCTTTCCCGGTGGAAATGTGTCTTAATCTGCGTAACACATCTTGTCCGTCATCCTTGGGCAGGAGCATATCCTTAACATCGGTCTTGAAGGACTGAAGAAAATTTGTGTTCTTAGTGGGGCAGTCGGGGCTGAATTTTTTGAACAGCTTAGTGAAGATGAGATGCATTGATAGTTTGGCAAACTGTGTGGCAAAAAAGGTCTTTATCTTTTGTGCCACTCCTCTCAAGGTCAGTTTCCTCTTCTCGCCGGAGTCTGAGCTTGCAGAATCCTGACTCTCAATCTCCTGGATGATTGACTGAGCGATGTCCGATGCAATACTTGAAATCTCCAGGGAGGTGTCAGATGCAGACAGAAACTCATCCTCGGAGAGGGGAGACTCCTCAAGAATAGGCCTTAGGATCTCAATCAGCTCTCTGATAATGATCATCCGGGTACGTTTGGTTGTTTTATCCAAAAAGCTGTCCTCTGATCCACTTGAGACCATCTCATCAGTGTCTGATTGGCGCTCCTCATCACTGGTCATGTCACCATGTTGCAGTGTATCAGTTATGGAGGTGTCCTGGTTTCTTGGACTGTCCAAACGGTAGAATTTGGTGAGCACGCAGGGAGAAGGTGTTGGACTCTCCGACCCCATTGAGTGTTGACACGTGCAGCACAGACCTTTCATCTTGCCCATGAATGTTTTAAACATCCGGCAGGCATGCTTGACCATGTTATTCAGTGTCTTAGGCTGAAGGTACGAGACATCCTCCAGTGACGAGCTGTTGACCTGATTTGCAACTTGCTTAGTAATCAGGTTGGTCAAGGATTTCACGCTGTCACGGTCGACGTCGACGTCGATGTCGACATTCAGAACAACAGCAATAGTCTGAGGGAGTGTCTCATCCAGACTGGACAGAGTACTCTCCACAGACTCAGGGGTTGTCTCATCATCCGACAAAATGGACTCTGACAACACTGATATCAGGTCCAGAATCAGCTTTGCCACTTTATATTGTGTGGCGTTATCAGCTGCTCCTGATTTCAGCGATATTAGCTGCGCAACTGTTAACTTGTGGAAAAAATCCTCAATCAGAGGACGAAGCTCCTTCACTGTAATCTTGTTATCCATTGTGGGTGTCTTCACTGCTCTCCTCATACAAAGTAAAGTGTTTGAAGGATGGATTTTCAGTCAGAAATACTATTCAGTTCAAAGCCACGGGACTTTAAAGAGTAACGTCCTTTGATCCTTTCATCTTTGTCCGAGTTTGGTTTATCAAAGGAGCACCGTCATGAGGGGAATAGCCCTGTGATTAAAGGTGCAAGTCTTGAATGTGATAGGTCACGATTGTCACAGGCTCTAATGACCCCCCCCCCCCCCCCCCCCCCATAATAATACCTTCTTCTTCTTCGTGATTTGGGGTTGTGCTCGCTATTGTTTACATTTTTGATGACGTTATTCTCCATAGTAGCCATTTCATTGTAGTGAGACCGTTCTTTAAAAATCTCTCCACTGTATAAATGACCTGTGGTGACCTCTAGTTTAATCACAGCCTCATGAAATGTAACAGCGACAAACTAGAGACCCAGAGCATTCAGAGGCATCCATCGATGGCTTTCCCAGCTAGGTTGACTATAAGGGGGTTTCTGTACAGTTTCCACAACAGAGGTGTTCACCATCTAATTGCAGAAAAATGCAATTCTTATAGAAATTTCCAAATGTCAAATGTTTTTGATACCAAATTACAGCATGTTTGTTTCTATGGTGGTCCCCTTGATGTCTTAATGTGGTATTTTCAATTGGTTATTGATGATTTTAATCAATTCTTGAATGGTAAACAAAAAAAGTTTCAATTTAGCACCAAATCTTTGTAACAAATGGTATCAACCCCAAAACTGCTGCAACAATATATGAGACATCAGCAGTTTTTGACCAATGCAGTTGTGTTAAGCCTAGTACTCTGCAGGTGTACTATGTTGCTTTGAAATCTCACCCGAGACAGTGTACAGTGATGTCACACTGAAGGTTAGGAGTGAAAGCCAAAGCACAACGTGTTTCACATTTTGGAGCCCTGTAATTGTTGTTTCTAAAACTCACATTAATATGTGAGAAAAGTCATCATTGTATGTAAAAATGAACTGAGTGAAGTAACCATGTATTGAAACATATCTTAGCTTAGTCAACCAAAACCCTAACTTATCTCTCAACTAATTCATCACCACAGTTTAAATGCTAGAACAGATGGTTTTACATGAAAAAACTAGTAAAATAACACTGTTCTTTCTTAGTATTTTCTTGATACCCAAAACCTTTCATCTGAGTGTAACTAAAAGAGCACAACTTCTGTTTGTGATGGATATTTACAGCTCTGACAGCAAATAAAAAGAGAGCTAAACAGAAATATACATTATTTTTACATTTTTTATTGACCAATTTCATTAATTTAATCACTTATTTCTAACTGATGATGATATTGATGGCTTAGAGGCCAATCACTGGTCCTGTAGAGGCCAATCACTGGTCCTGTAGAGGCCAATCACTGTTCCTGTAGAGGCCAATCACTGGTCCTGTAGAGGTCATTCCCTGGTCCTGTAGAAGTCATTCCCTGGTCCTGTAGAGGCCATTCCCTGGTCCTGTAGAGGTCATTCCTTGGTCCTATCGAGGCCAATCACTGGCCTCTGCTCTACAGTGGAACAGGAGGTAAATGGGGATGGTTGGGAGGACTTAGACCCTCTATGGTGCTCGTGTTGTAGGAGAAAAGGGGCACCCCAGATTTTCTCCACCAAAACGAATACTACATTAGCACCTCCTGAATAATTTTGACCCAGTCATCTTGGTGAAGAACCTGAAGATGGCCCAACCCTTCTTTGGCGGTTTCATAAGGTGCTTTTTGAAAGCAGAGGCAAAGTCGTTGTCAAACTCTGTCTCGTTTAGAATTAGTGAAACCAGGACAGACAGTGGAGAGCCGAACTTCTTGCACAGGTCCTTGTGGATCGCCTTGTCAATGCTACCTGTCATGTCTGGGGTGATGTCAAGACCTGCAAGCTCCACCTCGGCCAAGATTTTCTCAAACAGGCGCTTAATGATGGGCTCCGGGTTTGCAAAAGTGCAGTTCACATTCACTTTGCTGAAGATCCTTGAAACCAGCTTCTCCACAATCACCAACACAGAGTGTTTGTTTTGCTCTGTCTGTGCTGTAGGCTGCCCAGATGCTTTGGGTGTTGTTTTTTTGGACCCTATCTTCTCCAAAGCCTTTTTGACCCGTTGACTGTGTTTGCCAGCATGAGTGTTTAACCACCAGCCCATCAACGCCAGGAAACCAAAGACTCTGCGCTGAATCTCACCATATATCACATGACGTGGTGGAAAAACATGGATTGTGGGTCCAAAGTTCACCTCCGTGATGCGACTGTAGAGGCAGTCACTAAGTGTTTTGATAAAATCCAGGTCTTTCCCGGTGGAAATGTGTCTTAATCTGCGTAACACATCTTGTCCGTCATCCTTGGGCAGGAGCATATCCTTAACATCGGTCTTGAAGGACTGAAGAAAATTTGTGTTCTTAGTGGGGCAGTCGGGGCTGAATTTTTTGAACAGCTTAGTGAAGATGAGATGCATTGATAGTTTGGCAAACTGTGTGGCAAAAAAGGTCTTTATCTTTTGTGCCACTCCTCTCAAGGTCAGTTTCCTCTTCTCGCCGGAGTCTGAGCTTGCAGAATCCTGACTCTCAATCTCCTGGATGATTGACTGAGCGATGTCCGATGCAATACTTGAAATCTCCAGGGAGGTGTCAGATGCAGACAGAAACTCATCCTCGGAGAGGGGAGACTCCTCAAGAATAGGCCTTAGGATCTCAATCAGCTCTCTGATAATGATCATCCGGGTACGTTTGGTTGTTTTATCCAAAAAGCTGTCCTCTGATCCACTTGAGACCATCTCATCAGTGTCTGATTGGCGCTCCTCATCACTGGTCATGTCACCATGTTGCAGTGTATCAGTTATGGAGGTGTCCTGGTTTCTTGGACTGTCCAAACGGTAGAATTTGGTGAGCACGCAGGGAGAAGGTGTTGGACTCTCCGACCCCATTGAGTGTTGACACGTGCAGCACAGACCTTTCAGCTTGCCCATGAATGTTTTAAACATCCGGCAGGCATGCTTGACCATGTTATTCAGTGTCTTAGGCTGAAGGTACGAGACATCCTCCAGTGACGAGCTGTTGACCTGATTTGCAACTTGCTTAGTAATCAGGTTGGTCAAGGATTTCACGCTGTCACGGTCGACGTCGACGTCGATGTCGACATTCAGAACAACAGCAATAGTCTGAGGGAGTGTCTCATCCAGACTCGACAGAGTACTCTCCACAGACTCAGGGGTTGTCTCATCATCCGACAAAATGGACTCTGACAACACTGATATCAGGTCCAGAATCAGCTTTGCCACTTTATATTGTGTGGCGTTATCAGCTGCTCCTGATTTCAGCGATATTAACTGCGCAACTGTTAACTTGTGGAAAAAATCCTCAATCAGAGGACGAAGCTCCTTCACTGTAATCTTGTTATCCATTGTGGGTGTCTTCACTGCTCTCCTCATACAAAGTAAAGAGTGTTTGAAGGATGGATTTTCAGTCAGAAATACTATTCAGTTCAAAGCCACGGGACTTTAAAGAGTAACGTCCTTTGATCCTTTCATCTTTGTCCGAGTTTGGTTTATCAAAGGAGCACCGTCATGAGGGGAATAGCCCTGTGATTAAAGGTGCAAGTCTTGAATGTAATAGGTCACGATTGTCACAGGCTCTAATGACCCCCCCCCCCCCCCCCCCCCCCCCATAATAATACCTTCTTCTTCTTCGTGATTTGGGGTTGTGCTCGCTATTGTTTACATTTTTGATGACGTTATTCTCCATAGTAGCCATTTCATTGTAGTGAGACCGTTCTTTAAAAATCTCTCCACTGTATAAATGACCTGTGGTGACCTCTAGTTTGATCACAGCCTCATGAAATGTAACAGCGACAAACTAGAGACCCAGAGCATTCTGAGGCATCCATCGATGGCTTTCCCAGCTAGGTTGACTATAAGGGGGTTTCTGTACAGTTTCCACAACAGAGGTGTTCACCATCTAATTGCAGAAAAATGCAATTCTTATAGAAATTTCCAAATGTCAAATGTTTTTGATACCAAATTACAGCATGTTTGTTTCTATGGTGGTCCCCTTGATGTCTTAATGTGGTATTTTCAATTGGTTATTCATGATTTTAATCAATTCTTGAATGGTAAACAAAACAAAGTTTCAATTTAGCACCAAATCTTTGTAACAAATGGTATCAACCCCAAAACTGCTGCAACAATATATGTCTCAGATATTGTTGCAGCAGTTTTTGACCAATGCAGTTGTGTTAAGCCTAGTACTCTGCAGGTGTACTATGTTGCTTTGAAATCTCACCCGAGACAGTGTACAGTGATGTCACACTGAAGGTTAGGAGTGAAAGCCAAAGCACAACGTGTTTCACATTTTGGAGCCCTGTAATTGTTGTTTCTAAAACTCACATTATATTGAGAAAAGTCATCATTGTATGTAAAAATGAACTGAGTGAAGTAACCATGTATTGAAACATATCTTAGCTTAGTCAACCAAAACCCTAACTTATCTCTCAACTAATTCATCACCACAGTTTAAATGCTAGAACAGATGGTTTTTACATGAAAAAACTGTAGTAAAATAACACTGTTCTTTCTTAGTATTTTCTTGATACCCAAAACCTTTCATCTGAGTGTAACTAAAAGAGCACAACTTCTGTTTGTGATGGATATTTACAGCTCTGACAGCAAATAAAGAGAGAGCTAAACAGAAATATACATTTTTTTTTCATTTTTTATTGACCAATTTCATTAATTTAATCACTTATTTCTAACTGATGATGATATTGATGGTTTAGAGGCCAATCACTGGTCCTGTAGAGGTCATTCCCTGGTCCTGTAGAGGCCAATCACTGGTCCTGTAGAGGTCATTCCCTGGTCCTGTAGAGGCCAATCACTGGTCCTGTAGAGGCCAATCACTGGTCCTGTAGAGGTCACTCCCTGGTCCTGTAGAGGTCATTCCTTGGTCCTATCGAGGCCAATCACTGGCCTCTGCTCTACAGTGGAGCAGGAGGTAAATGGGGATGGTTGGGAGGACTTAAACCCTCTATAGTGCTCGTGTTGTAGGAGAAAAGGGGCACCCCAGATTTTCTCCACCAAAACGAATACTACATTAGCACCTCCTGAATAATTTTGACCCAGTCATCTTGGTGAAGAACCTGAAGATGGCCCAACCCTTCTTTGGCGGTTTCATAAGGTGCTTTTTGAAAGCAGAGGCAAAGTCGTTGTCAAACTCTGTCTCGTTTAGAATTAGTGAAACCAGCACAGACAGTGGAGAGCCGAACTTCTTGCACAGGTCCTTGTGGATCGCCTTGTCAATGCTACCTGTCATGTCTGGGGTGATGTCAAGACCTGCAAGCTCCACCTCGGCCAAGATTTTCTCAAACAGGCGCTTAATGATGGGCTCCGGGTTTGCAAAAGTGCAGTTCACCTTCACTTTGCTGAAGATCCTTGAAACCAGCTTCTCCACAATCACCAACACAGAGTGTTTGTTTTGCTCTGTCTGTGCTGTAGGCTGCCCAGATGCTTTGGGTGTTGTTTTTTTGGACCCTATCTTCTCCAAAGCCTTTTTGACCCGTTGACTGTGTTTGCCAGCATGAGTGTTTAACCACCAGCCCATCAACGCCAGGAAACCAAAGACTCTGCGCTGAATCTCACCATATATCACATGACGTGGTGGAAAAACATGGATTGTGGGTCCAAAGTTCACCTCCGTGATGCGACTGTAGAGGCAGTCACTAAGTGTTTTGATAAAATCCAGGTCTTTCCCGGTGGAAATGTGTCTTAATCTGCGTAACACATCTTGTCCGTCATCCTTGGGCAGGAGCATATCCTTAACATCGGTCTTGAAGGACTGAAGAAAATTTGTGTTCTTAGTGGGGCAGTCGGGGCTGAATTTTTTGAACAGCTTAGTGAAGATGAGATGCATTGATAGTTTGGCAAACTGTGTGGCAAAAAAGGTCTTTATCTTTTGTGCCACTCCTCTCAAGGTCAGTTTCCTCTTCTCGCCGGAGTCTGAGCTTGCAGAATCCTGACTCTCAATCTCCTGGATGATTGACTGAGCGATGTCCGATGCAATACTTGAAATCTCCAGGGAGGTGTCAGATGCAGACAGAAACTCATCCTTGGAGAGGGGAAACTCCTCAAGAATAGGACATAGGATCTCAATCAGCTCTCTGATAATGATCATCTGGGTACGTTTGGTTGTTTTATCCAAAAAGCTGTCCTCTGATCCACTTGAGACCATCTCATCAGTGTCTGATTGGCGCTCCTCATCACTGGTCATGTCACCATGTTGCAGTGTATCAGTTATGGAGGTGTCCTGGTTTCTTGGACTGTCCAAACGGTAGAATTTGGTGAGCACGCAGGGAGAAGGTGTTGGACTCTCCGACCCCATTGAGTGTTGACACGTGCAGCACAGACCTTTCAGCTTGCCCATGAATGTTTTAAACATCCGGCAGGCATGCTTGACCATGTTATTCAGTGTCTTAGGCTGAAGGTACGAGACATCCTCCAGTGACGAGCTGTTGACCTGATTTGCAACTTGCTTAGTAATCAGGTTGGTCAAGGATTTCACGCTGTCACGGTCGACGTCGACGTCGATGTCGACATTCAGAACAACAGCAATAGTCTGAGGGAGTGTCTCATCCAGACTGGACAGAGTACTCTCCACAGACTCAGGGGTTGTCTCATCATCCGACAAAATGGACTCTGACAACACTGATATCAGGTCCAGAATCAGCTTTGCCACTTTATATTGTGTGGCGTTATCAGCTGCTCCTGATTTCAGCGATATTAGCTGCGCAACTGTTAACTTGTGGAAAAAATCCTCAATCAGAGGACGAAGCTCCTTCACTGTAATCTTGTTATCCATTGTGGGTGTCTTCACTGCTCTCCTCATACAAAGTAAAGTGTTTGAAGGATGGATTTTCAGTCAGAAATACTATTCAGTTCAAAGCCACGGGACTTTAAAGAGTAACGTCCTTTGATCCTTTCATCTTTGTCCGAGTTTGGTTTATCAAAGGAGCACCGTCATGAGGGGAATAGCCCTGTGATTAAAGGTGCAAGTCTTGAATGTGATAGGTCACGATTGTCACAGGCTCTAATGCCCCCCCCCCCCCCCCCCATAATAATACCTTCTTCTTCTTCGTGATTTGGGGTTGTGCTCGCTATTGTTTACATTTTTGATGACGTTATTCTCCATAGTAGCCATTTCATTGTAGTGAGACCATTCTTTAAAAATCTCTCCACTGTATAAATGACCTGTGGTGACCTCTAGTTTGATCACAGCCTCATGAAATGTAACAGCGACAAACTAGAGACCCAGAGCATTCAGAGGCATCCATCGATGGCTTTCCCAGCTAGGTTGACTATAAGGGGGTTTCTGTACAGTTTCCACAACAGAGGTGTTCACCATCTAATTGCAGAAAAATGCAATTCTTATAGAAATTTCCAAATGTCAAATGTTTTTGATACCAAATTACAGCATGTTTGTTTCTATGGTGGTCCCCTTGATGTCTTAATGTGGTATTTTCAATTGGTTATTCATGATTTTAATCAATTCTTGAATGGTAAACAAAACAAAGTTTCAATTTAGCACCAAATCTTTGTAACAAATGGTATCAACCCCAAAACTGCTGCAACAATATATGTCTCAGACATTGTTCAGCAGTTTTTGACCAATGCAGTTGTGTTAAGCCTAGTACTCTGCAGGTGTACTATGTTGCTTTGAAATCTCACCCGAGACAGTGTACAGTGATGTCACACTGAAGGTTAGGAGTGAAAGCCAAAGCACAACGTGTTTCACATTTTGGAGCCCTGTAATTGTTGTTTCTAAAACTCACATATTAAGTCATCATTGTATGTAAAAATGAACTGAGTGAAGTAACCATGTATTGAAACATATCTTAGCTTAGTCAACCAAAACCCTAACTTATCTCTCAACTAATTCATCACCACAGTTTAAATGCTAGAACAGATGGTTTTTACATGAAAAAACTGTAGTAAAATAACACTGTTCTTTCTTAGTATTTTCTTGATACCCAAAACCTTTCATCTGAGTGTAACTAAAAGAGCACAACTTCTGTTTGTGATGGATATTTACAGCTCTGACAGCAAATAAAGAGAGAGCTAAACAGAAATATACATTTTTTTTTTCATTTTTTATTGACCAATTTCATTAATTTAATCACTTATTTCTAACTGATGATGATATTGATGGTTTAGAGGCCAATCACTGGTCCTGTAGAGGTCATTCCCTGGTCCTGTAGAGGCCAATCACTGGTCCGAGAGGCAATCACTGGTCCTGTAGAGGCCAATCACTGGTCCTGTAGAGGCCAATCACTGGTCCTGTAGAGGTCACTCCCTGGTCCTGTAGAGGTCATTCCTTGGTCCTATCGAGGCCAATCACTGGCCTCTGCTCTACAGTGGAGCAGGAGGAAAATGGGGATGGTTGGGAGGACTTAAACCCTCTATAGTGCTCGTGTTGTAGGAGAAAAGGGGCACCCCAGATTTTCTCCACCAAAACGAATACTACATTAGCACCTCCTGAATAATTTTGACCCAGTCATCTTGGTGAAGAACCTGAAGATGGCCCAACCCTTCTTTGGCGGTTTCATAAGGTGCTTTTTGAAAGCAGAGGCAAAGTCGTTGTCAAACTCTGTCTCGTTTAGAATTAGTGAAACCAGCACAGACAGTGGAGAGCCGAACTTCTTGCACAGGTCCTTGTGGATCGCCTTGTCAATGCTACCTGTCATGTCTGGGGTGATGTCAAGACCTGCAAGCTCCACCTCGGCCAAGATTTTCTCAAACAGGCGCTTAATGATGGGCTCCGGGTTTGCAAAAGTGCAGTTCACCTTCACTTTGCTGAAGATCCTTGAAACCAGCTTCTCCACAATCACCAACACAGAGTGTTTGTTTTGCTCTGTCTGTGCTGTAGGCTGCCCAGATGCTTTGGGTGTTGTTTTTTTGGACCCTATCTTCTCCAAAGCCTTTTTGACCCGTTGACTGTGTTTGCCAGCATGAGTGTTTAACCACCAGCCCATCAACGCCAGGAAACCAAAGACTCTGCGCTGAATCTCACCATATATCACATGACGTGGTGGAAAAACATGGATTGTGGGTCCAAAGTTCACCTCCGTGATGCGACTGTAGAGGCAGTCACTAAGTGTTTTGATAAAATCCAGGTCTTTCCCGGTGGAAATGTGTCTTAATCTTCGTAACACATCTTGTCCGTCATCCTTGGGCAGGAGCATATCCTTAACATCGGTCTTGAAGGACTGAAGAAAATTTGTGTTCTTAGTGGGGCAGTCGGGGCTGAATTTTTTGAACAGCTTAGTGAAGATGAGATGCATTGATAGTTTGGCAAACTGTGTGGCAAAAAAGGTCTTTATCTTTTGTGCCACTCCTCTCAAGGTCAGTTTCCTCTTCTCGCCGGAGTCTGAGCTTGCAGAATCCTGACTCTCAATCTCCTGGATGATTGACTGAGCGATGTCTGATGCAATACTTGAAATCTCCAGGGAGGTGTCAGATGCAGACAGCAACTCATCCTTGGAGAGGGGAAACTCCTCAAGAATAGGACATAGGATCTCAATCAGCTCTCTGATAATGATCATCTGGGTACGTTTGGTTGTTTTATCCAAAAAGCTGTCCTCTGATCCACTTGAGACCATCTCATCAGTGTCTGATTGGCGCTCCTCATCACTGGTCATGTCACCATGTTGCAGTTTATCAGTTATGGAGGTGTCCTGGTTTCTTGGACTGTCCAAACGGTAGAATTTGGTGAGCACGCAGGGAGAAGGTGTTGGACTCTCCGACCCCATTGAGTGTTGACACGTGCAGCACAGACCTTTCAGCTTGCCCATGAATGTTTTAAACATCCGGCAGGCATGCTTGACCATGTTATTCAGTGTCTTAGGCTGAAGGTACGAGACATCCTCCAGTGACGAGCTGTTGACCTGATTTGCAACTTGCTTAGTAATCAGGTTGGTCAAGGATTTCACGCTGTCACGGTCGACGTCGACGTCGATGTCGACATTCAGAACAACAGCAATAGTCTGAGGGAGTGTCTCATCCAGACTGGACAGAGTACTCTCCACAGACTCAGGGGTTGTCTCATCATCCGACAAAATGGACTCTGACAACACTGATATCAGGTCCAGAATCAGCTTTGCCACTTTATATTGTGTGGCGTTATCAGCTGCTCCTGATTTCAGCGATATTAGCTGCGCAACTGTTAACTTGTGGAAAAAATCCTCAATCAGAGGACGAAGCTCCTTCACTGTAATCTTGTTATCCATTGTGGGTGTCTTCACTGCTCTCCTCATACAAAGTAAAGTGTTTGAAGGATGGATTTTCAGTCAGAAATACTATTCAGTTCAAAGCCACGGGACTTTAAAGAGTAACGTCCTTTGATCCTTTCATCTTTGTCCGAGTTTGGTTTATCAAAGGAGCACCGTCATGAGGGGAATAGCCCTGTGATTAAAGGTGCAAGTCTTGAATGTGATAGGTCACGATTGTCACAGGCTCTAATGACCCCCCCCCCCCCCCCCCATAATAATACCTTCTTCTTCTTCGTGATTTGGGGTTGTGCTCGCTATTGTTTACATTTTTGATGACGTTATTCTCCATAGTAGCCATTTCATTGTAGTGAGACCGTTCTTTAAAAATCTCTCCACTGTATAAATGACCTGTGGTGACCTCTAGTTTAATCACAGCCTCATGAAATGTAACAGCGACAAACTAGAGACCCAGAGCATTCAGAGGCATCCATCGATGGCTTTCCCAGCTAGGTTGACTATAAGGGGGTTTCTGTACAGTTTCCACAACAGAGGTGTTCACCATCTAATTGCAGAAAAATGCAATTCTTATAGAAATTTCCAAATGTCAAATGTTTTTGATACCAAATTACAGCATGTTTGTTTCTATGGTGGTCCCCTTGATGTCTTAATGTGGTATTTTCAATTGGTTATTGATGATTTTAATCAATTCTTGAATGGTAAACAAAAAAAGTTTCAATTTAGCACCAAATCTTTGTAACAAATGGTATCAACCCCAAAACTGCTGCAACAATATATGAGACATCAGCAGTTTTTGACCAATGCAGTTGTGTTAAGCCTAGTACTCTGCAGGTGTACTATGTTGCTTTGAAATCTCACCCGAGACAGTGTACAGTGATGTCACACTGAAGGTTAGGAGTGAAAGCCAAAGCACAACGTGTTTCACATTTTGGAGCCCTGTAATTGTTGTTTCTAAAACTCACATATTAAGTCATCATTGTATGTAAAAATGAACTGAGTGAAGTAACCATGTATTGAAACATATCTTAGCTTAGTCAACCAAAACCCTAACTTATCTCTCAACTAATTCATCACCACAGTTTAAATGCTAGAACAGATGGTTTTTACATGAAAAAACTGTAGTAAAATAACACTGTTCTTTCTTAGTATTTTCTTGATACCCAAAACCTTTCATCTGAGTGTAACTAAAAGAGCACAACTTCTGTTTGTGATGGATATTTACAGCTCTGACAGCAAATAAAGAGAGAGCTAAACAGAAATATACATTTTTTTTTTCATTTTTTATTGACCAATTTCATTAATTTAATCACTTATTTCTAACTGATGATGATATTGATGGTTTAGAGGCCAATCACTGGTCCTGTAGAGGTCATTCCCTGGTCCTGTAGAGGCCAATCACTGGTCCTGTAGAGGTCATTCCTTGGTCCTATCGAGGCCAATCACTGGTCCTGTAGAGGCCAATCACTGGTCCTGTAGAGGTCATTCCCTGGTCCTGTAGAGGTCATTCCTTGGTCCTATCGAGGCCAATCACTGGCCTCTGCTCTACAGTGGAGCAGGAGGAAAATGGGGATGGTTGGGAGGACTTAAACCCTCTATAGTGCTCGTGTTGTAGGAGAAAAGGGGCACCCCAGATTTTCTCCACCAAAACGAATACTACATTAGCACCTCCTGAATAATTTTGACCCAGTCATCTTGGTGAAGAACCTGAAGATGGCCCAACCCTTCTTTGGCGGTTTCATAAGGTGCTTTTTGAAAGCAGAGGCAAAGTCGTTGTCAAACTCTGTCTCGTTTAGAATTAGTGAAACCAGCACAGACAGTGGAGAGCCGAACTTCTTGCACAGGTCCTTGTGGATCGCCTTGTCAATGCTACCTGTCATGTCTGGGGTGATGTCAAGACCTGCAAGCTCCACCTCGGCCAAGATTTTCTCAAACAGGCGCTTAATGATGGGCTCCGGGTTTGCAAAAGTGCAGTTCACATTCACTTTGCTGAAGATCCTTGAAACCAGCTTCTCCACAATCACCAACACAGAGTGTTTGTTTTGCTCTGTCTGTGCTGTAGGCTGCCCAGATGCTTTGGGTGTTGTTTTTTTGGACCCTATCTTCTCCAAAGCCTTTTTGACCCGTTGACTGTGTTTGCCAGCATGAGTGTTTAACCACCAGCCCATCAACGCCAGGAAACCAAAGACTCTGCGCTGAATCTCACCATATATCACATGACGTGGTGGAAAAACATGGATTGTGGGTCCAAAGTTCACCTCCGTGATGCGACTGTAGAGGCAGTCACTAAGTGTTTTGATAAAATCCAGGTCTTTCCCGGTGGAAATGTGTCTTAATCTGCGTAACACATCTTGTCCGTCATCCTTGGGCAGGAGCATATCCTTAACATCGGTCTTGAAGGACTGAAGAAAATTTGTGTTCTTAGTGGGGCAGTCGGGGCTGAATTTTTTGAACAGCTTAGTGAAGATGAGATGCATTGATAGTTTGGCAAACTGTGTGGCAAAAAAGGTCTTTATCTTTTGTGCCACTCCTCTCAAGGTCAGTTTCCTCTTCTCGCCGGAGTCTGAGCTTGCAGAATCCTGACTCTCAATCTCCTGGATGATTGACTGAGCGATGTCCGATGCAATACTTGAAATCTCCAGGGAGGTGTCAGATGCAGACAGCAACTCATCCTTGGAGAGGGGAAACTCCTCAAGAATAGGACATAGGATCTCAATCAGCTCTCTGATAATGATCATCTGGGTACGTTTGGTTGTTTTATCCAAAAAGCTGTCCTCTGATCCACTTGAGACCATCTCATCAGTGTCTGATTGGCGCTCCTCATCACTGGTCATGTCACCATGTTGCAGTTTATCAGTTATGGAGGTGTCCTGGTTTCTTGGACTGTCCAAACGGTAGAATTTGGTGAGCACGCAGGGAGAAGGTGTTGGACTCTCCGACCCCATTGAGTGTTGACACGTGCAGCACAGACCTTTCAGCTTGCCCATGAATGTTTTAAACATCCGGCAGGCATGCTTGACCATGTTATTCAGTGTCTTAGGCTGAAGGTACGAGACATCCTCCAGTGACGAGCTGTTGACCTGATTTGCAACTTGCTTAGTAATCAGGTTGGTCAAGGATTTCACGCTGTCACGGTCGACGTCGACGTCGATGTCGACATTCAGAACAACAGCAATAGTCTGAGGGAGTGTCTCATCCAGACTGGACAGAGTACTCTCCACAGACTCAGGGGTTGTCTCATCATCCGACAAAATGGACTCTGACAACACTGATATCAGGTCCAGAATCAGCTTTGCCACTTTATATTGTGTGGCGTTATCAGCTGCTCCTGATTTCAGCGATATTAGCTGCGCAACTGTTAACTTGTGGAAAAAATCCTCAATCAGAGGACGAAGCTCCTTCACTGTAATCTTGTTATCCATTGTGGGTGTCTTCACTGCTCTCCTCATACAAAGTAAAGTGTTTGAAGGATGGATTTTCAGTCAGAAATACTATTCAGTTCAAAGCCACGGGACTTTAAAGAGTAACGTCCTTTGATCCTTTCATCTTTGTCCGAGTTTGGTTTATCAAAGGAGCACCGTCATGAGGGGAATAGCCCTGTGATTAAAGGTGCAAGTCTTGAATGTGATAGGTCACGATTGTCACAGGCTCTAATGACCCCCCCCCCCCATAATAATACCTTCTTCTTCTTCGTGATTTGGGGTTGTGCTCGCTATTGTTTACATTTTTGATGACGTTATTCTCCATAGTAGCCATTTCATTGTAGTGAGACCATTCTTTAAAAATCTCTCCACTGTATAAATGACCTGTGGTGACCTCTAGTTTAATCACAGCCTCATGAAATGTAACAGCGACAAACTAGAGACCCAGAGCATTCAGAGGCATCCATCGATGGCTTTCCCAGCTAGGTTGACTATAAGGGGGTTTCTGTACAGTTTCCACAACAGAGGTGTTCACCATCTAATTGCAGAAAAATGCAATTCTTATAGAAATTTCCAAATGTCAAATGTTTTTGATACCAAATTACAGCATGTTTGTTTCTATGGTGGTCCCCTTGATGTCTTAATGTGGTATTTTCAATTGGTTATTGATGATTTTAATCAATTCTTGAATGGTAAACAAAAAAAAGTTTCAATTTAGCACCAAATCTTTGTAACAAATGGTATCAACCCCAAAACTGCTGCAACAATATATGAGACATCAGCAGTTTTTGACCAATGCAGTTGTGTTAAGCCTAGTACTCTGCAGGTGTACTATGTTGCTTTGAAATCTCACCCGAGACAGTGTACAGTGATGTCACACTGAAGGTTAGGAGTGAAAGCCAAAGCACAACGTGTTTCACATTTTGGAGCCCTGTAATTGTTGTTTCTAAAACTCACATATTAAGTCATCATTGTATGTAAAAATGAACTGAGTGAAGTAACCATGTATTGAAACATATCTTAGCTTAGTCAACCAAAACCCTAACTTATCTCTCAACTAATTCATCACCACAGTTTAAATGCTAGAACAGATGGTTTTTACATGAAAAAACTGTAGTAAAATAACACTGTTCTTTCTTAGTATTTTCTTGATACCCAAAACCTTTCATCTGAGTGTAACTAAAAGAGCACAACTTCTGTTTGTGATGGATATTTACAGCTCTGACAGCGGATAAAAAGAGAGCTAAACAGAAATATACATTTTTTTTTTCATTTTTTATTGACCAATTTCATTAATTTAATCACTTATTTCTAACTGATGATGATATTGATGGTTTAGAGGCCAATCACTGGTCCTATAGAGGTCAATCCCTGGTCCTGTAGAGGCCAATCACTGGTCCTGTAGAGGTCATTCCCTGGTCCTGTAGAGGTCATTCCTTGGTCCTATCGAGGCCAATCACTGGCCTCTGCTCTACAGTGGAGCAGGAGGAAAATGGGGATGGTTGGGAGGACTTAAACCCTCTATAGTGCTCGTGTTGTAGGAGAAAAGGGGCACCCCAGATTTTCTCCACCAAAACGAATACTACATTAGCACCTCCTGAATAATTTTGACCCAGTCATCTTGGTGAAGAACCTGAAGATGGCCCAACCCTTCTTTGGCGGTTTCATAAGGTGCTTTTTGAAAGCAGAGGCAAAGTCGTTGTCAAACTCTGTCTCGTTTAGAATTAGTGAAACCAGCACAGACAGTGGAGAGCCGAACTTCTTGCACAGGTCCTTGTGGATCGCCTTGTCAATGCTACCTGTCATGTCTGGGGTGATGTCAAGACCTGCAAGCTCCACCTCGGCCAAGATTTTCTCAAACAGGCGCTTAATGATGGGCTCCGGGTTTGCAAAAGTGCAGTTCACATTCACTTTGCTGAAGATCCTTGAAATCAGCTTCTCCACAATCACCAACACAGAGTGTTTGTTTTGCTCTGTCTGTGCTGTAGGCTGCCCAGATGCTTTGGGTGTTGTTTTTTTGGACCCTATCTTCTCCAAAGCCTTTTTGACCCGTTGACTGTGTTTGCCAGCATGAGTGTTTAACCACCAGCCCATCAACGCCAGGAAACCAAAGACTCTGCGCTGAATCTCACCATATATCACATGACGTGGTGGAAAAACATGGATTGTAGGTCCAAAGTTCACCTCCGTGATGCGACTGTAGAGGCAGTCACTAAGTGTTTTGATAAAATCCAGGTCTTTCCCGGTGGAAATGTGTCTTAATCTGCGTAACACATCTTGTCCGTCATCCTTGGGCAGGAGCATATCCTTAACATCGGTCTTGAAGGACTGAAGAAAATTTGTGTTCTTAGTGGGGCAGTCGGGGCTGAATTTTTTGAACAGCTTAGTGAAGATGAGATGCATTGATAGTTTGGCAAACTGTGTGGCAAAAAAGGTCTTTATCTTTTGTGCCACTCCTCTCAAGGTCAGTTTCCTCTTCTCGCCGGAGTCTGAGCTTGCAGAATCCTGACTCTCAATCTCCTGGATGATTGACTGAGCGATGTCCGATGCAATACTTGAAATCTCCAGGGAGGTGTCAGATGCAGACAGCAACTCATCCTTGGAGAGGGGAAACTCCTCAAGAATAGGACATAGGATCTCAATCAGCTCTCTGATAATGATCATCCGGGTACGTTTGGTTGTTTTATCCAAAAAGCTGTCCTCTGATCCACTTGAGACCATCTCATCAGTGTCTGATTGGCGCTCCTCATCACTGGTCATGTCACCATGTTGCAGTGTATCAGTTATGGAGGTGTCCTGGTTTCTTGGACTGTCCAAACGGTAGAATTTGGTGAGCACGCAGGGAGAAGGTGTTGGACTCTCCGACCCCATTGAGTGTTGACACGTGCAGCACAGACCTTTCAGCTTGCCCATGAATGTTTTAAACATCCGGCAGGCATGCTTGACCATGTTATTCAGTGTCTTAGGCTGAAGGTACGAGACATCCTCCAGTGACGAGCTGTTGACCTGATTTGCAACTTGCTTAGTAATCAGGTTGGTCAAGGATTTCACGCTGTCACGGTCGACGTCGACGTCGATGTCGACATTCAGAACAACAGCAATAGTCTGAGGGAGTGTCTCATCCAGACTGGACAGAGTACTCTCCACAGACTCAGGGGTTGTCTCATCATCCGACAAAATGGACTCTGACAACACTGATATCAGGTCCAGAATCAGCTTTGCCACTTTATATTGTGTGGCGTTATCAGCTGCTCCTGATTTCAGCGATATTAGCTGCGCAACTGTTAACTTGTGGAAAAAATCCTCAATCAGAGGACGAAGCTCCTTCACTGTAATCTTGTTATCCATTGTGGGTGTCTTCACTGCTCTCCTCATACAAAGTAAAGTGTTTGAAGGATGGATTTTCAGTCAGAAATACTATTCAGTTCAAAGCCACGGGACTTTAAAGAGTAACGTCCTTTGATCCTTTCATCTTTGTCCGAGTTTGGTTTATCAAAGGAGCACCGTCATGAGGGGAATAGCCCTGTGATTAAAGGTGCAAGTCTTGAATGTGATAGGTCACGATTGTCACAGGCTCTAATGACCCCCCCCCCCCATAATAATACCTTCTTCTTCTTCGTGATTTGGGGTTGTGCTCGCTATTGTTTACATTTTTGATGACGTTATTCTCCATAGTAGCCATTTCATTGTAGTGAGACCATTCTTTAAAAATCTCTCCACTGTATAAATGACCTGTGGTGACCTCTAGTTTAATCACAGCCTCATGAAATGTAACAGCGACAAACTAGAGACCCAGAGCATTCAGAGGCATCCATCGATGGCTTTCCCAGCTAGGTTGACTATAAGGGGGTTTCTGTACAGTTTCCACAACAGAGGTGTTCACCATCTAATTGCAGAAAAATGCAATTCTTATAGAAATTTCCAAATGTCAAATGTTTTTGATACCAAATTACAGCATGTTTGTTTCTATGGTGGTCCCCTTGATGTCTTAATGTGGTATTTTCAATTGGTTATTGATGATTTTAATCAATTCTTGAATGGTAAACAAAAAAAGTTTCAATTTAGCACCAAATCTTTGTAACAAATGGTATCAACCCCAAAACTGCTGCAACAATATATGAGACATCAGCAGTTTTTGACCAATGCAGTTGTGTTAAGCCTAGTACTCTGCAGGTGTACTATGTTGCTTTGAAATCTCACCCGAGACAGTGTACAGTGATGTCACACTGAAGGTTAGGAGTGAAAGCCAAAGCACAACGTGTTTCACATTTTGGAGCCCTGTAATTGTTGTTTCTAAAACTCACATATTAAGTCATCATTGTATGTAAAAATGAACTGAGTGAAGTAACCATGTATTGAAACATATCTTAGCTTAGTCAACCAAAACCCTAACTTATCTCTCAACTAATTCATCACCACAGTTTAAATGCTAGAACAGATGGTTTTTACATGAAAAAACTGTAGTAAAATAACACTGTTCTTTCTTAGTATTTTCTTGATACCCAAAACCTTTCATCTGAGTGTAACTAAAAGAGCACAACTTCTGTTTGTGATGGATATTTACAGCTCTGACAGCAAATAAAGAGAGAGCTAAACAGAAATATACATTTTTTTTTTCATTTTTTATTGACCAATTTCATTAATTTAATCACTTATTTCTAACTGATGATGATATTGATGGTTTAGAGGCCAATCACTGGTCCTGTAGAGGTCATTCCCTGGTCCTGTAGAGGCCAATCACTGGTCCTGTAGAGGTCATTCCTTGGTCCTATCGAGGCCAATCACTGGTCCTGTAGAGGCCAATCACTGGTCCTGTAGAGGTCACTCCCTGGTCCTGTAGAGGTCATTCCTTGGTCCTATCGAGGCCAATCACTGGCCTCTGCTCTACAGTGGAGCAGGAGGAAAATGGGGATGGTTGGGAGGACTTAAACCCTCTATAGTGCTCGTGTTGTAGGAGAAAAGGGGCACCCCAGATTTTCTCCACCAAAACGAATACTACATTAGCACCTCCTGAATAATTTTGACCCAGTCATCTTGGTGAAGAACCTGAAGATGGCCCAACCCTTCTTTGGCGGTTTCATAAGGTGCTTTTTGAAAGCAGAGGCAAAGTCGTTGTCAAACTCTGTCTCGTTTAGAATTAGTGAAACCAGCACAGACAGTGGAGAGCCGAACTTCTTGCACAGGTCCTTGTGGATCGCCTTGTCAATGCTACCTGTCATGTCTGGGGTGATGTCAAGACCTGCAAGCTCCACCTCGGCCAAGATTTTCTCAAACAGGCGCTTAATGATGGGCTCCGGGTTTGCAAAAGTGCAGTTCACATTCACTTTGCTGAAGATCCTTGAAACCAGCTTCTCCACAATCACCAACACAGAGTGTTTGTTTTGCTCTGTCTGTGCTGTAGGCTGCCCAGATGCTTTGGGTGTTGTTTTTTTGGACCCTATCTTCTCCAAAGCCTTTTTGACCCGTTGACTGTGTTTGCCAGCATGAGTGTTTAACCACCAGCCCATCAACGCCAGGAAACCAAAGACTCTGCGCTGAATCTCACCATATATCACATGACGTGGTGGAAAAACATGGATTGTGGGTCCAAAGTTCACCTCCGTGATGCGACTGTAGAGGCAGTCACTAAGTGTTTTGATAAAATCCAGGTCTTTCCCGGTGGAAATGTGTCTTAATCTGCGTAACACATCTTGTCCGTCATCCTTGGGCAGGAGCATATCCTTAACATCGGTCTTGAAGGACTGAAGAAAATTTGTGTTCTTAGTGGGGCAGTCGGGGCTGAATTTTTTGAACAGCTTAGTGAAGATGAGATGCATTGATAGTTTGGCAAACTGTGTGGCAAAAAAGGTCTTTATCTTTTGTGCCACTCCTCTCAAGGTCAGTTTCCTCTTCTCGCCGGAGTCTGAGCTTGCAGAATCCTGACTCTCAATCTCCTGGATGATTGACTGAGCGATGTCCGATGCAATACTTGAAATCTCCAGGGAGGTGTCAGATGCAGACAGAAACTCATCCTCGGAGAGGGGAAACTCCTCAAGAATAGGACATAGGATCTCAATCAGCTCTCTGATAATGATCATCTGGGTACGTTTGGTTGTTTTATCCAAAAAGCTGTCCTCTGATCCACTTGAGACCATCTCATCAGTGTCTGATTGGCGCTCCTCATCACTGGTCATGTCACCATGTTGCAGTGTATCAGTTATGGAGGTGTCCTGGTTTCTTGGACTGTCCAAACGGTAGAATTTGGTGAGCACGCAGGGAGAAGGTGTTGGACTCTCCGACCCCATTGAGTGTTGACACGTGCAGCACAGACCTTTCAGCTTGCCCATGAATGTTTTAAACATCCGGCAGGCATGCTTGACCATGTTATTCAGTGTCTTAGGCTGAAGGTACGAGACATCCTCCAGTGACGAGCTGTTGACCTGATTTGCAACTTGCTTAGTAATCAGGTTGGTCAAGGATTTCACGCTGTCACGGTCGACGTCGACGTCGATGTCGACATTCAGAACAACAGCAATAGTCTGAGGGAGTGTCTCATCCAGACTGGACAGAGTACTCTCCACAGACTCAGGGGTTGTCTCATCATCCGACAAAATGGACTCTGACAACACTGATATCAGGTCCAGAATCAGCTTTGCCACTTTATATTGTGTGGCGTTATCAGCTGCTCCTGATTTCAGCGATATTAGCTGCGCAACTGTTAACTTGTGGAAAAAATCCTCAATCAGAGGACGAAGCTCCTTCACTGTAATCTTGTTATCCATTGTGGGTGTCTTCACTGCTCTCCTCATACAAAGTAAAGTGTTTGAAGGATGGATTTTCAGTCAGAAATACTATTCAGTTCAAAGCCACGGGACTTTAAAGAGTAACGTCCTTTGATCCTTTCATCTTTGTCCGAGTTTGGTTTATCAAAGGAGCACCGTCATGAGGGGAATAGCCCTGTGATTAAAGGTGCAAGTCTTGAATGTGATAGGTCACGATTGTCACAGGCTCTAATGACCCCCCCCCCCCATAATAATACCTTCTTCTTCTTCGTGATTTGGGGTTGTGCTCGCTATTGTTTACATTTTTGATGACGTTATTCTCCATAGTAGCCATTTCATTGTAGTGAGACCATTCTTTAAAATTCTCTCCACTGTATAAATGACCTGTGGTGACCTCTAGTTTAATCACAGCCTCATGAAATGTAACAGCGACAAACTAGAGACCCAGAGCATTCAGAGGCATCCATCGATGGCTTTCCCAGCTAGGTTGACTATAAGGGGGTTTCTGTACAGTTTCCACAACAGAGGTGTTCACCATCTAATTGCAGAAAAATGCAATTCTTATAGAAATTTACATATGTCAAATGTTTTTGATACCAAATTACAGCATGTTTGTTTCTATGGTGGTCCCCTTGATGTCTTAATGTGGTATTTTCAATTGGTTATTGATGATTTTAATCAATTCTTGAATGGTAAACAAAAAAAAGTTTCAATTTAGCACCAAATCTTTGTAACAAATGGTATCAACCCCAAAACTGCTGCAACAATATATGAGACATCAGCAGTTTTTGACCAATGCAGTTGTGTTAAGCCTAGTACTCTGCAGGTGTACTATGTTGCTTTGAAATCTCACCCGAGACAGTGTACAGTGATGTCACACTGAAGGTTAGGAGTGAAAGCCAAAGCACAACGTGTTTCACATTTTGGAGCCCTGTAATTGTTGTTTCTAAAACTCACATATTAAGTCATCATTGTATGTAAAAATGAACTGAGTGAAGTAACCATGTATTGAAACATATCTTAGCTTAGTCAACCAAAACCCTAACTTATCTCTCAACTAATTCATCACCACAGTTTAAATGCTAGAACAGATGGTTTTTACATGAAAAAACTGTAGTAAAATAACACTGTTCTTTCTTAGTATTTTCTTGATACCCAAAACCTTTCATCTGAGTGTAACTAAAAGAGCACAACTTCTGTTTGTGATGGATATTTACAGCTCTGACAGCGGATAAAAAGAGAGCTAAACAGAAATATACATTTTTTTTTTCATTTTTTATTGACCAATTTCATTAATTTAATCACTTATTTCTAACTGATGATGATATTGATGGTTTAGAGGCCAATCACTGGTCCTGTAGAGGTCATTCCCTGGTCCTGTAGAGGCCAATCACTGGTCCTGTAGAGGTCATTCCCTGGTCCTGTAGAGGTCATTCCTTGGTCCTGTCGAGGCCAATCACTGGCCTCTGCTCTACAGTGGAGCAGGAGGTAAATGGGGATGGTTGGGAGGACTTAAACCCTCTATAGTGCTCGTGTTGTAGGAGAAAAGGGGCACCCCAGATTTTCTCCACCAAAACGAATACTACATTAGCACCTCCTGAATAATTTTGACCCAGTCATCTTGGTGAAGAACCTGAAGATGGCCCAACCCTTCTTTGGCGGTTTCATAAGGTGCTTTTTGAAAGCAGAGGCAAAGTCGTTGTCAAACTCTGTCTCGTTTAGAATTAGTGAAACCAGCACAGACAGTGGAGAGCCGAACTTCTTGCACAGGTCCTTGTGGATCGCCTTGTCAATGCTACCTGTCATGTCTGGGGTGATGTCAAGACCTGCAAGCTCCACCTCGGCCAAGATTTTCTCAAACAGGCGCTTAATGATGGGCTCCGGGTTTGCAAAAGTGCAGTTCACATTCACTTTGCTGAAGATCCTTGAAATCAGCTTCTCCACAATCACCAACACAGAGTGTTTGTTTTGCTCTGTCTGTGCTGTAGGCTGCCCAGATGCTTTGGGTGTTGTTTTTTTGGACCCTATCTTCTCCAAAGCCTTTTTGACCCGTTGACTGTGTTTGCCAGCATGAGTGTTTAACCACCAGCCCATCAACGCCAGGAAACCAAAGACTCTGCGCTGAATCTCACCATATATCACATGACGTGGTGGAAAAACATGGATTGTGGGTCCAAAGTTCACCTCCGTGATGCGACTGTAGAGGCAGTCACTAAGTGTTTTGATAAAATCCAGGTCTTTCCCGGTGGAAATGTGTCTTAATCTGCGTAACACATCTTGTCCGTCATCCTTGGGCAGGAGCATATCCTTAACATCGGTCTTGAAGGACTGAAGAAAATTTGTGTTCTTAGTGGGGCAGTCGGGGCTGAATTTTTTGAACAGCTTAGTGAAGATGAGATGCATTGATAGTTTGGCAAACTGTGTGGCAAAAAAGGTCTTTATCTTTTGTGCCACTCCTCTCAAGGTCAGTTTCCTCTTCTCGCCGGAGTCTGAGCTTGCAGAATCCTGACTCTCAATCTCCTGGATGATTGACTGAGCGATGTCCGATGCAATACTTGAAATCTCCAGGGAGGTGTCAGATGCAGACAGAAACTCATCCTCGGAGAGGGGAGACTCCTCAAGAATAGGCCTTAGGATCTCAATCAGCTCTCTGATAATGATCATCCGGGTACGTTTGGTTGTTTTATCCAAAAAGCTGTCCTCTGATCCACTTGAGACCATCTCATCAGTGTCTGATTGGCGCTCCTCATCACTGGTCATGTCACCATGTTGCAGTGTATCAGTTATGGAGGTGTCCTGGTTTCTTGGACTGTCCAAACGGTAGAATTTGGTGAGCACGCAGGGAGAAGGTGTTGGACTCTCCGACCCCATTGAGTGTTGACACGTGCAGCACAGACCTTTCATCTTGCCCATGAATGTTTTAAACATCCGGCAGGCATGCTTGACCATGTTATTCAGTGTCTTAGGCTGAAGGTACGAGACATCCTCCAGTGACGAGCTGTTGACCTGATTTGCAACTTGCTTAGTAATCAGGTTGGTCAAGGATTTCACGCTGTCACGGTCGACGTCGATGTCGATGTCGATATTCAGAACGACAGCAATAGTCTGAGGGAGTGTCTCATCCAGACTGGACAGAGTACTCTCCACAGACTCAGGGGTTGTCTCATCATCCGACAAAATGGACTCTGACAACACTGATATCAGGTCCAGAATCAGCTTTGCCACTTTATATTGTGTGGCGTTATCAGCTGCTCCTGATTTCAGCGATATTAGCTGCGCAACTGTTAACTTGTGGAAAAAATCCTCAATCAGAGGACGAAGCTCCTTCACTGTAATCTTGTTATCCATTGTGGGTGTCTTCACTGCTCTCCTCATACAAAGTAAAGAGTGTTTGAAGGATGGATTTTCAGTCAGAAATACTATTGACTTTAAAGAGTAACGTCCTTTGATCCTTTCATCTTTGTCCGAGTTTGGTTTATCAATGGAGTGGCGTTACTTAGCAACCGTTGCTAGGCACATGCAGCAGCGCATGATCGTTTTCACAAGAGTTAAATACATTTGAATGAGTAAATGAATAAATATGAGATTTCGAGAGTAAAGCCAAAAAGATACAGATGCTCTCATAATACTTTTATTATGAGAATGAAGTCATAAGTTTAAGAAAAAGAAGTCGTAATATTATAAAGTAGTAATTTCAGGTGTTATTTTAGAGGGGAAATGTGAAAATGAGGAATGTGGAGCATCTAGTGAAGTTCTACTTTAGTTTAGGTTTCACAAATGACGAAATACTTCATCTTTTGGCACATCAGCACCACATTATCGTCATTATCGGGACCTTGAAAAGATAATTCTCATAAAGTTGCCACTTTTCTTCTCGTTCCAATATTTTTTTCTCAAAATCTCAAACTGTTTTCCCCTCAGTGTGGCCCTAATACTCCTTCGTAGTAAAGGAGCAGTTCCAGCTAAAGTTTTTTTTATTCGTTGTCAGTCATTTATTTGAATATTTAAACATCAAGACACCCTCGGCCCAGAATAAAACCTCCGCTTGTCCTTCTTTTTACCAAGTTCTTTTATTAACACTGTGACAAGGGATGGGCACTAAAACCCGGTACTAAACGGGCATCGCTGCTAAATTATTAAAGACTGGAGCAGATAAACTCTGGTTCTTCTTTTATAGGTATTTTTTTGACGTTTAAACTGTGTAATTTATTTATTTATTTACAGCCCTCTATTCTCAATGCCGCGAATCCCGACAAATATCTGTAAAACACTCAAATGTCCCGGTTTTCACTACAATTAAAACAATGAAAATATTCTTCTTCCATAAACATTGATCGTGTTTCACGCATTTATTCATTTATGCACAGGAGATCAGTATTTATATGGAGAGCAGCACAGCGAACCCCGCTGCTGTCTCCAAGTACAAAGATGTTGCGCGCTGTCGAGGCACAATTACGCACTGACACCACAGATCCGCTGCCTACATTTTGTACAGTTTTGAACCACTGAACCTCCCCGTATCTATGTACATATCAAACGTGTTGGCTCGATTAATTATTCTACACAGTTATTTCTGCGCATCGACAGGCATTTCGTCACGCTTCTCCCTCAGGACCGTCTGTTTCTTGCAGTTAGTTTTTTTGTCTCAAAATTTGTTGCAGCAATTTTAGGGTTGATGCCATTTTTTGCAAAGATTTGTTGCCAAAATAAATAAATAAATAAAAACACACGACACATACACACGAATGGCATCAACCCTAAAATTGCTGCAACAACTTTTGAGACAAACTTGATTGTGGAAAAGGTTATCACATTTGATGGTTCGAAATTTCTATTATTGGTTCGTCAGACTGGTTATGGTGGCTAGGCTAACAATAACCATTTCAGCTTAGGCTAAAGACGTTCCACATCCCTGTTTTTAATAAATATTGTAATATACTGGAATGACAGTCTGACAGGGACCTACCATTGTCAATTTGCACTTGCTGCCAGGAAGTAATATATGGCAGAGGAACACAAGCGGCATACCACTCAAGGGGCAGACTTATGCAGCTGAACCATAGTGGCACATCATCAGTCACTTTTGGATCTCAGCCTTAGTCCAGATTTGCCCACAGCAAAACAGCAGTCCTCACCTCTCATGCTGTTCAGACATTGTATTGTTTCAGACCTGATATGAGGCCTTATACTGTATTTACTTTACACATCAGTCACCCATGGAAAATATACATTGGGTCTATAAATAGCTGTTAGCTATGAGAGTGTCTCTTAAATGAGGTGGCGTTGGTATGTGCATCATAGTCCTAGTCATGTATAAATTCAATCTATAGCACAAATAATCCAGCATTTTAATAAATGGATACCCAGTGATCTCTGAAAGTATTTCCAGATTCCTCTAAGACTCTTCTAATGATCAGGATGAAAAAATATTCTGTCCGCTGCACAATATATACAATTTTTTAGCATATTATCATTGGTTATATTGGTATATATTGATGGCACTTTCTAATATTTTTTTATTTTTATACAAAATAAAGTGTTTATATTTTACAAAACAACAGCAAGAACATATCCAATTATATGGCAAGGAAATATAGAAGCAGTTTGAAACAGGTTCTAACAGGATCATCTTTATCATATTTGTTATAAACTATCCAGATGGTTAGAAAAGTCTATGATGCTTCTGAAATACCTTCGGGAATGTAATGTAACGGTAATACATGAGAGGACATACTGGAACTGTGTGAAACAAGGACGTGACTTTAAAACATGAAATAACATCCCTGTGCTCTGTCTGTGTGTGTCTTTGTGAACCAGTGGAAGTGAGACAGGAGATGTTGGAGGAGGCGCAGAGGAAGCTGATGAACCTCCTAAACAGCACAGAGGGGAAAATAGACAAGTAAGTTCAGTCCTATCTTGGTGAATTCTTTTATTGATCTAAATGAGATTATGATTGAAAACACATGGCTTTTATTGTTACTCTCTCATAGTTTCAAGGGATTGTAGACTGCCACAGCAACATAAAAAGTCTGTATCTTTTAAAGCATTTCAAGATTACGCCTGTGACTGCAGCAATGTTAGGTCCTATTTACCAGGGACTAGTATTACCATGAGGGGACCTTAGAAATTGCCCCCACGTCTGTGTTTATGCAGCGCATTCATACAGGATAAGTGAAGTCTGTATTTTATATGACTTAACTGACATTATCCCCTAGATGGCAACAATTGACGAAGAGTCAGACTAGTGGGGACTAGTCAGACTGTAGCGTTCAAACTGATGAAGCCACTTGGATAAGGGGCGAAACATCTTCAGAGATGAATCAAAGTCCAGTTGCCTTCGATTCAATTGTTGCCAGAATGAATATGACCTGGATGAATGAGAACATTCACGGACTTATCCCCTGGATATGATGTAATGCTTTGCGTAACGTGCTTATATTTAAAATATTATACTATATAATATTTAGATTTAAGGGTGCTCTGTACGAAATTCAGGGCATTAATGTAGCATCAAACAACTGTTGTTTATGTAAGGATATAGTGCAATAATGTCTACCTGAGCAGAGAATGAAGTCACTCCCCCTCTGTGTGTGTTGTAATCAGAGCTTCTTTGTGCATGTGAGAGTTCCTCACTGGCTCGCTCTGCACTGCTCTCATGTGGTCGGACCGACAAAGGTATCCGACCTTTGTTCTTGATTAATAAGAAAATTCCTAGCAAATGCTCTCATCCGTCTTGCAAGACTTTGACCTCTAGCGGCACAATACAAATGCCCCCGGCTGTCCCTCTTAATCGTGGCCTCAGTTCAGAAAGAAAATCAGAAATCACAAAATAGAATCGGGGTCCTGTTCGGTTTTTTTTTCCAGGCAATCAGGCTTGCTTTGAACACTTTATCCAGAGTAAAGGCTTCAGACCCTGCAGGGAAGAAGAACATTGAGGAGGCGCTGCGAGGCTGCGATCGATCGTAGCTCGTTGAATGCTGTTCAACCAATAGTGTTGTCATTGAAGCTCAGCACCCACCCTGCATTTCCTCCTCAGCTTAACACTGTTAGCTCTGTCGGCACAATTTGCCATTGTTGCAAGATGAAGGAAGTTGTCAGGTGTCTTGAGCTGAGGAGTTGTAGCATTTATTACACTGATAGATAAACTGTACATACACTCTTACAGCTACATTCACAGCTATAACACCACCAACAAGCCCACGCTCACCGCTGCCACACACACAGTTTGTCAGACACTCGCAAAATTTATGCCATGTTGAAAGAAGCAGAAATGCTTCAGCTTTGAAAGTAGCACAAACTGAGGATGCTAATTTTGAAAAAACAAACTTTACAGATAACCGACCGTCGTTAACCATTACTGATAAGATTACTGCCTCGCATGCAGTGGTGCGCTAGCTGTAGTATACAGTATGAGCACAACAGACAACCGAGTCAATAGTTCACCATCAGGACAGTAACTGTAGCAGCCATAGTGCTGCGTTCACTGTCTCCAGTTCACCGTCAGGAAAGTTACTGTAGCAGCCACGGTACTGCGTTCTCCGTCTCCAGTTCACCGTCAGTAGAGCTACTGTAGCAGCCACGGTGCTGCGTTCACTGTCTCCAGTTCCCCGTCAGGAGACCTCTTTAAGAAGCCACGGTGCTGGGTTCACTGTCTCCAGTTCACCGTCAGGAGAGCTACTGTAGCAGCCACGGTGCTGCGTTCACTGTCTCCAGTTCACCGTCAGGAGAGTTACTGTAGCAGCCACGGTGCTGCGTTCCACTGTCTCCAGTTCACCGTCAGGAGAGCTACTGTAGCAGCCACGGTGCTGCGTTCACTGTCTCCAGTTCACCGTCAGGAGAGCTACTGTAGCAGCCACGGGCTGCGTTCACTGTCTCCAGTTCACTGTCAGGAGAGCTACTGTAGCAGCCACGGTGCTCGTCCACTGTCTCCAGTTCACCGTCAGGAGAGTTACTGTAGCAGCCACGGTGCTGCGTTCACTGTCTCCAGTTCACCGTCAGGAGAGCTACTGTAGCAGCCACGGTGCTGCGTTCACTGTCTCCAGTTGTACTGTAGCAGCCACGGTCTCGTATGTAGTGTCTCGGGACATGCAGCCACTTTCCCAGTAAAAGTCTTCATTGCACATTCGGTTGTCCGACAAACTGTGTGTGTGTGTTTGTGCTACATTAGTAGCTCTAGCGATGCCGGTGGCTTTGTGCCACATACATACAGTGTGTCAGCATGGTGTAACTTTATCGAATTTTTGACAGCCTGTGTGTGGTGGTGAATGTGGGTCTGTTGGTGCAGTTATAGCTGTAGCAGACAGTGTGTGTCCAGTATATTTGTCTGTGAATAAATGCTACGATTTTCATTTAACCATTTAGTGTTGGTTAAAATGATTCATGTTGGGTATTGTTTAAATGGTTAATTATTAGCATTCCCAGCACAAACACACACACATTTTTCTGACACTCGCTAACATTACGCTGGACAGACACACAGCTGACAATCTGCTAAACTAGTCAGTGGGTCATTAGTACGAAATGAACCCAGACAGTGTGAACAGAACCCCGATGCCCATGCAAATGGGTCTCCATGCTGTGTAGTGAGATGAGCTTCCTGAATTTGCACCCAAAATGCTGTCAGAAGTTTAATTTATATATGTAAAAGGACAAAAAACAACCCCAAATCACAAAATGCAAATATCACATGACTTGTATGTTTGATGAAATATGGAGGGTAGTTTGCGGTGGAAATTTTTCTTGACAAATTATGGACACAGGATTATGATCAGAGATGACCTCTCGCAATTATTACAAATTATTAAAGTTCTCCAAGGTAATACTAGTGCAATGCAAATAGAAAAACATCAAGAAAATCATGTGTCTCCAGATTTAGAGATATTGAATTTTTCAGATAAAATGAAAGGTTGAGTTTTTCTTAAAGCCATTGAATTACTGCAAAAAAAAAAAAAAGCGTTCTCACAAAACTGAAATCAGGGCTGTTTTATGAAAGATTGGAGATGCATGTTTTCACAGGACACCTACCGGTAGATTACAAGGAAGATATGTAATTCTCTCATCCTGTACAGAGCTTGAATTGTTATTAATAAACCTTTATTACCTCAGTTTCCCAGCAGAAATGACTGTAAACAAATACTGAAATGACTACATGTATTTAAAATCCACGCAGCTTTACAAAAGTTGCATCATGTCTTTTTATTCTTGTTGTTCTGTTTCCAGAGTCCTGATGCGTAACCTCTTTCTGGGATACTTCCACACACCTAAAACCAAGCGTACTGATGTGCTGAGGCTCATGGGAAGTGTCCTGGGGCTGAGCAGAGAAGACGTTGACAAGGTGAGAGATTCCTTGACTCATATTGAAAGTATTTACCAAAGCAATCACATAATCACCTTTTAAGGCAATTGGTATTAATACTTTTTATTGTGGTATAATGGCAGTGAGCAATGTTTGTGGCATTGTGCCTGACTGGGACTAAAATCTGTTTTTATTTTTTTTTATTTTCATTTTATTTCTATTTTTTCAGTTTTTATTTTATTTTCATTTTTGCAGTTTTAATTATTATTATGGTATAATGGCAGTGACAAGACAATGGAAACGCCACATAAAAAAGCAGTTTTTAATTATTTTTATTTTATTTATGTATTTTTTTCATTTTTTATTTTATTTTTATTTTAGCAGTTTTTACTATTAATATTATGGTATAATGGCAGTGAGTAATGTCTGTGGCATTGTGCTTTAGTGGGAATAAATGCATGACTCATCACTGCAATAAGAAGTTAAATATATATAAGACTCATTTAATTCTATGCATTTTCCATACAACGGTTTATTGTATTATCTTTGGTTGAGTATATGTAAGTGGACAAAACAATGGAAACGCCACATAAAAAAGCAGTTTTTAATTATTTTTATTTTTATTTTATTTATGTATTTTTTTCATTTTTTATTTTATTTTTATTTTAGCATTTTTTTCTATTAATATTATGGTATAATGGCAGTGAGTAATGTTTGTGGCATTGTGCTTTACTGGGAATAAATGCATGACTCATCACAACACGCGGTAAGAGAGCTTTATAATCGGTGGTTCAGTCAGTGGTTTGTTTTGACAAAAATAACAGTGAAGAGTGGAAGAAGTTAAAGTCTTTTTCCTGAATACTGAGGCAAGTCCAGTATTTACATACTGTCATCGTACGGTCATACGGTCACTCTTACTGTAAGACAACTGACCTTTTTTGGCCTTCAGAATGTTTAATTTGTCAAACGGGCAAACAGTAAACCCTGAAACTTGCTGTTCAACTGTGACTTTTAACTCCAGCACTCCTGAAAACCCTCTCAGTGCTCGGCCTTGAAAAAAGAAAGCATTTCCTTATCCAGACCATCTGGCAGGAGCTCTGTGGGACTCCATCCAACGATTCCAAAGTATATTACTCAATACTTTTAAAGTAAAACAGAGACAGCGTGAGGGGCAAATGCAATTACAACTCCTCAGAAGACCCAGTTTTATTGTGCTGGAGGTCGTTTTTTTTTTTTTTTTTATCTCTCCCTCATCTCCTGTTAATGCTATTTAAATTTTCCACTCAGCTCGTGTTTACAGCGGCCAAGTGTCCCACAAAACCAGACAGCAAGTATCCCCGCTTCTGCTGCCTTTTTTTTTTTTTTTTTTAGCCCAAAGCTGTGGTCCATACACTCTATATATGGGGTCCATCCAGCTGGATCCTGCCAGGCGCAAGACACTGATGATTAGGGAGTATGAATGACAGTGAGTAATAAAGCCATAAGTCTCCCTTTAGGATTGTGGGCTGTCAGCAAAGAATCCGAGTGCCTAAGCTTAACTAGTGAATAGGTCCACAAAATAATTTTCCAGAACGTGGTGGCAGGCAAAAAGGAAACTAAGGCCAATTAAAACTGAAATAATCAGACTGCTTCTTTGAAAACAGAAGAAAATCGACTCGTCAGAAATAGCCTGAATGAACTGCGTAAGGCTGTACCATTTACGATACCTGCACTCTTCATCAATTTGCATGGTTAGTAACAGTTAATAACTTATTTCATGTATTTAATCATAAACTATTAGGTGTAGGCGACCTGATAGCCCAGCCCGTTCTCATTCTCATAGTGTCAAGAATGCGTTGGATAGCTGAGTGGTGAGGATGTACCAAAATGCCCTGAGTAGAACTACCATGTTTAATCGTTTAGTTGTCAACTATTAAATTCATCTCCAACTATTTTGCTAATGGATTAATCAGTTTGTGTCTTTTTTTTCTGGGTTCTTTGAGACATTTGTGGACATCATGGGCTTTGGGAAACACTGATCAATATTTTTCACCATTTTCTGACATTTTATAGACCAAACAACTGATTGATTAGTCGAGAAAATAATCGAAAGATTAATTGACAAAATAATGTTGGTTGCAGCCCTACCAGGTAACAAATTGGGTCAGGATACAGGTCAAAGAAACTTGACCCGGACATCCCTAGCTGGAACCATCAAATAGAAATAACTGGCAAAATATGACTTAAACAATTATCAAAATAGTTGCAGATTAATTTCCTGTTGATCAACTAATCATAAGCTAAGTATTTTTGAACCAGGACCTCCAGTACTTGTAACAAGTAGCTCATGAAACATAAGTCATATTTATTATGTTACAGCTGTCATTTCAGTTGTTAAATCAACATTTAAGTAAAAGATTTAAGAGCTGCAATGATAAACTGATTAGTTGTCAATGTTTAAATTGATTGCCAGCTATTTTGATAATCGATTAATAATTTTGAGTAATTTTTTAAGAAAATCAAGTTAATTCTCTGATTCCAGCATTTAAATGTGAATATTTTCTGTTTTTTTTTTTGTTTTTTTTTTTATTTTATTTCTTTTGGACAGTAAACCTTGGGTTTGGGTAAATCTTGGGCTTTGGGAAACAACATTTTTCACCACTATGGCATTTTATAGACCAAACAACTAATTGATTAATCAAAAAAATACTCACCAGATTAATCAACAATGAAAATAATTGATGCAGCCCTCGCCCCGAGCAGCGAGTCCGTGGTTCCCGACTGGCCGGACTGTTGCTTCATGTCATTCCCCCACTTTCTTCCCCCACATTTCCTGTTTCTCTCTCCACGATCAAATAAAGGTGTAAAGTATTAAGTGTCAGTGATGATTTGGAAAGTTTGTTCTTTGTGAGAATCTAACAGTATTTGTCTGCACTTCCTTACCGCCCATCTGCAGATGTTAGAAGAGGACAGACAGCACGGTGTTACTGGATGGATGTCGAGCTGGCTGGGAGGCAGAGGAGCACAAAGTGTCCCAAACACTCCCCAGAGGCCATCCAGCAGCCAAGGACTCAACTCGGTAAATAACACCACAGTAAATTCTTTTATCACAGAGACACACAGTTTCTGTTTTATACAGTGTCCTATACCCTAGTCTCACATGGCACTAAAGAAAGGTCTGGCTCCACACATTATCATTCTGTTATAGGGGAGAAAGCACTGTTGTGTTACTTTAAATCAATCACAGTGGTCTTGGGTGGCGCTAAACACAGGATGCAGCGACAGTGCCCTTGAAAAATAGATAGCAGAGATGGTGGAAAGAGAGGAGAATGCAGGCTGAAATAGGCAGCCAGTGGCAGGCTCATACCCACAGTCTACATCCGGTGAGTCCGACTAACTAGATCCTAACAACAGCAGGAGTACAGATGTAAGGGGTCTAGCTCTGGTTTGTGTTGTATAATGAAATTATAGAGAAGCAAAGCAGTCACAGGGACTCTGCGCTTTCACAGGGGGAGTCCAGAATGAAAAGGAGAGAGAGCATGATATCACTAACAATTACAAAAAAATGTGAATAAAATTCTGGGTTGCAAAACAACAACAACAAAAAAAAATAGCTATACACCAGCATTGCAAGTTACAGAAACTTCTATCTGCGCATTAAAATAAATGCATTTTTTGGCTCCAAAATGTAAAACATATAACTCTGCAGCAAAAAAAAAAAGTGCAAGTAAACAACCTTTCAAAGGAAAAGTCCAGAACAAGAGAGTCAGTAAATGTAGTCAAAGTGTTATAAAATTAAAACAAGCAAGACACAGGACATTTAATTTTGTAGGAAAAGCATACAAATTGTAGCCTGACCCGCCAGATGGTTTGTTTACATAGAATCATCTGAGAGATTGTCAATGGAAAATGTTAAAGGGCAGGCACTTAGCAGGTGATTGGATGAGCTATCTGTCAGTCAAACTCTTGCTGAAGACAGTTAGAAGAAGAAAAACAAATGAAAACATCTTTTCCATCAAAAAAAGCCTTCTGTGCCGTTCTTTGCCCTTCTTTCAATGAAGAAAGACTCTCCAGTTCTGATATAACTGATGCTACTGCAGCTACGCTAACGTCTCCAGGAGCCGCTATTATTGTTTTGAAGAGTTGCCTCTCCGCGTCATCCCACTGACTATGGTCTCATACGCCTATAGGCCACGCCTGTAGCTGCCAGTGGCTCCTCACAGGATGCTGATTGGTCTATGACCTGGATTTACAAACGCATTACTTGAAGAGTAATGACAAGATGGATTTTCAAGTGATATGTGATCCTGCAATTCTTGCATAATCTCATGATTTTGTGATAATCCAGCTGCTTTTCATGATAACACAAATTGTGCATTACAACCTATCCATTTTCATAAGATATATTAGCAACGCCTCCTACAAAAAATAGGAAATATATCTCAGTTTTTGTGTTAACATGTACCCTTCAAAATAATAGTCTTCTCACACTACCACACATACTCGCCACTGCAGTATTTATACTGATGTTTTTAGGGTTAAACATTTATGGCAGCAGTGTAGCTGGTTATAAAAATATTCTTAAAGTGTGCTCTGGTGAAGTATCCTTGAGCAACACACTGGTCCCTCACCAGGAAGCTATTCTCAAGCCAACTCTTCATTTTGGACTCCTTGTTTAGGATGTAAAGTAGAATTCCCTTGTTAGAAAATTTCAGTAATTCAGCAGCGCTACACACTGTCCTGTCCTTTGCTGTTGCAGTCTTTCTCAGAGATGTTTGTAAAGTTCCTGGAAATCGAGTCGACCCCTTCACTGCCTGCACCGAAGCTTCCAGTCCATGACATCAAGCCTCTGAGCGCTCCGCCTCCGAGACGAACCAGCAGTGCTGCTTCCAGCGCCGCGACAGGTAAACGGCCCCTTTGGGGGGAAAACCGCCGCCAGGATGATTCTTTGTCTGGTGTGCTTAATCAGTCCTGCCAGACGGGGGGCGTTGTTCTTCCTCTTACATCCCCAAACACATCAAACCTTATTTAAATCTCTTCTCACAGGAGCTGCAGCGCTCGGCAAGCGGCCCGGCGAGTCAAATCCTTTCCTGGCCCCTCGCTCAGCTGCCGTGCCCCTACTGGCTGGCTCCAGCTCAGGCGGCCCAGGAGGTCACCTGCTCATGAAGCCCATCTCTGACGCCCTGCCGACTTTCACGCCTGTGCCGGTCTCAGCTGAGGCCAGCGCTGGAGCTGTGCTCAAAGACTTGTTAAAACAGTGATGGAGTGCCAGATAGACATTGATAGTTTTTACACCACACAGACAGAGCAGTTCTGCTACTTATTGCTGCTCTTTTTTAATATCCTGTAGAAATAAATAATCTGAGAATTCATGAAGGCTTAATATTCCCTTTTTTTTGGGGACTAAAGTTTGTTTTTTGCAATTACTGCTCTATGCAACAGAGTCTCCCTTTACTCATCAATCTTGACATCATTATTATGTGTTGACCCACAAGTTGAAAATGATCAATGAAGTTTATGAGTTAATGTCTTACATTTAGATTTTTCTTTTCTTTTCTTGTAAACTCACTGTGTGCAGTTCAATCCACATGGGTTGAGACTAATCATCACCTCTGTTTGCAAGAGGAAACATCTCATGACTTTCAGTGTTCATCCTTTGTCTTGCATTGGACAACTTGTATAATTTTTTGAGTCTTTTTTTTTCTTCTTCTTCTTCTTCTTCTTCTCAACAATGCAGTGAATTGTTTCTGATCCAGGACTTGCCTAAAACTCTGGCAGCAGTAGTCTGCGTAGAGATTTATGTGGTTGAGTACATCTGTTCAAACCATAAAGACATTTTTGCTAAATCTTGTCTTTTCCAGACGACCAGACTGTGATATGCAACAAGTAATTATGGCTGTGACTGCGGACTGTGGTTGATCAGAGGCTTGAGACTGCTCAGTACTATTATATAGTCTTATATATATATGTAAATGGGTGGCGTGTTTTCCTATTTATAGGCATTAAAGACGTTTTTGGAAGTTAAGTGCCTGCATTTTTGCTAATTAGATAGTTGTAAAATCAGGATTGTAAATGGTTGATATAAATATATATATTTACAAAATGTAAAAACTGCACATTTAAAACGTTTTACCTGACCAGAGTTGGCTGGTGTATAACTGTGCTGCTCTACATTTTTGTATAGACATCAATCAGCCGCTGCAGAGGGAATGTTACAGGGTTTCTCCACGTGTATTGTTTAAATGTAAAAACTGTAAAAGAATTTTTGTAGATGTAAAATCAAAAAGTTGGACGTGTCAAACGGGAGATGGATAATCATAAATTGAAGTTAGTACCTGTAATTTAATTGAAACTTCAAATCAAATAAAGGTACTGCTGTGCTGACCCTTTATTGCTGTGCTTTTTTGTCTTTTTTCTCCTCTAATGCGTATTTATGCAACCCAGATGTGGCTACTACAGCGTGGGTTGGCTACGCCAGCTGTGCAGTGTCACTCAGCTGTACGTGGAGGAGTCGTGTGGAGGGGGCTGTTTATATCTTTGGAAAACAGACACCCACTGTGTGTGCTTTATGCCTTTTTTGCCCCCCAACAGCAGCACAGGAGTAGCCGCTTGTTGGAGTGAGTGCGCCGCTGTCTCTCTGTGCGCGCTGACCGGAGGGGGCTGGCTCTCCCTGATTGAATCCAGCTGTTGTGAAAGTGCTCGGAGGGGGCCAGTCGTCGATTTGCATTGCTAAATAATCTACGGAGCCTGACAGAGTGGAGCAGAAACAGAACAGTCCATTTTGAAAAAGCATCGCTGCAACACTTGGTCAATGTACCGTAGCTCCAGCTCGACCAGACAGCGGTTAATGAGAACCTGGTGTCGGCTTTCGCGTAAAGGCGCATAGTTGGAGGGTGGCGCGAGCCTGTTGAGGGGATTTGGGGAGAATTTACGGGTCGTCTAAATCTTTCCTTTGAGAAACCATAAACCATGCTTTTTGAAATACGTGGCTTCAGGTTTTGCTCTTCCGCAAGGTCAGTAGTCTTCATTTCTTTCTTTACGTAAACAAGTTGTTTTTTTTGCTTTAGTTGTGTGAATAAATATGTAACGGGAAGCTTGCATCGAGTTGCTGCTTTTTGTCAGGGGCACTGTCTCTGAGAAGATTTTACTGACTTGAAATGCCCACTTTTGCAGGATGTTGGCAGCTCTGGTATTTATTCTGCTTCGTATCCAACCTGGACACGGACAGGTAACACCTTTCATTCATTTTAGATGAAGGGCATGGTCATGATCTGCAAATGTGCCATCTCTTTTTGATGTAGTCATGACAGCTAACTGTCAGACAGTCAGACATGGCAGAATGTAACAGATAAAACTTAATATTATAATCATATTTCGTGGACAAACACTCAAACAGCCTCCTGGTCATCTCTCCTCAGACCTGCACTGAAGGTTTTGCTTATGACCGCAGGTCGAGACAGTGTATAGGTGAGTGAAGACGTCTGCTCTTTTATTTTGAAAAGTTCCATTTTGGTCATGTCTAGAGTAGAAACACATTAGAGTTTGAAGTAGACTAACATAGCAGTGAGAAGTAAATGGAGCCCACAGATGTTCTGGATGCACCGCTCTGTATTCCAGATGTGGATGAGTGCCGTACCCTGCCAGATGTTTGCCGAGGAGACATGCGCTGTGTGAACCAGAACGGAGGCTACCTGTGCATCCCGAGGAGCTTGTACAATCAGCCGTACAGACCGGAGACCCCGGCCCTGCCGGAGCCACTTTACCCGGACACGTCGCTGGGACTTGGAGACACCTTCCTCCCAGCTCCTCCCAGATCTGTGGAGCCCAGCTACCCCAGAGTGAGGACCACTGCGCAGTGCATCCTGGGATATACTCTTGCAGAGGATGGCACCTGTAATGGTGAGTCACCATCCTTTACTTACTGTCAAAGTACCATTACAGCTATGTAAAAATAACTCACTCCACTGCAAGTAAGTCCTGCCTTCAAAACCAAGTACAGAAGTATTTTCGGCAAAATGTACTAAAGGAATACAGAAAAATTGGCCCTGCAACTGATATATTCAATTGGCATTGTTTGATTGTTAATACTGATGCATAAGCATTTATTACTACTTTTTACTGTACAGTTTGGTAGTTTAGTCCAGGGGTTCCCAACCTAGGGGTGGGGTTCTCTCCAGGATGACACAAGATATATCTAAAGGGTCCTGAGATGGCTACATGAGCAGGATTTGGCGGCATCTAGTGGTGAGGTCGCAGATTGCAACCAACTGAAGCATCTTCCGTGTGCAAAGCGTGAAGGAGAACACGAATGGCCCTATCTAGAGTCAGCGTTTGGTTTGTCCGTTGTGGGTTACTGTAGAAACATGGCGGCCAGTGATCTGACAAGTGGAGCTACCAGCTCAGAATGACCATCCTGTCAGCCTAGTCGGATGGACCTCTATAAATTCAAAAAGAAAAAGAAAACTTCTGATCAACAAATCTGTTGCCTTTTTTGTACTCTAATATTTCTTTTTTGTTGTAAAATATTGTATCATAACACATCACACTGCAGGGCCTCAAACTGTTGTTTAAATGCAACTATTCAGAAGTTTAGAGGGGAAGTGTGTCTCTGGTGGAACCGCTAACAACCCATGCAGAGATGCATCAAAGGGCCTCAACTAGACACTGATCACAAGCCAAAAAGGTTGGGAACCAGTGGGGTGATTTTTAAGAAAGCATTGTGTTTTATAAGCATATCATGTGAAATTTAATACATCTTTAACCAGCTGTCAGGTAGGCTAAATTTAGTGGAGTAAAAAGTATGATATTTCCAAGATAAAATGGAAATTAACACATGAGTAAATGTACGGCATTACTTTCCATCACCGTTGGATTGACTCTAACCTTCTCACAGTTCATGTAGCTACGGATACAATCACATATAAGCCTAATGCACAAACAGGCATTACATTATGCTGTGTTGCAAACATTACCTTTTTTTGTTTTCTCTCTTGTTCTCAGTTCTTTGTTTACACCAGTCACAGGAAACCTTGTGTAGTTATTATTCATAGTGAGTCACATTCATCACAGATGGTGAATGTCAGCCTGCTGTTTCTGACACCACAGAGTGGGATTGTAACCCCTTAACCCAGCGGTTCCCAAACTTTTCCATGTCAAGGACCCCTAAACTGACACAAATTAAACCTCAGATCCACTTTTGATAACATGTTGCTGTCCCAGGGTCCCCCATCTGATAGGGTTTTGCTTTTAGATGTTATATTATAGAAGACGTATATAAAACCCACAACCAAACAGCCCAGTCACACAGCAGGTTGTGAAATAGTCATAGAATTTGATGTACAGATTCGTGTATGAATTTCACATTTTTTTGTAATGATCAGCATGAAATCAATTTGTATGTAATCCACACAATTGTGAACCCTGAATAGGGATGTCGTGGTGAATGAGTGGGTCAAAAAATAGGACTTTCTCGCAGAGGATTGGTGTTTGTATCCCGTATGAAACCACAAATCAAAGCTGATTCATTTGCCATGTACTGTAACTTCCGTACTGAAGTTTTAAGAATTATTTTAACCCAAACCACAATATTTTTCAAAAACTAAGTACTTTTTGCCATGTAATTTCCCTACTTAAGTGACGGCACTTACGGTGTTATTTTAACCCAAACCATAATTTTTGTCTAAACCTAACTAAGTCATTTTGTAGCCTGAGCCTCGCCAAGTCGATATTTTCCTAAACTTTATTCAGTAGCTATATTTTAAAAAGTGATACGTGCATCACATGTTGTTGAAAGTCTTGCTGAGCACCAGAAGAAGAAAAAATGTGAAATTTGTGTCTACGTACACAAATCAAACATATTCAATTTTATGACTATTTTCTAAACTGCAATAAAAATGTGTTGGCCCAAAACAGTCATCGATGATATCATTGTGTTATTTCTGGATGGAATTATAATGACAATAAGGTATTCCCTTTTTTGCAGGGGACCTCTCTCAAGGATCCCACCAGACCCACTTTGAAAACCACTGCCTTAATTCATTTGTGCCCACAACTGAAATCTTGCATTTCCTTTGGTGGGCGTGTTCTCTGTGTTTGCCTACAAATCTGAAGAAATTTTCAAAATCGGTCAAAATGTTCATACTATATTTAGTCTTTGGGCCCAAGGGGTTACTGTTATTTTAACCAGATGGTTTATCTATTTAAATATAACTCTCCACTTAGGTTTACAATAGTTGTCAGAGCTGTTTAAAGTTCAATACATGTGTTCTTTGTCGTTTTATTTTGAGTGTGAATGTGAAGCAGACTGGAAGTAGGCCGCTCGTCTTACTTGCTGTTGCGGACGTTGGCCACAAGGTGGCAGCACTGAGTAAAATTATGGTTAATGCGCCAAGTGCATCATGGGTCTTTCTTCCTGGTTACGTGCGAACGACCAACAGTCGGAGTGGATGGTTCTGTGATCCCGTCCTGTGAAGTAGCAGGTAAATAAATACACGTGTCTTGTAAAATAGTCCAATACAAGTACGCAAACGATGTTATCTGTCGATATGTTAACGGGATGGTTTGATTTAGGCACTGCTGGATTTCAGCTACTGGAATTTGGGGCGCTAGTCGTCAATCGCTCTGGTAAGCTAATGCTAGGCTAATATTAGCATCATGCACAAAGCCACATTGTGCTATTTTACCTTGTTACTAGAGAAATGGTACAGATTTTACATTATTATTATTTACATTATTTGAAGGTAGAACACGGTGTGTTGAGTAGTGTAATCTGGGATTATGGCTGTAAATAAGCGTTTAGCAGGCTTTATTTTATGTTGTCTATCTATGGTGATAGCCAGAATTGGAAATGTACTTTTTTTTTTTGCCCACCTGCCACTGTGGCTGGCGGGCTGATGAGTGAAGAACATCTTGCTGCTACTTTCATATTTTCCAGCTTGTGGCTGGTAGTTGGTGCTAATTCCCAACCCTAACCGTAGTCCACTTTTGTTTCCGTTGTTTTTTTTCTCTTTGAAGTTATTTTGTTGTTGAAAATAGCCACAAACTGTAACAGCACAAGTTGTTCTTTAAGGAAATCAGTAGCTAAAATGACCTCTGGTCGACAGTAAAATTCAAGCTAAGTAATTGTGTCCTTTGTGGCATCATATTCCATGGGCTAGCTGCATAATCTGTATATTTCATTATATTTTAGGAAAAAACTATAGTCAATTGCAATTTGACAGGTGCAAGGTTCGGTGTCAACAACACTGGGCTGTCCGCAGATGCTTGCTTGCTAATCAGCGCAGTATGCTCAGACATCGTCTGATGCCAATTATGAAAAATGTCAAAAAATGGGCTCAATTATTTTAAATTCGTAAAAAATGAAAATAAATATAAAAGCATCAGAATCAGGAATTAAAAGCAGCTCCCTAAAAGTGTGTTTTTGAGGATTGATTTATCTCCTCAGGCAGTGTGGAGAGCAGTGTGAAGCTGTACTGTTAGTGGACTTTAGGCCGATCAGAACAAATGTTTTGACATTTCTCCTCATACTAAATACAGTATTTGGGCACAAATGGCTATCTATTTCCAACCCTGTGTCACAGGTTGCATATGTAATTGGTGGTGTATGAAACTTTGGGAGCCGCTTTTAGATGAAGGTCAGATTTGCTCTCCTGGAAGCACTGTAGTGTGCTTGAAATGGTGATGTGTAGTTATTATTCACATCATGTTTTAAGGATCATTACTGCATAATTGCCTGCAGGAGATGAATGGTGTCTGTCATTTGCTGCAGCTGTTGTGGTCCCTTTGCTGAATCTCTGCTGTGACTCTACTTGAAAGATGTGAATGTTTTGAGAAAGAGTCCTGACATCTGCCCCCTTCTGCTGTTTATCAAATGTTAGAGTGAAAGTAGATGGGCGAGGTGACACGAGGGAAAGATGATATTCAGTGTAAGTCATTAGAGATTATGGTTGAACTCCAGGGGAATGCATGAATCCATCAGATCACAGGGACAGATGTTGTTTGATGCTTGGTGCAGCGTCATGTTTGCCGTCACCGAGTTGGAGCAGAGGGGCTTTCGGTTCCTCACAGTGAGGAAATCTCTGCTTTCTGATTGATTCTGTGGAATTACACAACCGCAAGAGGTCCCAGCTGTCAGATAAACACTAAATATCTGATGCTCCCCCTCAGCTAAACATAATTTCCCCAGTGTGTCCAGCCAGGACAAGCTGTTGAAAATGGCCTCCTTAAAGTCCATTTGGGTTATTTTGGATAAATCAGCCGTGACCCTGTAATGAGTGGAAAATGTACACATATAGTTTTCTCTAAAGAGAGCTTTGGAGTTCAGCTCATGCACAAATACGGACTGTTTCTCTTTGTAGGGGAGAAGGCCTGTCAGGGAATCGGCTCACAACCTTGTTTGGGTAAACTACACCATCATGGTGCCAAAGATGAGGTCATGTGTTGCCAAATCTGTGCCTGGAGAACAAGCATACCTCTGTGGGGGCCGTTTGTAACGGGTCCTCACGCCCCTGAAGGCTGGTGTGTGTGTGTGTGTGTGTGTGTGTGTGTGTGTGTGTGTGTGTGTGTGTGTGTGTGTGTGTGTGTGTGTGTGTGTGTGTTTAGTGATGTAATGGCTTGTTGATGTATGCAGCTATGGGGCAGAAATTACATAGACTGTGACTTCCTGTCTGAACCTGCAACAAACATGGCTTTGTCTTAATGTTAATGGAACTACACTCCATCAGTGTCACTAATGGTACCAGTCTGGGAGAACAACAGAACAAATTAGGCCTTGTGTGTTTATGCATTTCCGGGTTTGTTTTTACAAAGTCAGATAGTACTACAAAAGCTTTTTACAAGCACAGTTATGCAGTGTCATAGTCTTATCCCTCTCTTAGCTGATTTCTGGAGCCCATCCTTGCAGCAGTTCACACGATTTACAAAAAGACAAATATTTATTTACCTCTAGCGATATCTAGCCAAGCAGATAGACTATGTTGACACCAGATTGTGGAACATCTCATTCCAAAACCATGTGCATTAATAATCTTCTGCTGTAACAGCTTCCACTCTTCTGAGAAGAAACTCCACAAGACTTCAGAACTTGGCTGCAGGGATTTATTCCCAATCAACCACAAGAGAATCAGTGAGGTTGGCCGCAAATGTTGGGTAAGGCCTGGTTTACAGTCAGCGTTAAAGGGATAGTTTGGGTGTTTCGAACTGGGATGCTAATTTTGAGAAATTTTAACAGATAACCGATCCTCGTTAACCAATTATTAATCGTTACCGACAAGATTAGTGCCTCACATGCAGCGGTGTGCCAGCTGCAGTATATGATCTACAACAGACAACCGAGTCCACCGTCAGGAGAGCTACTGTAGCAGTGATGGTGCTGCGTTTACTGTCTCCAGTTCGCTACCATGGAGCGTTAGCAGCCACGATGCTGCATGTAGTGCCACAGACATGCAGCCACTTTCCCAGTAAAAGTCTCCACCGCATCATTTAGTTTAGTTTATCAGGTCGTTAGCTGTGTGTCTGCCCGGCGTAACGATAGTGAGTGTCTGACAAACAGTGTGTGTTTGTGCTACATTAGCAGGTTGTGCTCGCCATTGTCACACACTTGCTCTGTCAGTGTGGCATAACTTTAGTGAGCTTCCGACAGACCGCCTGTGTGTGGCGGTAGTGGGTGTGGGTTTGTCTGTGGCATTATAACTGAGAACGTAGCTGTAGCTGTGTGTACAATTTATTTGTTGACAAATAAATGCTACGAGGCTACAGCTCCACAGTTAAAGACCAGAGCCAACTTCCTGTATCTTGCAATGCCAGCTCAGACTCTGTTAAGGTGGACAAGCTTTTCTCCTTAAACTGACAAGGCACTCCTCTGAGTTTTGCTCAACTTTTTAATTAATTATTAATATTTCTTTGAACCACTAGTGTTTGTGAGGTAAAGTTACAGTTTTTTTCAGTGGAGTCTGGTGGCTTTGGCAAAAACGTAGATGGATACAACAGCTTCAGTTTCCCATCAATAAGAACTGTCTGACAGCAAGGTAAGGCAGTGAAAATACTGTAGATATAACATACATTTTACCTGATATTTATTCTTTTAGGTGGTTAAAATACATTTTGCTGCCGCTCCCGTCCACAGCAGTACATGCTGACCGCCATCTACTGTAGATAATACACTGACCAGGATAATAACCACATACAACCCCAAATAAAAAAAAAAATATTTTTAAATTCAAAGGTGGTTTAGGTGGGTCTTTGCAGACCAGTTTTTTTTTTTTAAAGAAATGGGGGGGGGGAAGAACCTAGTTTGGAGGGGGTTGGGTTGGGGAAGGGGGGGAACCGGGTTAAAACCCGAGAAAGGGAAAAAAAAGAGGGTGAGATGGGGGAGGGGGGGGGGCGGGATTACCCCTGGGGGGCACGGGGGGGGCCCGCGGGGGGAGGCAAAAAACCCCCAACTGGGGGGGGGGTTGGGGGGGGGACCCCCCTCACACATAAATTTCTCCATTTATGTATGTTTGTGTGTGTGTGGGTGGGGGTGTGTATTGCCTGTGAAAAAAAAAAAAAAGGAAAAAAAAAATGAATTTCCCCGGGGGGAGAAAAAAAAAGCTATTTTTTTTCTCAATCATTTCTTTGTGAAAGGGGCTGTGTTAAAACAGGAAAGGGCCTTCCCCAAACTGTTGACTGAAAGTTGGAAGCAGAATTATAGTCGGAAGAGTCATTGTATACCATAGCATTAAGATTTTCCTGAAAGGAAATATGTTTTTTAGCTTTCTTGCCAAGCATTAGATGAGAAAATTGATACCACAATGGTAATGAAGCCACAGCCAAAAGCCAGTTAGCTTAGCATAAAGACAGGAATCTAGGAGAAACGGCTAGCCATAACACGCTGTATCTTGTTTGTTTAATCCAATCAAAAACAAAAATATAAAATGCCAAGAAAGAGTCTCACAACTTGCGACCACAACTTGTTTTTGTACGGATTAAATCAACAAGATAAAGAGGGGCTGGTAGGTGGGTTTTGTTATCTTTAGACAGAACCACACTAGCTGTAAACCCCATGTTTTCAGTCTTTATGCTACACTAAGATAATAGTCCCCATAGCTCTGGGGTCATATTGAACACACAGATACGAGAGTGTTATCAGTTTCTCATTAAACTCTGGTCAAGAAAGCGAGGGAGTATGTTTTACAAAAAGTTGAACCTTTCCTTTAAGTGAAACAAAAGGGCATAGCCCAAACCACAGACTTCACTTTAGTTTTCAGTTGTTACTTTAAGCCGACTTTCAGTGAATGAAAACTGTTTGCAGTTGCACTAATCCAGAATGCCGTTGCACACCAAGCATGAACTTTGGTATGAAAAATTGGAACGAAAATTTATTTTATAAAATTTGTGGGTTCTTGTGAATGCTTGCACACCTCTGTGGAACATTTATGTGAGGGGAAAAATATGGTGCCTTCAAATGAAAGTCGTGAGCTTGTGTTTACAATAGAAGTCGTGTACAAAATATGCTTGGTTCAGGTCGTGAGAACATTGCTAACTGTCGGTAACGATTTAGCGTGCTAGCAAGTGGGTAACATAACGAAGGAAATACGAAAGGCGTAATGACGGAGGAAAAAGATGAGGTCATTGGGAATATCAACAGTTTCTTCAGACATATTATAGAATTACCAAGAAAAACAATATATGACTAGAACTACAATATTTCAACTTATTATGCAGCGAAAAATTAACTTTAATGGCCTCCGCCATTTCTGACAACATCACCAAACACGAGTTTTCTGAGTTTACATTAGATTAATTATTAGCCATGTGCTTCTGTTTGTTGTTTATTGTTTGTTTTCAGAACAGTGGATGTTTGTTTTCGGGCTAAAGGGCTGGTGGACAAATGGGCTTTTTTTGTCCAGTGGGCTATTTTTTTATGACTGTTTGCGTTTCAGAATAACAATGTCACATAATATACAACAAACACTACTACCTCAACAACCAAATAATAGACAATATATGGCTTGGATACGATGAAGATAATAATGTAGCTCATATGCATTTGCTAATGTTACATATTGGTCACGGAAGGGGGTAGCCACAACAGCTAACGTTAGCATCACATTTGGAGTCAGATTAGTTTATGTATTGCATAGTTAACATTAGCCCCTTTGACATTCTCTGTCTGGATAGGTTTTTGTTGTGTGGAGTGGACACGGTGCTGTTTAGCAGGACACTCATTGAGAAAATGAACATGGCAATGCAGGTAATTTGCCCCAAACCCTGTGTGCACAGTGAATTTTTAGCGTTCCAGCACCACATTTGCGCATTACTCTGGTGAGCAATGGTAGGGAAAAACATGTTGCTGCCGAGTTTTTCACAATTATTTATCAATCCTCGGTGGTAGGGAGGCTAATTTAGAAAATAATTCTTAAGCGATAACTGACCCTCGATTATTAACCATTAACTGCCAAGATTTGTGTCTTGCATGCAGCAGTGCTCCAGCTGCAGTATATGAGCAACTAGATATATATATATAGATAACTGAGTCAACAGTTCATTGTCAGGAGAGCGACTGTAGCAGCCACGGTGCTGCATTCACTGGCTCCAGTTCACCGTCAGGGAGTTAGCAGCCACGGTGCTGTGTGTTGTGTCGTGGACATGTAGCCACTTTGCCAGTTAAAGTTTCCACCCTACATTTAATTTAGTTTAGCAGGTTGTCATCTGTGTGTCTGCCCGGACTAACGATGGCGATTGTCTGACTAATAGTGTGTGTGTTTGTGCTACGTTAGCAGGTGCTAGCATTGTAGGTGTCTTCATACCTGCTGTAGCATAACTTAAGCGAGTTTCCGTGGTGGCGGTCAGTTTGAGTTTGTTGGTAGCATTATAGCTGTGAACGTAGCTGTAGCAGACAGTGTGTATACAGTTTATTTGTCGTGAATAAATGCTATGAGGCTACAAGCTACAACTCCTCAGCTGGAGCCAGAGCCAACTTCCTGTATCTGCACCGGCTTTCTCTTAAGGTGGACCAGCTTTCCTACTTAGTGAAGAGCTGCTCCTCTGTGGGTTTTTTTTTTTTTTTTCAATTAAAATGCTTAATGTCGGTTAGCAGTTAAGTGGTTATTTATTAACATCCCTAATCTGTGGAGAACAAATTAAATTGTATTACTGGATTGGTAGATTGATCAAAACTTCTGCACATAAAATCAGAAACTAGCTGCATGACCACCAGACACTAATAACGGCAGATGAGAGAATATGTTTTTGTATTTTGGGTGAAGTGATCCTTTAAGTGGGAGATAAGATTGCTCAAGCACACTGACATGAATGTCATATGAACAGTGTTGTAAGGCAAACGATGCCTCCAGAGTTGTTTTTCTCTTCACATGGGACTGTGCTTGCTCATTTCCGCTCATAACTCCAGTTTTGGAGATTTTTATGGTTTTACTCTCATTGAAGGATTACATGCTCCTCTGTGGCTTGAGGGAGACGTCCAACTTGTTGGCTTTTGAAACCAAAACTGCCTGATCTGAAAACAAGACTGTGTGTGGCATTTTCTCATCACACAGTTATAAATTGCTCCAGATTGCATTCATTGTTTTTTGTCCATGTGTTTTGAGAGCAGATGATGAACACAGCTGGCATGTTAATCTTTGTAACAAAGAAGACCTGGCATTAAAAGCCATTATTTTGAATCAGTTTGTGTACAACTTCGGTGTCAAAACTGTTCCAAGTTTTCTCAGTTTTCCTACATGTGACTGACACTTCAAAAAAAAAAAAAAAAAAAAAAAAAAAAATTCCCATCTGTCTCATCTTCCCTGAAGCTGATCTGGGTTGTCAGCGGTGACCCCAAAGCTGGTGGGCAGATCATGAAACAGTCTATATAAGGAGCTGAACTGAATCGCTCCTTCAGCTTGTGTATGTGTACGTTGGAGATCTGCAGTGAGGCTACACATGGGGTGCAGATGAAGACCATTCAGAGAGATTTTGACTGGTAACTGCAAGCAGGTGTCGGGGGGCCTTGTAGCTGTTGGCCGGCGGCCGAGCGCTCCGGGCCTCCTCCGCCCCCGTGAAGGCCCGGCGGTCCAAGCTGGCACAAAGGGCAGCGGTCCCACTGACAGACGTTATCACTTACCATAGCTGCCTGTTCAAACAAAACACTGGGCTCCCACCCTTTTCCCCCGTCGGCTTTCTAGAGATCGGTGACCTCATGGTCTGAGAACCATAAACACAGTGGAATTTTTGATTTGTCATATCCTCATAAGGAAATATGGCTGTTATGATGTAGTGTGTGAGCTGCTCCAGGGGCTTCGGAGGAATTCAGACTGTAATCTGAGAAATCTGTAATCTTTTGCGAAAACAACTGTAAATTGATGCTGTATTGAAATGTTAAATGTTGTGTTAAGAGTTTTTTTTTTTTAAACACAGGGTGGTGAAAACCTGAGTGTTGGAGAAACACACTTTTGACTAGAAGATTGCAGGTACACTCTCCAATCCAGCAGTCTAGTGGACATGCTTTTGAGCAAGGCGTGTAACCATCATAAGTAGGCTGTAAGCTTTTATTACTTTAAATTTCTATTTTGAACAATAACAACAGCAGGATAAATCAGAAAAAAAGACAACTAGACCTGTAATAATCAATTTATTAATCAATTAGTCGAGCAACGGGAAAAGTATTTTGATAACTGATAAATCGTTAAACTAATTTTTCATGCAGAACTGGCTGTAAATGCTGTTTCAGCCTCTCAGATTTGAATATTTCGTGCTTCTCTCTGTTTTTGTTTTGTTTTGAACAAAACAAGACGTTCGAAGACATCACCTTGTACCTTGAGAAATTGGGATGGACATTTTTCCTCTATTTTCTTGACATAAGTGTTTAATCGATCAATCTAGAAAATAATTGGCAAATTAATCAATAATGACAGTAATTGTTAGCGGCTGTTGTTCCCAAACTCAAACACAGAACCGAGAGGGGTCGACCCAATAAAGTGGCACTTCAAACAGAGCACAAAAGCATAAAAGAAAGATACACGACTCACTTTAGGAAAATATGTTTCGGTTCTGTTTTGCTTTTGTGTAGATTTTAAGGACGAGCTCACACACTGAAACAGAAAAGCAATGTCTGCAGTTTAGAGTATTTACACCGAAACTTAGTAGTACCATAATAAGTACAGAATATTACCAAGAACTGCCAGTGTATATATTTAAAGTTAGGGTATGTTTTTATTTCAGTTTCTAGATTTCATTTATTTACAGTATGTCCTTATGCTGTTTTTTATTTGACTGCTGTAACGGTGCAGTTTCACTTTTGGATGAATAAAGTATCTAGATAGTATCTAGATAGTATCTAGTATCTAGATCTCTACTAGAAGTATCTAGATATCTACTCAGGAATCAACAGGTTTTTATTATTGTTATTATTTTGAATAATAATACCTTTCTCTGTGCTCCTTATCTCTGTTCCAGACATTGATGAATGTGAGACAAACTCTCATCACTGTAACCCGACCCAGGTCTGCATCAATACGGCAGGTGGCTACACCTGTTCCTGCACTGAAGGATACTGGCTCATTGGTGGACAGTGCCAGGGTGAGTGAGCATCAGCATAACATTGTTGAAATACTTTTGGAGGAGTGTTTTTGCATATTCATATTGCATGTGCTTTACACAAGTGTCAAAAGTTTTAAAAGCATACCAGTCAGTTTATTAAAGCTTGTGAAAATCAACTTATTGGAGGGCTGCACCAATAGTCTATTAGGTTATTTGTCTGTTGGGTAGGTAATTGATTTTCAGTTCTGGTGTTTCGATATTGGGTGTTTTTTTTTTTTTTAACCCCACGGGATTACATACCTGCATAAAACACACCAAACCTTTTAGAAAATGCTTCTTATGCACTATACAATACACAAACAAACACTAATAGAAACAGCAATACTGCAAAATAACAGAATCTAGAAAACTGAATGTCTTTGATTAAACTGAAAGGTGCATATTGCAGCGCTATGTCAGGAGGGCAAGCCAAGCCGAGGCAGTGCGTAATGCACGGAGACAGCAGTCTACGTACGTAACTTAAACGTAAACTTTGAGGTACACTCGCACACACAGGAATGAGGAGTGGAGACACTAAGCATGGACAGTGCAGCCTCAAAGTGGCGTTGTTTAGAGGGAGAGCGTCCACAAGACGCTGACAACCTTAGCAACAAACAGGCAGACCCAAGCTGACAACCTGCTAAACTAAACTAAATGTGCGGTTTTACTGTGAAAATGGCTTCATGTCTATCACACTACATGCAGCACCGCGCTAATGTTCCCGGATGGTGAGCTGGAGACAGTGAACGCAGCACCGTGGCTGCTACAGTAGCTCTCCTGACGGTGAACTGAAGACAGTGAACGCAGCACCGTGGCTGCTACAGTAGCTCTCCTGACGGTGAACTGAAGACAGTGAATACAGCACTGTGGCTGCTACGGTAGCTCTTGTGAGGGTGAACTGAAGACAGTGAATGCAGCACCGTGGCTGCTACAGTAACTCTCCTGACGGTGAACTGAAGACAGTGAACACAGCACCGTGGCTGCTACAGTAACTCTCCTGACGGTGAACTGAAGACAGTGAACGCAGCACCGTGGCTGCTACAGTAGCTCTCCTGACGGTGAACTGAAGACAGTGAATGCAGCACTGTGGCTGCTACGGTAGCTCTTGTGAGGGTGAACTGAAGACAGTGAATGCAGCACCGTGGCTGCTACAGTAGCTCTCCTGACGGTGAACTGAAGACAGTGAATGCAGCACTGTGGCTGCTACGGTAGCTCTTGTGAGGGTGAACTGAAGACAGTGAACGCAGCACCGTGGCTGCTACAGTAGCTCTCCTGACGGTGAACTGAAGACAGTGAATACAGCACTGTGGCTGCTATGGTAGCTCTTGTGAGGGTGAACTGAAGACAGTGAACGCAGCACCGTGGCTGCTACAGTAACTCTCCTGACGGTGAACTGAAGACAGTGAACACAGCACCGTGGCTGCTACAGTAACTCTCCTGACGGTGAACTGAAGACAGTGAACGCAGCACCGTGGCTGCTACAGTAGCTCTCCTGACGGTGAACTGAAGACAGTGAATACAGCACTGTTGCTGCTACGGTAGCTCTTGTGAGGGTGAACTGGAGACAGTGAACGCAGCACCGTGGCTGCTACAGTAACTCTCCTGACGGTGAACTGAAGACAGTGAACGCAGCACCGTGGCTGCTACAGTAGCTCTCCTGACGATGAACTGAAGACAGTGAATACAGCACTGTGGCTGCTACGGTAGCTCTTGTGAGGGTGAACTGGAGACAGTGAACGCAGCACCGTGGCTGCTACAGTAACTCTCCTGATGGTGAACTGAAGACAGTGAACGCAGCACCGTGGCTGCTACAGTAACTCTCCTGACGGTGAACTGAAGACAGTGAATGCAGCACCGTGGCTGCTACAGTTGCTCTCCTGACGGTGAACTGAAGACAGTGAATGCAGCACTGTGGCTGCTACAGTCGCTCTCCTGATGGTGAACTGTTGACTCAGTTGTCTGTTGTGCTCATATACTGCAGCTAGCGCACCTCTGCATGCGAGACACAAATATTATTGGTTAACGGTTAATAATTGGTTAACAAGGGTCGGTTATTGGTTAAGATAATTTTTCAAAATAAGCATCCCTACTTGCTTGAAAAGCTAATTCATCATAGTGAACTTTATTGTAGTGCACTGATGCAGCTACTAACAGAAACAGTTGGAAACCCCCTTAATTTGTGGTGCGTCTAAGGGAGTTCTGCATCTCCTTGTAGTTGTTTTGGTCTCTCTTATATTTCTTTGTGGTCATTGTGAGTCTCTTACTGGTCCGTATGCGTCTCTTTGAGTGACACTTTGTAGTTGAAGGCCGGGGGCCCTGAGACTTTGGGCCTGAACCACTTCAGTGATCCATCCATGGGTATGGAGTGCTACTAACAAATGAGACAGTGGCCAAGTAATGATATCCTTGCAAGTATTAAAAATTTAGACCATTTTACTTATAAGACTGTTGGATAATGTAGAAAGGACAATGCTGCTTCTTGTCGGCTTCAACTCTCCTCTTGGAGAACAGCGCCCTCTTCATGTTATTTGCAGTAAAGCAGCTCAGCAGTTTTTGCCAAACCAAATAATAAATATTTTTTTAAGATAGGAAAATAAAGGTTATGGAGCTGGGTTTTTATTTATATCACTATAACAGATCTACAGTATTATGATTCATAACCAGTTTGTCTCTTTCTTTTTGACCAGATATTGATGAATGTCGCTATGGTTACTGCCAACAGCTGTGTGCCAACGTCCCCGGCTCTTACTCCTGCTCGTGTAACCCCGGCTTCATCCTCAACCCGGACAGCAGGACCTGTCAAGGTACACACATAATAAGTGCCCTGTGCAAAGAAACGTGCACATACATGCAAGCACATTGTTTCTCTTCTTGCTTTGCTTTCACACAGATAAACATACCTCCATGTTGTGCACCAGTGTTGTGTAAAACTCTTGTCCACTGTTGTTCCTCCAGATGTGGATGAGTGTGAAGATGAACCGTGCAGTCATGGCTGCTTCAACACCTACGGCTCCTATTTGTGCAACTGTGACGAGGGATTTGAGCTGGCGTCCGACGGTACCTCTTGCATTGGTGAGCTGGTCGTGGTTTCTCAATTTTAATGGTGTCTAATCACTGATTGGTGATTAATTACAGTCCCCTCTAAAACTAGCAGCGATACCAATTTCTTTATTTTTGCTTTATACTTAAAACATTTGGGTTTGACATCAACAGATGAATATAACACAAATTCACTTTGCAAACCTATTTAATTTCAATCCAATGAAATTCACTGACATCCCGCCCCCTTCAGACACAAAATGATGATCAGCTGTCAATCAAAACCTGCTTTCAGGTTTGTTTTACGTCAGTGAAAAAATCTGTTTCACATCATTGACACTGTAACATTAGACAATGTTAGCAGACTAGCGTGCACACGGACAATAGTCGGGCTAATAAAAGGCAAACAAAAAAAACTGTTTTCATTAGAAACGGCTAGCAGAGCTTTTCTGTTTTCATGAATGTGAATGACAAATCTGTGTCTCATTTGTGGTACGAGTGCATTACTTCACCAAACTCCACAGCGGCTTTTCATGAGATGTTCCTGCTGGTAGCAGTCTACGAACGGAGATGGTAAAGGAGCTGAAAACAAGACCACGGTCTTTAAAGTCAGTGATGTAAAACTTGGTTCTATGAGTCAAATTAGCTGGAAAAAAGTTAGGCAGACACCTTTACACCTCGAGCCTCTTTAATCATATGGACTGTGGGAGTAAACCAGAGCACCCAGAGGAAATCCACAGACCTGGTTGGATTTGAACCCAAGACCTTGTTGCTGTTAGGCAGTACTTCTGACCGTTGAGCCAGTGAGTGGCCGTCACAGTCATTTTCCAATTAGTAGTAATCCATTTTATTTCATTCCCTGTAGACTTGGATGAGTGCAGCTTCTCTGAGTTTCTGTGTCAGCACAGATGTGTGAACACACCCGGCTCTTTCTCCTGCATCTGTCCACCTGGATATTATGTATTTGAGGACGGCAGGAGTTGTGAAGGTAAAATTCAGGACAGAGGACAATGACACAACTGAATACATGTTCTTTTTAAATGTGAATTTGGGGGGCAGTTTAGATGCAGTGTCACAGACGGCAAATATTTGGGCAGCTACGAATGCAAGTGTCTTGTTGTATGTTGTAATTCTTTTTTTATGAGCAAAGTATAGAATATGATTTTTACCCCGCTTTCTTTGATCAATTTTGCTTCGACTTTTTACATAACACTCACCTAAAATATGATATATTATTTGATGTTTTTATTTGGTTAAAATAGCTCATCTGCACCTGCAGTGCAAGCAACTATAATCCAGCATTTAGACAAGTTGTACATCTGTATGGCATGTTTACTCATCAGTTTTTACATCTGCTAATGTTTAAAACAAGAGTCACCTTATTTAATATTAATATGTGCTCTCTGTTTTTTGTGCTGTTTCCATTTTCCATCAATAACCATATTGTTGCTCTCTAACTGTCTTTTCTCTGATGATGATGTTTTAACTGACTTTGATTGTTGTGTGTTTGATTTTAAAGATATCAATGAATGTGACACTGGTAACAACACCTGTACAACAGCACAAGTATGTTTCAATTTCCAGGGAGGCTATACATGCCTGGATCCTTTACAGTGTCACTCTCCTTACATCGAAGTTAGTGACAAGTGAGTATTTCTACCGTTAAAGGTTTTTTCATTATCACATACCTAAGACATTTCTTTATGTACTTACATGTTGTATTAAACTAGCCATGTGTGTCCTCCTATGCAGTCAGTGTATGTGTTCAGCTGAGAACCCTGCCTGCAGGGACAAACCCTTCACTATTCTGTTCCGACACATGGACCTGTCTTCGGGGCGCAGTGTGCCTGCAGACATCTTCCAGATGCAGGCCACCACACGCTACCCCGGCGCCTTCTACATCTTCCAGATAAAGTCGGGCAATGAAGGACGAGAGTTTTACATGAGGGTGAGTATCTCAGAGATCCATAAGCTGTAAATATGATGGGCAAAGGAGCATAATGTATAATATTTGTGAGTGTCACATTAACGCACAAAAGGAATAAAATGAATCATATATATGTATATACATAAACACATATACACATTAATATACAAAGAAAACAGCGCCACCTACAGAAACTCAAACTTGCCAGACAATACAGTGATGTTGTGGGAAATTGCATTACTGTTTTATGCAGCCTGTGTGCAGAGACACCACAGCTGTGACAGCTGTGACTTTTTTAGTTACCAAACATTGTGCCAAAAAATAATAAAAAAGGCTTGGATCTTGGTGCTTATTAATGAGGTTTACAGTGTGAAAGTTATATCAGAATCACAAATTACATATGATTATTCTGCATGAGCATCAGATTGAATTGTCATCAAGGATAAAACATCTTTTGTTAGTTTTTGTCATGTTTTAGCAGTTTTTATTTTAACATGTTGTGGACTTGAAAGCAATAGCCAAATTTGGGGAATACAAAAAACAACATATTTAGGGATTATACCACATTTTCAGATTTTTAACAATCTGTAATAATTAACATGTTTTTGCGCCTTTCAACCAAACGTAGTGATTTGGAAGCAGTTTAACTCTATACAGTGAGTAAATGTGGGGCACCACAAGAAACGGTGTGATTTTGCTGTGAAAAGGGCCTATACGCCAAGTAAACACATATAGTATATACACAGGGTACAAGTCAGAAGGGGGAAGATGAAGCACATGACGTTGTCCAGTAGATGGAGCAATAAGTGTATGAAATGTGTTTGGGAGGGAGGTTTTTAAATAAATTCAGACTCTAGGAAGATTTCAAAGTATACATATTCTCTGTTCTATGACTAAGTGACCACAGTTTTACAGTATCTGTCTAAAGTTACCTCCTGTTGTCCTTGTTTAAACAAGCCCTAATTTGTCCTTATGGAAAACACATTAACTTGCCTTGACTTTGTGCTCGTGTTTGCTAGTTGTAATTGATACGACAAAGCCCTGAGACTTGGATTTCCTCCATCATGTGCAGCTGTCACACTTAAGCATTTCCTTGTGTACTTCATTCCTCACATTCCTGTCTTGTTGTTTTTCTCTTTCAGCAAACCAGTAATGTGAGCGCCACACTGGTCTTGTCGCGGCCAATCAGGGGGCCCAGAGAGGTGGTGCTGGACTTGGAGATGGTCACGGTCAACAACGTCATCAACTTCAGAGGCAGCTCCATCATACGTCTGACGGTATTTGTCTCAGAGCACCCGTTCTGAGCGTCCCAAATGAACTCCCATCTGCAGCTGATGTAATGGTTCGTTTGAGACAGCTCATCACCTTTTTTTTTTTTTTTTCAAATCGTTATGTCATCCTCATTTAAGACATGTCCGATAAAGACTCACCCGAGACAAGCTGATGGGAAAGCATCCTTGTGCTCGAATTCCCTCCCTGGTTTAATGGACACTGATCTTTTATGGCTACGATATGGACTTTCAACACAGAGGGATATTTATGGTGTACAATTTCTGACATCCTCTATTTAGAAAACAAGCCGAAAATTATGGAAATTACCCTCACTCAATACCAGTGTATACCCAACACAGTTCCCCAGTTGTCTGTGAATTTTCATCCCTTCAGATAAGCTGTGAAAGTGACTTTTATATTCCTGAATTCAAGAGCTGTCATTGCATCATGAGTGCCATCAGATCATTGTCATGTTTTTTTATGAGACGAGAGGAGAGACGGTTATCTGAGCAGAAGTGTAATTGTACATTTGCAGTGGTAATATTTGAAATGATGTAACAATCAGTCATTAACTGAATTATTGATCACGGTTTCTTTTAGACCAATAAATGTCTTCACCACACAACTGTCCCTGGCAGGCTGCTGAACTCCTGAAGGTACACCTTATTTTAGGATTATAATGTATTAACAAACACAACATAACAAACAAATTGTGTTAACAAATGTAGGGGACCCATATTTGGGGTTTGGGGGTGTTGTAACAAATTTGAGGATTATATAAAGTTAGGATAAATAGAAAAAAGCTCAGCACATTTTTTTGGTACTATACAAATTTTTGGGAATTGGGGAATCACTAAAACAAAATTTGTGAATTGGGATTACCGGCACTGCACCAAATTTGGCAATAAATGTCTTCATGACACAACTTCCTGGCATGAGCAGGCTCCTGAACTCCCGACAGTCCACTTTACTTTGGGATTATAATGTCATGTTTTTGTGATGTTATTAATAAGAAAATTGGGGGATTTGGAGGTGTTACAAATTTGGTGTTTATATAAAATCGGGTTAAACAGAAAACTCACCACATCTTTTGCACTGAAACTACAGCAATTTCTGGGATTATAATGTAATGTAGGGCTATAACAACATATGTGATTATAGCAATTATTTTGGTGGCGCTGTACCAAATTTGGACGATTTTGGCAAACTAAAATATATAGGATATAGAATATAACACTAAAATATTCTGGGACCATAAGAAATGTTAATCTGTGGAGGCATTATAACAAATTTTGGGGATTTGGGTGCACAAGTATGATTTTTAGGATTATAACAAATTTGTTTAACATTAAATCTGGGGGCACTGTAACAAATCTCAGGATTATATCAAGTCATTTTGGTGCACCATGTCAATGTTTGGCAATGGGGGAGCACTATAACAAATTCTGGGATTATATCCATTAATCACATAAAGGGCATTTGACAGTAACAATAACTGAGTAAGTTAAAATGATAAAGGTATACTGGACCTGGATGATGTAGACTGTTGAGATACCACCTGAGAAGGAAAGAAATAAAATGACAGTGATGATAAGTGGGGTAAATTAAAGAAGAAAAACCCAAACAGAAAGCGATGCTGTCATGGCTGTTCGGGGAAGGAAGCACAAACACACAGAGGCAGTCCGGGAACAGAGAGTCTGGGAGAGAGAGGGAGGGAGGAGGGAGGAGAGAGACCTGCAACTGAAGTGAAACATAAACCTGAGCTCTGTGGCATTTCTCTCCCGTTGGACCCTGAGACTGAACTGCACCGCCGGATGTACAAACTTCAGCCTCTTTCACTGAAAACATCGCATGGGTAAGTTTCCATTTGTTCTGCTTTTGTATTTGAAGTAATAGCTGATTAATTTTTATTTTAGCAATCACAGCGACACAAATTCCTTCATATGTCTGCAGCACAAAGCGGTTTGTTGACAGTTGTGGGGGAGTTTTCACTTTTTGTTTGCAGCTGAGTTTCTCAACCTCAACCCCAACAATAGGAAAATGTGCTTCCTTCTTTGTCTTATTCAAGCTTTTTAAAGACAAAGTTTCATTATAACCCCAAAATATCCTCCTAGCCATGATAGAAATTAAGGTTTTTTTTAACACTGTGACAAATTTGGGGGACATGGTTATAATTTTGTGATTTTTAAGGGACTATAACATTGGGATTATAATAATTAACAAACTTTGTGTCACCCAGATATGGAGGATTTGGATGCATTTGAGTGTTATATCAAACCCCAAACTTTGGGGGTTATGCAACATTTTAAGATGATAATCTATCCAGATTTTGCCAGTGTTGGGGGCGGGCACTACAACAAATTATGAGATAATATGAACTATTATTTGAGGGGGCTCAGTATCAATTTTGGGGGATTTATGAGAAATTATTTGGGGTATTATTTCATTTTTTTTTTTTTACAAACTTTGAAGGTGCTCTTTAAGTTCAATAAATTTGGGGAAAATATCAGCGCATTTTTACGGCATCATACCAAATTTTGGCAATGGGAGCATTATACTTGTAACAAAATATGGTATTGTATTAAAGAGCAAATTTTGGTGGACACTTTACCAAGTTTTGGGGATTTTGGTGAACTCAAGTTTTTTGATTTGAATAAATAAGGGAGGGGAGTTGGGCTATTTTACCAAATTAGGGGGGATACAAACACTTTGTGGAACTAGATTAAATTTTGGGCTCATGACATTCTTGGAAGACAAATTTGACGATAGGGCTGCACTACAACAGAAATTGGGATTATATCAAATTATATACCAAATTTTGGTGATTTTGGGGGATCTATAACATAATTAATAAATAATAATAATACTCTGGAATTACAAAAAAACAGTAATGCATTTTTGGGAACTATATCAAAGTTTGGGATCATAACAAATTTGACTGACTGTTTCCAAATTGTGGGGTGCCATAACAAATTTTGGTACTTGGAGTGTTATCAACTCCTGATTAGATCCCTAGAAAGGTTTGTTACGGCCCTGCTGGTATCGCTGTTTACTGTGTAAACGCTAACATCCACTTACTGTTTCATTAAAATGTTTCCAGTTGCAGCCATGGAGTGCCTCAAAGACTGCTGCAAGATCTTCATGAAGAAGAAAGGGAAGGAGCAGGAGACCCAAGGTAAACTGGCATCTGACACAGTTGCATATCAGACAGCGCTGTTTGGTTTCTGATTGTGTGATTTTCTCTACTTTCAAGTGATCACGCTGAAGATGCCTCCTAACAAGGCAGCAGCATCAGGGTGGGAGCCGGATGAAGGGAGAAGGGGGGTCACAGAAGACTACCTCCTGTCCAAGCTGCCGCCGGATGGCAGAGAGGTGCCGTTTGTCTTGCCGACCTTCAAGGCCTCCTACGTCCAACCCAGAGGCTCCCGCTACCCCAGTTTACAGTCTGGGCCGCAGAGTACGTATTTACTGAAAATAACAGCTGGCTTTTCTCCTTTTGTTTGCATTAAAATATGCTCTCATATTTTAATTGCACATTTAATTCCCATCATCATATAGAAATTAACTGAGCAATTTTGTAGAAACCAGCCTAAGATGTTTGTGTTGATTTAAAGGTTGGGTTGGTAAATAATGTCATGTCTGTCCCATCATCCTCAGTGTCTCTAACCACATTAAATGCTCAGCATGTATTCATGATATTTTACGTGGTTTCTTTACTGCTGCATATGGTATGATTATAAGAAGAAAAAATCAGAGGATATTAAAATGCTCTCTGATGTTTCTAAGACATTCTGGCAAAAAATTGAATCAAAGGCAACTGGACTTAGATTTGTCTCTGAAGACGTTTTGCCCTTTATCCAAGTGGCTTCATCAGTTCGAACGCTACAGTCTGACTAGTCCCCACTAGTCTGACAAACAGTGGAGTAAGACCCAGGTTTTTAACCTCTGTGGAAATGTCAGCCCCCTATTCTCCTAAGACAATAGTTCGTTAGTGGAGTTTCACCTGTATGTGTGAGTCCCACTAGTGAATGACAGTCGTTAAGGATTCAATGGGGCTAACGACAACAGTCATGTGATGGCAGTCGCCCTCTTGACCCTTCAGTTCCTTTAGCAGTTGCCCTTTCGAACCCACAGTTCCCTTTTTGTCTGCTGTCCCCTCTGCGACCCATCTTCCCCTGTCCTCGCATAAATCTAATGCTGCAGTTTTGGTTCCTCAGATATGACTTACAGTTACTATATTGTGCCTTGTTGCCATATGATAAGAAACCACGATGCTGACATTTTGTCTGGTATCATAGGTAAAAAGCCAGACGGCTGACAAATGTCTTCCGCCCACCTATCCAATACACACTCATTTATTCTTCCCCTATAATAGTAGCTCAGTTTCCTCAATCTGTGGATCACTCTGTTGCAGACCCCAGACTCTGTACACTGTGTTCTCCTGGTTGCAACCTGAATAAATCTCTTTTGCTTGTAGTCCAACGACTCAGAACAATTTCTCCGTCTCACCGTAACAAGATTTTGCCACCACAGTCGTTAGGCATGATGTGTGTTGCCAGTGGACGACAGTCGTTGTGTTCGTTAGGGACACTTGAGGTTAGTTTCGGACTGTCTTTGATATTCATTATATATTCAATATCAAAGACAGTCCGAAACTAATCAATATCATAAGAGAATGAGGGGCGGACACAACCTGGGTCTTACTCCACTGTTTGTCAGACTAGTGGGGACTAGTCAGACTGTAGCGTTCGAACTGATGAAGCCACTTGGATAAGGGGCGAAACATCTTCAGAGACAAATCTAAGTCCAGTTGCCTTCGATTCAATTTTTTGCCAGAATGAATATGACCTGGATGAATGAGAACATTCACAGGTTTCTAAGACAACTTTGTTTTTTTATTATTTAATTATTACAGATGCGTACAGTATACAGTGTCGGCCGGAGCTGGCTGGCTAGCATTTGGTCATCAAATGCCTGAATAACCTGCTTTTTGTTGGCTACCTGGAAACAGCCTCTGATTTTTTTAGGTTCTCTGTAGTGTAATTTCTGTATATTTCTAGAAGATTTGTCTACCTGAATTTCGCTGAGATGATGTCTGTTACCTTGATAAACCAAAGGTCAGATTATGCTGAATTACTTTTGCGATATATTTGCACTTTAACTGCATTTCCATCAGACCATTAATCAGCTGGATGTGTGTGGAAAGTTCCCCATACAGTGTACAGTATAGGTATTTCAGATTTACAGGGCTTGTGAACAGAACATGGCGACAGCTGAGCTGGTAGCTTGCAGCTAGCAGTGCTAACGGCATTAACAAAAAGTGCAAAAGTGCTGACAGAGCAGTGACACTGTTGTCCAATCAGAGCACAGAGCATGTGACACAAATCAGAGTAGTATTATAGTGCATACAGTCAAGAAATCAATACCTTCAAACAATATTAAAAAGGGATCACTGAACAATTTTAACTTGGGCCTTGGGCCGAGGGCACCTTTAATTATTGTCCAATAGGTCAGTGTATCTCCCATGCTGCCGCATGGTGCACAAACACAGTTAAACTAGGGTGGAATAATGTGTGTAATCTCATAATAGGGATTGGTTAAGGTAAAGGTTAGGGTGACTGACACATTTTACTCCACCCACTCCACAGAGCCAACTTCCTGCATCGAAGTTTCATTAAAATCAGCTCAGAGTTTACTGAGGTATGACCTGACGGCTGATTACACAAGTACCAGGATATCCTGTTTCTAGATGAAGAGCTGCAGCCTTTTAGTTTACTGACTGAAAAGAGTAGTTTGGTCAAATGGAAGGACGTTAACCTCCAGCCCTGCTTTCTGTCTGCAGGTTCAGCCCGGTGCACATATGCGGAGAGGAAAGCAGAGCTGCTGGGCTCCAGTCACTTCACCTACAGCCCAGAGTCCAGCTTCCATCAGGGTCAGCTGGCTGAGTACATGTCCCCCGGATCGACCCGCCGAGACACACTGAAGAACAGAGACGCCAGTCCCCAAAGTCCAGGTAGCAGACACAGCAGTACATCAACAACTTCACTGTTTCTTCTCTTAAGTTATCAATCAAAATCATTTTGAAATACAAAAAATGAGCAGAAATGTGTGGTTGTGTAGTCTAAATAAAATCATGCATTATAATTAGAGTAAAATATAACCAAAATGGTGCCAAATATGTAACATGTTGATTAAATGGGTTACAGAAGAAAATATGTGATTGTATGCCAATCAGAAATCAATTATGTACATTTATATCTCACAATATTGCATACTTTCTGTTCCTTTTTAAGAGGTTTATAGTGACATTATTTTTTTATGTTTGAGATATGTAATCAGTAATTTTGTGTCTGATATCCACGTGCATATTCATCATGATACACCACAGACATACAATAGAACAGACACCTATTCAAATTGTCCTTATTCACAGTTTGTCTGCAGTTGAATGAAAGAAGGGTTGTAAATATAGGGTTAAGAAATTGTATGTATCCCTGAATTAATGACAGATACCTACAGAGAAACTCTGTCAAACCACTTTAATGCAGATTGATGTTTTGCTTCCAGGTTGGACGGTGAAGCCGGGCGTCGAGCAGCGACTGAGCAGCTCCATGTTTGATCTGTCCAGCCCTCAGATTCACATGCAGGTGAGACGGCTTTCTATCTAATCTGTATTCACACAGAGTTTCTCAACCTGTGTCAAACAAAACTAAATATAGTTTTATAGTTTCCACTGTCCTCAACGACATAATTGAACATATGGCAAACAAGCCTCAAGGCCCAAATGTGACATAAAGCACTGGCCTCCAATACATACATGTTTAAATACACACACATATATATAGACAGTTAGCTGCTGGCTGGTTAGCTTAGCTTAGCATAGCACAAAGACTGGAAACAGGAGGAAACTGCTAGCCTGGCTCTGCCCAAAGGTAATAACATTTTTAGAGGTTCTGGTAGGTGAGTTTTGATACCTTTGGCAGAGCCAGTGTAGCTGGTATTACCCGTTTCCTGTCTGAAGCTAAACTAAGCTAAGCTAATCTGCTGCTGGCTGTAGCCCAATCGTGACTGTTCAGATATGAGATTAGTAATGATCTACCTGCAGAAAAGCTCACCCTCATTGCTGCACAGAGGGCTGGTTGCTTCTTTATACAAAGTTTATTAATGCTGAATGTGTCGTGTGTCCAACTTGCACCAAATTCGCTAAAGCACTCCATGGGGTCCCCAGCAATACTCCTGCCAAGTATGAAGTTGATTGGTTGAGCGGTTTTTGAGATATGCAAAGGACATACAGACAGACAGACATTCCTCGCATTATTGTTAGATAACTTTATTTAACCAGGAGAAGTGCCTCATTGGTATTAAAATCTCAGTATCCTGGCCATCTAAGTATTTAATTATGTATTGATTATGTCACATCTGGGGCTCTATATAACTTCTTTTAGTCTTTAAAATAGGGCTGCACGGTGGTGTAGTGGTTGGCACTCTCGCCTCACAGCAAGAGGGTCACATGTTCGATTCCGGCTTGGGACTCTTCTGTGTGGAGTTTGCATGTTCTCTCCGTGTAAGCGTGGGTTTTCTCCGGGTACTCCGGCTTCCTCCCACAGTCCAAAGACATGCTGTTTAGGTTAATTGATGACTCTAAATTGCCCATAGGTGTAGATGTGAGTGTGAATGGTTGTCTGTCTATATGTCGTCTGTCTCTATGTGCCCTGCGATGGACTGGCGACCTGTCCAGGGTGAACCCCGCCTTCGCCCAATGCCAGCTGGGATCGGCTCCAGCCCCCCCGCGACCCCTAAGGGGATAAGGGGGGGCGATGGATGATGATGGATGGAGTAAAAATTAAAGAAATAACAACACACTAAGAGATCCCCTATACGGCGGAGAGTAGTCCGTAAGGACTTGGGTTAGGATGTGGAGGACGATGGTTATGGACTGGATGGATGGATGGAGAGGTGCCAATTTCCCTCTTGGGCAATGCGGGGGTGCCCTGGGGGAGGGACCAAACCCCCAAATGGGGTGGGGTGTTGTGAGGGGCAGCCCCACAACTCTGACAGCTCTCCATTTAAATGTATATGTACTATGTGAACTGAAATGTGACACAACAGAGTGTACACTGAATTTCCCACTGTGGGACTAATAAAGGAATATCTTTCTTTCTTTTTCTTTCTTTCTATACGAAGTGAACGATGGAGGTTCGCTTGTGAGTCATTCTGAAACTAATCTGAAAGGCATTTGAAATTTGAAAATGATGATATTGTCACTGGAAATTAATTTCAGCTTCAGCACTTATTCCTCCAGCTGTCCCTGAATGCATCTCTGTTTGCTATGTGTGATTCACCTGTTGATTGTCTTGAATAAAGTGCTATTTAATCAGTAATACAATGAGGAAAAAATTACACAACATGTTGGGGCGTATTTCTTTGTTCTGTGAAGAATGTGGTGCAGTATGCCTGTCGGCAGCTCCTTATACTAGTTGAGGTAGTGTTATGTGTTGCCCAAAACCTTGATAAACATTACTATATATAATAGTGGATATGAAGTTAAAGCAACCCACTCACTGTTTTGATTATTGTGAACCAACACGGATACATTTTTATTAACCTTTCACCTCTGTCAATGTCCTTATATCTACAACAACATGCAGTGGGTGTGCAATAATAGCTTGTCACTTAGCCTGAATGTTTAGCTTGGCAGCATTATGAACAAACAGTATTTAATAATGAAGCACCTTGGCAGTAGATCTAACAGTAAACAAATATACGTAGGTTACCAGAAAGAAAAGAAAGAAAGAAAGATATGCCTTTATTAGTCCCACAGTGGGGAAATTCAGTTTTACACTCTGTTGTTCACACAGTACATATACATGTCAATGGAGAGATGTCAGGGGCTGCTCCTGACAAGCGCCCAGAGCAGTTGGGGGTTTGGTGCCTTGCTCAGGGGCACCTCGGCAGTGCCCAAGAGGTAAACTGGCACCTCTCCAGCAACCAGTTGGTCTTGGTCTATGGGGGATTTGAACCGGTGACCTCCACGTCCTAACCCAAGTCCTTACGGACTGAGCTACTGCCGCCCCACTGCCACCACAATGAAAAATAAAAAGTGCAGGTAAAGAAATAAGAACCAGTGAGACGTTTGCAAAGTTGTGACAGATTTAAGGAGGAAACAAGAGAATGCCAACTGAGTTTCATTAGATACTTTTGTCCGTATAGAAATATTTCAACAACTATCAGATAGCAGTGAAATCTGGTACATCCTGACTATCTCTATGTGTGTTCGCATTCACCTGCAGCGCTTCGACTCCGTCTCCAGTGTCCTCAGCAGCACATCCTCCATGATTGGCTCCATTGAAAGCAGTCTGGGTAACTTGACTACTAATTTGTCTCTGTCTAGCCTAACCCTAACACTTCCCCTTTCAAAATTTCTATTAAGTCCGATTAAGATCACTTTGCATTGTGCAGCCATGAAAGGGCAGATGCAGTAATCACTTAGAAATGTTTTCACTACAATCCACCACTGAGCTTCAGAGATAAGCCTTCTTACATACAGATTGTGCTATTCCATGAAGAATTTTCTACTCTTATTATGACAAAGCTGCGTCAGCTTTGTCATAATAAGAGTAGAAAATTTCAGTAAGTCCTGCACTGCCATGACGACTTTCCACCTCTGTTACTTAGATATAGTATGCAGCAGTAAAACAACAATCCTGCTTTTCTTGTATTAATAAGCAGAATTACATTAAGCTCTGTATAGCTATCCTTGCCCAAAATAAGTAGTACATATCACTGAGAAGACCCCTCTAAACTTTATGTTAGATTATACTTTTTAAACTGAAATAAACAAGAAAATCCAGAAAGCTGAAATCTTCGAATGGAGATGAAATTTGGTGCAAAAGCATATAATTTTTTTTTTTTCAGATTTTAACCCTCATCAGGAACTTAATGTAGATTTACTATAACATTATGTCCAGTAACATCCATGAACTTGTTCCTGTTGTGCTGCTAATGTTACAGACTCCATCACTCTGTCCGGGGACGAGCGCGAGTTGGGGAAGGTGTGCGTCCGATTGAGCTACCAGGAGGCTCTGGAGCAGGTGTGGATCACTGTGGTTCAGGTAAGGTTACAGGCTGAGGACGGAACACAAAAACCATTGTGCTCTTCTGTAGCATTTCTCAATGGATCCTCTGTGTCCATAGCCCAGGTCTCTGTTAGCTCCTCTCAGCGCTCTATTAACTTTGGCTCAGACACTGAGGAGGAAAAGGTTGTTTTTAAGAAGCAGAACTGTCCTCATTGATGCTGAGACACAGTGATCAGTGTTTCTGTGCATTCACGCAAAAGGCAACGCGTACAGGGATGTGTGTAGTGTCTTTTAATCTTTTTCTACAGTTTTAATGCTTTCAACACAGAGAATGATGCTAAAATTTAGAAAAGGGCAATGTTTTCCCACCCAAGATTCAGGTTTTGGATTTGTTTTTTGTCTCAAGGTCACATTAGTGTGACACTTGAACTGTTTATTGTGACATTTGGTTGAAGAAGTAATGCACTAGGGTCACACAAATACATTTACTGTATACAATGTCAAAAATGTTGTCTTTCCTGGAGCATAAATGGAACATATGGGTACAACTAACTCGATACAACTATGTCACACTAGCTTTTTGTGAAAGAGGTTAAATAACGCTCCAAACAAACCAACATGGCCGTATTCAAAGGGGTCCCTTGACCTCTGACCTCCAGATATGTGAATCAAAATGGGTTCTAAGGGTCCCCACAGGTCTCCCCTTTACAGACATGCCCACTTTATGATAATCACATGCAGTTTGGGGCAAGTCATAGTCAAGTCAGTACACTACAAATATTTCATAAATTACATCATACCAGTTCTCTAATGATGGCGAGTCTGGTTTAAGCCATTTCTTAGTAATTTGAATCAATCAAAACAGATGGTAGTAGTTCGCTTTCTGGGAGCCACAGTTCCTCCAGCAGCTGGAAAAGCCTGAGTGATGAGACTTATGAGTAGGTGTAATAAAATGTCTATTAACTGTCTTCCATCCAAAAGCTCTCCACAGGGTTGAGCTCGATATCTTCCACTCGAACTCACAGTATGTTAACGAAACTGGAATGCAGCTATTAGCTTCCCTTTCCCTTTTTTGTTTAATGTAGGTAGTATTTGCTATTTTAACCTTCTGAAGTCCTCAATATATCCTTGAAATGACTTTAAGCCCTGGATCTGACCTACAGGCACATACAAAAAATTTAAGCAGATTGTATTCAAATGCCTTTTGACTCTTTAACATAGAACTGCTTATGTGATGGCGTACCTGTGGTAATCTCAAGAAGCCACTATTATTTAACTCGTGTTGTCTTTTCAGTGTCAGAAAATCAGTCATTGTCCCCTGATTGAAAAAAGTGCAGTATGAAGAGAGGCCTCAATTAGCCCATCCATTATAGGTTGTATTTCGGGTGAAATTAAGGTCATGGGAGCACCAATTCAGAACCTCTATCACTTCAAGCAGACCACACTTAGTGACGATTTTTAACCATATCTTCAAAGACAAATTTATCCCTCTATTACCTGTTCTTTGAGCATATTTCCTATGCTAAATGCAGTACCTGTGAGGGTTTCTGAACAATACTTGTCATTGTTTTGTGTTGACTATGTTGTGAGATTCATTTGCAATTAATCATGATTAATGATGGATAACCATGCAATTAATCCTGATAAAATATTTGAATCGATAGACAGCCCTAAAAGAAATTTGCTCACACAAACACTCTTCTCTTGTTTTTGTATTTATGACCTTTTTGCTAAGTAGAGCAGTTTGTCCCCAACCTGTTTGCTTAAGAGCACTGTAGCCTATAAATAGATTTGACCTGCCCCGACGACAACCTTCTTTTCCCTCTTTTGTTATCAGTGTTCAGACCTCAACGTTGTGCCGGATGGAGTGGAACAACAAAAGATTGGGTTTAAAGGGATCATCACCATTCCCAAACCCATACAGTTCAAGAGCTCGATGAAGGAGTACCGTCAGGTAATGCTGCGGACTGACATCTAAAACCAAATGTTTTATGTTTGTGGTCACAAATTGAGTCGTAGCTCAGATTTGACTCTGCTACGTTTTAGGAAGAGGACTGTGAATGAAAAGACAGGAATTTAACAAGAATTTGACGTTTGTACACAGATGCTGTACATTCTTAATAATGCGACAGCATGATGTTAACTTTTTCTTTGCAGGGTTGTTATTCATTTTATTTATTTATTTATTGTATTCATTATTCCTGAATGGGTAATGGGAACAAAACACCTGATTTTAACTGTGTGCTCTATCTGGTCTTCAGGATGTGTCCTTCATGGAGACCTTTGTGTTTGCGCTGCATCTCCAGCAGTTGCGCTGCAGTGCTTTAGTGTTGCGGCTGCAGACACACAACCCCAAGAAACGCACAGTGGCCGAGTGTGTCCTCTCCCTACGACAGCTCGGTCCTCAGGAGACGGAGCACTGGCTCGAGCTCAACCCCCCGTCCAAATCCTCTGTGAGTTTGCTTCACATAGTACGAGTCAGGCCTGTGGCACTATCTGGTTTTGGTTTTAAGGTTAATGCCCAGTTTTTATTTCCATGACATTGTCTGTCACTGGTGTTTCAAATAGTAGCACAGTTTGAGAACATTTAGATTGCCAGGAATCAAAGATTTATCTTAAACTAGCAGCAACAAGTAGAAGGGATTTCTTTTAGACTTTACATTAGTCTAATTATTAACATGGTTTATAGCAGTTGCAAAATGTCATCAACTTTTGTCTTGTTTACCTCCACTCCACTCAGGTACTTTCAGATGTGTTCATCCTTAAGAAACTCCTCATACATTACATTAAGAACAAAAGAACCATGCATATTAGTTAATTTGATGATTGTGGTGACATTTGAGCTAAATGCTAATGTTAAAATGTTAATGACGGGGTCATTCCTATGTCCCCAGGGTCTTATGTTCCTGATGTAAACCAATAGAAAACCTCTGGGTCTGAGAAATGAAGCCACTGCTGAAGTGTCTTAAACTGTCATTCTCTCTAATAGCCAGCAGGCGACTCCTCTGGTTGCAAAAAGAAGTCTGATTGTACAGAAGACTAGGAGAAAATGAGCCTACTTAACATATTGTATACTACTAAACACTGTTAACCTGAGTTTATGGTCTTAATTGCTAGTTTCAAGTTTTCTTCAGTAGAGCACGATGTTCACTTAATGAATTATAGTCCCATTCAGAGTCAAATAGACCATAAAACAGCAGATGCTTCAGAGCATGGCTACCTTGTGATTGACGGATCACTACTACAGCACTGACCAGTCTGGTGTTGGACTGACAGTCCAGCTGTCTGTGTTTTCGTCAGTTCTTCAAAGATAATTGTAATATTTAGTTGCCTAAAAATCTGTTCAGTTGTACTGAGCTCTACCCTCTTACGTTGCTTCTGATTGCAAGAAACCAAGAGGCGACGGCCAAAATGCCAAACTTGAGGCTTTGAAACGGCAGTCCACAAACCAATGGGTGACGTTACAGTGACTACGTCCAAGTCTCTGATATAATCTGACATTGTAAGAGATCGGTAAAGGTTATCTTTGCGGAACGAAGCAAGACGGACATTTCAAATGCACGTTTTGTGGTGAAAATCAGTGGAGCCACTGTGGAGATATCAATGTCTGAGGAGAGAAAAAAGACACTTGTCTTGCTGATAAATTTGAGAGTGTAGGTTTCAAGGAGTATAGCATCAGTGGGCTATTAGCTAAAGGTCATTTCAACATTTGACCTAGTAGAGAAATATACAATGCTCAGAACATATAACACCTTGGATCATGGATACACTTCCGATGACAACATGTTGATGTTCCATGTACCATTTTCACCATTTTAGTTTGGGGTGTTAGCATGCTAACATTTGCTAATTGGCATAATTTACTTTCACCTGAAAGTCAAAGGTTCAGCAACATTATTAGATTTCATCCTTAGAGGGACATAAATGTCTCTACCAAATGTCATGACAAGCTGTCCAATAGTTGTTGAGATATTTTACCAAAATCCCCAGATGTGAATCCTAATGGTGGCCGTAGAGGAAAAGTCAGAGGATGACCACAGTCAGCAGAGTTAGCTGACTGTCTTAGCTGGCGTCCAGCTGTTGTGTCCAAGAGGTAAAACTTTGAGTGTGGGAATATCCCAGACTTTTATGACTATTGTCCACCATTTCCTCTGTTGGCTGCTGTCTTTTATCACCCCTCTCTATGTGCACAGTAAGAACAAAACACTGCGTGTGCCTCATAAAACTGTCCCCATGATGCGTTGTAACCCACTGGCAGACGTACACTTTATGTTGTTGCATAACCACAGGAGAAAGAGAGCGGGGATTCATTATTGAGGGAAATTGGGAAACAGGCTTTTATTGGAGAGGAGAAACCAGAGTGCGGATTCTGGAAATGTACGACATGGAAAAGTAGGTCAAACCTCAAACCATTTCAACAGCAGAGTGGTTTTGTTGATAAATGGATGCACGTCTGGCCAATGACAGTAAAATGTGAACTGTTTCTGCACTTAGTGGATCAGACAGCGAATCATCATTTAGATGGTCGATTTGATTCAGTGAGTGATTTCACCCATCTGGTGCACACAAAAGGCACAAATTGTCCAAATCACTGTCAGCCAGTAGAGGCTCTCAAGGGTCAAGGCAGCCAAACTCGTGGAAGTCTTGAATGAGAAAACTAGCAACAGTATTTTGAAAAGAGGAAGACATCTTAGTTGTGAATTGCATTATTAACTGACTCATAATTAAGATATAATTGAATATTCATCTTTCAGGTGTGCCACTCTGAGCTGCATCTCACCACCTGCTTTCAGCCAGTCAACGGACGCATCCAGCTGCAGGTCCTCGCTGCCCAAAACCTCCCACTTTCCTCCTCACCACTCACACAAGGTACTGTACGCGTCAATGGAAACGGTCTTAAATCTCATGTAAATTGCTTTACAACAATAAATAGAAAGAGTAACTACAGTCCTGTGTGGCTCATGTGAGTCGTTTCCTCTTCTGAAGCGTTTTTCGTCAAAGTGGAGATGCACCAGATGGGGCGGGTGGTGATGAAGAAGAAGACTCGCGTCCTGAAGGCCTCGGGGGGGCAGTGTAAGTGGGCAGAGACTTTTCACTTCCTCTTGGCTGCGTTAGACCACGCCTGCTTGCTGTCAGTCAAACTGTACAGCCGGAGCTCGGTCAGGAGGAAACAGTGTCTCGGACAGGTGAGTTCTTCTTACACCAGCTTTTTCGCAAACAAATAATACTCTAACCTTTTTTAATTAGCATTTCCTAGGGCTAGGGCTGTCATTACATTACTCTGAAAAACCTCAAGGTCCATTTAGTAGTTGTTCTGGAGCTTTTGATCTTAGAATATCACATGAGTTGTTTCTGAAATCCCAAATTAATATCTTATATAGAGCACTAAAACATGTGAGATTTTTTTATTATGGCCGAAACCTCAGTATGAAACCAATAGTATGTAAATTGGATACTATTCCAGTGAAATATTGTAGTATACAAACACTGGACACTACTCTGGCATAAATATCTCATAGTACAATGCGCTATTATTTATTTTTTGAATTAGATCAAACTTTATGACTCACAAATCATTGGTTGGTCATGTGAGGTTGTGTTGCCATGGTTACACCACCAAGTAAGCTCTCAGGAAGTGACGACGCAAATTACAGCTCAGTGCGTCGGACAAGATCAATACTACTGTTTATTCACACAACGGTATGTTGAACAATAGTACACATATTGAGTATCTAGTGCATAGTATGTGATTTTGGATGCAGCTGTGATCACCATCAAAAGATTTAGTTTTCCAAGTTGTCGTGGAAATGTTAAAATTTAAATTTTTTTCCTGAGCACTTCAAGGACCATGTTGGCTGAAAAGTCTAAAAATAATAAATATTTTTTTTCTCCTATAAGGAGCTGCTATCTCATTATTTAAAGCTGTTTCAGAGGCTTTTCCCCCTTACAGAATGGATAAAGCACTTATTAAGCAAACTGATAAACTTCCTGGCATTAAAATTGAAGGATGTTAAGATTTTAAGAAGAAAGATGTTAAGAAGTATTGGCAGCATCATTAATTTCAATATACGATCAGCCATAACATTATGACCACAGACAGGAAGTGAATAACATTGATTATCTTGTTACAATGGCACCTGGCAGTAGGTGGGATATATTAGGCAGCAAGTGAACAAATTGTCCTTGAAGTTGACGTGTTGGAAGCAGAAAAAATGGCCAAGTGTCAGGGGAAGACCACCTGAGTGTATTGAGGTGGGTCAGGGTGTGTTTTATTGCTTCCTTATTCAGCTTTAACTGAGAGGATTGTGTGATTTCTTCTTTGACATAGTCTAGTTTTAAAAGGACATTCCAGGCCTCATCTCCAGACACACACATGTTATGAAGTCGACTTAAGAAAATATCTGATGATGATGATCTGATGATGATGGAGACAAGCCGATGAATTATAATAATTATAGCCTTCCCGATGTTTCTGACAGGTTCAGCTGGGATTTGACAGCCCCGTCCCAGAAGCAGTGGAGCAGTGGAAGGACACGATGGCTCACCCAGAGAAAGTAGTATCTGCATGGCACAGGCTGAGCTCTGCCTAAACCCCATCTCCTAACGTCTTCTTTACCTACCACAGATGTCGTGATGCTCTCGTGCTGCAGGTCGTTTGCTTTCACCACAGTCTTGTACGTTGGCTGACTCGACTCTGACAGAACGGACTGTAAACTACTGAATGTGCTCTGAAAGCCCTGAGAGACCAGACTTCCACTGTTCAGGTGCTCGGTTGTAAATAGGGGTTTCGAACAAAGTGTAATGTGCTGGAAATGTTTTTTTTTTCTTTGGTGGTTCTTATGTAGACAAAATTTAAGTTTATTTTTTAAAAAGTTGAGCATTTGTCTAACTGACAACAAAGTCAGCTGCATAGCATTTAGCTGTATATAATGATGTATTTTGTAACTCACATGCCTTTTTAGGGAAAACCTTGTCAGTCTGTTTCAGCTGGATAGAAAGTTTACAAGCAGAGAAAGTCACCATAAAGCCAAACTCACTGTAATAAAAACTTAATGTGATCAATCTGAAGTTAAGACCCATCTTAAAAGATAAGGTTTGCAATATTCTATATTTTTTCTTATTAAGTTTTAATTGTTCTTTCATGTACTTCAGTATTGGCCTTTTTTAAAGAAGAAGAAACCTTTATTTGTCACATACATAGGTACATACATGAAATATGACCTCTGCATTTAACCCATCCTAAGTATTTTAGGAGCAATGGGCTGCTGTAAGCTCCCGGGGAGCAACTTGGGGGTTCAGTGTCTCATTCAAGGACACTTTAACATACAGGCTGTAGGAGCTGGGGATCGACCCACTGTACCCTCTGAGCTATAGCCGCCCCTTTTGACTGGAGACGAAGACAAGCATTCGCATGTTAATGTAATATCCCAAGCCCTCAGGAAGGGCGCTGGGTGTTGAAGCAAGTTGTTGTAGAGGCCAAACTGTGGAATTACACTTCCGAGTGGGTCACACGATGACATTGCCCAAAAAGACTTTCGGCGCACTGTCGGTTTTGGCGTTTTTATGGCATTTGCTGACAATAAGTAAGGGATAATGTACAGTGAGCCAGTCATTGTTGTGAAATAGACCCTGACAGGGCGATGAGGCACCCCAACACGATGCGGAGGAGTTTTGCATCGCCATGATGGGATTTATTTTACAACAATGATCCACTAGCTGTACATTATCCTGCTTATGACATGGCTAAAAATAACACTCTAGTATGTTGTGATTAACCAATCAGAATTTCGTATCCAACAAATAATAAGAGAAATATAAATATCACTCGACTTAGCCTTTAATTTCCTAAAAGGTGAGCTCAAAGGTTTTACCCCAGTTAACTATGTAGGATGTCATGTTACTGTACAATACAGCAGTATCAAACCTTAGCTGTACGTTTTTGATAAAAGCACTTTAATTTTTCAAATGCATTTAATGTATTAATGTTGAACGTTTAGTGATTAAAAGTAGGTGTCGTTTGGAAAAGCTGTGTGTTTATTGAAATGAAAAAGTGAAGAGATCACTAATGGAAAATAAAATGTTTGAGTATTAGTCTGTAGAATCTGAAATAAGACGAGGATCACTTCAAGTTTGTAAAATAATTCTTGCATTTTATGTGAATGATGGTAAGTCACATGGCAGGAAAACAGGCCGAGGTCTTCAGCAAGTACGTTACTGTCATTATAAAATATCTGTAGGTCAACAACCATAAACCACAGTGTCACTTTTTATTGAAGAGGCCACTGGTTGAGAAATGTTAAGGCACACAGCAAGAGAATCTGCCACCTCCGGACTCTGGAGCATCCTGTTTTTCACTTTCAGCCTTTATTATAGAGGCAATTTAATGTCACTACTGAATCTCATCCTCATCATTTGAGGAGTGACAATAGAAAAGGACATTTGTGGAAAAAAATCAAAACAATTTCCTTTCAGCTGCAGCACTTTGAAACGTTTCAATTAAATGTCCACGTTTTGAAAATTGCAGTGTAAAATCTATTTCTCACAAAGAAAAACAAACCTGACTAGTTGTTATTACAGGGCAAGTGTTCATGTTTTCAAACAATCATTTTGAACAGAAAGTAACATTTTTAACAGGCAAATTTGTAGTATTTGGGAATAAAACCCTTAGGTTTACCTTCCCAGAGGGAATCCTGTCTCTGTTTCACTCTTATAGAGCAAGAGATTGACCGGCAATGTGTAACCAGCTGTAGACGCAAACACACACCCAGTGAACAATAAGTTTGTGGACCAAGAAAACAGACTCCGGAGAGTGTTTGCGTTTAGAGTGTGTGTGACCAGGACAACCGGGCGCCCCTCGTGAGCTGGCCTGCGTCAGAGCCATTCACATCCTGGCGTGCCAAAACACCATCATCTTTATTTTACGTAATTAATGTTTGATTTATGGTTAATGTTACACAGAGGGCAATCCAGACACACCTTAACCTGTGACTCGACTTAACACTCAGCTCAGAGATGCATGTTTGACTTTGAGTCAGGAAAGGTGCTCGAGTCTCACAAGCAGGATTTGGGTTTTTTGTTCCTCTTTGTGCTGAACAGATTTTTTTTTTCCTTGACATCCATTTGGCCAGTTCACACACTGTGCTGCACATTCCAGCTGTCTCATATCCGCATGCTTGTAAGGTTCCTTCACCTGGGAGACTCAGTGGAGAGTTTACAGGGAGGCAAAGCTGTAAGATCCAAATTAAAGGGTTATGTAACGTTACATGACACACAATGCCCTAAGCCTATTACAACAAGCTAACAACCTATTGGAAAAACAACTCTGAAGTCCTTAAAGGAGAATAAAAACTGAAATCCTGTAAAATCCTGCAGGGTATTTAGTGAGCATTTTCAGCTGGATTTTTAAAGAAACAGTATGTAACATTTCAGGGGATCTATCATTGTGTCATTGTTAGCTGAGAATGAGCCCTTCATGTCTACATCATGGATGTATAAAGAGAAGTGGATAGAGTTTTGGAGGCGGGGCCCGTTCATTTCTGTGAAAGTTGCTCAGTGGTGCATGAAGCCAAAATTGATCAGCCTCCGTCTGGAAAAGACCCCGGATCTTCAGGGTCTTCCGGGTCTTCCTGGGCCCTACTGCACATGTCCGATATGCACAGTAGCATCTGCTCGGTCACATGACTCAGTCACGGGGTCCCAGCTTGCACTGTCGTCATGGTCTGGGTCTCCAGAGACATAAACAGCAGAGGGAAATAACTCTGGATTTGGCTATTACTGTGTTTTACAACTTTTAGGACCTAATTATTTAAAGAAGGGCTTTTAGAGTGTTTTTGTACTAGGGAACTATAACTAGTTACAGATGTCTTTTTCTCAGTGTAAGTCTATGGGAAAAAGTCTTTTTGGGCCCAGTGATGTCATGCAATGGACACAGAAGTTGTAGCACCACCGTCTGGCCACTACAACCGGTGCTCTTCCTGGGGGGTTGATCTACATAGGGAATGGGTCCTCCTCACGGACTCCACCATGTTGCTGTGCTGTGTTCCTTCTGTAGACCAGAATGGACAAACCAAACACAGGCTCTAGGGAGACAGCCGTTCGTGTTTTTACGTTGCCTGATGGCCACCGTAATTGTCCGACACACGGGAATCTGCAGTAATGTGAGCTGCAGAGTCCCAGCCGCCATGTGACTTCCATCGCTTATTATGGTAAGGATTGCCTCTGAGTGAGGCAAATGGTGTGACCATGGTTTTGCACTTGGCGGCTCATGTTACTGCAGTCTTTGAGTCTTTTTGCTTGGTTGCAATCTGCAACCGCACCACTGGATGTTGCCTATCCTACACACTGTGTGTTCAGTAGGAAAAATATTTTTGGCATCATTGGGCAAAGCTTCCATTATAAACTTTTGGCGTATTGTAATGTTCTGAGAGAAAACTAGACTGCTGCACTTTTTTTTTTTTTTTTTGCCGTGACGGGAGACTTTGGATCACAGGTCACTTCAGAGAGAGAGAGAGTGTTCCTATTGGCTGTGCTCCAGCTGGTGGGCGAGCTTGGTATTTCCTCAACAAATCTCAACATGGATGCCGGGTCACAAGCTGGTCACAATCTTTCTCATTTTACAGCTAAACAGTGCACTACAAGATGTTTCTGAGAACATTTGAGGAGAGAAATAGGCATTACAGAAACAGAATATTGATTCATATTTGATCAGCGCTGCCTAGTTTGACCGTTTAGTCAGAGTTCACAAGTGACTGACAGCTGCTCAGATATGGCAGCTGGACAGCAGACTCCAGGTCAGCTCTGACTGATTGTTTTCACATGAATATTAAGAGAACTGTGAAATCTTGCAGATGGCATTGGGACACCGGAGGACACTGAGGAACATGATTTTTTTTTTTTTCAGATTACCTGTCTCATGCACTTCTGTCAGGATACAGTGACAGTTTTATAAAAATATCTTGTTTTTAATCATATTTGCTGAATTTCTACCCACTTCAGATGATTGGACGGGCTCCCTGTCTCTCCAGCTACCTACCTGTCATCTCGCGAGAATTTTGCAATTCGCGTGTTTTTATGGTTACCTTCTGGCCCAGACCCTGCTGCGCTCCAGTAAACACACTGCACAGCACCACAAATTGAGCTTGACAGCTGTGAGTATTAACAATATCCATGTTGGTTGTTTACGGTCACAATGACATGTTTATGTTTTCAATGATGACTTTGGGGAGTGGCTTTGAAGGGAAGTCTGAAGGAACTGAGCCAGTTTTGCGGACTTGGCGCTAGATTTAAGGACTAATGGAGCTAGCTAGTTCTGCTAACATTAGCTGCTTTAATTGGAAAACAGCAACACAGGGCTCGGGTATGCGTTTGGATGTTTTTTTAAGGTAGCTTGCTCTTGTTAGTTTCTTACAATTACAAATCCTCGCTACAGAGTGTTTTTAGCGTTTTTCACTTCATTGCTTTCCGACAGTATCACAGACAAACACAGTTAGCAACTAGCTAGCTAGCTGCAGAACATGGCGGAGTAATTAGCTAGCAGCTAAGGAGTCAGGTTTTCCCCTCGGGCGTTAGTGGAGACCAAAACGGAGGTAAAAGAGAGGGGATACTGGATTTAAATTCATCAGATGGACCAAAACATGAACGCTAATGTTGCTCTGTATCTGTGTAAATAGGCAACTGTATACCTATATGTTTGTGTGAAAAGTGATGCTGTGTGTCAGTTTTGTGTTCACGGCTTGTTTCTGTTGCTGGTGTTGCACCGAAATCTGTGACCATTAGATTCTGTGACCTATCTTTTGTTTTTCCTTTAGAGTTTTGTGAATATATCCATCCATCGTCAAACGCTTATGGCGGGGGGCTGGAGCCGATCCCAGCTGGCATTGGGCGAAGGCGGGGTTCATCCTGGACAGGTCGCCAGTCCATCGCAGGGCACATAGAGACAGACAACATATAGACAGACAACCGTTCACACTCACATCACACCTACGGGCAATTTAGAGTCATCAATTAACCTAAACGGCATGTCTTTGGACTGTGGGAGGAAGCCGGAGTACCCGGAGAAACCCCACGAAAAAACCCTTACTCAAAAAAAAAGAGCCCAAGGGGGGAAAAAAATTTGCCCCTTTTTTTGGGGGGGGGGAGAGGGAAAAACCAAACAACACACTGGGCGTTTTTATATATATTTTTTTTTTTAAAAAAAAATAATAAAATTTTTTTCTGACATCTGTCAGTTTGGGGGGTTTTGTTTTTTACATATTTGCATCATTTATTACACAGTTCAGTCACCGTTTTCTGACACGAAAATGCTGACTTCATGTGTTGCTGGTTGTCTGTGGTCACAGATTCTGGTGTAGCATTGGCTGCAAGTGGTTAAACAGTCAGCTATTGGTGATTTAAATTGAGTAAACACTTTGTTGAAGTTGACGGGCATTGTACCAAAGCACCCAAAGATGACTCTTTTTGTCAACAATGTAAGGTGAAATAATTAAATACTGTAGAATGTTGGATCAGGGGAGATGTTTGGAGGAGGTTACAGTCATTTTAAAAGCAGCTATCCATTCAGTCATGTTCTTTCAGGAAATTGAGATGGAGCACAGAATAATGTAGCAGGGCAGGGCCACATGTGGTTGCAGGAGTCTCAGTAACAATGGTGCACCAACCACATCACTCTCATTAACCAGGTATGTGTCCTCTTATTGGCTACAGCTGCTGCAAAGCAGAGCAGCTGTGGTCGACCACCAGCTGCTGGTTTTTCAGCAAAATGGGATGAAAAGGCGGACGTTTCCTACAGCTTCATCTCCTGGATTTGAATTTTTCACATACTCAAATTGATGGAATTGAAAACTTCTTTTGAGCTTTGGGTTTAAAAAGATTTTACCTTTTTCCACACACACACACACTGCAAGTAAATTATTTCAGTAAAAGCAAAGCATGTTTCTTTGGACAGAACATTATTGACATTTCATTTTTTTTCATTCTATGCTTTACAGATTGTAAACCCCCCTGAACATGTTATTCATGTTAGAGTTACTCTGCCACAAATACTTTTCAGTTTGCTATATTTTACTATTTTAACTTTTGCATTGGCTTTTCTTTAATTGTATATTTTCTCTTTATGAGAATTGTTAGAGGGACTCTGTGATCTCAGATTTTCATTGGCAGTGTAATTGTTGTGCATATGATATTGAATAACTTGAATCTTTACCAAACAAGCCTCACTCATGCGGAGCCTCTGAAGGAGTCAGTGTGCCCTCATGTGATCACAGGCAGAAAGTGCAGAACTGGATTGCCCCCCCCCCCCCCCCCCACCTTGTTGTGCAAAGTGTGAGTGGGTGTGGGTGTGAACAGGGTGACGCATTTATTGAGCTAAAAGGAGTAACTCCCCTCTACGTTAAAAAACTAAGCAGGTAGGAACAGGCAAAGCTCAACTGCCAAGATCGCATTGAACAGAATGGAAACAGACAAGAAACACATGACTCTAAGAGAGGGATTCCTGGTGAAAAGGGTATGACATTTTTGTGTAGTACATAATACAAATGCTGTAAAATATAGATAGATTTAATTGGGCAGTGAGGGATGTAGCAGACAAGATATTTTTCATTTGTGGAAAAGAGTTTTGGCTTGTTACTCAGGCTCATGCAGACTTTTATCACTAAAATCCAAGAAGGTCGTATTAAATAATACTAATGTAAGTTATAGAGTATAAGGACAGGGCCTTTGAAAGAGAAAATATATTTTTCTGTGAAAATAGCACATTTATGATCATTTTGGTAATGTGATTACAGGGTCATCTTGTGCACAACTGGAAGGCACGCTGGTTCGTGTTGATGCCGGACAAGCTGCTGTATTACAAGTACGAAGGAGGCAAAAGGGACTCCTGTCAGCGAGGGAAAATCATTCTGAAGGACTGTGAGATAACTTGTCCTTTTCTGGAGTATGAAAACCGACCGGTGAGTAATCCCAATGATACTTGTTGTGTGCTTTTATAGAAGTTTCAAAAGACTCAAAAGCTTTAAAAGTAGGCCTGTCATAATTTCATGATTATTATGGCCAAAATCATTCACAGCAACAATATTATCATGATATCTATAGAAAATTTGAGGAAAATAATAATAATAATAATGCTTTAAGTGAAATTATTCTTCAACTTAGTTTATTGTACATTTTGTCTCATTTTGGTAAATAGATTACGTACACTCATTTGTAAGTGGGGCAACAATAGAAAGAAATGGGAATGATTTAAGAGCACAGATTATTTACACAGTATTATCATGTGTATTATAAACATGATATCAGTATTTCATTTTTAAAACATCACGATTATTGTAAATACTGGTATATCGCAACGCCCAAATTTAGTCACTTCATATAACCTTGAAGGGAGAAATAATAATAATAATAAAAAGTTTCACTTCATGAAAAGAAAGAATAAATCTGACGTTATTAAAAATGAATTAATGTGCCTTCATAATTTGTTTTAATTTGTCATAAAACAATAGTAATAGAATAGAGTAATATAAGTGTCTGAATATGTAAATAACTGTGGAAATATAAACTAAAAGAATAAATAAGCAGGCTAAATAAAAATGTTTAAAAAATATACAGAAAAATTGAGTAATTCATATGCAAACAATAAAAACTTAGTTTTAAAAATATATAATACAGAAATAAACAAATAGATGAAAATTTTTCTAATTATTCTTTTATATTTTGTCATTTCTCTTTATATTTCTACATTTATTTGCTTATCCTTTCACAGATTTACTCCTATGACGTCTTTGCAGAAATATACGCATAACTGTGAGATTATACATTCATAGACAACTGTCTGCTGCCTACAACATGGATGCACTACATTTTCTCTTCAGTGTTTCCCTTTGTTTATGATTTTATTGCTAGAAACCACATTGAAGGTGTGGCTTCACCGGCTGATCTTTCACATGTTGTTGCCTCAGGTTATTGTTTTGTCAGGACCTGATCCCCATCATCAGCCAACACTGAGGAACAATTTGTGATCCATCTTTTGTCCAAATTTGCTAACAGGACTGAACTAAGTATCAGTCTCCTTTCCCACATGTTTCCTAGTTGGTGATCAAGCTCCAGACAAAGAATGGGGTGGATCACTTTTTGGAGGCTTGTTCCAGGGAGGAGAGAGATGACTGGGCAGGTGACATCACCGCCACCGTTGACAAGCTGAGGACGGCTGAAGGCGGGAACGTGACAAAGCAGCAAGACCCTGCCAAATCCCAGTTACACAACATCAACCTGAGGTAAACTGTAAAAACAAAATTTCACCCACACAGACTTTGTCCATGTTAATGATGTTTTCACTGTCTCACCCTGCAGACGTCTTTTGTTTCTGCTTTTTTATGACTGTTTTCTCTTTCTCTGTTTGTCTCTTTTAAAGCAAAGTATTGGACTCCATGTATGACGTCCACAGTGGCATCAGCATGAGCAACCATGTTGAGCAAGGCAGCACCTACAGCAACTGTTTCTCAGGTGAACCTTCATTTGACTTTGTCTTCTCAGTCATCTCAGATGGAGACATTTTGTAGAATAAGATTGAAGCTCCCCTGGGTTACTGTCCGCTTGGTTGTAATCCCCGCATGATGCTCATGAATCCAGTGAGGATGAAATAACGATGATAAATTAGCAGCTGTAATTTTGGTTAGATCTTTAGCTACTATTATTAATTAAATGTTGTTTTCATTAGCATTATATTGTATGTGTATATACCTTACTATTTATCCCTACATGTCCATCTATCTATATGAAAGTTGCCTTTTATTTTTGTATATTAATATCCAATAACCTGTTTAAACCTCTATCAATCAATATTGGTATGTACATTTACTGGACATTTATATATACATCTTTATATCTATTAGGGCTGCAACTAACAATTATTTTAATTTTCGATTAATCTGTTAGTTTGTTTATTTTCTCCGTCAGTGGTTTGTTGTTTGGTCTATAAAATGTCAGAAAATGGTGAAAAATGTTGACCAGTGTTTCCCAAAGCCCAAGATGACGTCCTCAAATGTCTGTTTTGTCCACAACTCAAAGATATTCAGTTTACTGACAATGAGGAGTAAAGAAACGAGAAAATATTCACATTTAAGAAGCTGGAATCAGAGAATTTGGGCTTTTTATTCTTAATAACTTCTAATAAAAATAGTTGACAACTAATCAGTCATTGCAGCTCTACTATCTATGCAGATATCTATTTTTGTACAATGTCTATAATGTTGTACAATAATTAAAATGTCCAAATCAATGCATACTGTTTCCGTCTATCATCTGTATCTATGTGTGTACACATAGACACATGCAGTACATGTATATACCTACAGGTTTCAGTGTCCCATACAGACATACAGTATACAAAGGTGATGTCCCTGCAGGTTCAGCGGTGGTGGACTGGCTGGTGTTCATGCAGCTGGCTCTGACCCGTGTGGAGGCCATGACACTGGCCTCGGCCCTGCTGGAGGAGGGTTTCTTGCGGACTGTCGGCCTGAAGAGTGTGGAGGCTCTCCGCACCGCCGGCCTCAGTGAACAGTTCATGGACGACTCCACTGCGCTGTACAGCTTTGTGAGTACCAGGAAGTCTCTTACCGTCACTTTACTGCTGCATTATGACACGTTATGAATATCCACATACATTCTACACAAATTTTCAGTGTCTGTCAATTTTTTTAGCAGGTTTGAGAAACATGTTTGTGTTTAATCACAGGCTGACAGCTTAAAGAAGAGAGGCAGTGTGAAGGCAGAGACATCTCTGTCTGCAGTGGAGCTCAGTGGAAAAGTGATCAAGAGAGGATATCTACTAAAACAGGTAAACACGCTATATCAGCTCTGTGTTAAGATGCTGGAAATGACAATGACTATATCATTTTTAGTACCAATTTCTAATATTTAAAAAGGGGTTACAAGTTATGTCTAATAGCTTCATTAATGTTTAAGTGAATACATTTGATATGCCTTGATTGATGAGTTATGGGTTGCAAAGGACCACAATCTTTGTATTAACAACTTATTTAATACAGGATGAACAATTGCTTCACCTGTCTAAATCTTTGCTAAGATCATGGAAACATAAATGAGTCCAAAAGATAATAGAAATATTTCTACACACTTAGATCTATGCAGTATTTAACTAGATTCTTTAATACTGAGCTTTCGATCTGTCAGACCTCCATCAGAGCATACACTAACATTGTGTTATCATTTATAACTGCAGACTTGGTGGCTTATTACAAAGTGAGAGCCCCACTAGTAGTTGGATTACCAACATTTATAAAAGCATTATTACTGAGGAGGATAAACTAAAAGGATTTTCACAACCCAAAAACTGTTCTTATTTGTTCTACAACTTACAAGCCTTTTATAAAGGTTACCTTATCAGGAAGTGGTACCATTTATATCTCATGACTTCCAATATGATGTGATTAAATGAAGACTCCTCAAACTTACACTTTCTCCCCCCTTTAAATGCAGGGACACAGGAGGAAGAACTGGAAGGTGCGACTGTTTGTGTTGCGTTCAGAGCCTTCTTACCTTCATTATTACGACCCTACCAAGGTGAGTGTACAGCTTGTGTTATGGAGGGCCCTGATTGAATCTAGAAGAAATCTAATACATGATTATTGACATCAGTAAATGCTTAAGTGAAGACAACATTGAACAGAGGAGATGCAAAACAAAACGGCTGTTTCCTTTACCTAAGCCTCAGGCTGGCTCTGACTCAGATGTCATCATTACTCAAAAATTAACTTCCACAAATCTGGCTCTGTCTTTTCCACTTCCTGTCTTACGTCACTCGTCAGGATGACATCAGCCCTGCTGGCGGCTTCTCACTGCGAGCTTGTCTGGTGTCTTCTCTGGACGATAACGGAGTTCCCTCAGGTGAGTCACTGTCTACGACGCCAGCGACCTCAGAAGCTGCTAAACAAAGTCGTTCAAGCAAATAATTACAAGCTGGGACGAGTAATTAGAAGAATGGTTTTGTTTTCTTTTTTTGACTGAGGTTTCATGTCTGCGAGGATAACGCTGCCTCCCTCTTAGCGATGAAGAATTTAGACAATGTATAGATACTTTTATTAAAGATTTCTATATATATTTCCTGTTACTTTCTTATTATTTTTTATTATAACAAAACTATCAGTGAACTGAGGATCTGCGTATCTACAGCTGGATATATCTTATTATTGTTGTCCAAAACTACATTTCTTCATTACAATGAACATGGGCATTGTAGTTTAATTTGAGTTAATCCCACATACAAAGTCCCAGAGCACCAAATCTGCAACTGAAATTGTCCCCAACAAATGTACCATTTACTCCTGTTAGAGTAATGTTTGCTCAAAATTTAAATGGACAGCAGTTTTAGGAAATTATTCTGCCTCGACACCACTCCTTCTGTTTTCATGTGAAAATCTCTAATCGCCGAAGAAGCGACTCTGGAGAAAATAAGACGTTATATTAATTTAAGGACTCATCTTTTGCTGCAGAAATGGAAGAACCCGCTGAAATCTCTGGGAGTTCAATATAATCTGGAGTTAAATGGATAACTGTGGACAAATGTTTGAATTTGGGACATTGGGCCTGAATCAGATCCAAATACACAATTACTGACTTCATTGATCATTTAATTTCATTGTACTTTCTTTTTTTATGTAAGTGCAGTGCCTCAATTTTATTTATGCTTTATTTTATTTTAATTTATTTACTTTTTTGTTTTATTCTATGGACCAGTCTTGTAATGCTAGTGGATCATCGTATCATGTTTTTTTTTTTGTTTGTTTTAATAAAATAAAAGTCTTAAAGTCTTGAGGGCCACAGACAGGGTAAGGGAAGGGAGGTCAGAAAGTATTGAGAGACAAGATTGAAATTGATTGAGATTGAAAAATACAGAATAACGCCAGAATTATACTTGTATTTTATGCATCTGATGAAATGTGAGCCATCTGTTAAGGTATTTAACACTAAAGTTACTGTTATTGTTGCACTGACTCCAGGGTTGTTCAGAGGTCTGGGTGAGTCACTTACGCTTAACGTCTTTTGTTCCCTCATGACTGGGTTGTACAGGTTTGGATAATTGGTCACCACAGCGTGACGTCAGGTTGCGTTTCTCCACAAGCTGATTCTGTTTCTGCTTGTCCACTGCAGGCCGCCACATTGAGTGGAATGAATGGAAAAACTTTATTGTGCCTATTGGGCATTATTGTGTTAAAACAGTTTCACTGATCCCAATTTCTTTCCTCCTCTGCAGGTGTCAAAGGCAACATTCAAGGCAACTTGTTTAAAATCATCACCCAGTCAGACACTCATTACTTCATGCAGGCGCCAACCCATCAGCAGAAGATGGACTGGATCGATGCGATCAGAGAGCAGACGTAGAGCAGCAAGTTACAGCTTCACTCCCAGCTTCTCACACAACTAGTTCATTTATTAGCTAGAAAGAAGGAAGATTTACACATTCCATGAATGTTTACTGTAGCAACGAACTGGGATCAGGCAATTTAAAGGAAAGTGTTGGTGGTCACAAAACATTTCATTTATCAACATTTATCTCTAAAATACCAGAGCTTCCTCTTTAATTATTCTGTATTTAAAAGTGAAAGGATTTAAAGGCTTTTTAAATCCCAGCAGCCATAGCAGTTTCTCTCGTAATCATTCAGTTTTTCATTTTTTTTTCATTATTAAACCATAAATCATGACTTTATTTTCCACATTGATTTTTTTTTTTCATGTTAACTCCAGAAACCAGTGTTAAATAGTACATTTACGCAAGTATAATTAAGTACAGTTTTTAGGTACTTGTACAGTAGTTTACTTGAGCATTTCCTGCTCCACTACAATTCAGAGATAAATGTTTTACTTTTCCGGGCAGTGATTGACAGCTGCGTTAGAGACTCCTCGGCAGTATTGATTTTTTCTGGTGTGTTTTTTCTTGGTGTGCATTACATTAGGAGCATTAAAACAAGACCTCTTGAAGAGTTATAAAAAGCCTTCGATTTAGTTTCCTCAAAAAAACAAAGGAAAAGGCTAAAAATCTTTAAATTTCAATCACAAAACTCTTAAATATGCATACATTATGGAGTTTCAGCCAGCACCATCAGACCTACCAAACACCATCACTGTGCTCGCTGTAGTAGCTTTGAAGCTCACCACCATATAGTGGGCAAGTGTTGATTTTACAGTTGCAAAAATGTGTATTAACTTATTTTCTCTGTCATTGGTTGATTGATCCGTCAATTTTCCTTCACTTATATGATTGGAAAGTATTGTTATATACTGCTGGGAAGCACTGGAAAAAAGTGATATGATAATAACTTGTTTTGTACATTAATACAGTATGACCATGAAACAGGCATTAAATTGTATTCCATGTGGCGTTAAAAAGGTCCTAAAAAGATTTAACTTGGTGAATGCTGCAGAAACCCTAAGAGGAATATTTTTTTTATTGTTTTACTAAAGTAAAGGATCTGACGCCACAAGGAAGTACAAGTAGAGACAAGACAGACCTTTGGAGGTATTTGTTACAGTGAAGTTTTAGTTGAGGCTGTCTGCTCCCGGCAGTCACAGACCGACACTCCCACTCAGCAAGCTGAGTCTTTGTCTTTATTATCTGAGTGAGTCAAACTGAGCTGGTGTTGGTTCACAGGCTTGTTCTACAGAAGTCATATAAGTGACACAATACCTCTGTGATACATGATATGATGATGTGGTACAGTAAATCCAAGTAGCAGTTACACGACCACAAAGCGGAAAACCACAAAATAAATAACAACAAAAGTGATTTATTGCCGTGAATACAAAAATGTTCACATAAAAAGTGCTCAGGGGTAAAATAAAAGCACATAAATCAGTGGGCATGACTAGCTTTTTAAAGCTGATGATGGTACAATAACAGAAAGCGTGACGTAACCTAATCCCTCCAGCTTTGGAGGCAAATTGAGAGGAGTGAAGTATTACTGGCATGCACTAATGTAGGCTAAATCGTTTGACATTATTACACCTGTTACAGTACGTAGTCGGCCACAGAACGACAATCGGTTGATTTCAGAAACATTCATCTTCATGCAGGCGCTCGTAAACGTAAGTGCTTTCAAAGGTTAACTCCAGAGAAACCAAAGACACACGTCTGAGATTTGGATGCACAAAGACACATGAGGCACTCCTTTTAGCAGTGACACATCATGTTTGTACAAATGTTCATTACAGTAAGGGAAAATATTTTTATAGCTTAGAGCACATTGGCTTCAGTTCAAATCACATTCTTCAGTTGTATTTAAGACATTGACGACTGTTACATTCAGTCATTATCTTCAAGTCCCCAAACAGGTAATCTAGTGAAGGCACTTAACACATGATTACGAGGCAGGTGTAACTTTGTCTCCCCGTCATGGGTTAATTTATTCACTCTAAAAGTAGCTCTATTCTAACGGTATGTGTTGTACACTGTCCCCAACATGAGAGGCTGCTGCTAGGCCACCTTGGTGAGCTGTAGGTCTCCGAAGACTCGTAAGGCAGTGAGGGAGGCGAGCGGGGAGAGCCGGTGGGTGAATCCACACAGAGGCTGGCCGTCCACCAAGATACGAAACTGCTGATGCTCACAGACTATCTCCATCTAACAGTCAGAGACAGTCAGAGGGGGTGTAGGGGGAAAGAGGGTGGTGCACATTTAAAGCTTTATGCACAACAGACACATTGTATTGGTCTAAATCGTAAACAGAGAAGTCACAGATTTGCCTGCAGAGCATGAAGAGTGATGAAAGTAAAAGTTTGTCGTAGGCCCTGAAAACATATTTCCTCAGTCTGTTTCTTATTATGAGTGAAGTGGTCCAACATGAACAGGGCTGCAGCTAAAGACTATTTCAGGGCCGACTCTAGCCTCGTTGGCGCCCGAGGTGAAATTTGAATTTGGAGCCCCCAGAACTCAGACCTTAGCCCTGTAAACCTCAACACACATCAAACATCACAATGATTAAAAATTAAGATTATTTTCATAAATAAGTGTATTCATTATAGTGTGAATAAACAATTGGTTGCTGTTATATTTGCATTAAAAGTGTTTACGATTTACACTTTAATAAGCGTGGCTAAAAAGATGAACATGTGTGAGAGTTGTCTTTCTTTTTAAATCTACTTGTTGCAGTCTAAAGATCATACAGAGATCAGAGTTTAGTTTATTATCAGGTTTATTAATCTGTGACCGTCACTGTCAGTCACTCTGGGCTGGCGTCACCGTGCCACCTTCAGTCTATGTACTCAAGCGTCAGAGATTAGAAACGTACCTTGAAGGATTCTCCCGGTGCAAAAGGAAAGTAGGAGAGGGTAGTTTCAGGTCGTCCCCACTTTCCTGCCAGGCGGGCGTTGCGTTGGACGGCCTTGTCCATGAAGCTCACCTTTAACTGAAGTCCCACATCGCCGTCTGTCTCCTCCTCCTGAGGCTGACTGGACAGAATCACCTCGATGCTGATCAAACACACGCCGGACATCAGAAGTTTACAACTGTACTAATAGTACCGAACTTAAATACAGATTTGAGGTTCTTGAGTATTTTCTTCTTATACCATACTCCACTACATTTATTTGAAAACTGTACTTTTTTGATTAATTTTTTCACAGAAAATTCATTGTCAACTATTTTGATAATAGTACTGAGTACTTTTACTTTGCATACATTAAGTACAATCCTGATTACTTACACACTTTTACGACAGCTTTCCCAGTGCAGGGCAGAGTATTTTTTACAGTGTGGCGTTAGTACTTCAGTAATGGATCTGCATACTTCCTCCTCCACTGCTGACATGTAGCCTTCCTGTCTGTCCGCCTTTCATTATTTTCTTCTAATTGAATCAGCTGATTGTAAACACACTGCATGTAGGCTGTTTGGAGAACAGTGACATTTTCTTTTTCTTTATCACAGATTATCTTGATAAATTTATTAAGAAAGGTGTTCATTTTTGCAGGAGAACGTAATAATTATTTACTCAAACACTGTACTCAAGTACAATTTTGAGGAATATGCACTTGACGTGATTATTTCCATTTTATGTTAATTTATACGTCTATTCCACTACATCTCAGAAGGAAATACTGTACTTTTTACTCCATTACAATACAGTACAACACTGAGGGGCCTTCTGCATGATAAATACTTTTAATTTTTACGTAATATTTTGCCAGTATGACCATGAAACAGGTATTAAACTGTACTCTATGTGGCATTAAAAAGGTCCTAAAAAGTCTTAGATTTAAATTGGTGACTGCTCTAGAAACCCTAAGTGGAATATGTTGTAGTATGGCATTATACTGTCATTGCTTCTATCATTTTACTTTACCTGTAAAAGAGTATTTTTGCACTGTGGTATCCCTGCTTTTACTTGATTTGAATACTTCTTCTTACAGAGATCATGTACACAGCTCTGTATTGGGCCCTGATTACATGCAAAGCTCAGATATTGTAAACACATTTTCTGTATAAATCTTGTATTTTGCAGGAAACTTTCTAATAATTTTGGGAGCAGGCATTGCATTATTTTAGTTTTTGGTCATTTGCAATTGATTTGAACCTGATTCCGACGACAAGCATGTTTTTGGCAGCACATTTTTGGTGACACTGATAGTAGGTTTGGTATCACAGTGACCTGACAACAAGCTCTGATTAACATTTAACCTGACTTTCATTCTTACAATTGGCTGAAGCTGGTTTACACACTCAATAAGTAAGAGAAATAAAATGAAAAGCTCTGCCATGTTACAGTCACTATTTTAGAAAATGATCCTTTTGAGAGCATTTGACCTTAAACCCCTCAGATTATTTGCATCTAAAAATAAGTTTCTTGACTTAAAACAAGCTCTGCCTCCTGGTTTATTTTTGCAAACTATGTTTGTTTTGTTTTTTTGTGCAGCCTAATTGTCATCTTTTACTGGAACTTTCCTGATGACTGACTGAGTAAATAACCAGCTGATGTTATCAACTAAAAAAAACTCCTGTGTGACTCAGATTTTCAGATTTCATGGGATTGTGCTGCTCTCCCACGCACATCAACATACTAACCTATAATTAGGAAACGCACAAAGATATTTTCCCAAAACTAGCTGGGTGGTTGGCACATGCACTCAAACACAGACAACAGCTGTCTATGAGCTTTGAAATTCAGTTTTATACTTATTTTATATGTTTTTGATATTTATGGCAAACTTAAATAGTCTGCCACGTCATGTGTGCAACAGTAGCCCTATATCAAAAATGTATAAACCGCTTTTTTATTACAAAACAGGTGTGCGCACTTACCTCTTGGGTTTTTTGTTAATAATTCCCATAACAACCAATTTCATTGAAGGCCGCAGCCCACCCTTTATCTCTCCGGTGTACTCCCCCTGTGAAACAATAGAGATGTTTAGAGATGAGCGGTCATACAGGATGAGGCCTACCGCTAAACACTTAGTTGATTATTATGGCATGGTGCGCATTTATCACGCAGCCTGCTGGTGTCTTTATCTGCGGTGATGAGCTGCAGCCTACAGTATGGCACCGATGGGAACAATAGCGTTATTGATCCACATCCTTAACAATCAGTGACTCAGCTGCTCTTCACTATTTCTTTCAGTAAACCGTACCGGAGTCAGATATAATGCTGCATAAACGTTGCCATGCATGCCGTAAATGCACCAAAATTACGCACAGCTACATACATTTTCTTTCTTGTCCTTTTCTTCCATTCCACTCAGGGCGTGATGCGGTGTGGAGGTTTCGAGCGGTGATGCCAACTGAGGACTGACTGACTCTGCCTCCAGCTGGCAAACCCCGCCTGTACCACGTTGTCATAGAGACAGGCTCCCAGTTTGGCCGAGGATTTGGGGGGTGGGGGATATATTACAGGCTGATTAGACTCATGTCAGGTCAGCACAAATAATCTGGATGAAAAGTTGGTTAAAGAATGTGTGAGTTCATCCTTTGTTGCATCCTAATGTTTTTCAGTATGCAGTGTGCTCACATCTCTGTGGTAAGGTTCACTGTAGTCCCCCTTAATAAGCAGCAACCTTCAACCTGGTGTTGCCTTCAAAGGCCACGGTTCTGCTCGTTCAATTGGGACCTCAATGGTACTCAAGAAAGTGCAATATTATCCTGTCTTTAGATCTTTTTTTTTGTCTTAATTGTACATTTAAGATCCTCTTTAATAATAATAATAATAATGATGATATCATTAAATGTAAAGTGGCTTTTATTGTCACATTGTAATGTACATGTCCCCACATATTGTACACAGCACAGTGAAATTTATTCTCTACGTTTAACCCATCCTAGTATTAGGATGCTACTATTACAGTACAGTGCCCGAGGGGCAGTTTGTGGTTCCGGTGCCTTGCTCACTTTGGCAGTGCCCAGGAGTTGAACTGGCACCTCTTCAGCTACTGGTCCATAGTCTGTACGTTGACTTGAACCAGCGACCCTCTCGTTCCCAAGCCAAGTCCCTACGGACTGAGGTACTGGCATAATGATGATATAATAATAATAACAACAATAACAACAACAACAGCCCTCGTTTGTAGAAATAAAGTGAAAAAGAAACTTGAGAAATCTCAGGTGGGGCCGAATTCAGACCCCCACATCCAAGTTTTTATTGTTATAATTTCATTAAATTAGACTTTATTTAAGAATATGCACTGTGTAAGTGTAATAGTTGAAATATAAATGGCATTAATAGTTTTACACAAGGGTACCTCTATAAAACAGGAGGAGACCCCTTAAGGTCATTAGTATTTTCGTTTATATTGCGCTTCAGTGGTGTGAGCAAATTTTCAATAAATCAAATTGCCATAAAATAACTGACGATGAACCTGGGGCCATGGAGCATTTACCTGTTTATAGGTCCATAATCCACCTCGGTCCACAGTCAGTGCTGCGTAACCAACAACTGTTGCAAAAAGAGGAAATTGCTCTGTTTTGTTGGCTGGACTACAGCATGAATCCCCATGGTTTATAGCACAAAAGACACAATAGTCATCCATGTTTTTCCAATCAAAAATCACAACAGATGATTTTCAACCACATCATGTGATCCTAATCAGCAGAGTTTGCTAAAATGTGATCCAAATGAGCCACGGGGCTTCTCATCTCATTTCACAAATGAACTGTCAACCTCTACAGCCAGGCTGCTTCTTTATTTTCCTTTATTAGGTTAAATAATATACAGATATTTCAGTGTTGTAACTTCTGGTTAGAACTCCTGTATTTCCGACAGCACCTGAAGGCAGCAGCAAAGGGAACGCCCACCTCGTGCTAACCTTTGACCAACCAGCGTTGGAGAATCAGCTGATTTTGTCACATGACCTTCGCTAACATGCACCTAGCCTCCTAGCATAATAGGAAAAGAGAAAGCAGCAGCTAGGAGTGTAAATAGTCCTCAATTTCAGGGGAAACAACATAAAGAAATGAGTAAGTTACTTTATTGAATACTTGCTATTTTTTAAATGATTTATATGTGTGCCTGCTGGCTGTTACGGAAGATAGCTAACTTAATGTTTCAGCTACAGCCAGTCAGCAAGATTTTTAGCTAATGCTAACGCTAGCTAGTGACATTAGGTAACGTTAGCTGTCAATCCTGAGAAGAGACGATCATTGACATTTAAAAGCCTATTTTAAACCCTGTGACTGAACACAGCAGTTCACTGGACTGAACCGCTTTGATTTCTGTCTCAACTTGCGTGCTTTGTTTGCACAGACAAGTAAAGGTACAGATGATAAGAAGTAATCATTTCACATCTGTGGGCACAGATCTTGCCTGTGACTGATGTGGTGTGTCATTGAAGATAATAAGCGTGGTTAATGGGTTGTAAACAAGCAAGTTAAATTCATTATCTTGGCTGGTTGTGTAACAAATTTACAAAGCGAATTATGATAAGAAAAAAATTAATTTGAATGTCTGAAATGAAAGTTAGGGGGTGATTACCAGTAATAAATCATGCTATTAACCAAAATATGAGTCAATTGGAAAAAATAAAACTTTGGCAATACTATACAAGATGAAGGAATACTTCATTATACACACACTATATTGTTCACTTATACTGCCATACATGACTTATTGCACAGAAGTAGTAGGAAATACATTTAAAACAATTGCAAATCCATTTTTGTATACTGCAAAACCCAATTTTAAGACATGTAAAAAAAAAAAAAAAAAGCTGCTTATCAAGAACCAACAAACCCACAGTTTCTTAAATGAAATGCTCTAAAAGTCAAAGACTAGATTTGTAGGTTTTCAGGAAGTAATCATTTACAGAGTAAAGATGAAATTACAACATGGCTGCAAGTTAGGAAATTTGTTTAAAATGAGAGTAAATCAGTATTATCTGAGTGGAGTTTGCCGGTTTAAGAAGCAATGGGTCAGGATAAAAATAAGGGGGTGAGTTTAGGCTGTATTACAACAAATTGTAGCTTCAGGCTACAACTATAGTCTAAAGAAATCTGCTATTTTGCATTGTTTTCCACTTTTCTGTTAGGAGTAATTATTATTATTGCTGTTTTCTTTTTTTTGTTTGTTTTATCCCAAATTGTTTGTGTGATTATTTGCAGACAGAGATACAGTTTTTATTTCAAACATATTTTATTGAATATATTGACTTTACAATCACTTAATATAAGCATTTCTTAGTTTTTTTTAATTTATAAATTCAGACAGTTTTTTCTTTCTGTTCCAGGTGAGGAAAACTCAAGCGTCCTCCTTGGCTGTATGGAAGTAAAGGTGCGTGTCCAGTTGTGACAGCTGAGCAGAGGTGAGTGTCCCAGTGAAGGTGGCCATGCATCCCTTCGGCTGTGAGGCTGAGACCTCCCTTCAGGACCTGTTTGAGTACTTCAAGAGGTGCCTGCGGCATGGAGAGTGGGAGCTGGCCAGCGCCTGCGTGCCACAGCTGGTTAACTCAACGGGAGGACTTTCAAAAAACCTACGAGACATAATCAAAGCTATTGTCTGCCATCCTTACAATTTAAAGTGAGTCATGTATCTACATGTTCACAATATTTTCTTTTTCTTTGTGTGTAAAAATGTGAGGTGTTAGATTAATCAAATGGTAAATGGACTTGCTTTTACAGTATATAGGGCTTTTATAGTCTTCCGACCACTCAGTGCTCTACCCTACATGTCAGCATTCACCCATTCACACACATTCATACACTGATAGCAGATGCTGCCATACAGGATCTAATCTAAATACTCATTCACACACCGATGGCTCAGCCTTTGGGAGAAATTTGGGGTTAAGTGTCTTGCTCAAGGAGCAGCCGGGGATTGAATCACCGACCTTCTGTTTGTGGACCACCTTGCGCTACCCTCTGAACCACAGCCACCCCAAATGTATTGCAGTATTGCTATTAGGTCTGTAAAAATCCCCAAACTTGACCCTTATAGTATATTTGTGTGCTATTTGTGCTGTGGATTTAATGACTGTGTTTTCTTTGCAGATGGGAGTCTGTGGGTAGTCCACACAAACTGGCTTGGTTTTGGCTTCAGGTTTTGGAGAAATGGACAGAAGAGCAGGTAACTGAAGAATCAAGCATTACAGCTTTCTCTACTGTAGTTATTTGACTTATGCTGCATTCAGGCAGATGGTAGATGGCAGATTGGATATCGTGTTAATGGAAGCGAGCAGGACGGTAAAATTAGGTGAAGCTGGCAGAGAATATCTGCAATGGTAACGGTAGACAGCATCGCCTTCCAAAGTTAATTTATTTTAACTTGTTGTCCTCTGTGGCACATAGCTCACATAGCTCCCTCACACTGGAGGAAGTTGTTTAAGTTGGTAATGGAATATTAAGAGAAAGCTGCATTTTTTTTAGCTGCATCCATTAATAGAATAATTACATAAAATAATAGACATTAAATCATTTTATTTTATATATTTTATTCCATTAGCATAGCAACATCATCATGCATGTTTGTTTTTCCTGTGCTGTTCAGAAGGTATTGTCCATCTACCTGCATTACTCTGAAACAACATGTTTAGTCACGTCATCCTCGAGCTGTATGTTGGTTATTTGAAACCATCTCACTTTGTGTTTACTTACAAAAGATGTTTCAACAAATCCTTGTTGGAACCAAAAAGATAATCTCTCTTTAATCTCTTAGATTAATCTCTCTTTTGAAATTGGGTGAAAAGGTTATATCATGAGTCAACTCTTGTTTACTGTCCACTTCAGGTTCCTCCCAGTATCAGAAGAGAGCTGGAGTTCCTGCTGCTCCTGGAAGAACTGGGCTCAGAGAGCATACCAGAGACTGCTCTCAAGGTTATTATTATTTTAGCATTTTACAACTGTCTACAGTTGATAGTGAAGTTGTAAAAACTAGATAAAAAACATTTTACCTTTAATTAAATTGAGACACAATTTTAGGTTCACACAGGCCAAGTGTGGCAACATGAACTTTATTTGTTTTGTTTTACATGTTGTGACTGCAGACTGAGATAAATTATCTTTCAGCAGGAGTTACACCAGGCCTTCTTGGACACACAGTCTGAGCAAAGAGCCTCAGAGGCTTCAAGGACAACAGATGCTGCTGTTGAGTCTTGCCTGCGAACGTTATTGGAGAAAAAGAAGCCCAGACTCGCCCAGTCTTTAGCACATTTCTTACAGGTAGAGTCAAATGTCTTTTAATTATAAAGCAACCTAAAATGTAAAATTAGAAATTGAGTATCTTTTACGTACATGTGTGCATATGAATTAATAAAACTGATGGCTCTGGATGTCAGAAAACATTAAACACATGATAGCTTGTTCTGGGTGTCTGAATACAAAATTAGCATCTGAAATGATTTAAACAGATCAAGTGAGTCTAAATATATGAGATTGTTTTCTGCCACAGTTGATTATATCAAATGTACGTCATATAAAATAAAAATAAAAAATGCTGTCTTGTTTTGTTTATTAAGTATATCGAAATTATTTTTACCATCATATACAGTGAATAGAAAGTCTACACCTCCCTGTTAAAATGCCAGGTTTTTGTGATAAATAAAAAAATGAGACCATGATAAATCATTTCAGAACGGCTTTTCTGCTTTTAATTTTGATTTTGATTTTTTTCCCCCCTAAAAGATTTTAATTTGTTTTGCAATTGAAGTGTACAAGTTATAGATCACATTAAAAGTGGAAAGTGATTTATTATGGTCTCATTTTTTTACTTCACAAAAATCTGGCAGTTTAACAGAGGCCACAGCCATCCTCTTTTTAATAGTTAAAATCAAATAATAGTTTGAGTGCATGTAAAGATTTTGCTCCATTTATCTTACTTTCCCATCTCCTGCAGGACCAGTCATGCACAGAAGACCAAACTCTGCAGCACACATTCATCCAACACCTGATGAAGGAACTGGGAAAGGTGGAGAGAAGGCTAGAGAAGGTGGAGGAGGTATACGCCGTGTTGTCTGTGATGCCGTGGAGCTCCCATAGAAGCGGCGGGCAGCTCGAGGCGCTGTGCGAAGCCCTGTGGGCGGCCAGAGACGGGCCCCTGAAAGAGGAGAGGATCCTGAGCTCGTTGCTTCGACCCCACTGCGACGCCCTCGTCTCTGCTTACTGCTCTGCTGCGTTGAGGCTTCAGAGGGATCATCTGCTGCGGAGCGCGCCTGATACACAAGGTAGTCTGAGTGTGTTCAGCTCTGATAATGAGCAGCTCATTTAAGAGGGTTTGCTTATGTCAAACTGGTTGTGGTGCCACCTAAACCTCTCTGTCCTTTTATTGAATTTATCAATAAAAGTTGGGCATCATTTAATGTTAGTAAATCTCTGAGGGTCATCAGGATTTCATCTATTACCACTATGATCTACTTTAACTAAAATTACAGATGTCAGTATGAATTCGTATGTTAATTAGTTTGACCGGACTGCTTTGTAAAACAACAGTTTATTTTCCTATGAATCAGTTCCTCCTCTGAGCTGTTTTAGCAGCCAGGTACTGATATATTTATGTAACCCGTGGTCTCTGGTTTTAAAGAGCAAATGTTGGCGTTACCTCATTTCCTCTTTTAATCACAGTTCTGCTTCTGTGGCTGCAAATGCAGGGTAACAACGTAACATGTGACAGCTTTTCTTGCTCCTCTGCAGTTTTGTTGTGGTTTATAGTTTAGTCTATATGTAGTGATGACATTATTCTTATTCAATTTGTGCTTTACTAATGACACAAATCATCTTATATCAAGGAAAAATGTAAAAAAAAAAAACATAACAAAAAAACCTGACACACTGTAATGTTCAGCAATGGTTTCCCCCTAACTGCCTCCCATAATATCTTATTTACAGAGTTTCTAAGAGGAAACAGTGGGAATGTTTTTGAACTATTGTATTCCCTTGCAATTAGGGCTGTCAGTCAATTAAAATATTTAATCGTGATTTATCGCAAATTAATTGCACATTTTTTATCCGTTCAGAATTTACCTTAAAGGGAGATTTGCCAAGTATTTGCTGATCTTATCAGCATGGGAGTGGGCTGCTTTATGCAGATGTGTTTGTACATATCTGTTATTGCAAATCAGTTAACAACACAACACAATGAAAACTATTGTCTGCATTTAGGTACTGCATTTAGCATGAAAGTATGCTCAAATCATAACACGTCAAACAGCTGTCAGTGTGTCAGTGTGCTGACTTGACTGTGACTTGATCTAAACTGAATGTGATTATCATAAAGTGGGGTGAAGGGGAGTCTCCTGGGTACCCAGAGAACCCATTTGCATTTATGGAGGCTAGAGGTCAAGGGACCCCTTGAAAATGGCCATGACAGTTTTTTCTCGACAAAATATTTCATGAAGTTTGGAGTGTTATTTCACGTCCTTCACAACAAGCCAGTATGACATGGTTGGATGATTCCTTTGGCTGCCTAGTGTCATATGATACCAGTGTCTTCACTAGCTTTATAACTGAGGCTGTTGCAAGCTAAAAATCACAAGTTGCATTAATGTGTTAAAGAAATGAATGGTGTTAAAACAAATTTGCGTTAATGTGTTATTTATCTTTGGCAGCCCACTTTAAATCTCTTTATTCATTTTGACAATCAACATATATCAGGTATAGGCAGTTTGAGGATATGTGCTTTTTTAAAACCCAATTTGCCCGCCCACTCACTTCCCTCCAATATCCATCCAGTGACAAGAATTAAGAATAACCATAAGAAATAGCCAATCTTCTCACTGATTGTGTTGTTGGCTTATGTAGGTCATACAGAAGCATCAGTATTAAATTGAGACTGTTTCATAACCAGTTAAAAACACCTTGTAGTAACTTTAAATAATAGCCTGTTATGGATTGTCATACTTAAGCTTGTTCCCACTGTTTCCATATCCCCCTCATAGTGGACCTTCCTGAAGCAGAGAAGCTGGCCCTCAGTTTATGTTGCCACAAGGATCGTCCATCCATCTGGAGGACCATTTATTTTGAGTGCCTTAGTAGTGGAAAGCACTTCCTCGAGCAGGTCTTGGTAAGTAAACTATAGGGAAATTAGCAAAACTAGTTCTGAAACCAGATTTAGAGTGAACACAGTCTTCTTTCAGCAGCATCATGACTCTGTATTTCTCATGATCAGTATTGACAGTCAAGTAAAGTTGGTTAGCAATCATGTGATGAAATTCAATAATGTAACAAGATGGTTTCCTTCCTGTAGGTTACTGCACTTGACCTGATTAAACACGAGGAGTTTTCTCAGCTGAGAGATTTACTGAAGTTGGAGTTCCAGCCGTTGTCTCGCCTGCTGTTGCTCCTGGGATGGACTCAGTGTCGCAGTCTGAGCTCGGCTCAAACGCTGCTCAGCATCCTTCACCGAGAGCAGGTCAGACATCTGCTCCTACGTCCAGCTCTCCAGATATTTTGCAGCTATTAAGACTCATTTGCTGATACAGTCTTTACCTTCTTTTTTAGGCTCCAGCCAATGACTCTGTTCTCCAGGAGTTTTCCGATCTTTTGTCCTCTCAGCTTGGAATACTTGAATGGTGTAAAAACAACAATCCGTGAGCGTGTGCTTTTTTTCTTTTTGAAGTTTGACTGGCATTTAATTGGGCACGCTCCCAGCTTGGAGAATCCGACAGGAGATCCAGCACAGGAGCAAAGCAATGTACTGCTGTGGACGGGGACGGCAGCAAAAAAATATGTGTATCAGTTTAAGTGTACTCTATATTTAAAATATTGTCACCGCTTTACCTTGCCGCCAGACAGCCCTTTCCGCCAGGGAACTGAAGCAGTTGTATCCATCTCTGCTCTCATCAAAGACACCAGACTCCATTGAGAAAAAAACTGTGATTTTACCTCACAGAACAAAGGAGTTGGTAGACTAACCAGAGTCACATAATAACACAAACAAACTAATCGATGGAGGCAGTGGTAGACCGGCACCTTCGCTTTGGCAAGAGCATAGGTAATGGCTTCAGCTTCCCATTGGAAACACAGACTGTATAGCTGTCTCACGGCAGGGTAAACCAGCAAAATGTTCTAAATATAGCGCACACTTGAACTGATATTTATTTTTTTAGGTGGGCTTTTCTTTAAATGGCTAAAATATGTTTTATTGCTGCCACATCCACATCACTGCATTGCTTTACTCCGTGTCAGTAACTCTTGTTTTCTTCTCTAAACTGGGGGCGTACCGAGACTGTCATCCACTGTTTGTAATACACTGACTATGGATAAGTACCTCATATAACCTCACTTCAAAACACCTGAACTATCCCTTTAATCATTATTTGTTTTTAATATTGACTTCTTTTGTAATTGTTTCTGTGCAGAGGAATTTCCACGGAGGCTTTGGTGGCCCAGCTGCACACTCTGGACAATCACTCTGCCCTCTATATTCTGCATTCCCTGACTCCCTTGGCTCAGTTTGAGGAGCGTAAGATACTGGATCTGCTGCAGCAACTGCCAACTTCACCCGGAACAGGTTGGCATCTTTACCATCCTTTCCCTAGTTGTTTGTTTACTGGAGTCTGAAATTAGTTTTGGGATTAATTACCAAAACAATAACACACTTTTTCCCCCTGCAGAGGACACTGAGGTCGTCAGTAATATCAGTTCTGGTGTGCAAAGGAATATAGTTTTGTTCCAGGGGTTCTGTGCCATGAAGTATGCCATCTACGCTCTCTGTGTAAATGCACATAAAAACTCGAATTGCACCGAGTGTGAGTTGATGCAACAGCAGCAGCAGCACCAGCTCTCTGAAGCAGAAATGGGCCAAATCCAAACCTCCACCTCCTCAGAAGGTACGAAGGCTGTCTTTCTTTTCTGTGGTGAAGTTTCAGTTTGATGACAGATGATAGAAATGTTTCCTGTCTGCTCGTTTTAGCTGATTATAATCTTGCTCACAAAAAGTAGACGTTAATGTCATGGGTAGCCTGTTTTAATATATGACATTTGTACTTGGTTTTGGTAGTGCTGAACCATACCACTGACTTAAAAAAACAAAGAAGTATAATATATTGAAAAAAATCTAGTAACATGTAAATAAGTAAATGCTTGTATTTGTCAGATGGAAATATCATAAATATTTTTAAAATAACATGCCATTAAAACATACAGTAACATAAAAATAATTGTTAGTTGCAGTCCGAGACTTTTACACTTGTTCCCACATAACCTCTGGATTGTGCTTTAATACTACAAGAAGAATCTTGCTGTCTTTGTTTATTGATCTTTTCTTTTACAGCTCTGAAGGATACTCTGACCTTGGTCTTCTCTGTTTGTGTTTTCCAGGTTGCCATTTGCTGTTCCAGCACTACCTGTCAGAGTGTCAGCTCTACCTGGAGGCCGTTCCCGCCATGTTCCGCCTGGAGCTCCTCGAGAACATCTTCTCCCTTCTCTTCCTGTCCACCACTGACTTTGCCCAGCAGATCCAGAAAGACACAAACGGGAACCAGAACCCTGGGAACGCCACTCAGTCAGAATCAGAGACAAGAAACACAGGTGTAGAACTGGGAACCAAAGCAAAGTCGGATGAGACTGAGTTCAGCAGGAAAGGGAAAGAGAAGCTGCGTTCAAGTCACCTGGAGCTGGGACACTTTATCCAGGGCTGCAGGGGGTTTCTGGCCGACGTGACGGCCATGGCGGGTTTTCTGAAGCTGTTGAAAGAAGGCTTAGAGGGAATGTGTGTGGTGGGCCAGCAGGAGGGCCAGGAGGCGGGAAGAGCGCTGCCTCGAGAGGCCGAGGCAGCGGAGAACCTCGGCTGCTCAGTGACGGCGGAGACATTCGGGGCTCGCCTGCAGAGGCTGTCCAAACGTACTGCAGAGGCTCAGTGGAGGTTGCAGATCATCACCAGCAATCAGGGCAGTGGCAGTGGTGAGATGGACACGATATTTCTTTAGCTTTACCTTTAGTTTTTTGATTTACCTCAACTACATAAACAATTTCACTGTTGGCTCACCTTTTTATCTTATACTGTATGTATCTGTGTGTTCATGTTTATGTTTGCATTTGTGGTGGATGAGTTCAGACAGAATTGTGGCATTAAATGTTTAAATTTTGATGGTAAATTCACATGTAGGTTCAGAAAGTCCTCCCCAGATGTCAGCGGTCAGCGGTGCCGTCACTTCTCTGGGACGCAGCAAGAGCTCGAGCCTGAGGAGACGGAAGAGACCAGGGAGACACGCTACCGAGAGACAAACCTCAGTGGAGAAACACAATGGAGAAGTTAGCACGAGTGCATCAGGTGAGGCATAACTGACAGACTGTCCTTTACATACAGTATGTAAATGCACTTATTGGGGCTGTCAGAGCTACTTTTATATTTTCCTCCAATTATTCATTTTTGTTTTACAGAACAAACCCGAGATCACAAATTATAATTATGAAGCGAAAATATGTGTGCTTGCTTTCATCTTTCTTGAGAAAAGTTTTGGATTTTTGGATTAAAGATGAGTTTTTTTAGTCAATCCACTCCATCCAGTGGTGGACTGTAACTAAGTACATTTACTCAACTACTGTACTTAAGTTCAAATTTGAGGTACTTGTACTTTACTTATTTTTCTTCTCCTGACACTTTATATGTGCACTCAATACAATTCAAAGGTAACATAACTGTACTTTTTAAGATTTTTGCACACAAAACATGAAAATGTAAGTCAATTAATCGATTGACATAAAATCAATTAGCCATTATTTTGATAATCATTTAGTAATTTTTCATGCATTTCATGGTCCCAGCTTCTCAAATGTGAGGATTTGTAACTTTTCCTTTTTAGTGTTTCAGTCATTTTGAATTTATTTTTACGAATTTATCACCATTTTCTGAATGTTTGCAAAGCAGACTGTCAACTGTTTAATGGAGAAAACAGATTAGCAGATGTGTTTTCATAATGAAATAGTCATTAGTCGCAGTCCTTTACATAATAGTTCAAAATTACCTCCACCTCAACCAACTACAACAGTAAAAGCCTGCTTTTAAGTTAATGCATATAATGATAATGATAATAATGTTATAATAATCTAATGATATAATATAGACTAGTGTAACAGTCACAGGGGACACTCTTATGTATTGAGTACTTTTAATTTGAATACTTTTAAGTATTTGTTCTATTATTCTTCTTGCATGTAATATTTTCAATGCAGGACTTCCACTTACAGAGGATTTTTACCGTGTGGTATTAATTAGTATTTGCACTTTAATGGATGTGAATACTTCCTTCACCTCTGGCTTCATCCAAATGACTCCAATCCAGGATGACATTTATTATTCTTGTGGATTTATTTGTCAGATGGTGGAGGAGGGCCAGGTTTTGTGGAGTTGGAGGTTTGTCCATGCGGGGGTCCCCACAGCTGGCTGGTCCCCGCCATGTTGTCCCCTCCAGAGTCTCTACTCATGTCCTGCATCCGTCGAGGGAACTTCATGGAGGCGCATCAGGTTTGTGTGGAAAGCTGGACTCATTTCTTTTTTTTTTAGCATCTTAAAAGTTAATGTTCCTCATTTTGATACACGAAGTACAACTAAGACTGCTGCTGCCACTATGATATTACGGCGTTCTTATGCTTACTACCAATATCTTTACTTCAACAGCTACTTCTAATTATGAAAAAGTTTTCTTTTAGAGAGTACTTAGCTCAGTCGTGAGTATTTCTCCTCTGCAGGTGTCTCTGGTGTTTGATCTGGAGGCGTCCACCTGCTGTGGGGAGCTGGTGTTCATGGAGCGCTACAAAGAAGTCCTGGTGGAGCTGGGACGGGTGGAGCAGAAGATGGAGAGCCAGTCTATGTCTTCATCTTCGTCCTCCTCAGAGGGTTTGGGGTCAGTAGCTCTGTCAGCCACAGGGAGGAGTCGACTGGGTAGCAGCGGGCGATCAACCCTGCAGGCCATTGGAAGTGCTGCTGCTGCAGGTTCAGATTTACTTATATTCATATGTATTATGTGCTCTGTTGTTTTTACATTTTCAATGTTTTTATTGCCGCTAACTATATTTGTAATATACAGTAGATAACTCAGGATCTGACCTGTGTATGCGTTGTTCCCTGCAGGTGTGGCTTTCTACTCCATCTCAGACATAGCAGACCGTCTCCTCAGCACCCCGGCTCACCCGATGTCCTCACTGGAGGACGGCTACTGGCTGAGTCGCTGCACTTCAGACCCCTCTGGCCTCCTCTACACGCTACTGGAGGAGCTCAGCCCAGCAGCCATGGCTGCCTTTGACCTGGCCTGCTGCCACTGTCAGCTCTGGAAGACGTCCCGACAGCTGCTGGACACCGCAGAGCGCCGACTCAACAGCAGCCTGGAGGCTCAAGGTATGCAACCTAAACTGTAGATGGTGCAGGTTATAGAACAGATGTATTCGACCATTGAGATTTAAACACCAACTACAGTGTCATCTGTGTATTAGCATTTCTGCACAAGTATTAATTTTGATTTTCGTCTTTATTCCCTGTATGCCTATCCAGGAGTGAGAGTTGACCCTAAGGTTCCCCATTCTGAGGGCATCTGTGGATTTCCTATGGTATTACAGCAGATCAGCAAGATCCTGAATCATTCTGCCACTAATAAGAGCACTGTCAAAACAGGTGAATAAAAATACTCAAATATTTCCATTATGGGAATAAGAAAAAGTGTATTAACATGGATGTTAAAGGCGCTTTCACAAGCCAAGGTCCGTTTGGCTAGTCCGAATCAGAGTGAAATTGATAATTTATCGTTTTCTATTTAGTCTGGTTCAAATTTACAGTGCACAAATTAAAGCAGACCAAATAGAAACTAAAGAGGAGCGACTGTATCTTTTTCATCTTGAGAGCTGCCACTTCTATGCAGGGAATGTTTGTTATATTTATTTTTTCATATTATGTTTTAACTTTGACACGACACTAATCTAACGTTATTGTGTGCTTGAATCCCTTCTCCAAATTATCTCGAATGACTTTATAAACGTCACTATTTTTGTGGACTTTAGCATATTCTGTGTGTTCTCTTCGGCCCAGATGTCAAGCAAGTCAGTTCTCCCATGTTAGCCTGTTGTTTACCTGTGTCCATGTCAACAAATGCCTGCGCAGGCAGCCTGTGTTTTGGTTCTCTTGGAAACAGTCCGAGATCAACTCTTGCAAGTAGTTTAGGACCGTTTATTTTGGTTCGCACCAGAGTAGGATTACTATGTTCACAGCTGCCCAAACAAACCGCATGACAGTTTGATTCAAACAGAATAAATGTTGGCTTTTGAAAGCGCTCCAATAATGGAAATAGTCAATCACTCACTGACCTGCAGACAAATAGCTTTCCTGACCAGAGATTTAATATGAAAAATGAAGCAAATGTGCAGAATAGTTTCTTTGTTACAGATCAACTCTTGTTCACAGAAGCTGTTGGGGAAGACCAAGTGTTCGCCAGCCCGTTTGGTTGTTGCATCCAGGAAGTGCTCTTGTGTTGCTACCCAACACTGAGTGAAGAGTATATCACTGCTCGCCTCAGTCTAGCTCAGCGTTTGGAGACCACTCTGCACATCCTGAGCACTGCTACAGATGGCACAGGTCAGCATGGCAACCATGAATTTTCAGATGCAATATTTATATTCTGTTTTGGTTGTCAAATGTTGAACTATACAGTGAATCTAAATAAGACAATCAAGGGTTTTTCCAAACGCATTGATGTCTTGGAGCTCTCTCGTATGTTTACCAAGAATTTATGAGGATTGTTTTGTAATGTCAGATAAAATTTGGATAACTTCAAAATATCAGAAGAAAATTTGTAACATGATTGAAGAGCTGTACCACCTGTAGTGTTTTTATGAGAGTCTGTGTGTTACCTCTTGTTTTAACAGAGGGCATTGTGGGTAGCGCTCTCCTAGCACAGCTGGTTGAACAGGCCGGTCTGAAGCAGTCCGAGCTGGATGCCCACCCTGTGCGCTCCAGCATGAAGCAGCTGCTCCGTTCGCTGGATCAGCTCTGCCCCTTTGAGCCAGACGGAGATCTCGGCAGACCAGATTATGTGCGCAGTTTCCTCGACTATGTTAACACATTAGCATCTGTGTTAGTGCGCAGCCTTGGCTCAGAAGGTAAAATAATTTGTCATTGAGGAGAGATGATGTGGGAAAATCTAAACACAAAAGTATTAGTTTTTAGATTTTTCGGTCTTGTGCATTCGGCAACAGTAACTTTTAACAGCAGCTCTTAAAACTTTAAGTAGTTTAAGCGCATGGTGCTGTTTTATTTAAAAATTCTTTCTGCTTTCAGACCTCACTATATCAGTCACAATGCTCACTTCGCCACCTATATTATCCCAGCTAGTACTGGTATAAGTTCACTTTTATTCCAAACTCTCTTGCTGTTTCTCTTAGACCAGAGCAGTGGTGTGAAGCTTGGGAATCCACTGCTGGTGTTGCTTCAAACCCCTTTTCAGCTTCTCTCCCACCTGCTGTTTGACAGACAGGTTTCTCCGGACAGGTACGCACAATCAGTGTGAACAGGTTGAGAACATTTCTTAGTTAATAGTAAATGTAAACATTCCAAATGTGTTCCTGTTTATTTTCTGCTGCAGTGTTTGTGAATGGCATCAGCTGGCAGGAAGTAAACATGGACTTAAGTCGTTGCCTAGTGCTATAATGAAATTCTGTTGAAACTGTGTACACATAAGCCTGCAGTTTGCAGGTTGTGTTATACTTCAATTTGTTACTCATGATGAGGCCTTTATCGATCGATCAGTCAGTCAATCAATCAAATTTTATATATACAGCACATTTCATACGACAGCCGAAGACTCAATGTGCTTCAAATAAAAACAAAAAGCAGGCAAAGATCATATATGACAACAACATATAAAATGATAACATACTGTATATGCTAAGAAGGTATTGCATACACTTATCGACCATAACATTATGACCACTGACAGGTGAAATGAATACATTGATTATCCTGTTACAATAGTACCTGGCAGTGGGTGAGATGTATTAGTGTGAAAAATGAAAAATTTGTCCTTGAAGTTGATTTGCATCATAGTTTGTTGCATATGGGGCTGCGTAGCTGCAGACCGGTCAGGGTGCCCATGCTGACTCATGTCCACCGCCAAAAGCATCAACAATGTGCATGTGAGTATCAGAACTGGAGCACGGAGCAATGGAAGAAGGTGGCCTGGTCTCATGAATCGCGTTTTCTTTTACATCATGTGGATGGCCGGGTGCGAGTGCCTCCCTTACTTGGACATGACACCAGGATGCACTATGGGAAGGCAAGCTGACTCTCCAGATCTCAATCCAATCGAGAATCTGTGGGAGGTGCTGGACCTCCTCAATAGTAGGCAGGTGGTCATAATGTTATGGCTGATTGGTATATATAAAACATGTAAGATAAAAACACAAGATAAGAGAGTATTACAGTAAAAGGGGAATAAAATAAGGTGTTATTATTAAAACTGGAATAATAATAACACTGATTCTAAAATTAAAGTTTTATCATTAACCACACACTAAGCACAACTAAAAGACTGCAGAAAAAGATATGTTTTGAGTTTGACTTTAAAAGAAGACGCTGTTGTAGCAGGCCTTAGTTTATGTGGCATTGAACTCTAGAGAGTAGGACCTTAATGACTTTATTTGTGGTATAGTGCGGAGACCTTTACTTGATCTAAGGGATCTGTCCATGTGTATTCAGTGAGCATGTAAACAACGCAGGAGGGAGCTAAGCATTACCTTTGAATATTACCCCCCTCCCCCGGCTATGTCATTTATTTATTTTTTTTTTTTACCTACAATGGCGCCATCGTACCTTGGACTGGGGTGGACATTTTCACTATTTTCTGACATGTTTGACAAAACAATTAATCGATTAATCGAGAAAATAATCAGTGGATTAACCAGTAATAATTATAATCGTTAGTTGCAGCCCTAGTTTCAGCTTCAATATTACCTTTGGACTGACACCAAACCATTCAGTGATGATGGTGTGAAAGAGGAGATGTACAACAAAGGGGAAAAATAAGATAAAACTAGGTGGATAAAACTTTTTTGAGTGGTGTGAAGGCAGCCATTTTTGTTCCTATTTCATGTCCTGTTGTATCTCTAGAGTGCTGGCCTTGCTGCAGCAGGAAGGTCTGCGACTGAGCGTCCAGCAGGTGATTGTCCAGCGATGCTGTGAGACTCTACCAGTGTGGATCTCTTGTCCAGGTGATGACAGAGACTCCAGTCAGGCCAAGAAAGATGACGGAGCTTTTGGTGTTGCCAGTTTGTCCGTCCTGCTCCAGCAGCATGCTCAGGAGCACATGTCAACTCTGGGAATCTCAGAGCCTCAGTCTGAAGCTAGCTCTGAGTCTGAGGCCTCAGTGGATGATCAGACCCCTACACCCACCAACCTCTCCACCTCGCCACCATCTCATTCATCCTCCTCCTCCCCCTCTTCCTCAAGTTCTTTCCTTCTCACACCGTCAGCCCTGTCTTTCCTAAAGTCTTGCTCGCCATTACTGGCCACACTGGCGTGTCTGAGCGCCTGCAAAGGAGAAGCTGCCCGCACACAATCCTCAGGATGGTCTGGCTATTTCCGCAGCAGCCGCAAAGAGGTCGTCCTAGATGGAGAGCAGATTTCTCGTGAAGCAGATAACCTCCTGAAGGAGTTCCCTATTCTTCGGGCTTACCTTCACACCATGGCTGAACCGTTGCTGGGCACCCTGTTGAGTGAGGGCGAGGAGGGTTCTGCTGGACTTGGGGCGGTTGTTTGTGGGAAACCCCTTGTCAGTCTCCTGCTGTCTGGGCCTCAAGAAGGAGTCGCCCAGGCCGCGGCTGCTGAGGCCTTCCAGAAGGCTCTGTCCTCCAGAGACGTGAGCCGAGCTCTCAGTCTGCTGGAGCTGTACGGGCAAGGCTGCAGCCAGGAGGGGGCGCTACGAGACCGTCTGCTCGCCTGCGCTGCACTAGAAGGTAAGAAATGATGGTCAGTGCATTTTAACAAAGATAAGATAAGATAAGATAAGATATTCCTTTATTAGTCCCACAGTGGGGAAATTTACCCATTACAGCAGCAAGTGGATAGTGCAATAGAAGACAAGCATTGATTTAAAAACAATATTCATACAAATAAAAAATAATAATTTAGTATATACATAATAGAAAAAGAAAAGAAAAATAAAGAAAAATAAAAATAAAGCCAGAAGTATGTCCATTTATATCAATAAATAATTGTCCAGTTCCTATAATTCAAGCAGATGACATAGTCGCACATGAGTCCTTATTGCACGTATGTCCAGTGAGTTTGTTGTGAATGTGTATGTGTTTGTGGTCTACTGGGAGCAGTGCTGGTTGTGGAGTCTAACAGCTGCAGGCAGGAAGGACCTTCTGTAACGCTCCTTCGTACACTTAGGGTGTAGCAGCCTGTCACTGAAGGAGCTCTCCAGAGCTCTGATGGTGTCTCTCATGGGGTGGGAGTCCTTCTCCATCATGGATGACAGCTTAGCCATCATCCTCCTCTCTCCCACCACCTGCACTGTGTCCAGAGAGCATCCCAGGACAGAGCTGGCCCTTTTGATAATCTTATCCAGCCTCTTCCTGTCTGCAGCTGTGATGCTGCTGCCCCAGCAAACCACTCCATAAAATATGGCTGATGCCACAACAGTGTCATAAAATGTTTTCAGGAGTGTCCCCTGCACTCCAAAAGACCTCAGTCTCCTGAGCAGATACAGTCTGCTCTGGCCTTTTTTATGGAGTTCAGAGGAATTTGTAGTCCAGTCCAGTTTATTGTTCAGGTGAACACCCAGGTATTTATAAGATGTCACCATCTCAATGTCTGATCCCTGGATGTTCACCGGTGTTGGAGGGGGATGAGTTTGCCTGCGGAAATCCACCACCAGCTCTTTAGTTTTCCCCGCGTTGATCTGGAGGTGGTTCCTCAGGCACCAGACCAAAGGACAGTATATGGAAGTTCATGGGATGGTTTTAGTGATACTTTGTGATCTAACCTAATAAATGCTGAGGTGACATTAGTTTTATAGAAAACATAGGGTTTTGTTGTTTTTCAATACTTTATTGTGAAAGTTGTATACAGTTGCTACATAGGGCATACCAGTTTTTCATTACAAAATTGCAGTAAACAAAAAGTAATTTTCACAGAAAAATAACAATAGTAGGTGTTCTATGAATGATTGATGAAGATATCTTGTATTCTTGAAAAATGTGATGGGCAACAGTCACTCAGTCATAAGAAAATCATCAGATTAATTAATCAGTAATGAGAATAATAATTAGTTGCTTTTTAAAAAAAACTTTTCTCAGCCATGATGATCTCCTGAGATCGAAATCTCCTTTTCAATAGAGTCCTGGATAGAACGGCATCACAATTATGTAAAAATATATATTTTTATTTATATTATAAAATATTTTAACATACTTTGACACAAGGAAAAAAAGAGGGAGCCACTGAATGCACAAAGGTGAGAAAGAGTCTGTTTCCCCTCTGTTTTTACTTACTTGCCTAAAATCAAATTGCCTTGATTAATAAAGCTGTATTGAATTGAAAGCTTCAGATGTTGCTGCTGCTTGTCCAAGCCTTTTTTGTGTTCTTCATATTAAGTGCCTGAAGCTGTGAATGTTTTGAGCAGATAACTGTTTTTCACTTTTCTGCATTCAACACATATTTGCTCTCACTGATGTATTCTGGAAGTGCTCTTCTTCCAGTGCTGCTTCTTCTTCTCTTCAGTACTTCTTCCTTCTTACAGCTTATGCAGTTATTTTACCGTTGTTTTAAATGTAACTAAGGTGTTTGTTTATGTGTTTGCTCAGATGGAGATGAAGGTATCGGTCAGCTATTCCGCGTACAAGATGCTAACCTGCGGGCGCGAGTTGCCCTCCAGGCTCTGGAGCGCTGGCGTCTGTCTGCCTGCCTGGAGCTGCTCGAGTTCTGCCTCAACGACCCGAGCACAGAGACCTCGCTGCGAACAGAGTTAGACCTCAAGAAGAAAGAACTGGACATATATCACTGGGTAATTTATAGAGCTGAACTGAGTTATTTTTAATCTACAGAGAAATTTTTACATTATTGGAAACTGGTCATGCAAGCATTCAAACCTATTAAAATGACAGAAAGAGAGTCATTGTTGATATCAAAACTCAGAAATATTACACCTGTCTTTGTAATCAGGTTCACAGTGAGGTTGTGTAACTATCAGTACTTATTTTAGCTGCCTTTATTCATGATTGGCATCACTTCATGGCTTCACACATATTTTTCATGTCAAGCTTTGACATAGTTTTGGCAGCATCACTATAAACTATATTCTTCAGTGGCACAATTTGATTTTACATTGGGACACACCAAACATTTTCTTCTTCTCTTGTCCCAGATGTTGGATTTAAAGCCTCCGTTGCCATGGGCTACTTGGCAGGAGCTGAGGACGGCGTCTAAGACAAACTCTGAGTCCATGTTGTCCATGATAGTGGAGGCTAAAGTAAGTAAAGGGCACACCTGGAGCAGTTTATGTAAACAGTTACACGTTGTTTAACAAAAACTTAACAGGTCTTAATCTCTAAAACATCCTCAGTGATCTCTAAAACTATGGAACGTTGAGCATCCATATTTGTTTGTCTGTATAATAAGATTATGATATCCTCTTTTTTTTTCCACAGGAGTTTGTGCTTTGTGCCCGGTGGGTTGAACTCTATCCAGTATCTGACCAGCTGAGACTGCAGCTACAGACTCAGCATTTGCTTCATCTGCTGGAGAAGGGACAGACGGATGAGGCTTTCCAGGTCAGCCATGCTTAACTTCCAGTCAACTTTAGATTGAAATCCATTTTAGGCTGTAAATATCATTGGTAAATTTGTTAGAAAATATGTCATGGATCGCTAATTTGATCCTGACTTCTAATTATCTTTACCGTCCTATATTGTGTACTCCAACAAAATAAAATCTGCCCTACTGGCTCACACATTTCCAATAAGGATGTCTTCCACTATTCCACCGTTGTCTTCCAGCAACACGTCACCTCGCCAGATTTTACAACAAGACTTGAAACTCTTTCCATAATGTCAGACACTTATAATAACAGTCAGAGCCTGTCATGGCAAAAACAAGACCTTTTAGTAGACGGAAATAACAGTAACTAACTAACTAACTAACGGTAAATTACGCCAGCTTGCCCCAGTAGAGCCATATTACAGCTGCCATCTACTGCACTCTCCCTTAATACTGGACCAGTTTCAGAAATTGTTGTCTCTATTAGTCAGAGACTAAAACATGGGAGAATAGGGCTTAAAATACCAAATTTACCCTGTAACAGGCATATGCTTACAATGTACTCTGTTGTTGCCTTGAAAAACAAATCACCCTCTTCAACTTTTCTTAGTTATTGTTTCTCTCCCTTTTTGTTAATTTTCTTCAACCCTTACTCATTTCTTTTAGTTGTTGGAGGGCCTGTCAGACTTTGTGGTTGGCCTAGACGTTTGTGAGCGTGCTCTGGACCGCCGACCCGGATTGGCTGCCTGTCACTTCCTGGCTGACTACCTCACTGTGCATTTCCAGAGGCAAGTGTCTCCAGCACGTCGACGTCACATCCACGCCCTCCACCTGGGCTCCAAGGTTTGTAAATGTGAAGCGGTGCACTGATACAGTATATACAGCTTATGTGACACTGCAAACTGTAAATGCCTGTTTCCATTTTTTTATTTATTTTTTTATGAATCCTACAAGCGCTTTATTTATTTATTTTTTATTTATTTATTTATTTATTTATTTTCACTGATCTAGACAAAACTTAGTTCCTTTGCTGAGATTGTGATAAATACAAATGCAGATCCAACTGTTTTGATTGCATAAAAAAAATCAAATTTTTACTCAGATGTTAAGCATATGGTAGTGTGTTCATTATACTTTTTATACATATTTTCTTGAAAATAAGATTTTTAAAAATCGCCATATATGTCCTTGCTTATAATATCACAATATATTGAATCATAACCTCTGTATCATGATACCTATCATATTGCTTGATTCTTGCAAATACCAAACAGTATAAAAAGCAAAGAGACAAAACCAATGTTTTTAGCACCATCTAGCGCTGCTGCCATTTTGGACTGAAATCACCAATAAGTCTGTAGCCATGAATGTGTAAAGAGACGTCTGTAAATCAACTTCCTAGTGCAAACACTTAAATAGCCCTTATTTAAATCAATATTTCCTAAAAGTAGTAAAATCCACTAATTTACCCATTTGCAAACATGCATTTTTGCCGATGTCCATTAAACTTCTGAACAACGTGTAGTATAAAGCTATCATAAGGACAGCAAAATGCACAGGGAGAGTGCAATGTGTTAAGACAGCTTAATATTTGCCACAAATGCAATGTAAAGGAAGTGCAACAGGTGACAAAAGTCATAATGCAATGCGTTATACAGGGACAGTGCAACATGTTCAAACAGTACAATATGCTAAATAGGGACAGTGTGTCATGGCAGAAAATCATAAAACTATCTGTCACTGGTTCTTTTTCTCAAGACGATTCTTCAAAGAAGTTAGGAAACATGAGTCTGGTGATAATGCATAAATGAAAAGGTTTATTTCCCAAGTTGCAACAGAGGAAAGAGAGCAGGTCTACAGAGTCCGAGGAGAGGACACAGCAGAACTGAACTGAAAACAGAACAGTCATGATGGATTTAAACACATAGATAGTTGAGTTACCCTGGGTAACCCTGGGTGGCAAAATGGATGCCACAGAGGGTGGAGCTATTGTTAAAGCAAATTATATAATTAACAAAATATCAGAAAAACAATGATTATCAACAATGTTACAACAAATACACAAAACTCAGTGTTGTGAAGGCTCTTCAGTCAGTCTCTCAAAGTTGCCACAACCTTGCAAGTTTATCAAACAGGGAATTCTCTGTCTGACAAAGTGTCTCTCCGAAAATGTGTCTTCTTCTGTAAAGCACTCTGTAAAACGCCACGTGATGGCTTCCCCTATTGTAGAGATGGGTTGAGAGCAGTGTAACTGCGTACGCCAACTGGCGCTTGTGAGTTTGCTCGTGAGCTAATCTGCACGGCTAATCACAACATCAGTCTCTGTGATTCTCTGGTAGTTCTTTTCTCTCAGGTGTATCTTGTGGAGCTAAGACTCGTTCACAGTGGCTGGCGTGGATCCAGGTCGCTCTCTCAGCTACCTTCACAGCCGTGTGGGTGGTCAGCAGGACCTGGAACGGGCCTTGCCAACGTTTCACTTTCCAGCTCTTCCGTTGGGAGTCTTTCACCACAATGTAGTCACCTGGCTTCAGAGAGTCTAGTGGACCAGTGGCCTGCTGGGGGAAGGCTGCTGAGGCCTGGTTTCTTATGTCAGAGAGAGTATGAGAGAGGTTAGAACAGTAGGTTAACATGTCACTTTCACAAAGGGTGATGGATGGAAGTCGACCTCGTGGAGCTTCTACGCCTATGTAGGGCGGAGTAGCAAACAAGATTTCAAATGGGCTCAGGTTGCTCCGGCTTCTTTTTCTCATTCTCATGTACATTAGGACCAGGAGCAATGCTTTAGTCTATGGCAGACCAGTGTCAGTGCAACGTTTCACCAGTTTGGAATTCAATCTGCCATTTTCTCATCTACAGCACCACCACTAGCAGGATGATATGCACAGTGTGTTTTCAGATTTATACTCAAGTATAAACTCAATTCTGTGATGACTGAGTTTACAAAATAGGCTCCATTGTCGCTTGAGATGCAGGAAGAAATTTCCCATCGTGGAATGATTTCTGTTAGAAGAGCCTTTGCTACTGTTTGTCTCTTTGAGGGTAACACTTGAACCCATTTAGACCACATGTCCACAATAGCAAGACAGTTTGGCTTTCCTTCAGAGGGAGAAAGTTCAACAAAATCTATCATGATGTGTTCAAATGGTCTGGTAGGTGGGGGGGTGTACTGTGTTAGTTGTATGGTTTGATTGTATGGGTTTACCCATATTATGTGTAGCACATATAACACAAGCATGGCAGTGTTTTGAGCATAAGCAGAAAACCCCTTTGTGAACCAATGTTCATCAATCATAGTAAACATCCCCCTTTTGACATATGGTCAAGTCCATGTGTCAGTTTTGCGAAGTGATTTGTCAGGGATGGATTCCCATTTGGTCCCACCCACACTTTACCATTGAACTCAGCACATGTAGCTTTCCACAGGCATCTCGCATCTGGGGTGGAGAAATTTTGAACTGCAGAAAGAGAAGATGGAACAGATGTTAGAGTTTGTATAAGTGCTGTTTCAGGTTGAAGAGGGAGCTGGGCGGTGGCTTTTGCAGCTGCGTCCGCTCGTGCATTTCCTCTGGAGACTGTGTCAGAGTTTGATGTACAGTACGTGAAGCACATTGACACACAGCCACAGAGGCAGGGAGTAGGACAGCATCTGAGAGGTCTGCACTGAGTGTGTGATGGAGCACAGGCTTCACATTGGGTTTCAGGAAGTCTCTGTGTTTCCAGAGGACGCCAAAGTTGTGTACGACACCAAAGGCGTATCTGGAGTCAGTGTAAACGCTAGTTGATTTACCTTCAGACAGTTTACAGGCCTCAGTGAGGGTGATAAGTTCAGCAGCCGAATAATGACATGGAAGTGGGCCAGAACACAGAGTATCAACATCAGAGACACCAGCAAACCCAGCATGGTTAGTGCCCATAGAGGGGTCATGTGAAGCAGAGCCATCAATGTAGAGGACCAGATCAGAAATGGTTAATGGAGTGGCAGAGAGGTCAGGACGAGGAGAACCAGATAGTGACAGTTCAGCCATGCAATCATGCGGTTCTCCGTCCTGAGGAAGGAGAAGAAGAGTAGCCGGGTTAAGAACAGTGCACATCTTAACAGTGACATTAGGCATGTCCAAGAGACAGGTTTGATGCACAGAGACAACGCGGCATGCCTGCAGCTACAGGATCGAGGTTACCAGAGAAATATGCTACAGGTCTTAAGCGGTCACCGTACTTCTGTAATAAGACTGACGTCATACAGCCTGCTCGCTTGTCAACAGTTTGTGTGAAAGATAGATAAATTGAAAGTAGAGCTATTTTCCTAAGTGTAAAGGCAGCTTCTGTCTCTTCGGTTCACTGAAGACAAGAGAGAGAATTGAGACCTGGGCCATGAGTGAGGGCACACAGAGGGCGCTCTAGTTCAGCATAGTTTGGAATGAAACAGCGGCAGTAAGAACACGTTCCTAGGAATAACATCATCTGTTTAATACTGAGTGGCTTTGGATGGTTGGTGATGGCAGAAATGTGTTTAGCTGGGAAGAGGCCTCCCCTCTAACAAACTGAAGCTTTGAAAGGCCGGCTTTGTGGCCTTGTTCTGCCAAGTGTTTGAGCAGTTAATTGTGTCCTCCTGGCATTGTGTTTGAGATGGCGCAATGAGAATGTCGCCAACATAATTTAAGAGTGCAGTACCAGGAGTCAACACTAGGGGCTCCGCCCCATTATAAATGGTTGGTGACTCACAATAACCTTGACACAGTTGTTTGAAAGTGTAACTTTTGCCATTGAAGTTGAAAGTGAACCAAAATTGTCTACAGTTTGCTGAAAAATGCATTTGAGAGATCAACAACAGAGAACCATTTAGTATCTGCAGGCACTTGAGACATAATGCTGTAAGGATTTGCACATGTGGAGCTCTGGCGTGTACTGCAGCATTCACTACTTTCAAATCTTGGACAAATCTCCACTCTGGTTCGGCAGGTGGCTCTCTAGCTTTCCTCACAGGAAATATGGGCGTTCTGGGTCAGAGCGAGGAACAATCACTCCAGTCTGTAAGAGAGAATCAAATACAGGTGTGACTCCATCAATCGCTTCCTGTCTCAGTGGATATTGATGTTTGTGTGGGTGGAAGTCTGATTTAGGAGTTATAACAGCTGCTTCTGCATTTTTAATCAATCCAACATCATATTTGCCTTGTGCCCAAAGTGTATCTGGGACTTGTTCGAGGGCCAGGTGTATATCTGTGGGGTGTGTGTGTCTGTCTGTGGCCACAAGACTTGAATAAGAAGGGTTGATGTGTCCATCCAGGAGATATACAGATCTGAGGACATGCATGCGCATTTGAAATGTGGTTTTGTAAACACTATGTCATGGAGAGTACATGACCGTTGGATCAGAGGTCGGTTGCCAGTCAGTAAGCAGATTACACTTCTTTACAAAAGAGCCCAAATCTCTCCATTGCTCATGTGATTTAGTAAAAGAGATATGTGGGCGAGAATTCGCCATCAGTAACAATCTTTCCTGCTTGTCAATTAAGCTGACAGACATAGCGCTGCGCTTTGAGTCCCAGAAAAGGGCACTCGTGATCACATAGTCATTGACTTCATGACAGAACAAAGTCTCAAAGTCACGGGCAGGTCCGACTGAAACATGCGGTACAATGTAATCCCTCCACGCACATGAAATCTACCTGTGAGTGGACACATGCACACGCACGCCTCAGCTAATGTGTGGCAAATGGATACAGAATTTTCCACTGGTACACAGAGAGGTGTGGACGGAGAAAACTGCTCCATGGAATGACAACACTCAGTGGAAGGACAACATTCAGTGGAATGACAACACTCAGTGGAATGACAACATTCAGTGAAATGACTACATAAAGTGTTTGTTTCATAGTTACGTCTGATAGCTTTAATACCGTCCGGTGTGGGTATAAGATCAGCATGATGGAGCAGCATCAATCCCTGCCCAACAAATTTATAGGACAATTGTCAGAAATCATAAATGAGTGTTTAAAACTTGTGTGTGGGTCAGGATAAATGCATGAAAGAGGCACAGAGAAATTCTCCTTTACATTCGCTCCTGTAGCACCAATGGAATAAGTGTATCTACCACTTAGTTTCACAGGGGACAGGTCCGAGCGTTTTATAACAGACTTTGTAGCCCCTGAATCAACCAAAAACACAACATTTAGCATGCTTCTGCTCTAAGAATGAGATAGCAGGGTGTATGAGAGCTGTTTGCTGTATGTATGTATGTATGTGTGTGTGAATCACTTCCCTGATTTACTGCAGGCTTCACGGCTGTCTTTGTGACGTCAGCACATACACTCCTGCTCGCCATGACCATCAATCAGTCGGACTGCGAAGGCAGGAGTTGTGGGGGCTGTGGAGGGAGCCTCTGTAGGGACCCATGCCAATTTCCACGTCTGTAGCCACCTCGTCGGGGACAGTCTTTCGGCCAGTGTCCAGACTGGCCACATTGAAAACACACGTTATTGTTCATTGGAGGGTCATGTTGGGGACCTCCTCTGGGGCCACTGTAGGGTCTCCGTCCTGGAGCTGAGCGCGTTGCTTCTCACCATCTTGTTTCCTCTTGTCTTTGTTGGTCATCTCTGTATGCTGCTTCTGAGCATGAACAGCATGTTTTTTAACGTCCTCAAGATAAGCTTAATCAATGTCCATACGGGTTTTCTCCACCTGTGCTTTCAGAGGAGGGAGGAGACCGTTTAAGAAAAAGCTTTTCATGTGGCACTCCCATGGACCACAGGTTTATCCCAAGATTGCAGGGCGGGTGACTCCACCATGGGCGTCGAACACCTCCTCCAGGTGGTGGAGATAGTCCTTCACTGGCTTATAAGATAAGATAAGATATTCTTTTATTGGTCCCACAGTGGGGAAATTCACACATTACAGCAGCAAAGTGGATAGTGCAATAAAGACAAGAAGCATAGATTTAAAAACAGTATTAATACAATAAAATAAATAGATTAGTATATACATAATAGAAAAAGTAAAGCCAGAAGTATGTCCTTTATATCAATAAATAAGTTTGTTGTAAATGTGACTGTGATTGTGGTTTTACTGGGAGCAGTGCTGGTTGTGGAGTCTAACAGCTGCAGGCAGGAAGGACCGTCTGTAACGCTCCTTTGTACACTTAGGGTGTAGCAGCCTGTCACTGAAGGAGCTCTCCAGAGCTCTGATGGTGTCTCTCATGGGGTGGGAGTCCTTCTCCATCATGGATGACAGCTTAGCCATCGTCCTCCTCTCTCCCACCACCTGCACTGAGTCCAGAGAGCATCCCAGGACAGAGCTGGCCCTTTTGATGATCTTATCCAGCCTCTTCCTGTCTGCAGCTGTGATGCTGCTGCCCCAGCAGACCACTCCATAAAATATGGCTGATGCCACCACGGTGTCATAAAATGTTTTCAGGAGTGTCCCCTGCACTCTAAAAGACCTCAGTCTCCTGAGCAGATACAGTCTGCTCTGGCCTTTTTTATGGAGTTCAGAGGAATTTGTGGTCCACTCCAGTTTATTGTTCAGGTGAACACCCAGGTATTTATAAGATGTCACCATCTCAATGTCTGATCCCTGGATGTTCACCGGTGTTGGAGGGGGATGAGTTTGCCTGCGGAAATCCACCACCAGCTCTTTAGTTTTCCCCGCGTTGATCTGGAGGTGGTTCCGCAGGCACCAGTCCACAAAGTCCTGGGAAAGTTCTCTGTACTCCCCATCGTCCCCATCAGTGATGAGGCCGACGATAGCAGAGTCGTCAGAGAACTTCTGCAGGTGACAGGTTGGTGAGTTGTAAGTGAAGTCTGCAGTGTAGAGCGTGAAGAGGAACGGAGCCAGAACCGTTCCCTGCGGGGCCCCCACACTGCAGACCACCGTGTCTGAAATGAAGTCCTGTGTTCTCACATACTGTAAGCGGTTTGTGAGGTAGTCCAGTATCCAGGATGTAAGATGTTGATCTACCCCTGCAGTCTCCAGTTTGTCCCCCAGAAGTGTCGGCTGGATGGTGTTGAAAGCATCAGATCGTTGTTTGTTGTCGTCATTCTCCCATTCAACGTGTTTCTGATGTCTGTTGTCAGTGGAGAACACTTGCTTGATATTGGCAAAATCTGGCCCCAATAAGTGCATCATTAAACACTGAAGTTCACTTTCAGTTGGAGAAAAATCTTCAGCAGAAGGTAAGGTGAAGGTTGAAAGTGGATGTAGGTGAGAACACACACTCTTCATGTCTGCCATTGCCCACGGTCTTTGGACCAGTGTTGGGTTTCCATCTGGTCCCATGACTTGAATCATTGTGAAAGCATGAGTTTCTCCAGGGCCATCATGGCGGCGGGGCTCTCGCCATTGTGTAAATTGAGGCGAGAGCTGTGGAGGGCTCGTGGAGGTGTTAGGCGCAGAGTCTTTGTTTCTCCTTTACAGCCTGTCTCCGCAGGACCATGGACAGCGGCTGTGGCTGCAGCTTCAGCAGACATGGTGTGAGCTGTGGAGGCTGTGGAGGCTGTGGAGGCTGTGGTGTAGTCTGTGGTGTAGTCTGTGGTGTAGTCTGTGCCCTGTGCAGGAGGAGCAGAAGGGACGAAGAGGTCGCCGCTGCTCCACCAGGCTTATCTGGGGTCGCTGGCTTCTCTTGTCCCTGTATGATGGTGGTGGGGCACCAGGGGCAGAGTATAACATGTCCAAAAGAGGGCCATTGAAGCCTGTTAAGGATGGATAAAGTCTCTTATTACTCTGCCTTTGGTTTTTTATCATCATCTCTGTTTTTTCAGTCACTTTCAGACATATCATGTGTTTTCTCATTTGTTTTCTCTCCATTTTGTCACGTTTGTTCACACATTATTCTTTTTTTGTCACATTCATTCAACACATCAGTTTTAAGTACTTTCCCTTTCATTACTTCCCTTTCAGTTTTTTTGTTAGCACTTGTATTTCTCTAGGACTTAAAGAAGCATTTCTTGGAAATTCAAATGTATTTGTCTAGTAGTTGAAGTATGCTATTGAGTAAGATACATATTTTTTCAGCATAAGATCCACTATGGGTTCCTCCAGAGGTTTCAAAGTACTATTTCCCATTATGAAATTGTGGTTATGGGTCCAGTCGTCACTGGCCTTCTGACTTTGTTTCTACAGTACAAGTAAGCTGGAAACAGTGAACCTCTGAACCTCAAACCACAGAAAATATTAGAATAACAAATGTAATGAACCAGATAATTAAAAACAGTATGCCCAGTCTCCCGTGAATTTTTCAGTGTGTTTTTTTTTTTTTTTCAATTTCTATTTCAAAATTAGTTATCATTCGTAAAAATGAGGAAAATTCAACTTCTCACCAAATACAGGAGGAATCCTCTTTGAGATCACAGTGGGGTCAGTCAGTGTTCAGGAAGCCATCTCCTCATCTCTGGAGGTAGGAGGAAGATCAAAATTCTTGGTGATCAGCCGTCGGCGTCCTGTCCACTGACGGACTCTCCAAGCGATCCCACTGTTGACACCAAGTTTGTCGTGGCAGAAAATCATAAAACTATCTGTCACTGGTTCTTTAACTCAAAAATATTCTTCAAACAAGTAACAGGAGTCTGGTGGTACTGCATAAATTAAAAGATTTATTTCCCAAGTTGCAACAGAGGAAATAGAGCAGGTCTACAGAGTCCGAGGAGAGGACACAGCAGAACTGAACTGAAAACAGAACAGTCACGATGGACTTAAACTCCATAGATAGTTGAGTTATCACTATCTTTGAGTGATAACTCAACTCACCCGTATCTTCTACATGTGGGAAAGACAGATATACAACGGTTTATGGCGTTCGAGACACAAGATAGACGGAGAAGATGGCTATGGCATGGGGCGTTGTTGCTGTCAGACCAGTCACATAAACCATGTCATGCCCCAGTGGATCATGCAGGTGGTTTCAGAGTAAGGTTAACTATGCAGAGTTTAACATCGAGGTAAATTTTTCATAACAAGTGCAATATGTTGGGTCAGTGCAATACATTAAATATGGACAGTGCAATATGTTGCATCTGTCTAATATTGGGTTATTGTCTGTATAATATGGGCAAGACATTCATTACCTGCAGTGGTGTGTGTGACGATATGTGCCATCTTGTACGTTGACTGTGTATGTGTTGAAAGAACTGTTTTCCCTGCCTTATGTAGAATCGTTTATCATTCCTGTTTTAATTTATTCGTTTTTTATTTTAATTGCAACTGCAGTCGGACGGAGTCCAGGAAAACTTTCCCCACGGGGACAATAGAAGTATATCTTATCTATGAGCCAGTAGCAGCACGGACGAAATGAACAGAATATGTATGGTTGTAACGGCTATTTACTGACACACAGGGGACCTTTTAGACATCCATGGTCTGTCCTCCATCTGTTCTGGATCCTTGACATGAAGAAGTTTGAGACTGCTCTCAAAATCTGTGCCGGGAAGTAGCCGGGCAAAAAAGTTAAAAAAAAACTATTATTATATTTTATTGCTCAACACAGGCCATCTCAATAGAGACAGTAAAAATATGACAATAGAAAATAAATAATTTTGTTTTACTTTTGTACGTTGATATTTTACTGGAGGTAGTTCCTTTCAGTCCAAAATGGCGGAAGTGTAGCTGTGTTGCTGGGCACTGATATTATAATGGGACAATCAACTGACTCTCACTTCTTAGCAATATATAGTATGTTCTTTGCCAATACAGATCTTTAGCTCATACTGTCACAGACTAATTTTCCTTTCAGGAGTCAAAACAGTACTTTACTACAACTCAATTACACACCGAATCTTGCATTTGTCAACTTTTCAATTCTGAATATTATATAATTGTGTATGAAAGGTTGAGCTTTTCCATTTCACCTGCAGAGAAATGTTGAGTGTTATCTTCTGCCACTGAGTGATATGGCCAATTTGAAAGTCTTGTACTCGAAACTCTTCCAGTATTCAGAAAATGACAAGACGAGTCCTGGTCAAACATGCAGGTTTTAGTGTTTTCCAACAGCTGCTGATGCGTTGTGTTTATATCAGTGGATGTGTTTTCTCCTTCAGGTGTTGCTGACCCTGCCTCCAGCAGCCAGGCAGGAGTATTTCCCCCTGCTGTCGGAGCCCCTGCTGATGCTCGAGCAGCTGTTGATGAACCTGAAGGTGGACTGGGCAGACGTGGCGGTACGAACCCTGCGGAGCCTCATGGTTGGTCAGGAGGCTGGCTTCGGCGTCGAGGACATTGATAAGCTTCTGGCAGACTATGCCTGCAAAGCTCTCGATTTCTCCTGTGCTCCGAGAGAGAGGTCTCGATCCGGTCAGTGGTGACTGTCACCGGCACATGCAGAGAAACGTTTGCAAACAGTAGTTAGGACTGACCGAAATATGTCTTGTATTGAACTTTTTAAAAACCTAGCCCTAACATTGGAACTACAGTACAGTACATTCATATGGTCATATATTTGCACAGCCAATGACCACAGCAACTTGTGCCTAAATATTTGACTTCTTGATTTTTAGACTCTGTTATCAGCCTCCAGGATGCGCTGATGCAGTGTCCTGCTCAAGACATCAGCTCCATATCATCCACTCGAATAGAATCTCCAGCATCCTCGGCTGGTGAGACATTTGCATTTGTTTAACAGCAATAATATGAAACACATATTGATCCTGCACAGGGACACACGCCAGCACTGCTGAAGTTTATATGTTCTGGCCCAAGGAAACGTACTGTAAATATTGATTTATCCTCTTCCAAACCCTGAGGACACCGGTGTTCTCTGCTGAATTTACCATCTTTCTCACAGGAGACTAGAAAACCTAATCCATTGGTACCAACCGAGTCATGCTAGCATGTCGGGAAGAATGCAAAATAATGCTCCGAAGTTTGGCTAAATTTTGGCTATTAAAAACTGTCATGGTCATTTTCCAAGGGGTCCCTTGACCTCTGACCTCAAGAGATGTGAATGAAAATGGGTTTTATGAGTACCCACAAGTCTCCCCTTTACAGACTCGCCCACTTCATGATAATCACATGCAGTTTGGGGCAAGAAACATACAGTTATTTGAATGTAATATAAACGTGTTATTTTTGCCTGTTCTAAAATTATGTGTTTGAATAATTCTGCATACTGGGTCCATAAACAGCCTTACAATTACATAAATTGGATATCACTGTAAAGCTGAGACTCTTGTGGATCCAGTGAGTGTGTTTTAGTGGGATTTTTGGCCATTTTTGTCAATTCTCGCGTGGTAAAAAAATGGTGGTTAAATTTAGCACCAAATCTGTGTAACAAATCAATGAAACATAATAGAGCATGGAGACGGACATAATGTTTTAAACAGTTATACACTTTCAAAATGTATTTAAGTGAAATCATTACATGATTTTTTTAAAATTTCAGATAAGAACACCTTGCCACACAGTGCTGAGCTGCATTTGAAAATTAATCTTCGTTTTCCCAGCTTTCAGATGATGTAAACCACTTCTATGTGACATCTGCTGTTTACCTGCTAACCCCTAAAAGACCCCCTGTACCCCCTTAAAAGACAAAAACGGGTGTATGAAAAAGAGGGGTGGAGTGTAAGACGTTAAAGAAATGCACATTGAGTTGTTTTAGGTTGGCGTCTGAATCTTTTCCCATCACTTTCTTGTGTTAAATTACAGGCAGCACCCCGACACACACTGCCTCCTCAAACAGCACAGACAAGGAGAGGGATCGAAGCTCCGTAGGGAGGAAACGTCGCTCGCCTACCAAGTTCCAGCCTCCAGACCAACCTCCAGCCCGCAAAGACTGGGTCCCTGACACCAAGCAGCACATGTGCATGGTCTGCCAGCGTGAAAGGTTCACCATGGTGAGTAGGCAAAACAGTACGAGACTCACTGGTGTTCGCTAAAAAAATAAAATTAGAAGTATTTGCCAACATGTAAACTATATTTTCTACATAAAAGTCCAAAACAAATTCCCCCATGGGGACAAATCAAGAATATTCTCCCTTAGCTTATCTGACCTTACCTTAATGTGCTGAATTTCTCAGTAAATAACAGTTATTTGCCTCATGCTTTTTCAGTTCAACAGACGGCATCATTGTCGGAGATGTGGCCGTCTGGTTTGTCATGCATGTTCAGAGCATAAGATGCTCGTTAACGGCTGCCCAGGAGATGAAGAAGTCAGGGTTTGTGACCAGTGTTACGCCTACTTTCACCCAGAGTAAGACCAAACCTCAAATAACATTCTCTTTAACAACACAGATACTGTACTTAAATGATCTTTACAGACCAAAGGGTTTCCTGTTGTCATAGAAAGTCTTGCATATTGTCGTGGTATTATCTAGAAAGGACACAGATTTCATAGGAGTCTTACAACGGGATTTCAAAAGGATGTAGCAGGTTTTATTTTACAACCTGTTGTGTGCATTCAGAGCATCTGAGAGGTAGCTGTGCACGGGCACTTACCTGGAACAAATCAAAACTGGACCTTGAAACACTTTTCTATTTCAAGTGTGAAATCAATTTTTGGGGAACTTTGCAAGAAAGGATGTAGATTCTTTTTGTAAAAGATTTTTAGAGGCATTTTTGCCTTTGTTTGACAGGGGACAGTGTATGAATGGGGGACGGGGGTATGACATGTAGCAAACGAACGTTGCGGTTATATGGCATGTGCTGTAACCACTCAGCTAATAGGATTCTCCAAAAGCATGTAGATTCATAGAAAATCAGACATTACTCTGTTTTGAAATTTATTCGTGCTGTTTTCTTTTTTCCCATGTTCAGTTCTGACGATGAGCTGGAACCAGCTGAAGGTAAATTAAATACGATCAGGTATTGTATGTGAACTATTTGGTCTTTGCTGTATCAGAGACAGAAAAAAATGTGTTTTTATGCCTCTGTGCCAGCGACAGTCGTGGCAGGAGGTATTATGTTTTCAGGTTGTCCATCCATCCCGTTCTCTTGAACACAATATCTCAGGAACAACTGAGATATCTTCAAATTTGGCACAAATGTCCACAATGTGTACTTAGATTTAAGGATGAACTGATTGAATGTTGGTGGTCAGAGGTCATTGCGACCATTGTATGTTATGACAATTTCACACAAATGCTTAATAGGCTAAAATGATGACATTTCAGACAGACATGGACGTAAACTTCAACTTAACTGGTTAGTGGAGGCATACAACCACGAGGCTGTAATTCTAGTTTTTTTCCTCAAACTTTTTTATTTATAAGTAATATGTTTTTATTGATATTTAGCATTAAACACAATTCCATAAAATGAGTTATGAATACACCATCCATTTAAAGGTGCAAGAAAAAGTATTTGAACCCTTTGGGATTACATCATAAAATGTGTTCTGATCTTCATCTAAGTCACAACAATAGACAAACACAGTCTGCTTAAACTAATACCGCACAAAAATTTATGTTTTCATGTTTTTATTGAGCACAACATGTAAACATTCACAGTGCAGGGTGGAAAAAGTATGTGAACCCCTCGGCAAATGACTTCTGCAAGAGCTAACTGGAGCCAGGAGTCAGCCAACCTGGAGTCCAATCAAGGTGATGAGATTGGAGGAGTTGGTTAAAGCTGCCCTGCCCTATAAAAACACACAGCAGTTTAGAGATAGCTGTTCTCATGAAGCATTGCCTGATGAACAATGCCTCAAACAAAAAAGCTCTCAGAAGACCTACGATCAAGAATTGTTGACTTATATGAAGCTGGAAAGGGTCACAAAAGTCTCTAAAAGCCTTGATGTTCATGTGTCCACGGTAAGACAGATTGTCTGCAAATGGAGAAAGTTCAGCACTGTTGCTAATGTCCCCAGGTGTGGTCGTCCTGTAAAGATGATTGGTTGAGGTTATTGCTGCCAAAAGAGGGTCAACCAGTTATTAAATCCAAAGGTTCACATACTTTTTCCATCCTGCACTGTGAATGTTTACATGTTGTGTTCAATAAAACCATGAAAACATAATTGTTTGTGTGGTATTAGTTTAAACAGACTGTTTGTCTGTTGTTGTGACTTAGATGAAGATCAGAACACATTTTATGCAGAAATCCAAGTAATCCCAAAGGGTTCACATACTTTTCATTGCAACTGTATGTTTGACTGAAATGCCCCAATTTAAAATTAGTGGCAAATAGAGAAAAATAAAACAAAATCTGAAAAACATGTAGAAAGTTTTGTCTCTGTAATGAGAATTTCTCTTTAAGCCTTTCTAAACTGAACGTTGTTCCATCTTTCGTTATGTTGCATCCAACCGTTTTTCCTTTAGCTGTCTGATCTTTAAGCAGCCACTCCCTAATCAGTAATGTATAGAGGCTATGATGATGAGCTGTCTCTCTCTGCTCTCTGCTGGTGCAGCAGCTGGTAGCCCCGTCATCACAGAGGAAGGTCTGGATGGGATGCTGCATCTGCCTGAAGTGGTCCAACGACAGATCCAACTCAGCACAAATCCTGCAGAGAACCAGCTGCTGCGGACCGAGTTCTACTATGAACAGGTCTGGATCTCAACATTTCTCTTTACACAGGATCAGTCTTTGTCACCACTAACAAGCATTTAATAAGCTTATATTCCTAGAATCCTACTCTACTTTAAATCATGGATTATGGTGCATAGAATTTTTAGATAGTTGACAGATCACTATACTGTTATTAAGTTGTCTTTTAGTAGACTTAACACACTAAAACTAATTAAAACTAATTCATCTTTTCCTGAAACTCTAAGGCCCCTAGTGCATACCTCTGCGTGGCTATTTTGTCTCTGCACAACGACCAGACGGCCTGTGGTCATCAGCTCATCAGCCACTGCCGCTCTCTGTCTCGTAAGCTGACCAATCCAGAGGTGGATGCCTGCCTCCTTACCGACATCATGCGGCAGCTGCTCTTCAGCGCTAAGCTGATGTTTGTTAAGGTTGGCCGCAGCCAGGATCTCGCCTTATGTGACAGGTAATATCAGGTCATTTCTTTGTGTTGTTAAAGACACTGTGCATTCATTCAGATGGTGGGAAAATGAGCGCGAGACTGATCACAGTAGATACGAATGTGATGTTATCTGCGGCTTTTGGACAAACGGTGTGGTTTCAGAACGTGGGATTAAAACATAGGGATTTATTAAAAACCCTAACAAAAAACAAACAAAATGCCACCAAACTTGATTGAACAACTGAAACAAAACTAATGAGTTACTTGGCTATCAATCAAGTTAACTCTGTATTTGTATAGACAGTCTTAGAAGATGCTACACAAGTGAAAACACCTGTGTGAGGACATGACAGTGGACATTTTGACATGTGACAGTAGGGAAAGCTCAGATGTAAATGATAAAATGAATGACGGCTGAATTCAATGTGTTTTTGTTTCTTTAGTTGAACAGGGACAATGCTCAAAGAGCATTAACCTTATGTGAAACAAGAGAGATGTAATGTACCAAGTTTTAGCAAATAGCCATTTTCCGCCCATAGTTCCTGGGCAGGTAGGTAGATTGATAAATTAGTTAGAGAAATTAGACATTACACGAAGATTGGACATTAAAGATGGCCTATTATGCTCATTTTCAAGTTCATACTTGTTTTTTGTGTTTCTAGTAGAACATGTTTACATGTTTTAATGTTCAAAAAGCACTTTATTTTTCTCATACGGGCTGTGTTCTCACCGTCTGTCTGAAACACTGAGCTTCTCCAATCACCGATGGGTTCTGAGACTGACAAAGTTGCTTTAGCTAATATGTTAGCAAACAGCTTTGCTGTATATATGTTCTTATCTATGGTACTGAAAAAACTGATAGGGGATATTTTCTGCGATGATTATTGTTCCATGAAAATCTCATACGGTTAGAACCCTACAAGGAGTTATGTTTTTGGTCACCCAGCAGATATAAGAGTGAATGAGATAAAACTCACTCACTCGCTCACTCTTGGTGCATTCAAATGGGGTTGTGTTTACCGTCTTTAGTTGGGCCCATATGAACGCCCTCCTCATGTCGTATTCACAACCTCGTCAGTGGAAAGTTTCTGAAAGCTCAGAGTTCACAAGTTGTGACGTGTTTGTTGATGTGTTGAGAAATGGTGGAGCCCATGGAAGTTCATTTATCGGTGCATAATAAATAAATATTGTACAGTATGCAGTAATTTTAGTTATATATTTTTCTTGGTAATTTTATAATGTCTGAGGAAAATGTTGATATTCTCAACGACCTCATCTTTCTCCTCTGTCATTATGTCTTTGCATTTCCTGCATTATGTTACCCACTTGCTAGCTTGCTAAACTGTTAGCCTCTGTGGCTTCTAGATTCGGACATTAACATTAATGTTGCCTTTGCTTAGCAGCGGCGTTCTTCACGACATAAACACTTGAATGCAATGCATGTCATGTTCATGACTTCCCATCTCATAAACATGAATTCACAAGATCCATTTGAGGGCACCAACACTCATTCACCCACTCACCCACCCACCCACTCACTCACTCAATCAATCACTTAATCACTTCTAGCTTCTAGATATTTGGTGAAGAAGCCTGTGGCTGTAAAAGCAAGCCAAAGAGCTAAAACAGGGTAAAAAGCTCAGTAGAGCTGCAGAGGTGGATGATGATTCTCTATGGGTTCAATACTGTGAGGGACCTCTTTTCACAAGGACACAAAGTCATTGATTCATTGTTAAAACATATTGATTAATGCAGCTTTAGTTGTTGGCTCTTAGGATGGTTTGGGGTCAGGACCAATGTGTCACAGGAAGTTTGCTGAAATGACTCCAACAGATCTAAACTCTCTGATACTGTTAGCATGCTGCTACGTGTCACTACTTGCATATGAATCTAATGCACTGCTGCAGCTCTAAGCAGGTTTCTGTGCGTCTTCCTCTTATTGTCTTACACAAATACACATACTTTTTCTTCCCCTTTTATTTTATTCTCTGTTTCCACAGTTACATCAGCAAAGTAGACGTGCTTAAAATTCTGGTGACGGCCAATTACAAATATATTCCTTCCCTGGATGACATCCTGGAGACGTCTGCTGTCACACGTCTCCGTAACCAGCTGTTGGAGGCAGAGCACTACCAGCTAGCAGTGGAGGTGAGGCAGTTCTTCTTCCGTGTTTATCGTCACGTTTCTGTCATACACTCAGCGTTGTGTAAGATGAACACCCCTCCCACTCCTGCTCTGTTTCATAAATGAATCTATTGTACAGCACATGGCAAGATTTGTGAAACCTTCAGAGTATATTTTAAAGCGTCTGTGTGTTTTGTACACCATGCCTCTGTTATTGTGTTGATATTCAGGTATATTTTTTTAGCAAGTGTCTCCTCAAGGTGATTCAAACAGAACATTATTGGAGTTCATCGTGAAATACTTCTGTAGGATCAAGTATGTCCATATTTTGTGCTGCAATTCAACTGATTCAAAGTGGATTACATTTATGACAAAATCTTTTAGAGTAGTGGTTCATAAGTCAGTGTTTACTCCAAAATGTAATATCTTTTCAGAGAGGAAAAGTCTCTAAAACAGCATTCAGACCATCATGTGCAGAAAACCCATCAGTTATGCAGAGTATTAACCTATCCATCCTATTTAATCAGTAAATAAGAATGCAGACCCCTTGAAAGTAAAATCCCATGGCTGCTCTTATTGTCACTGGTTGTTTGCCTGCTATGCTAGGTGTCTACCAAGAGCGGGCTGGACCCCAGCGGCGTGTGGCAGGCGTGGGGGATGGCTTCCCTCAAGGCTGGTAACCTCACAGGAGCGAGGGAGAAGTTTGCCCGCTTCCTAAAGGCTCCAGTGGATCGCAACCAGCTCAACCTGGGTCCCTTACTGCTGCAGGAGGTCGTCCAGCACCTGGAGACCACTGTGCAACCCACTCTGGCCACGGTAAGAAGACATGTCATTCCTTAGCCAACTGTAATCTCTGTTGCACCGGTAGACATGCTACTGCCATCACAGCCCATGTAGAAGTAGAAAATATGTGCCAGGTTGTTTCATGCATGAGTGCAACACTGTAAACAAGTTAGATATTTCCCAGGTTGCATCACCCACACCATCATTTTCACCATCGCAATTAAAATTTGTTTTGTAACAATATCTTGTCAAATACTTCCCTCTTCAACATGATTTATTGTGCTCTATTAGTGCAAGGGTGTAGTAGAAGATGGAGTTGTTTACAGTGACACCAGCTGTGAATATAAAATCAGTAACTCATACTAAAAAAAAAAAACATGTTTGTGTGCTCTTAACTTTTAAATAAATTTAGAACGTAACAGTGAAACACACAGGATTTCCCACACATTTCCCAGATTGCATCTATTTTGCATCACCCACATCATCATTTTCACCATCACAATTATTATTTGTTTTGGAAAGAAATCTTGCCAGGTCCTTCCCTGTTCAAAATGATTTATTGTGCTCGATTAGTGCAAGGAGGGGTAGAAGGTGGGGTTGTTTGATTTATTATAAAATCGGTAGCTCATACTGAAGTGTGTGTGCTCTGTGATTAATTGCAAATTAGTCACATTTTTTATCTGTTCAAAATTTTCCTTAACCTCTTAAGACCCTAGCTCTTTTTTTGATATGCATTTTTGATGTCTCTTTGCTATTTGGGCTTATTGGAACCTGATAAGTATAAAAACTAAGCATCATCTTTTGACATAATGTAGTTTTAGAGAAAAATTATGTCCACATATGCGGACACTCGTTCTGAATTTCCATAAAACACAATAAAGTCACCATTGTGTAATAGTGCAAACCTCTATATGTCCACTCTAAACACAGCAGTGTTTTTCCTGACTGCTTTTGCATTTATTAATAACACTTGCAAACATGTTTTTTTTTAAACATTTTGGAACATCACAGTACAATTTAACAAAATGAAAATGTTTTCCCCTTTTGGACAGTCATAGCAACAGTACGGCTCATTTGAAGTGCTGCAAACAGTTGCAGGACTACTAGATGGCGGTATACGTATCCTCATACGTGTACACAAGACCCCAGTTAAATAAAATTAAGTATTACGTTCATATGACCCAAAATGTGATGTCATCGCATGTGTATGCCAGGTCCTAAGAGGTTAAAGTGAGATTTGTCAAGTATTTAAAACTCTTATCAACATGGGAGTGGGCAAATATACTTGATTTATGTAAATGTTCTGTTTTTATCACTGGAAATCAATTAACAACACAAACAATGACTAATATTGTCCAGAAACCCCCAGAGGTACTGCATTTAGCATAAAAATATACTCAAATCATAACATGGCAAACTGCAGCCCAACAGGCAACAACAGCTGTCAGTGTGTCAGTGTGCTGACTTGACTATGACTTGTCCCAAATTGCATGTGATTATCATAAAGTGGGAGACTGGTGGGTACCCATAGGACCACAACAGTGCAAATACTTGCAAGTGTAATCTTACATGTCACTGTTAATAACACAGAGCGTTTATCCGTTGCTGGATGAGCCACTTTGGGGAAAAAAAGGGGTCATAAATTAAAAGTACCGTATTCCCACTTCTTCAGGCACCACTACACCACTGACAGCAAGTATAACCTAAACATGTCCAGAAATCACTGGTGAATCTACCTAATATAAAACTTTAGGTATGGAAAAGGTACTGTATGTCTCAGGACTATGCAATTTCCTTTCACGTAAGGCAGTAAAAAAAATCACATCCTTCTTAAGAACATAGCTAAAAAAAGGATAATTACAGCTTCGACTTTTGTCCATTTCTATATACTGTATATTTCTACAGTATATTTTGTAATAACACAGTAGAGGTCAGGTAGAGTCACTCCTCTGGAGTCATACAGGATGTGTACCTCTGTATGACCTCTTTAACCCCCAGCTGTGGTACATGACACATTAGAAATCTCCTACATTTTGTTTGTTGCCAGGAGGTCTTGGCTCCTTGACACTGAGACGACTCTAATAATTTCTGGCTTGTTTGGTTTCTATTAGCCAGGATTACAGAGGAGTTTCAAATGAGAGTGCCTTGTTAAGTTCAGTATGTGTGGTTCTGTATTCTTTAGGAGTTACTGGTAGTCATTCGAGTTCAGTTCAGCTTTATTGTCCCACAAGGGGAAATTAGGTTTGTAGCCACAATAAGCTAAGCAGTCCACATAAAAACAAAACATATTACAAATCAGACAATACAAGATTTTGTTGAAAAGAACTTCCCACCAGATAATAGCTTATTATGAGTGAATTATGAGTTCAGCAGACCAATGGCTACTGGAGCAAAGGATGCCTTTAAACTCTTTTCTGAAGGCACCTTGAAACACTGGCCCAACAGCAATAACTCAAACTCCCCATGCTCCCACAAACAGTCCACAATGGCGTTGGCCTTCCTGAGAACCTTTTGAAGGCAGATGTCAATAAGCTGGGCTTGACTTGCCCCAGTAATCTAATTCTGTGACGCCTATTCAATAAAAAAGCACCACTACAATATATGCTTATGTGCACATATACAGTATATTCTAGACCTTTTGTGTGATGTTTGTGTTTTATGTGTCGGTGTCAGTCTTTTGGTGAAGACATCTTGGCATCCCTGCGTGAGCTGGAGGACGCCCTGTGCGAGGCCGGTCCTGTGGATCGACCAGAGGGTCCGACGCAGAGCAGCAACCTCCACCAGGAATGTCTCTACTACCTGAACACATATGGCACTCACCTGGCACTGATCAGCTTCTATATGCGTCATGACTGCATGACAGAGGCTCTGACATACCTGCTCAACAAGGTGAGGCGTCAGAGTGTTTCTCGATTTTACAAAGAAGGCATTCAAGCATGTCTGGAGGTGTTAAATAAATGTCCAATGTGTTTAATTTAATTATCTGGAGTTAGAAGTTTTTACACTGTGCTGGTGCAAAGATTTCAAATGTGGCAGGATGTCTGGATACCTAGACTCTGTCCAGTGAACATGATTCCTGTTTAGGCAAAAATACAATAAAAGTACACTTTAGTACCCTGTTTGGACCAAGGGAGCAAGCTGTAGGTTGATCAGACTCTTAAAAAATGAGTGCATCACAGTATAGAAATTGAATAAACTGACCGCCAAGTCATAGGCAATTTTTAATGCCTTAGAATAGATTTCATTGAGTGTTAGTCAGAGTTTCTGATGGGGGATTTCTGGTAGGTCAGAGAAAAAATCACAGAATGAATCAAAAATCCACACTGCCTGGAGCACATAGAGTGGTGCAGAGACGGCATATTTTTGTAGGCCAACCAGGAAGTTAGTATCGCCCTGGTTCCCTCGACAAAAAGCCAAAGGGATTTTTCCACTGGGTTTGGATTATTGCAGAAAATAAGCTCTGTGGCGAACACACGGTTATGATACTTACAGGTTTTGTTCAGAAAGATAATCTTTACAAATGAACACCACTTTTATGATTTTTGAAGTAAGAATGCAATCACCAGAGGTAAAAAGCTAACGTTAGACTATAAATGCACTACACCATGAGTCACCAGATGAGCCTATACACAATGAAGCTGTGAAGGTGGACAAGTTAAGTGGTCTCATTTAGCCACTTGTAAGCAACCGCCTTTTTCAAGACACATTAAGCCTACAAAATTCACTAGTGGGGTATTTACTGACCCATTTTATTTCGTAGGACAAAATGTTAAAATCTGTTCAGTTTGTCTTAACCACAGACTTTATTTCAAGCATCTAAAACTCATTCAAAAAACCCACTGACTTCCAGACGAGGGAACTGGAAGTGCTAAAGTTCGAACTCATTTCCAGATTTTATGACTCATTCCTGCAACACTCTTTTGGACAATGTCTTGGTGTAGGTGTTCAAACTAATCAACACTGTCATCACAAACAAAGCATTATTTTTTAATGTTTTTTTACATTGCATTTTACAAGAATCGCTCAAAATCAGCTGGGGGAGGTGCCTAGAAACAGTGGTTTATGCTAGTCTCTCTCTCTTGTTGAACACTATGGTCGGTCACAATGCTGGCACTATCGTCTGCCAACTGGCAGCATGAGCTTGATCTCAGAATCTGAGGCTGAAATGTGCACAAACCTGTTGCTTGCTGCTTGAGTACAAGCCCTGTCTGTGGCATTATTGTGTGAAATTTTTTTAAATTTTTTGTAGGTAGGCTTGGGAAGGATTTTGAAGTAGAAATTAATTGGAGACCACCGGCACTTTAATGGGAAACTCTAAATTTCACAGCACCCTCACTGAAAAGTTGAGCAACCCCATAGCACAAGACAAAACTTTGACCTCTATTATGAGTTTGACATGTGTTTTTCTGCTTTCGTGGCTCAGGAATGCCCAGAGGAGGTTTTTCTGGAGGGTGTGTTGCAGCCCAGTCTGGAGCGAGGGCGTCTTAGCATGCTGCAGGGCATCCTGGAAAAACTTGATCCTAGCCTAGAAACATGCAGCCGCTACCTCATCGCCTCCTGCCAGTTCCTGCAGCGGCGGGGATACTACAACTCCCTTTATCAGCTCCAGCAGTTCATGATGGTTAGAGTCTTTAATCTATTATATTGTACTGAATATATACGCAGGATATATATAGCATTTTTTAATAATGGAAGTATAGAGAGAAAACATGCAGAAAAATAAAGAAACCTATCTGGAGATGAGAAGGAGAGGACAGCCGAGGGGCTGCTAGCTAAGATACTAAAGCAGCATGGACTTTTTACAAAGCTGCATGCAACCAAAGAAGGAAATGTGGTAATGTGGAGTTAAATGTTAAGTGTAAGTGTTAATGTTAAGTTAAATGTTAAGTTTTGTTAATGGAAACATTGCTTTGTTGTAAGTTTATACATTTGCAGAGTGATGGAGATGTGATGATGATAGTTTATTTACAGATAAATAAATAATAGCTTTTTGGTAATATGTAAAATGCTGTTGTCCCTGGACAGGACCATGTGCGTGCAGCCATGACGTGTATCCGATTCTTTACTCATGGAGCCAGTTCGTACCTACAGCTGGGAGAACAGCAGGTATATCTCTATACTTCCATAGTAAAAATCTCCCTGATCATAACAGGAAGTTGACCCTGCCTTTGACCTTAAACTTGACCTTGACGTTATACAGCGCTGGTTGGTCAGAGCCAAAGAGCACCTGAGGACATACCTGCAGGAGCAGCAAGGTCGCGGTGCTGGGAGGAGAAAGTCTCAGGTCAACTCATTCAGGAAGATGATGTCGTCCAATGACGTGTCCAGGTTATTCAATACAGCATATCCTGATTTCACTTTACACAATTGACTTTTTTTATTTTTATGTCAGAAGATGTATTAATATTATTAATACGGCCACTTTTGCATCATTCATGTTTGCTACCTGTCCAATAGACTTTGTGGTCTTCTTGTGGGCTCTCCTTCCTTATTTTCTTTAGGCATATGAACACAATTGAGCTTCAGCTGGAGGTGACCCGTTTTCTCCACCGCTGTGAGACCACGGCCTCCTCCAAGGTACCACAGACCAGTACACCTTCCTCCAAATCCCCTGGATCCAGCTCACCACCTACACTGTTTGGAGGAAGCCCCATGAAAGTTGAGGTTGCCTGCAAGGTGAGGTTCCAGTTGTGATTATCCCATTGCTTAATTTCCTGTAAATAAAACGTGTTGAATTGGCACACTGCCTTACTGCTGACTTTATTCATGAATCAGAGATGTGAGAGTTATGTGAAAGGTAAAAAAATCTCTAAAGCACTTTTAGGTATTTAATAGGGATCCAGTCAGTTTAGTTTCAGCCTCTTTAGAAAAAAAACATTTGCAATGCATGTAATATAAACATATTTTGAGACCTTAAATGCACAATATAATTTTCTGCTGCTAGGGGTCTCTCAGTCAAAACAATAACAAAAGACAGAGTTTGGTGGCTAGGTGAAGTAGCGTGGGATCATGGGAGTTGTTGTCTTCATTGCTGTCAGATTCTCCCAGTTAGGATTCCTTCAGTGTTCATCGTCCAGTAGGTTTTTACCACAGACGTCTCCTCTCCAAAATAAAACCAGTGATTAAAATTGGTAAAACACTGAATAAAGCAGCTTTACTTTGAAAATTTGTGTTGCTCCGACACTGTTCGGTTCTTGCGAGACCAGCTGTTGCTAACTTTTGCTGAGCTTGTTTGATAACTTAAGATCCAGCTGTCCAGTGACTAAAATGCTTCATCTGGTTAAAATACAGATTTAAAAACAACCAAGATCTAAAAAGTACCATCCATTATCTGTAACCGCTTATCCTACACTTGATTTATTGGGGGGGGGCTGCCTCTTGGGCACTGCTGAGGACCACTTTGACCACCAAACCTCTAGCTGCTTGGGGCGCTCATCAGGGGCAGCCCCCTCACTCTGACATCTCTGCATCAATGCATGTATATAGGTCCTGTTTGTGCATGTATGTATTTTGGGTCTGTGTGTACTGTCTAAAAAATAACAACAGAGTGAAATTTAATTTCCCCTCAGGGGATCAATAAAGTGTGTCTTCTCTTCCTCTTCTTCTTTAATTTCATTTAATTGTCCGGGAATCATCTGCCCCAGCTTCAGATATGATTTGACATGGCGCTGTTGCAAAAATCTGAAATATGGCAGGGTGTCAGGTGTCCTAAACTCAGGGTGGTGAACATGATCCCTGTTTGGGCAAAAATACAATCATTGGAAGATCTAAAATGTATAATGTAAAAAATGTAGCTTAAAGCTGGATAAAAAGTTGACCAAATGAAACGGACAGTTACATTGATTAAAATGACAAATTTCAGAAGGTTTGAAAATTGCTGGAAATGTAAGTACACAACTCAACAAAATATATAACATAGGTCTAGTCGTTTTTAGACATTAGTGCAGAATAGTTTCATATTATACCTTTAAAAATTACTTGAATGGTTTATTAAAACTATAGAATAACTGTGTTGAACATGTTTGAGTTGAAATCATTATGTGTAATTAATGTAAAATATTAAAGGCTTGATTTTTTTCTGTGTGTATTGCATAACATGTCTTTAATTTGTATTATTGCAGGTGATGCTTGGAGGAAAAAACATAGAGGAGGGTTTTGGCATTGCATATAGAGTCATACAGGTATGTTGCGTTTGATGAGGTGATCTTTGTCATGTATTTGTTTCTCCTTTCATATTTAAGAGTGCATACCTCTGCCTACATATTATACATGACAGCATATACTGTAGATTTGTCACCATAGATCCTTTACACATCAGTTTCTCATTGCCCCTGTGGCAAATTTCACCACATTTTTTTTCATTCAGAACTTAATGCCAACAGACAAAAAAAGATCAAAAACAAATCCCCCTGTCGAGCTGTAAAGCTGTAGAAGAAATTGATTATGTTTTGTACTCTTGGTTTAGAACACTAAGCAGGAGCATTCAATAACTGATTAAAGGGATAGTTTGGGTGTATTGAAATGGGGCTGTATGACGTACTTATCCATAGTCAGTGTTTTACAGTAGATGACGGTTGGTACACCCTCAATTTGGAGAAACAGACAGGAGTTACCGCACGGAACCAAAGCCAAACCGAAGGACGAGGCCGGCCACCAAAAAGAACGGCTCAGCTAAAGAAATCTATATCAGTTTAAGTGTATGCTATACTTTATTTAGAATTTATTTAGAATATTTTCACAGTTTTACCTTGCTGTTCACGTCTATCTTGCTCTTTCTGGGGGGGGGAACTGAAGCTGTTGTGTCCATCTATACTCTTGCCAAAGCCACCAGGCTCCATTTAAAAAAAAAAAAAAAAAAAAAAAAAAACCCACAGTAATTTTAGGACACAGGAGTTGCTGCTTGAGGGTGCAAGTAGATCAGCAACCCCCATGTCCTGCAAGGTAAAATTACAGTTTTTTTCAAAGGGGTTTGGTTGCTGTCTTATGGCAAGGTGAAGCACTGAAAATATTCTAAAAAACTGATATTGATTTTTTAGATGGTCTTGCTTTTAGATGGTAACTCCTGCTTCATACACCTCCTGCTTCATACACCTCCTGCTTCATACACCTCATACAACCCCACTTCAAGACACCCGGGCTATCCCTTTAACTCACTGCACTAAAAATACAGCAACAAATAAGATCAGACACATTGATGATATTAAAGTGCAGGTTTACTGATCAGTGTTTGTCCTCTCTTCCTGCCTCAGGACTTCCAGCTGGAGGCCCAGGCGGTTTATGTGCGCGCCGGCCAACGGCTCGTCCGACAGAGACAGTACGGAGCCGTGCGGCAGCTGCTCAAATGTGTCGGCGAATCGGGCACTGCCACCAAAAACGACTGCGATGCCCTCATCCTCAGCTGTGTTTCTGTGGCAGATAAGGGACCTGCTGATGTGAGTGACGGAAACCTTTTGAAGATAGCAGAATTCAGGGAAAACAGACAGGGGATGAGACACTGAGTGTACTAATGATAACAAATTGTGACTATGACTCAGCTTCATGTTGTCTGCTTTTTGTGTATATTTCCCAAGTGCCAAGTGCTTGCAGGCAATTTCCAACACATTGGTCATGAAGTCTTTTGCTCTCCTTTATCTGATTTAGGCCAAGGAGCTGGAAAGCCTTATTCTGGAGACCAAGAGCACAGAAACCAAGGTAGTGTAAAACTACATTTTGTTCTTCTCTGTCTTACCAGTGATATCACTGTTCTCCTCTTTGTTTTGTCTCGCCCCTGGACTAGAATGACCTGCCCAAGGAGGTCAAACTAGCAAAATTATCCTCTTCACTTCTGAAATCTTTGACTATGTTTGCATGCACAAAATATTCAGGTTTTTGCCATTAGTCCAAAAAAGACATTCTTAGTAAGCTGTTTACGTGGTTTATGAAGGTGAATACTCCTCTACTATTCCCATTTACGTGCAGCAGTGCAGACGCTGATTGACATAACCGTTGGCGGAGTTGTTGGACTGTGCGAACACAGTCTCATTCTTTCATTCCTTCAGTCATCTTGTTGAAAAGGTTAGCATTGCGATATTTGCGCATATCTAAAATCCTGTTGATATCCAAGTCTTTCATAATGTTTAGGAGTAGTTGTTTTTCTCTCTCCGACCAGAAATGTGGGCTTTTCTTTTGGGCATGCATCTCCACAAACTGTCAGCTAGTTGGTTTGTGTACAACGCACAGAGCTGGATGTAAACAAGTAGTGTCTGTGTGTCACAGACCACTGTAAACACCCCAGTTGAGATGCATCTCCTTAATGTGCTTTATATATGTCCAAAGAACGCTCCTAAAACCTGAATAATATTGATATATCTCACGTTTTTAAAATGGAAAATGTTGTGCTGTTTACATGACCCAAATCAAATTCAGAGTAGTGGAAGAATATTAATACACATGTAAACGTAATCTGTGTTCCTAGACATTCAGAGTGTTGTATTAAAGAAAAATCATTGATGGTCTGACTCTCATCACATCTGTCTGCAGATCAAAGCCTACCTGCTGTGCAGCAAACTGCGACCTGCGTACCTGCTGGCGGTGAAGCTGGAGTCGAGCCGAGCGGGCCCGTTGGTCCAGGACGTCCTTCAGGCCGCCGAGGGAGCACAGGACTCGGTGATGCAGAATATCTGTGGCCAGTGGCTGACTGAACATCACAATAAGTCATCTCAGCAGCGCCAGGGCCGACCCAATGCCAGGTAATGGGGCAGTCAACATTACAAGGGATCACACGAACAGCACTTGACAACAAATGAAGCACAAATAAGAGGCTCCAGGGTTTCTAATGCAACACAGTCCGAGAAATGTGTGGGGAGGCAGATGATTAGAAAGATTTCAGATCGATACGACAGTACATATTACATGTTGTGTGGCTCACAGCTGCAGATTATTATAATGACCCATACAGTCCCATACAATCACTCCACTGTATGCTGAAGAGCTAAAATAGTGCTACAGGAATGAATCCTAAAACCTGGAAATGATTTAGTGTTTCAGCACTTCTGTTTCCCTCATCTCAAAGTCAGTGTTTTGTTTGTGTTTTTTTTCTGAATGGGTTTTTGGTTAAATGCTTGAAATAAGGTCTGTGGTTAATACAAGCTTAAAGAGATGTTTTGTTTATTACAAGGCGTTGTTGAATGTTTGATCCTGATTGGTCAATCAAGGCATTCGTTATTTCTTTATAACAGACCCTTGCTATAGGCGCAGTTCTGATGTCCGACTCTGAGTATTGATTTCTTAAGTAAGTAACCGTGTAATATGCAGTATAATGTACAGTGAGCCGGTCATTGATGTGAAATAAACCCACTCAGTGCAACTACGTTCTACATCGGGGTGCTGCTTCGGGACAATGACTCGCTGTACATTATCCCATACATATACAGTTCTTCAATAAATAGCCCTCTTATGAATTTTAGAGAAGTTTATGTCTTAAAAAAGGCGGTTGCTAACAAGTGGCTAAGTGAGACCATTAAACGTCATCATGCAGACTCGTCCGCCTTTACAGCCTTGATGTGTTTATACTCGCGCTCATGCGTCTGTAGTGTAGTTAGTTTGTAGCCTTAAGTTAGCTTTTTACTTCTGCCGATTGCATTCACACTTCAAAAATCATTGAAGTGGTGTTTGTTTGTGGAAATCATTTTACGGAATAAAACATATGAATGTTTGTTCGCCACAGAGCTTATTTTCTGCAATAATTCAAAACCCAGTGGAAAAATCCCACTGGCCTTTTGTCGAGGGAGCCTGTGCGATGCTAACTTCCTGGTTCACCTACAAAAAGATGTCATCCTTCAAGCACCCTAAGTAGGGTTCAGAAGTCAAGAGGATTTTGGTGTCTGTGCTCAAATTTGATTAAATTGTTAGATGGCGTTTTGCAAACATTGTTTTTCAGCCTGGTATTCAATGATTTTTTTTTTTTCAGTGGAAGCATCTAGAAACCCTGTCTGCCTTCCTGTCTGTAAAACTGACAAATCACCGCCGTGCTTTATTTTGATTCTGGAGATATTTTGCTGTACACTATTTGAGAGGGAACAATGTTACAGGACTGACAACAACTATTACATGACTCAGTATTTGACTTATGGATTAGAAAACTAATCTCCTACCTCGGCCAAAAGGGAAAATATGTTCAACTGACTGGAGGGCCTCTGACAAGTGTGTTGCCTTTTTTTTCATTTTTAAGTCCTTCATATTTCTGCATGGGAATTTACTCAGATGTAAATTCAATGAGATGTCCTCAGGCAAGAACAGAACAATTAATATCAAAATGAATTTGAGGTATTTTAGGACATTGAAGAAATGTAGAGAAACTTACAATAAACGTAAATGTTTTAGGTTGGATACAGAAAGGGACCCACAGTTTAATTCGCTATCCAGAATATGATCTCATTAGTTTTGTATCTGGTTGGCTCGTTTTTATGTCTCATCTTGTGTCTCCTGCAGAGTGTCGCTAATTTTAAATCATGCTGTTCACTTTGTACTCATGGGAGACACATATCTGTCTGAGCTATATAAATCCACTATGATCAACTTACACAGATAAACAGTCAAATAATGTTTAAAAAGGGATTTAACTTTTGCCATGTTTTTCTTTTTTGTTTCATTTTGCCTATTTTTTCCACAAAGCTTTCACACCCAAAACTAGTTAGCGGTAGAAATGTATTTGTCATTATAAAACATGTTTTTTAGTTAGTTTACATGACAATCACCCATGTTGCTGAAGCTGCCTTTTTAAGGATACTACGTGTACGATGTGTCAGATTACATGGTCAAGGTCTTTATTTAGAGGAAATACTGTGATGTCCTGTTGTTTTGCTTCCCTCTGCTGCACTCGTCTGAAGACTGACAGATGTTCTTGTGGTAGTAAGTGTTGATCGGTAAGATGAAAAGAAGCCAGTGTAGACATCCTTGCACTCTAGTCCTCCTTAACTTGGACTGTTGTCTCATCACTGCCGCACTTTATACTTTAAAAAAGTTTTAAAAAATACATAAATGTGTTTTGGTAAAATATGTAATACAGTAACTGCTCTGAAAATGCAGGGACTAATGAATTTTAAATGTAATTGATTTCTCCATCCCCTGTAAAATAAAATGAAATAATAAAAAATGTAATACACAAAATATGGAATATTGAGCTCAAGTTTCTTGAAATAAAAAGAGAAATTACATTTTAGGAAATACACTGCATTAGTTAGTTAGCTGCAGGATTTGACAGCAACTAGTGTGAATGTGGTGATTGCAACCAACTGAATACTCCTCAGCTCACTCCTCCCTTTCCCAGTCCCAAAGACTGCGGTAACGTGGACCACAATAACTGCAAAACATTAAACAAAACCGCAATAACAGCGTTCACCTCGCTCCAAGGCCGTCCTTACCATAATAACACTACTTTAGGAGCAACATGTTTGATTTGTCCGTTCTGGGCTGTTGTAGAAACATGACGGACTGATGAAGAAGCTAAGGTAGCCAGCTGCTAGCATTAGCTTCACATTTAGCATACAGACTTGAAAGTGGGCTAAGTTTAGATGGCTTCTAGTTGTAGCTTCATATTTAGCATACAGATAGGAAACTGGGCTAAGCTAAGTTAGCTGGCTTTTAGCCTTAGCTTCATATTTAGCATTCAGACATGAAAGTTGGATAAGCTAAGTCAGTCGGCTGCTAGTCTTAGCTTCACATTTAGCATACACACATGAAAGTGGGTTAAGCTGAGCTAGCCGGCTGCTAGCCTTAGCTTCACATTTAGCATACACACATGAAAGTGGGTTAAGCTGAGCTAGCCGGCTGCTAGCCTTAGCTTCACATTTAGCATACAGATAGGAAACTGGCTAAGCTAAGTTAGCTGGCTTTTAGCCTTAGCTTCATATTTAGCATTCAGACATGAAAGTTGGATAAGCTAAGTCAGCCGGCTGCTAGTCTTAGCTTCACATTTAGCATACACACATGAAAGTGGGTTAAGCTGAGCTAGCCGGCTACTAGCCTTAGCTTCACATTTAGCACACAGACTTGAAGGTGATTCTAACTCTGCAAGAAAAGTAAATAAGCGCATTTCCAAAAATGTCAAACATTTCCGACTACAGAAACAAAGTGATCACGTCTAACTCATGTCCTCTGTGTAGTGATTTAGCTTTAATCCAACATTTCATGGTTTAAGATGATCCATTTCTCTGTTTTGGCCCATTAATCCAGTTCTTACTTTGCTGATGTAATTTTGTTGATCTCCAAATAGAATTTCTAAGGATTGATACAAGCATCCTTGTAGTAATATCTCAGTTTATTTACATCAAATGTAAACATTCAACTCTTAACATGAATGTAGGAGTAGTAAAAGGCATGTTTCACTTGTATAAAACACAGAATGTAAACTCTTGGCAACCTTGCATGTGAATGCTGAGAAGGAAACATGACACGGGAGATCCTTATAAATGTAAAACTACTTCCTCCAGGAAGGTGCAGTTTTTGGCAATGCAAATGGGAAAAAAAAACACATATTGCAACTACATGATTCTAAGTCTTATTTGGTGAAAATAGAAAAAGCTTTCTTATATCCTGCATTGACTAGAATTATCACAAAATACATTTATGCAATTCAAGCTGTAATCGTGGCTCAGACTGACGCTGATCTTCGATAGTTTACTTATTTTTATGTCGACCTGGAAACGTCATAAGAACCCCTGCAATTGTTTAGAAATGCTGGCACAAAAGTCAAGCAATTTAGCTGCAAATTCTGGAGAAATAATTAAAAAAAAAAAAACACAATATTTGATAAAGATGCTGGTCATTTACCCTGGCTTGACCCTTCACAGTATCCTACAGCATTACAAGACAGTTGCTTTTTTGCCTACACTGTATTCACATTGTGTCACAAAAATATAGTCAAAAATTTGTGGTTACATGATAATACAGTTGAGATGTTTTTGGTTTGAGGAGCACCAAAAGACTCAAGTTATTATAATGTAATTACTGCATTATTACACAAAAAAGCAACTTCACATTATAGTACCTCTTACAGTATTACCTGACTGCTTATTAGGAAAGAAATGCTCAAAATACAGAACATCAAAACCATAATGAAATGAATGATAAAAGAAAGCTTAAGGACTCCTTAGAGAACTGAGATAGATGGTGGTTAAAAGTTGAATCAGTCCCACTCAATACCGAGGAGCTCACAGCTGGCGTCCCACAGTCTCCTCGCTGTCTCCTCACTTCTTCCCTGAGGGGCTACGAAGGCAGGGGCGCAGTCACTGAAATGAGAGGAAGGATGTATTATGTTCATAAGGGCTAATGATGCTGTGAGTCATCACTCTGGGTGCAGTGATCTCATTTCTCTTTGACCTTGAGCATGATAATACCAGTTAGTATTTCATCCGTAGAAGGGCAGACACAAGGAATTTATCTTTTTTTCTACGCTATATTAACATTTTTCACTTTCATCTGTGGCGACTCACAATGATGCTTAACTTCTAGACATTCTGCGGTCAAATAGTCCAAAAAGTGACATCTTACGTCTTTTCCTAACCACTTCTCCTTGACCTTGAAAACGTCATGAGGTCAAAAGGAAAATAGGGGTTGTGTCTAGAAGGTAACCCACAAATTGCAAAATCTGGCAATAACTTCAACTGGACTTGCTGCCCATCAACCTTTCCTAATCTTAACTATTTGAGGGCAATGACTAACTTTAACCATCCTGCCTTTAGACTTTAGAGGCATATAGAGGATTGAAATGCTGTTTCTCTGAGACCCACAGTGTAAACATATAATACTCAAAACAAGGGTTAACAATAACACAAGTAGGACCTAAGAATTTAAAATACTTACAAGAACAAGAAAGAGAACGGAGACAACAAGGACAACAAAGCACAGATAAAAAAACAAGAGCTATAATGATAACATAAAGTGTATGACCAGTGCTTAAGGAAGCATGGAAGCAACTTTCCTTTGCATTCAGCCAGCTCTTATCATGGCTGCCACCTAAATACTTCCAGGCCATTTCAGTCAGTTAGGAACCTTCCTACAAAAAGACGATTCAACCGCATAAGTGCCTCAGTGCTTCTGCTTCCAGAGGGTAATTTTCCCAAATCATTTCATAAACCCCTAAAATGTAAAGTTGAGATTTTTTAACTAAGCCAGCCAGCCATGACAGTTTAATGGCGTGTTGCTACAGATGGGAATGTGGGTCTGTCTGTTCTTTTCTTGGTCCAGATGGAAATATTTTAACTGTTGCGAACATTGCCATGAAATCTGGTAAAAATAAGCATGGAACCCTGAAGCGGGTGACTCTGAGTGATCTTCTGACTCTCTTCCTCGGTGTCACCATGAGTTTGACTTTTGTGGTTGAGATTGAAATGTCTCAGCTATTAGATGGGTTACCATGAAATTTGCTGAAGACATTGGTATCTGGGGATGGGGATGAACTGTAATCACTGTGGTGATCTTTTAATTTATCCTCTAGAACAGTGGTTTCTCCCCTCAGACAAAGCTTGGAAAAAGGCGCCCTCTCACCCCCCCTTTAGTCTGCTTGCTTAGTTTCGCTCAATTCCTGAATGTCTATGGGATCATCACAGAGTTGTTGGTCCCATAGACACTCAACAATTGAGCTAGGATAGCCTAATTTTGCTGTACTCAGACTACACCATAAAAAAGTTCTGTCCTAAATTAGTTTCTAACATGTAAAACATAATAATTCCTCATGAGAATAACAAATGGGCAAATTTGCATATCCCAGTTTTCAATGCTCGGGTCTTTGAGGTGAACGTGACACATAACATCCAGCTCGTTGTCACCTACAGTACCTGAAGTGTTTCCCAGAGATCGAGTGCAGTTCGTCTGCCACGGCACAGTAGATGCTGGTCTGTGCTCCTTCCCGTGGTGTTTTTAGGAACATGGAGAAGACGGTGAAAAATATTGTCATCAGAGTCGAGTGTCTGGTCAGATCGGAGTTCACCGTCCCCGGGTGGACGGAGTTCACCGTCACGTTGGTACCTGTGAGGAAAACACACCTATGTCTCTTTTTTTTTCCATCCCCACAATACCACCAATTTTTAGCAGCATGAAGTACAGCATTTTACATTAATATAATATATAACAAGATAAATTTTTTTGCATTGACCCAAAACAAATATTTGAATAAATCTATACAAATTGGAGCATATTAGATTAGATTGCAGTAGATGCAAAAATTATCCTTAATAATTTTCCTTTCTAATGGAAGGCTAAATAGCATTCGTCCTGTCTATCTTGAGTAGTGCTCAGTCTCACTCACTCATTCATTGTCAACCCGGCGTCGGGTCGCAGGAGCAACAGCTCCAGCAGGGGACCCCAAACTTCCCTTTCCCAGGCCACATTAACCAGCTCTGACTGGGGGATCCTGAGGTGTTCCCAGGCCAGTGTGGAGATATAATCTCTCCACCTAGTCCTGGGTCTTCCCCGGGGCCTCCTCCCAGCTGGTCATGCCTGGAACACCTCCCTAGGGAGGCGTCCAGGAGGCATCCTTACCAGATGCCTGAACCACCTTCAACTGGAAGGGCGGTGAGGAGAACTTGGGATGAAAATTTTTTTTTTTTTTTCTTTTCCACCATTTTCTGACATTTTATAGAACAAATAATCAATGAATCTAGAAAATAATTGGCAGATTAATCAATAAGATAAGATAAGATGAACCTTTATTAATCCCCGGAGGGAAATTCGGGTGTCATAGCAGCATCAACACAGTACAGATAAATACAGTACAGTAAAAATTAAAAGAGAAGGTGCAATGAAGGGAATTGACAATAAAATAAGTAAGTAACAGTAATAAGTAAAGTGCAGCAGGTGGTGGGTATTGTATATGCATAGCATATATATATGTAATTATATAATTATATGTAATTATATACATTTGGAATAAAAACAGAGCAGATGATCAGAGTCACATAATGAAAGTAATCATTAGCTAAAGCTCTAATTTTTACTATAATTGTGTTTCACTGGATTAAAGACCAACAGAAAAAGCTTAAAGCTTAGAGTCCAGTAAGATTTGTTCTGAAATAATTTTCTTGAGTATCTTTTACCTCTCACATTTTAATCTTTCTGTGTTGCCAAATTCAATGAAACAATGTTCATTCAGTTTCACTGGCGTTGGTTTGTTGGTTTGTCTGTCTGTCTGTTAGCAGGATTACTTCACACTGTATGGCACAATGAACAATCCATTACATTTTGGTGGCGATTCGGATCATGGTCCAGATTCAGGAATTTTTTAAAGGATTCCAATCAGCCATAACAGGTGATTGCTGGAAAGAGTAATGACAACGGTGAGTTTTATTTTGTTTCTGTCCAGTTTTAATGGTGTTTTACGATGCTCCGCTACGTACAGCTGATCTCACCATAAACAAAAGTACACCTGTGTGTGTGTGTGTGTGTGTGTGTGTGTGTGTGTGTGTGTGTGTGTGTGTGTGTGTGTGTGTGTGTGTGTGTGTGTGTGTGTGTGTGTGTGTGTGTGTGTGTGTGTGTGTGTGTGTGTGTGTGTGTGTGTGTGTGTGTGTGTGTGTGTGTGTACCTTTGAGTCTACGTGCCAACTCTCTGGCAAAGAGCACATTTGCCAGTTTGCTCTGGCAGTACGCTAATCCGCTGTTGTAGCTCCCCTGGCTGTGAAGGTCATGGAAACGGATCCAGCCGAAGTTGTGAGCCAGAGACGAAACCACCACGATCCGGGCCGGCGCACTGCGCTTCAGCAGCCCGATCAGGAGGGAGGTCAACAGGAAGTGCCCTGCCAGATGTAAGAAACGCAGTACAGTCAGTACTGAACACAATCTGTGTTTTTATTAAACAAGACTTCGGCATTCAAATTGTCTTCACAATTTGAATTTATTTAATATAATATTTTCTGGGTAAGCATAGTGTAAACCTACCGCAATTAATTTAGCATTTTGTGTTGTACGTTATACGTCCCATATAAATGGATGGACAGTTATATTAAGCTTCAGACAGTGAAGTGAAAACTGTTCAAAAACTGAAGTGAAGTGAAAACTGTTCAAAAACTATGACAAAATATTAGGTATTTGTTAATAACAATGACTTCTTCTCCTCATGTTATCAGACATTGTCATAACATTCAAATACATTTTACTCTCCCCTAAAAAAATACTATGAAGCAGTTATTTTTTTTTAAAGACTATGTCCAAAAGCATGTTTAGATAAAAATGATACACCAAATTATGCATTATGAAATTTGTATCTAAAACTATAGGTGAATGACACATTTGCACATTTCTGCATAAAACTACCACTGCACAGCACTTTCATTTTAATTTCATTTAATATTTCATAATTTATTTCATTAAAATTTCTTCTATACAGCTTAGATTTTTATTCAGATATACTGTACATATTTTATTGTAATTTTCTTACAATCTATATTTATGTTACTCGGTTTTTAGAGTTGTTTTAAATTTAATTTTCTCTTATTTTTGTATTATGCATAGGGCTGTCACAATATCAGATTTTCACTACAGGGTTATCATGGCCAAAATAATTCACAAAAATGATATTAGCGCGATAGCTATAGAAAGTTTGAAAAAAAAATAATGCTATCAGTGAAATTCATCTTTACTTTATTTATTGTGTATTTTGTCTCTTTTTTTGATGAATGAATTACGCACTGGATTATTTACACAATATTATCATGTTTATTATTAACATGATATCAATATTTAATTTTTAAAATATCATTATCCTCAATACCGTTATATCGTGACACCTCTACTTAAAGCATATTCCTTGTACATGAAAACCTATTTGCAATAAACCAGATTCTGATTTTGATTATGTCCCCAACTCTTCTACTGTATGTCCTCGCATGTAGAGCAGATAAAATGTTAGGAGCATTACCATCAGTCAGTTATGCTTGATTAGGCAAAATCAGGTTATCCATCAGGTTTTCAGTTTTGAGTAAATGTCAGTGCAGCCTCACCCAAGTGATTGACTCCAATATGCATCTCAAAGCCGTCAATAGTTTTTGTGTAGGGGCACATCATCACTCCGGCGTTGTTGATAAGGATATGAAGATGGTTGACCTCTGAAGAAGAGAACATCACACAAGAGAAAAGAAACATGGCAGCCGTGATTCGTGTATAATAAAGCAGGTCTCTGTAGGCAGACGTGGCTCTGTGCTCACCTCCCAGGAACTTCTGGGCGAAGGCTCGTATAGAGCAGGTGTCCGCCAAGTCAAGCTCTCGAACCTCCACTTGTGCTTTGGGATACGAAGCTCGTATACTGGCCGCGGCCTCCTCTCCTTTGTCCACGTCTCGGCATGCCATGATCACCCGAGCTCCTGTCGTGGGAAAAACAACCAGCAGCTAAACTATGACCAAAACAGAAGCTACGTTATAGAGGAGAGAATGAGGCTTCTGCTGGCTTTTGCTGCGTGAAGCCGTATATTGAAGGAGGTCTCTGGTTTAGTTTGTTGCTCAGTGATATGAAAGAGTGTTTGTCAAAGTTAAAGGGTAAATTAGTTTTGTTTTTTCAACCTGGACCCTATTTTCCCATGTTTCTGTGTCTGATTAATAGAGACAACAATTTTCTGAAATTGGTATCGATGGAGAGTGCTGTAGACGGCAGCTGCTCACAAGCTATAATATGGTGCTATTGGGGAAGCTGGCAGCGTCATTTCATCGACTAAATGTGTTTGTTTTTGCCTTGACAGGCTCTGATTGTTATTGTCTGACATTATGGAAAGAGTCTCGCTCAAGGAGAAGTCTAGTTGTGAAATCTGATGAGGTGACGTGTTGGTGGGAGACAACGGTGAAATAGTGGAATATATCCATGGTCGAAATGCGAATGTTTGTTGTGTTGGAGCTTCGTGTGATTTAAAAGATTTTCAATGTCCCAGCTGAATATTTAGATGATTTCAACAATGTGGCTGAGGTCTTTGAATTTGATGGCCGCCCGTATTTATTTGAGCCATTTTACGGATATTCAGATTTTCTCGGCTTTCTTTGAGTGGGACTTGGACACAATAAGAAACTGACCAGAATAATTAATGTAAATGTTTTTATGGTGCTGCTCACTTGCCCTCAGCTTGTTTAAGATAAGTTTCTTTATTAGTCCCACGGTGGGGAAATTTCAAGTTTGTGCTTCGGTTACAATGTTCTCCCTCAATACTGGACCAATTTCAAAACTGTTGTCCCCATTACACTGTGTCCTAATTGGATGCAAGTGTTCGACTCTCACACCTTATTGTGTATATTGAATGCTCTCTGTCCACACTGAATACGTTAAATGGTGTACTTTGTTATGTTATGCAAACAAACCACGTACATATCAGCTGTGTGCTTCATGTCAGACTGGAGACGTATCGTTGAAAATATTTTCTATCTACAAAATGGGGGCCTTGCAGAAAAAGTTTGGGAACCACTGGCTTAGCATAGTACCTGCTATCTTCCTATGTTTTTCCTTATAAACAGAAAGTACATGTTTTATATTGTGATATTTCCAGGAAATATCATACATTACAACCAACAGCAAGAAGGTTATTATCTAGCAATCTTCCTCTGGCCTGCTGCCACATTATGTAGGTTTTTGTAGTGAAATGAGGAGGTATTATTTTGTGATATATATCATTATCGAGATATGAAATTACCTGATTTCATGATAGAAGATTTTGGCCATATCACCTAGCCCTAACTAAGTAGTTAATTTTTTGCTTTACACATATTAAGACTTCTGTCTGATGTGATACATTGGAAGAGAGGTCACTCATTTTGTATGGATTTCCCATATCATATATATTATGATAAAATATTCTTAAAACTTCCTGATTTTTATCTTATTGCATTAGCCCTACAGAGACTCTCCGGCTTATAGACGGTTGCCTGGAGTGCCACCTTCTAGGGGGTTCTCGTCACCCTCGAAAAAACATAATACTGTAATTAAAAAATGCCAGTTGATGCCCTTCCTCATTTTCTACATAGAGGTAACAAATGAACAAATAATTCACCTGTGTAACTCTCGTTGTATTGAAACAGACTAAAGCCAACAATATCAGGGACCAGTTGTTTATTTATATTATAATAAAGTTATTATGAAAATAAAAATCCTAGTTTTTGTCTCAGGCAGGTGGGGGCTCCAAATCTGAATTCTTCCTGGGGCATCAGAAGGGCTAGAGCCAGTCCTGGATGTCAGGGGGCGATTTATGGGTGTAAAGAGGAGTTATGATGTTTTTAATATAAAACCACAAAGTCACCTCGCACTGCCAGGTCCAGAGCTGTCTCCTTCCCGATCCCTGTGTTAGCCCCAGTGATGAGGACTGTCTTCCCATCCAGACTGGCCGTGGACGTGCACACTCCTCCTGCTGCATATTTTCTGTCAACACACAATGATCACTGATTAATACTAAAGACACTGAACTACAGCAGACACCATTTGCATGACTAGTAGCCCATTCTGCAGTCAGTAGAAGTTATGTGTCTTCATTAGGTTTGGACATATGGACAGCCTGGCTTAATTATTCATAGTGAAAGTTGGATAATGAAGAGTGCTGAGCGTCAAGTCATACGACCCACGCCACTAAGCAGGACCGCCCCATAACCAATAGCTCTGCTGGAGTAATGCATACAGATATAACTCCTCCTACGCTCAGCCTGCTGATAGGCCCGAGCAGCCCAGATGGACTCAGTTCATTCTGTGGAAAAACTCCCTCAGCTCCATTATTGTCATTGATTTTATGCTTTTAATATCAGTCAGTGTCGTGTGAAATAATACATGATAGAAAAAATACATTTAAAATGACGATCAGCTGGGTTAAGTGGACAGACAGTGTTTTATATAATGTAACCTCACCGTTATAATTACATCAGTGCAATGTCCTGACAACCAAGTAACAGCCTTTCCGTGATTTCTGTGAGAATGAATGAGCGCATTGATCGCTGCTTACCGTATATGTGGAGCAAATAAAATCACCAGTAACGTCACCACTCCGAGGCCCGCGACAATTAATAAAAGCAACATCATACCACGGATGTGCGCTTTTCTGTCTCCTCCAGCAGGATGCCACTGTTCTGTAGGCTGAACAGCTGATGTCAAAGCATAAAGGGGTGCAGAGCGTAGCAGGGGGTGAACGATACACCCCGAACGGCATCATGGGATTGTAGTTTTTACAGCCTGACAAGAGACGAACCGAGGTACGTCTATTGCCATGAAGCGAAAGTCAATTGTTCGTCCCATTGCAACATCAGCGCCCAGCAGCAAAGCCACATGTCCGCCATTTTGGACTGAAAGCGACGACCTGACGCCAGTAAAACGTCCGCCTAAAATGTCATGTCAAGAAAAACACAATCATTACTACTCTTTTGTCACGTTTTACCGACGTGGCCTATGATGAGAAAGAAAACAAGATGAATATAATAAGCGTTTTCAGTCCAATATGGCGGCAGAGGCTGTTGTCAGAAAACACCATAGTTTCGTGTCTGTGCTGCTGTTCTCTGTGGAAGAACTGAAAGTTAGCGGACATCTTCCCTTCATCTGTTTTTATCTACTGCTCGGTTTTAAAAAGTAGCCTAAATTGTAATTCGATTCACTTAAATGTGTTTGTTTATATTATATAGACCTAACAACTATTCATTACTATCAAGAACGATACAAACATAAGAAAAAAAGGAAAACAAAACAGGGCTACAACAAATAAATACGTACATTGTTGATGGCAAATATGCGGTAAAAAAATGTTTTTGTTTTGGAAAATAATTATTGCTATTAACTCAAATAAACACTTAAAAATGATGCCAGATATATTTATCACATTGTAATGCTTTCATTTTTACTCTATAAAAGTTACAATTTGTTGAACCTGTTGAGAAAGTCACACGATAGGACAATTTTGAGATTTGGCTCCAAATAAAGCAGTTTTTAATAACAACAGTTCCATATAAAGCGAAGAACTATTTAACAATTTACTGCATTTTAAGTGATGTCAGTACTAATTTTATTATTATAATTTTAAATCTCGTGTGACAGTAAAAATGCATTGTCAAGTCAATAACCCACATATATAAATTGTTAAATATTTTTTTAAATTTTATTTATCAACTGTTTTTTAAAATTCAGAGTTTCCCACTTAAAAATAAATAAATAACCAAAATGAATCGTTGTAGTGTACGTTTCTAGTAGGAAGTAGTGGTGTCTAAAACGTCATTTCCCAGAAGGCGCAGCGAAAGCTGTCTGCGTATTGCCTGAATAAAATTGCTGTCGGAGTGCTTTTTAAATCCTTTTCACCAACATCTGGTAAAATTTCCGTAAAATTATCATAATATTTTGAATATAACATTTAGGCTGTTTTAGTTGTTAATTAAAAAAATGATAAAATAAGGTTTTGTTTGACTTTTGGTCCGGAGTTTTGGTCCGGAGCACTGATTCACGCGGAAGTCCCGCGGATGTGATTATGACCAAAGCAAAACTAGTAGATTAACTTTCAGTTGTAACTATAATTTGTTGTATTTTACAACAAAAGGCGAAGTAATTTATTTAAGAAAAGGCAGCTGACCTACAGTTAATGCAAAATGTCGTCGGAGGAATTCGAGAAGTTGCACGAAATCTACAAATCGCTGTATGAGGAGCTGAAGCTAATGCCAGACAGAGCTCTGATATGCCACGGAGGTAAACACTTTGTTGTTATATTACAAGCTAATGTTAACATCAGCTAACTGTGCAACAAACTGGAAACTGCAACTTGTATTTTATCTAACTTTACAGAGGAAAGGAAGAGGCTGGTGAGGACCTTCGATGAGAGGCAGGGGGAGGCTGAGGAAGTGGTGAGCTGTTCACCTGTTTATGTAAAAGAAAGGAAAGTGATATGTGCTAACTACGCACTTTGAAAAGAGCTGTTTGTTGTCTTTACCATTATCGAAGTAAACAGCTATGCGAAAATAATGGCCTGCTTTTAATCACTTGTTTGAAAACTACAGTAGAACCACAACAGTTTAAGATGGTGAGAGAGAATCAAACCGTTTTTGGCCAAATTTTAAGATACTCTCAATGTTACACACAGTTCCAGGAACAAGGAACAGGAAGATAGAAATAGACATAGAGCTAAAAACAGGGACAACAAAGTAGAACAAAGATAGGTAAAAATGAGGGATGCCAATTGATTAAAATATTTAATCGCGTTTTATCGCATGATTGTCCATGATTAATCGCACATTTTTTATAATCAAAATGTACTTTAAAGGGAGATTTGTCAAGCATTTAATACTGATATCAACATGGGAGTGAACAAATATGCTGTTTTATGCTAATATATGGATTTTTTTTTATTGGAAATCAGTAAACAACACAAAAGACAACTAAACAACAGGTATTGTCCAGAAACCCTCATAGGTACATAACATGGCAAACTGCAGCCTAACAGGCAACAACAGCTGTCAGTGTGCTGACTTGACTATGATTTGATCCAAACTGCATGTGATTATCATAAAGTGGGCATGTCTGTAAAAGGGAGACTGGTAGGTACCCATAGAACCCATTTACATTCACATATCTTGAGGTCAGAGGTCAAGGGACCCCTTTGAAAATGGCTATTACAGTTTTTCCTCCTCAAAATTTAGTGCAAGTTTCGAGTGTTATTTCACCTCCTTTGCCACAAGCTGCATCCTCCGAAAGATGGATTGGATTAATGTGTTAAATAAATTAGTGCCATTAAATGCATTTGCGTTAACATGTTATTATTGTGTTAACGTTGACAGCTCTTGTGAAAAAGAAAAATAAAAATATTATACACATACACTAAAGTTAAAGAGTTTTTTATTTTTATAGGGAGGAGAAAGGGGGTGGTGTCTGTTGTTCATATTTATAAGAATAATTAATATTTTAAATTTTATTTTGGGATAACATACTTGTAGTGTGCAGTTTTAATCTTGCTCTGTGAAGCATTTTGGGCTGCACAATTGTATGAAAGCTGCTGTATGAATAAAGCTGAGTTGAGTATAAAATAGCATAACATGTAAATACTCAAGTAAAGTACCTAAAAATTGTGGCTGAGTAGTACAGTATTTGAGTAAATGTACCTTCCACCACTGATATTGGAACTAGTGAGAAACTGATTCATTTTGCCTTTCGTATTCTAAGTATAAAAAAAGCATAACCTATTCTAGTAGTTGTTCCATCAGTGTACTTCATGTCACCATTTATGTGTTCACAGCACTTCACACAGAAAGATCTTTCTCTGGAATTACACTCTTTTCTTATGTCTCCAGTTACAAGGAATGGAGGAAGAGCTGCGTGCTGCCCCTTCGTCCTACCGAAATGCAATGAGTACAAAGCTGCGCATGTACCGCCGGGATCTGGGCAAGCTGCAGAGAGACATGAAAAACTCTGCTCCTGCCTTTGGTTCCTCTTCCCACACAGTGGAGGGAAGTCATCATGGCATCTATTCATCACAAAACCAACAAAGTGTGAGTGTGTGGCTGTTGACTTGGATATGTCATAAATGCAATTACAAGGGAATTTCAAAGCAGGAAATGTTTCAGCTAGTTCAGTAGAAAAGTCTCTCAGATTGAAACCAAGAAGCGTACATCTCTTTTCTGATGCAAAAACAAATTCTGGGGAAATGCCGGAAACCAATAAAAGGTCATGTAGAAGCTTGAGGAGAACTTGGCACACCAAGATGGAAATTTTACTGCCAAATAAGCCCTGGGGGCCACATTCATAAAACTTCCTAGATTAAATACTAAAATAACCAGCACAGTAAATAAATGTGAGCAGATTAATATCAGCATGTAAAAGGGCCACTGCACAAGTAGACCCACGTTTTCAAACATTTTGTGGGCTACTTTAAAGTATGACTTACAATTTATTCTACATAAACTAGTATTCATAATTACACCATATCTTAATAGAGACTAAATTATAGATGCATGCATTTCTCTTACCTCGGTGTTCTCTTTTAAAAACTCAATTTTATAAAATTGACTTTAATCAGAGTTTTTCTTTTTGTTTTATTAATTCTTAAGATTTTTATTAATTTTTTTTATCTATATTTATATTTCTTGGCTGCATTGAACTTTCTAATTGCACTGTGTACTTTCTGGTTTTATGTCTGAGAAGCCCTTTGTAAACTTTAGTTATTATTATTATTATTATTAGGCCCATAGAAATAGAATATAGGAGTAGAACGGACATTCTTATTTAAATCAACATAGCAGGATGGTCAGAGTGGCGACCATTTTTATTTTCACCGTTGCCGTAGCAGCATTGTAGTGGGCTGATTTCTGCATAAACTAAACTGAGTTATGGATTCACTAAGGTGAGGTTTTGCAGTAACCCCTGACTAAAGGAACAGGGGACTAGTTACGTAGCGCCAGGTCTAAAAGGGCCTCCCTGCTGGGGGACAAGCTACCTAGCTAAGTAGCCAGCAATTATCTCCAGAGCTGCCTCTGCTCTCTTCCCCCCACAGTTTAAAGCCCCTTTAACATTTGTTCTGTTCTGTCAACAATCCCAAACCCATTTTCTTTTGTACTACTCAAATTACCACAGCAAACAGTTCAATGACCTTTCTACTTCTGTTTTTTTTTTTTCTATCGATTTCACTGTTCTTTCTATGCCCATTATCACTTAGAGTGCATTTTTCTATTTTTCAATCAACCAATCTGACCATTTTAAAAGAATGTGTCATCCCTAGCAACGGGGTCAACCAAAACCAAAGTTTCTGTCCTTTCCTTGCTCAGGGTTGCTCTGAGAAGTTTCCTAAATCACTCTTAAGCTAGGACTCCTTGCTAGAAAGTTGAAACTCAGAATGTTTGTGAATACAGCCCTTGACATATTCAACAAAAAGGATCTCAAAGGAAGTATAAGTATCTGAGAAAAGATTTTTTTGTTGCTCTTCAGTCACTGGTAGTGTCATTTACCCTGGTTGTTCATTTTTGCCACGTATGCAGACACACATGCAGTCCCAGAGAGCTTTGCTGCTCCAGGGCACAGAGGCTCTGAACAATGCCAGCCTGAGTATTGAACGAAGTCAGCGCATCGCCGCTGAGACGGATCAGATCGGCACAGATATCATCGAGGAGTTGGGAGAGCAGAGGGAACAGCTGGACCGCACCAGAAACAGAGTGAGCTGGGAATTATTGTTATTATGCTGCTGTATGGGGTGAAATTGTGATGCTGCTTTAGTTTGAATCTGTTGAGGATAGATACTGCATGTTAGATATTTTGGTCATTTGATTCAGTCAGTGTAACTTTGTGGGCCAAAACAAGTGGTACAGCTCAGGTCGGGGCCAATGTGATTTGTGTTTGTTGGATTTTGTTATTACATACATATTGGGAGAAGTAAAAAGACTTTGTTGTTGTCAGGCCATTGTTTTGTTAAATCTATTCTATCTTTTGTTTATTTTGAAGTTGGTGAATACTGGAGAGAACCTCAGTCGAAGTAGAAAAGTTCTTCGTGCCATGTCACGGCGGTAAGTGCTACTCCAAAGGAGGTTATGCATATAAGTTAGCTTGTGTTTTTTTTTTTTTTTTATCATTGCAGTAAATCATGGGTGTCAAACTCTGTGTAATTATATTTGGCCCGCGAGGCAATATAAAATTTCTGTTAGAGCTGGCCCGCCTGTACAGAACAGCACATTCACCGCTAATACTACAAATCCCATAATGTTCTGCTGTTGTTTTGGCATGTCAATCAGGACAGGACCCAGACATGCCCTCTACTCTGTGTCAGTAGCGATCTGTGCTTCGGCAGGAAAGCAATAATTAACGTTTTCTTTATGCACTTTTTCTTGCTACTCCAAGGCTTGAATGGTTGATTCATTCATTATTATTTTATTTTCAAATTTATTAGCCTATGGAAAAAGCTTATTTTGATATTTACCTCAGAAGGCTGCAAATAGAAAAGAGGCATACTATTTTTATTTAAATTGTATTTAATATGCAATTGATATGTTTTTTTCTTTTTAATTTGAAATTCGATTTTGCATGTCTGCACTATTAAGTTACATAAGCATTGCTTGTTCCATATTCAATGTTAAAGCAAAACTTCTTTGGGTCCATATTAAAGGTTCATTTGTTCAACGGTGGCCCGCGGCTTTGTTTAATTTTAAATTTCGGCCCACTGTGTATTTGAGTTTGACACCCCTGCAGTAAATGATTGAATGCTAAATGTCTAAATGAAGTTTGATATATTCTGTGGTCTTTTGTATGTCTTTCATTGAATGTGACATGTTGTCTGTTATATGATAGTACACTATATTGTACTCATTTGTACATTAACAAGGAAAAATGGTGCATATTGATTCAACTTAAACATGGATTTGTCTATTTTTTTTTCTTTAAAAAAAGATCAGTTAATTGATTGCCAAAATAGGTGGTGATTGATTTAATAGTTGACAACAAATCGATTAATCGTTGCACCTTTAGACTCTAGAATTTCATGAAATATGTTTTTGGAACAATGGCCCTCTGTTTATTGTTGACTTTCATCTTTTTGTCTTGCAGGCTGGTGACAAACAAGTTGCTATTAGGTGTCATCATTTTAATGGAGTTGGCCATTCTAGGTGCTGTGGTCTATCTGAAGTTCTTCCGAAAATGAGCAAAGTAAACCATCTGAAAACAGTCCTGGAGTTCTGGATCCAGGGTGAACCCAGACTCTCGACATCTGTCTCCACTGACTGTTCAGTAGCAATAATGCTCCTCTGCTGTATTCAGCCAGCTGTTTCTGTGAGTAAATGAGGACAATGAGATGGTTCGGTCTTAAAGTGAACCTTTACTAAGAGGGGATTCTTTCCACAGGCAAGTTCGTTTGACAAGAATGACAAGTTGTTGAACCTGTTGATGGACCAAACTCACAGAAACTCCACGCACAAGCTGTGACCTGAGATTTGCACTGTTTTATCAGACTTTTAATACCATTGATGCTATGCAGGATGATTTTCTGGACTTGTGTGCTGGCTGCTACAGGCGCCAGAGATGATTCTCTGTAAGGATTTATTCAAGCTGATTATAATCGACTTACTCCAACCTGTGTAGATCCTCGGGTGACTGTACTTGTGAAATGCTACCGACAGACATTGGCGTAGCAGTTCTGGGAGGTTTATGCATTCTCAGATTGGGATACTTTATTATTAAAACAATCGTATCGTGCCATTATATGTAAAATACTAAAAAGTAGTATTTGATGAAATGACACCAGTTGAATCTGTTTTCGATGCGTTACCTTGCCTGCTATCCAAATGGTTGTATTTAGCTTATTTTTCCAATTCTGAGTACTGAGACCTGAGGCTAAATTTGTCAGTGAAGAGATGTGAATGGAAAATGGGTGGAAACTCTTCATACATGCAATGATCTTAACAGTAAATAATGTTGTCTAATCACTGTATAATACAAAAATCATTGTTAGAAATAAGCTTCAGTATTCCTTATTTCACAGTCACATCATTAAAACTAATCTTTAACCTCAGTTTGCATTGTAGCTGATATTTCCAGAAACACCAGCCAAACCGAGCCAGAGTTAGAAAAACATCCTCTGTGGAGCTGACGTCATTAAAATGTGTTACAGGCTGAAAACCCAGACCAGGCCAGGTTAGTGCTGAGTAAACAGCACCCGTTACTGTGGAATTAATTCTCCAATAACAGGTGACGAGGTTATTTTTAGTGCTGTGTTCTTGAAGTGGCACATCTGCCACAATGTTTTTCTTCAGCATAGATATCATGCCTTCCTAGTGTGGTGCCAAGCACATAAACATGTTTGGAGACCTGCTTTTGTGAGTCAGGTGGAGAGTGGGGGTTGGGCTAGAAGGAAATACTTCGATCAGAAATATTTGCCTTAACATTCCCTTAAAAAACTTTGCAAAAAGCATAACTTTTTTTGCTGTTACGAAGTACTATCAGTAAATACTATGGTTGTTTAACCACATGCAATTTATGTAATAGTTTATGTAATATAAGAGCAATTAATCATTAATGTAACTATGATGCCAGCAACACTGATAACAGTTTATACTATTCCAAAGTTTGGCCATTATTTCTTTCATGTACCTGCATTATTATTTCTTTTATGTCTAGAAGGTAACCCACAAGCTGTGAAACTCACGAGATGGACCTTAACTAGTTAAGGTTAGGCATTGATCTTAACTATTTAAGGCTAGGCATTGATCTCAACTGGTTAAGGTTAGGCTTTGACCATGAATAAGTAAGGTTAGGCTTTGACCTTCAATAATTAGGTTAGGCATTGACCTTAAATGATTAAGGTTAGGCATTGGCCTTGACCAGTTAAGGTTCGGCATTGACCTTTAATGGCTAAGGTTAGGCTTTGACCATGAATAGTTCAGGTTTAGCATTGGCCTTGACTAGTTATGGTTCGGCATTGACCTTGAATGGCTAAGGTTAGGCTTTGACCATGAATAGATCAGGTTTAGCATTGACCTCTCCTCATTAAGGTGGCATGGTTAGGAATTAACCATGAATGCACATTTTGTACATTTTTGCAACTTAGCAGTGTTGGTTGATCCACTGCTTTGGTGCACACTGAAATATCTCAACAACTATGTTGTTCCCCTGAGGATGAATCCTGATGACTTAGGTGATCCTCTCTCTTGCTAGCACCACCATGAAGTTAATATTTGTGTCTTTTAGTGAAATGGCGAGACAACTATTGGATGGATTTCCATGAAGTTTGGTATACAGTTATGTTCCCTTCTGGAGAAACTGCAACAGCTTTGGTGATAATCAGATTTTTCATCTAGCACCACCATCAGGTCACATTTGTATTTCTCTAACTCTGGTTTCTGACCATGTACTTGCAGAACTACTGGCATTCCCATCAGCCTCAATCGACTTTGTGTTTAGCTATATGCCTTTAGAAAACTGGACGAAATGAGACACCTGTACACTGAACAAAAAATGTAATCACATTTATGGAAGACTAAAATATAAACTCTTAGTTACAGGGACAATAGTCATTTAGTGGCCACATCAAGTCAAGCATTAGGTCAGTTCAAAGTGTATTTATGCATTTTTTTTTGCCAGCATTGGAATCAAAGCTGACTTTTTTTTTTACATTTCCTCAAATCAATTAATACTGATGTAATCCGTAAGTATTTATACACACTAATTCTACTACATGTACTGGTAGGTTCATTGTGAAAATACAAATGTAAACTCTAAAGAAAATACAGTAACCATAGCTGGTCCAAAAGTGCAAACACATCATTACTAGTTATTAGTAACTGGCACAGCCACAAAGCAGTTTTGAGAGTCCATGTTAAACTAGACTTCAAACTAAGTCAAACATCATACCTGTGAGGCAGGTTCATTCTCTTGTAAACCAAACATTAGCATTATAAATATGTGGCAGCTGTGTCCTCTAACACTTAACTTATAACATACAGGAGCAAAATAAGTTAGTATTGCTGTTTAAATGAACAGTATTTCCATCAGTGAGTGTAACGAAATCATGTCAAAGGCTTTTGTCTCAGCATTATTAGTATGAACTTTTCTCCCCAAATTGGTAAAGCCCTTTTACAGTTTTATGAATTCAGAAGTAATTTAGTTTTCTCCATGAGACATAACACTAAACAGCAAAGCGATAAAGACTAAACCTTGAGCTACTATAAGAGTCCGTCTTTACAGTCCTGTATCCAGAATTGTGGAATGCTCAGGGAGGATGCTGATAAAGTTCATAGCTTTGCTTCATGCTTTCAGAGGCGAAGCTGCTCTGTGTCGTCCTTCACAGAGGGAATCTCGTCCATGGACACAGGAGCGCCTTCCCTCGTCTGTCCCAGAGACGACGCGATGACGTCAACCGCTAAAGAGGCGGTGGCCTCCACGGCTTCAGGGTTGGCCCCCAGCACTGGGTTTACTTCGACCAGGTCCATAGCTGACAGCAGACCTGCACATCATTGACAAGTTAGATATTTGACAATAAGAGCCCTTTAAAAACAGAAAAAGAAAATGGGGGTATGTGAAGCTGTCTTTATAGGATGCTTAACTATATTTGTAGTCATCTGTACCTGTGTTGTGGATTTCCTCTGTAATGTAGATTCCCTCCCTGTAGGTCAAACCTCCATTCACTGGTGTTCCTGTGGCTGGAGCCAGAGACGGGTCGAATGCATCGATGTCAAAGCTCAAGTGGATCGGTCGCTGTTTTCTGTTCAAGCAGGTGAAACAATCAAAGTGGGAATTTAAGGTTAGGTTCAACTCAGACATGAGCAAAAATTGACTTTTAGTAAAAGTTAAAGAGGGCCTTTAAAACTCATTTCTAGGTGCATACTTGTATTTTGGGTTTCAACTGGAGCATGTTTACATGCTTTAATGTTCAAAAAAATGCTTTATTTTTCTCATACTGGCTGTGCTGCAGCACTTCGTTTCACCCTTCGTCTGAAATGCTCTGTTTGAGCTCCTGCCACCCTTTCCCAAAATGCCCAGTCTACTCTGATTGGTCAGCTGGCCCACTCGGTTATCATTGGTCAACCGAACCAAACTCTTCAGACTCTGCTCCAGCTCCACTCTAACTAGCTTTGTTTGAAGGTGTACCAATGTAGGTATTTAGCAACTGTGTTACTTGGTGACATCACCACCTCACAGAAGACAGACAGGACTCCCTTTGGCTTGGACTTTGGGCTTTGTATATGTTAATATGTTAAACAATACCTTGACAGAAGATGGTCAAGAGTGACTTCCATGACCCTTTGGATGCCTAGTCTGTCGATATCCCTCATGGTGAAGTACTGGATACCCAGGCTCTTCAGGATGTGGCTGTTATAAAAAAAAATTTTTAAAGATTGAGAACTTACATTGAGAATTAAGTTCATCTCAGCCACACATGATAAAGGTTTTGAAAGTACTTACTACTCTCCGGGGTCAACATCTCGCAGCCCAATGTACACCAAGTCCCTCGAGGAGAGGAACGGCTTCATCCAGGAGAAACCTGGGATATTTGGCATCTGTGGTGGACAGATAGAGATAATGTGAAGGGGAATACCGTATTTTTCGCACTATAAGGCGCACCGGATTATAAGGTGCATTGAGCGAAACAAAACGGTCAGATAAGTCAAACTTTATTCAATTCATTTAATAACTCAATAACTTCAATAACTGTCACCATTTTTCAGCTGTAACACATGAAATACAAAACAATACACTCACTTTTCAGTTCATTCCTCTTCCACAAATCCATCAAAACCTTCATTATCAGTGTCTGAGTTAAACAGTTGGGCGATTTTAAGTGTGCCTTATAGTGCGAAAAATACGGGATATTGGTATGTAGGGACCGAAAAATAACATCCACCATTGGGTGATACTGAATACAGTTTATATAAAGGCTGTGGTTGGTGTGTCAATATTATGCCATTCCAGTATTTGTTTTTCTTCATTCTTAAAACGTCTCTTTCGGTCTGCGTGTCTTGCTCTTATGTAGTCAGGGAGAGGTGCCTTGACATGTCTGTGCCTGTTAGCTCATAATCTGTCCAAGTTTGCTTAAGAGGAAGTTTTGTGTCAGTGTTACAATTGCTCACGACAAGCTGTACTTGTGTAACTGCAATGGCAAAGCGTGTCAAAGCATGTCAAATAATTTCTGAAATGCAGGAGAGGCAGTCTATGTTTTATTAATACTGTATTTCTCCTCACCTTGTCTTGCAGCTCTTTAAGCATAAATGCCACAGGCTGGCCGTGGAGGTTTCCTGTTGGAGAAGTCATGGGTGTGTTTATATCTGCATGAGCATCAACCCAGATGAGACACAGGTCAGGGCACTGCCGGGCATGGCCTCCCACGGATCCAATAGCAAGGCTACGAGACGAGAACGACAGTCTTACAAATATGTGGTGTTTGCATCAGTGAAATGAAGAGCATGAGAGTATCCTCGCACGGGAGTCATAGCTTAAACATAGTGTACTAGTTGTATCCAGCATGATTTCAGGGAAGTCTCTGTACACAAACAACACATTGTCTTTTATCACGTAATTACCTGTGATCACCTCCCAGCATGACCAGAGTGTGCCCAGCACCAACCGCTCTGCTCACTGCACCTGACACCATCTTATTTGCTCCACCCACAGTGCGAGGGAACTTTATATCCATGTACGGTTCGTCCTTCTCATGGTGGTGGAAGTTGAGGTCGCCAAAGTCGTGTACAGAGTAGTCTGAGAATGAGAGGAAGCTCCCGTCAATTTAAGCACTTAATGCTTTGAAGGCATTTAGCTGAGTCACTCTGACTGAGCAAGTTTTCAGCATTTTGCATCAGGAAATGTGTGTCGATGGACATACAAGCTGTTGCATTGAAGGAACATGAAATCTGTTGGTTTTGGGCAATCTGTCCAATTGTTTAAGAAACATTTATGTTTCGAAGACTGCCAGCTTCAGTTGAAAAGCTTAAATAATCTATAGCTTCTGTTGCATGACTTAACGCCCATTTGTCTACCTTGCAGTCTGAGGAGGCTGATTCATTCAATGCCAGTGGAACATGAGTGACGGGGCACTTTTCTCCGGGTCCCATTTCCCACGCCAACTCAGGTTTCAGCCATTGGGTTGGCCTATACTAGATAGCCGCAGCAGTGAAGACCGAAAAAAATGTCTACTCAGTTTAGTACACGGACTGCGAGGTAAACAAGTGATGTGATCTACCATATTGGGGGTTCATCTGGCAATGTGATCCTTTACAGCAGTGTAGCGTTACTCTGCTGATCTAAGGGAAACTAATATGATCATTACCATTCGTAGACAGGACAGGAATAGCCTTGTCTTGATGCGACAGTGTGCACCTATTGCAGGACAATTCATATTTATATGTACTATTATATAGTTATAGTAATTAAATTTATTTATATGACCATTTTCAAATCAGGAATTCCAAAAGTATTTCACAGTTAATAATGTAAATCCATAATTGCATGAAAACATACAAGTTATTAAACAGAAGCAAATACATCAAAATAAAAGCAATCTAACAAACAAAACAGAATTAAAAGACATAAAACCAAAGGATTTGCAAGCAACATGCTTACAAAAATGCCAGCCAATAGAATTGGGTTTTGAAAGTTTTTTAAAGTGTGGTACTGACTCGTTGATAGTGAGAGGGAGGCAAAGTGTTGGTTTAGTTAAAGTTAAAGGAGTTTTAGCAGCACAGACTGTTTCTGTTCACTGTGCAATGCAAGATAGCTGCTAACGTGTACCGTACTTGTACTGGTTGGATTATGTGTTTGATTTTTTTTGTTTGGACAAACCAGCTCCGACCCTGAAATTGTAAAGTATTTAGTTCAGTAAGGGTTCGGTTTCCTACGTTGGGCTCAGCTAGTGACATGGCAGCTGTATCTTTTTTCACAGTTGACTCCAGGCTTCCAGGAAGATGACTCCTCGCCAAGTCTTTGCTTTCAGCTTCAGTAAACTAAGGTCATTTCTCAAACCTTTGTTTTTAACTTTCAATTTTTTTTTTTTTTAATATACAAATATTCTGTATGAAACCCTATAATTGCAGGCTGCTGTGATTTTACAAATCTTTCTTGAAACCTAATATTTTTAGATAATTTGGCTACACCTGTGTCTTATAATGATACTGTATATACGCATGTTGTTTGTTAGATACTGTAGAGCAGGCCAAAATTAGCCTCATCTCAGATTTAGTGATCTATCAAAAAAAAAAAGAAACCAAGGAGACAAGCATAAATAGCACTAAAATTATGTATGATAATACCAATAATAAAAAAAAAAAATATCAGAATTCTTTCCCATGCATAAAAATATGTTTGGAATAGATCTTAGTGTCTTAATAGTTATGTTTCTTTCAAAAATATACCAGAAATCCAGAATGCATCTTTCCTCACTAAATAACTAACTGGATTTTGAACACTTTAAGCACATTTTTAATCTGTGTTCTGGACCAAGCTCCGCTCTAACTAGCTTTGTTTGACAGTGTGCCAAACTGGCCGCTGGGCTCATTTCCAGATGCATACTTGTATTTGTGATTCTACTAGAACATGTTTACTTACTTTAATGTTGTAAAAAAAAAAACCTTTTCACCTTCTGTCTGAAACGCTCTGTTTGAGCTCCAGACTCTTTGGACTCTGCTCCAGCTCCACTCTAACTAGCTTTGCTTGAGGGTGTACCAAACGAGCCGCTGGGCAACTATTATGCAAATGTGTCACTTGGTGACAACACCATGTTACAGAAGAACATCAAGGCGTTTCCTGAATACCTTTTACATGCGCAAAAAAACTAAGGTTGCGCTCCAGATCACACACTTTTTTTTTACTTTTAGTACATACTGTTGCATGCAGTATGCATACAGTTGGGACAAACTACTTCCCTCATAACATTGTGCCTTTAACTTGACCCTCTTGCTCGTATATCTGCTGTACAGAGTATTGTGGGTCAGAATACCCAGAAAAGCATGTTCACAGTGTTCTGTGACTGGCTGCAACACAGGAACTACTATAGTCCTTGTTGTGACACACCTTCCACATTATCCATTGTGTATAAAGTTGCATAAACCTATCATTATCACTGACAATTAATTTTGTTTTCTATTATAAGAACCAACAGTTTGGAAGTCAGCATTGAATTAATAGCGACACTGTGTCCCTCTCAACCATGGTGTCTAATTATAGTAGGTTTATATATTTAGACTGTGGTGTAGACTACTCTATAGTGAGTGTATTTATATTCATGTTATCATATATACTGTATGATAGCCAGTTAAATCTTTTATGGAGTCAACAGGCACCCCTGAACTGAAGAAGGAAGAATTTGGCAAACGTTTATTTTGTTATATACAGTATTAGCATTTCAAAATTATGGTGTAGATGATGCAGAATGGATGCAAGTTGGGAAATGTCTAACTTGTTTAGAGTGTAGTACTCATGCATCATACAACCCAGCTAGGGCTGTCGAAGTTAATTTCGTTCACGCATTTATGCAACTTGCAGTTTTTAGGTTGAAGTGGGCTCAGTTTTAAAGCTAGAGTGAAGATGCTGAAACTAGAAAACCGAAATATCCATTGGTACCAACCATACTAGCTTGTCAAGACGGAGGCTAAATAACGCTCCTAAATTTTGGTGAAGAAACTCTGGTATGGTCATTTTCAACAGGGTCCCTTGACCTCTGACCTCCAGATGTGTGAATGTAAATGGGTTCTACAGGTCCCCACCAGTCTCCCCTTTACAGACATGCCCACTTTATGATAATCACATACAGTCTGGATCATGGTCATAGTCAAGTCAGCACTCTGACACACTGACAGCTGTTGTTGCCTGTTGGGCTGCAGTTATGATTTGAGCATATTTTTTTATGCTTAATGCAGAACCTGTGAGGGTTTCTGGACAATATTTGTCATTGTTTTGTTTTGTTAATTGATTTCCAATAATAAATATATACATATAGTTGCATAAAGCAGCAGATTTGCCCAGAGAAATAAACACTTGACAAATCTCTCATTGAGCTACATTTTTGAACAAATAAAAATTATGTGATTAATTTGTGGTTAATGACTAGTATATTTTGTAATCTACCAGCCACTGTGGCAGATGGACAAAAAAGTTAATTTCCAACACTAATCACGATTAACTATGGATAATCATATGATCACGAATAAATATTTTTAATGGATCAACAGTCCTTATATAATTGTATCCATAAGTAACACAATAACAAAAGGCACCACTACTTTTGGTCATGGGGTTCATACACTTTCTGTACTAAGACATGTAAAAGCAAAAATCCCATCAGATGGGGGACCATGGACCAAGTCTTATCAAATGGGAGGTCTAATTGTGTCACTTTAACTGTCCTTTCCGTGAAAACTCTCCAAGGCTGACTCACTTTACAGTGTCCTTTACAGCCTTCCTGTCGCTGCTGTTGGTCATTCACCGGGTCTCACAAATCTCCTTTGTCATGTATGTAGGCGTGGACTTTTACGCACAATGTAACCTCATTGAAATGCGGCGCTAAGATATATAACGCATTCTTTCCGCCTGAGGTGTCCTCTTTCATTTTCAAAGCAGCACCAGTCGGGGTGCCGGTAGAAAGAGAAAAGGTTTTTCAGTGGGGGGGAGTCTGTCTGCAGTGACGACATAGTGGAAATACATCAGCAGCCTATCCGCTTCCTGCGCCTTTCCGACACGTGCCAGGGGTAAGAATGTCTAAAACAGACATGTGGCGACCTGAGAATAAAAAAGACAGTGCCCTCCAACGACTGCTGTGCCACACAGTGACGCTGAGGTGCGTCTACATTATGGTATCCTTGCCCTTGTATGGATCGCTTTAGTGGGGACTGAATGAAGCTTCATCACGAGTTTGTATCTTTATGCGTCATAACTCCGACAGAGATTCATACACCATTATGACTTCAGTGGGGTTTTTCTGATATTGCGCCTATTCTACCCTTGCAAACATTTACAAAAAACAACAGCTTCTGATATATTTATAGCCCACTATAATATTATTACAAGAACTTCCTATGTCGGTGAAATTATCTTGAAAAGTAGGATTTTACTACATCGGGGATTTAAATCATTAATCTCCTTCCAAAAATACACAAAACAGGCATGTTTGTCATGTATAACACTATTATAATAGCTTCCTGTGTCGATAAAAGGATCTAGAAAAGTAAGATTTTGTTTATTAAACCACATTTACGCAGAGATCACTTTGTTCTCTAAAGCATGCGTGCCTCCAGGCCCCATGTCGGATGTTTATATTTACAGCCTCCCGGTGATGTAACCGGCTGGCTGAACACCGGACACGTTAAATCTGTCTATATGCCTGCCCTGACGAACCTGCAGGTCACACCCATCCCTCTGTTACATAACGCAGCGGCACCGGCTACTCCGTTATTATCCCCTTTTTTCGTCACCTACCTAAACCAGAAAGCCTGTCGATGAGCCCCGCATCTCTGATGGCTTTCGGGCCGTGCTCCACTCCTCCTCTTTTCTGTTATAAAATAAGCAGAAATTAGTGAAGTCAGGGCTGAATGTGAAAATAGCGATTTAAAAAAAAAGATTTCCTTACCTGTCCTCTTGACAACGGAGCTCCCAGTATAGCCACGGAGTGAGCTCTGCTTTGTTGGCGCGTATGGCCGAGTTGAGTCCTGAGAAGACGGAATAGTGGTCCCCTCAAAGCCATTTTTCTGTTAAAAAAATCAGAATCGTCCCAGTCCAAGTCGATCCGATCCCGGCCAAAAAGTCTGATGAAAGCGCTGTGAAATGTTGCGCTGGTGGATGCTGCTGAACGTGGCCGCGTTGGTGCAGGCGGTCGCTCTTATTGGTCCCTAAATGTACTTAATATTCATGAGCTGCTGATGGGAGGATTCAGAGGAATAGTAAATATTATCACGCCTACTTTGTTTCTTATAACAGTAACTTCTCACTAAAGATAAGCGTTTATGTCGTGTCATAAACCCGTATCCTATATACTGGCGCTGCGCACTGTGGCTTATAAAGACTGTGACGTCAGGCTGAGTGACACACCTTTGGAGCAGCCAATCGGAAACGGCGAAATAAGTGGGTTCGCTTTGTGGGCGTGGCCAGTGAACTGATGCGGGTCAGGTGCTCTTCAAGGCATGTTTGTTGTGAAGCCAGGCTCTGATGTGTCTCATCTAGGTGAAAATTTCCAGGCGTATTATTTACATCGGCGCATTTGGGCTTGTTTGTCAACACGTGTCCCAAAACATTACATTGACAGTTCATGTCAAGATGAAAACACATAGCCAAACCATCTATAAGATACATACAGTATGTCAATATATAGCCTAAAAATCCATTACATTCAGAATCTTAATTAAAGGTATTAAAAGCAAAATGCAAGCTATTAACGAATCAAAAGTTTTTTTTTAATTATTATTATATTTTTATGTATTGGATTATTATTACTGATGCACTAATGTGTAGTAGTAGAAGTACAGCTGATTTGAACTACTTTAGAAACTGGGTAGGTTATAACTGTACATGTCAATCTTATTCTGCAAGTAACTTCTCACAACAGCTGTCAACCAATAGGGAGATAGAGCCTGTGACTTTTTTTTAGGTTATCCTTGATGTTTTTTTAACCGTGCATGTACACTTGGTGTTGTAAGTGTCTTTTTACTAAATTAAATCCATGTTCATCTTATTTTTTATGTTAATTTTTACACGTGGTTTGGTTTTATTATGTCGTAAAACTATATATTCTGCAAGGGACTAGGCATAGACTAGAATAGACAAAAGCAGATACAATATCTCAAACAGACTAATATAGATTTGTTGTTTATGTAACCTAGTTCACTACACGTATAAACAAACGCTTCAACGGAAAGGCAGTTCAGTGAAACGGTCATAGATATGGGCGAGTTCTTACTGTAACTGGAGTCCATGTTGTGAACTTATGTCATTCACATACACTGTGATATGAAATAAACTGGGACACGGTTGGTATGTTTACAGCTGCGACATGCTCTATATGCAAAGACTGAGATTGCATAATAAAGCAAAACAGATTTACTCTTCAACCGTCTGATAGTTGTCAGTTATCAGTGTAGTTATGGAGCGTGAACTAAACTGAACAACAGCTGACCTACAACAAGTGTTTGTCACGACATCGGCCTGCCTTGGTCGTCACGCAGCCAATGTCTGGGGTAGTACTCCAGTACTACAGTAACGTACACGTCGGGAAGGGAAAAGACAGCTTAGTCTAAATGCATTTGGCTCCACCAAGCGTTAGAAACTGGAGAATACCGACAATTTATTGGGGGAAATATGCCCTAATTCCAGCCTGTAAGGAAAAAAAACCCAGGATGAATAAAATTAAGGCTGTCTATGTGAAATATATGTATATATTAATTATAATTATATATATATATATATATATATATATATATATATATATATATATATATATATATATATATATATATATATATATATATATATATATATATATATAATAAATATGTAAGCACATAGACGCACACAAGGCGAAAAAATGCCGCGATAAGACGCGAGTGACTGCCTGAGAGACCAAATTCAGGGTGAAAAAACACACAGGCGTTAGTTCAATGCTGTGCTATCCCATAATGCATTTCGAAAAGAATAGGTCCAAGTTATTTGTATCCACAGGGGTTCTTGCTACGCGCCGGTGGTAATTAAAACGCTAGAGATTGGCTTAACGTTTTCTGTTTACTGTACTTAATGGGCTTTTATTCGGATAACCCATAGTATTATTACACACTGGGTTTTAGCTCACACTTTATTGCAGGTGAGTAAATTCCTACATGACCGCTGCAGCTAACGTGAACTAGCAAGGCCACACACTACGTGCTAGCTAGCTTGAGCTAATTTAGCTAGTTCCCGTTAAACGTCGAGGAAACCCACTTTTCGCCCACGCAGGTGTCACACCCGGTTAGGTCGTGACGTTAGTCAGTCAGCTATGCTATCCATGTGAGAAATATTGTACTGTGATGAACCTGGCATTACCCAGGTTAACCCTGAAGACGTTAACAGTGTTTCCCTGCAGGTGAACATCCTCTCTTCCTTATAGGTTCCTGTAGATTTCAGGATGTCATACCCTCCTCCTCTCAACCGCCAGCAGATTGGCATCCCACAGTTACCTCCTAGGATCCCACCTCCTCAATATGCGGGATTTGCCCCCACTGTCCCGCCAGGTAACGTGATTAAATACCTCACATCAGCAGAAACAGCTATGTGTTTGGTAAACCAGCCTCTGGTGTGATTTTTCATTTAAACACTCTCAGGACCCGAGGGTACAGATACATTTTGAGGTGCCAAGAGTCCCTGTTTGTTGTATTTCAACAACTCAGGCTGGCTATGTGAGAGTGGCAGAACAGAATCAAGGTGACATTGTTTCTGAAACTAAACTGTGGCTACTGGGCTGACATTTTGTGTTAATGTCAGACATAAACACCAGTTAACAGCAATGTAATATCTCTGAAAAGTATTCAAGATACTGCAGTAAACAAAAAATAAAAAATGCCATAAAGGTTAATTGTCTTTAACTGAAAATGGTAAGGGAGAATTAGTATAAACAGCAAATCAGATCTAAAATAATATTTGTCAATAAATTAACAAATGGTAAGACAGTTTCCATTGTTTGTTTGGTAAACCTGGCTGTTATTAACTTGGGGACTCACACATAAAACAGTATGTACATTTTCTGTAGTTGTATGCCTCAGTACATGGTTTGGTTATTGTATTATTTATTTATTTCTTTTTTTCAATTTTCAGGTACTCCCATGATCCCGGTTCATATGGGTGTCGTGACCCCCACCCCCACAGTGAGTTAGAAACAGTAGTTCCTACTGCATGCCAATTGAAGCATCAACTGTTACACATAAACTGCAATACATACACAATCCTTAATCATTACCAGTTTAACATAAAATTTGTTTTTAGTAAGTCTGTCACTCAACCGAGGCAGTTTAACTGACACGTTCACTTACTGTGAGATTCTCATAATATTTTCTTTTTATTTCCTTCAGCTACTCTGGATGAATGCAACAATAAAAATACATGAATACCTAAAATGTAATTCGATGTTGCAGGTTCTTGTCCCGACTGCAGTTGCTGTAGCACATAAGCCGATGCTTCCAAAGAAGGAGCCGGCTGTCAGAGCCAAGGACACAGATGACAGCGGTGGCCCCACCACTACAGTATTTGTAGGGAACATCTCTGAAAAAGCATCTGACATGTTGGTCAGACAGCTTCTAGCGGTGAGTTGACAGAGTGTACCCACTCCATCTGTTGTTATTCAGAACATGTAAGAGTGGATCATGAAATAATAGGTAGCAACAGTGAATTGCTTAGGTTAAGAGTTTCAGGTGATGGACACTTATCGCAGTTTGTCCAAAGTCAAACTGCATACTTGCTTCAAATCGGGCATTGCCGTGAAAACGCCAGTCCTGCCATTCATTTGAAAGTAGTTAGTGTGTTTAAGGCACAAAGTTGAAGTTTTTAAGGAACAAGGATATTAATCTTTAAGCGGTTGCTTGGTGTAAACAGGTCATTAATAAGAGAAAAACTTGCACACCGCTGCACAACCCTGCACTTACATCGTATTTGGTGTGAATGCAGCATCATCAAGATATGCAGCAGCTTGTAATGTGTCAAACCAGTTTTAAAGAAAAACGCTTGCACGCTTAAAAGTTTTGATCATAGCTACTCATGAGTTGTCTCATGTATCCACTGACAAATCCCTGGAAATGAATGTGCTTGGGATACACAAATACACAATACATCAATCTGGATCGATCTATCTATTCAGTGATCAGTGAATCATGATGAAACTTGTGATTTACAAAGCTAATTACCATCTGTGTTCTGTAATATGAAATTAAATACTTCCTGTTTTCTGTTTTCTTCATAGAAATGTGGTATTGTTCTAAGCTGGAAAAGGGTCCAAGGTGCCTCTGGGAAACTTCAAGGTAAAAAGAGCACAATGCATTTAAACCTCTCTAAACTTGCCAGATACTACATTAGAGTCACGGTAATCTTATTAGAAAGTATTTACCCCACCATACGTTTTACAGTTTTGAAAGCCTTTTTGGCCATAATTTAGAGAAATTGAATGCCATATTTTTTCACTCCTAAAGTTAACAGGTTTGTAATTTTTTAAAGCCTGTGGAACTAATTTTCTATGTCTGTCTCTCCTCTCTTGGAAGCGTTTGGGTTCTGTGAGTACAAGGAGCCTGAATCCACACTGCGAGCCCTCAGACTTCTGCACGAGTTGCTCTTGGGTGACAAGAAGCTGTTGGTCAAGGTAGATGCCAAAACCAAGGCCCAGCTAGATGAGTGGAAGGCCAAGAAGAGGAGTGCCAATGGGGTATGCCATTCACCTGCTGAGTGAAAGACACACATTTCTGTTACCTTGTTATATTTATTAAATTGGCTTAAATATAAGTATATGTTAATGTGATAAAAGCGTCTTCACGCAAATTTGTTGTAACAGCACTAATTTCTCTAACGCAACTTGCGATTTTTAAGTAACCGCTTAATAATCCGACTAGGCTACCATCAATCTTTTGGAGGTTGTAACGGGTTCAGTTTAAAAGCTAGAGTGAAAATACTGGTATCATATGAAACTAGAAAATCTAATGAATCCATTGGCACCATATCATACTAACTTGTTAGGAAGGAATGTTCCAAATTTGTACCGGTACCCACAAGTCTTCCCTTTACAGGCATGCTTACTTTATGCCAAGTCATAGTCAAATCAGCACACTGACACACTTAATTTGTAATTAATCGTGATTAACTATGGACAATTAAGGTATTTAATCACAATTCAATATTGTAAAGGAATTGCCAGCCCAGTTTATAAGTTTGTGACTTTTCTGTCTGTAACACATAGGGAGCCAGTGGCGGGTCAAAGACCGGGGATGACGATGAGGAGGAGGTTCTTGATGAAGAAACCCTGCGTCGGGACCAGGTTGTGAAGGGGGCAATAGAAGTCCTCATCCGAGAGTATGCAAGTGAGCTCAATGCTCCCTCGCAGGACCCTGACAGTCAACCTCGCAACAAGAAGAGGAAAGAGAAGAAAGAGGAGGTATTGTTTGCATTATTAGAATGTTGTGTGATTTGTATTTTTTATATTATACATGAACCACTGAGAACTTAGTGTCTTTCTTTCTTGTCTTTCACGCCTCTGTGTAAGGAGGATATCAATGCCATGGAGATGGAGGATGACAAGAGAGACTTGATTTCCAGAGAGATCAGTAAATTCCGGGACACACACAAGGTAATGTATCAAACTGCTGTTATTACTCTGTAATTTAGGTTTTGGAGAAGAAATTTTCAACATTTGTAATTATAAGTCCTCAACAGCAAATGGAGCTGCAGTTTATGTAATTTATGGAGGTAATCCCCCCATAAGGCAGTTCTGTTACTGTCCACTATAGTAAAGAGGTAGTGTGTTTAGTATATAGATTAGTTAGTGAAGTCCAAACATTAAAGGAATAGAAAGATGTTGATTCAAAGAGTTTATAATATCTATTTAAGGCTTAAAGTGTTCAAATACTACATCAACCACTCCTTGATGACCTAATAGTAAATTTGTCAGTTTTTCCAAATTGGGCAAGAGTTCTTATTTTTATTCATAATACTGATCTGAGACGAAAGGTTTTAGCTCTGCACAAGCTAAAGTCATCACACAGAGTGCATGGACACAATGTTAAATTCCATTTAAAGCTAATCTATTGATTAAACCCCACCGATGTGGTAGAGTTCATTTGGTGACTAGAGCAAGATGAATCTCAGAATCTCAGCTTTGGAAAAAGTTGCGAGGATAGGATGTAAGTATGATCTTTTATTTCTTCTTTACTCGTGTTGGGCGCTCCCTTCTGGAGGGTTTGCAGAGGAGCAACTGGCTCTCAGTTCACTGCCATTATTTCTGTTTACATGTGGACTCAGGGAAACAAAGTGGTACTGATGCTGGGACAGGAAATGCACAAATTACTAGTGATGTTAGCATGTTGCACAGTTAGGTTTGAGAAAACGGCAGCTCAGTGAACCTCTGCAGGTCCTCAAATGATAAATGATGTGTTTGAAGAACACACACAGACTGAATGAGCCTAACCACTGCAGTAGTTTGAACTGCAGCCTGTAGTGTAACTCAAGCAGGGAGCGCCCCTCCACAGCACTCTGTGGTCTGAAGACATACAAGGTAAGTCCTTGTTTTTGTTTTTCTCTAATTTTGTTTTCAAACATTTTATTTCTTTCTTCTGTTTTGTGTCTTAGTGACTCCACCCCCCACCCCTTTAGTTAAATGAGAATTAAAAGAGAACAAGGAAATAAATGAAATACAAGTGTATTTGTGACTCACACTGACATTATTACTGTTTGAGTGACAAAGCTGTAGGGACAAAATACCTCATGGAACTGGACTTAAATCCAATTTCAAACACTGCTACAGAGGTGGGTCATATTACATCTCTTCCCTACATAAGAGCAAGCATGCAAACTCTGGCAAATAGAGTGCGAAAAATTGTCTGTATATACAACGAGTAATATCATTCTCTAGAGAGACGGATCTTGATTTATGTCACTTAATGTCGGCATCAATTTTGACCCGTGAAAATAGTTTGGCGGTGAATGAAACTTTGCATAAATAGAGTCAAGGTAAGCATTTTTCCAAATAACCGACATGTTGCTCAACCTATTGGTCACACAGATCAGGTTCAGACAACACAGTGTCATCCTTAAAGCAACTTGGCGCTTGAAATTTAACAACAGGGATATGTCAAAAAACAGTATGAAACATAAGATAGTAGGTTGACAACTGTGTTAATTTACGTACAACTTAAGGGAAGAGTGTGCAGCATTTCTATCTATTAGCAGAAACTGAATATAATATTCATAACTATGTTTTCATTAGTGTATAGTCGTCCAAAACTAAGAATTGTTGTGTTTTTGTTAGCTTAGAATGAGCCCTTCATATTGACATGGGGGTTCTTCTTCACGGTGTCCACCATGTGGCTCTGCCATGTTAGAGAGAGACATTTATGTTTTTACAGTACCTGAAGGCCACCATAGTTCTCTGACACGCTTGTGAAACTGTGGTGACGTGGAGCTGCTGCAGACTGTGAAACCGTGGTACCGCCAGCCACCTTGAATGGTAAATGGACTTGCATTTATATAGTGCTTTTCTGGCCTTCCAACCACTCAAAGCGCATTACACTACATGTCACATTCACCCATTCACACACATTTATACACTGATATCAGAGGCTGTTAAGGTGCAGTTTGGGGTTAAGTGTCTTGCTCAAGGACATGTGACTGGAGCAGCCGGGGATCGACCTACTGATTGGTGGACAACCTGCTCTACCCTCTGAGCCACAGCTGCCCCACTTTCTGACTTCCGTTGCTCCTAGAGGAGTGTTATGTAAGGATGACCTCTGAGCGAGGTGGACTGTTTGTTTTGTACTCTGCGGCTCACGTTACTGCAGTCTGGGAAAGGGAGCCGTGAGCGGAGGGGAACGCAATTGGTTGCAGTCTGCAACCAATAGAGTTATATGCCGCTGACTCTTACACACTGTTCCTTTAATGTAGCCCACCTCTGTGACAGTTTTTGAAATGTTGATTTAGTTTTTCTCAGGCAGTCTGTTTCAAACAAAATCAGTATTTTCCCATAAATGGAATTTTAGAACAAGAGGTAAGTTGTAGGTTGTAAATAAAACAGGACAATACAATGAGACCAGATGGTTAACTGACAACTTGTAAGGTACTGTGACTTTGCCCAGATATGTCAAAGCCCTCCCTACGAAGTGGGCGAAAACATGCTAATCATGGTTTACAAATGCTAATTTGAATGAAGTTTAGTCAAATTACAGTGTAGAAAATAAAGCTTACGGAGAACAGGTAGTTCACACCCCCTCCATCCTTTCTTCCTTTTTATTTTTGTTTGTCACTCAACAGCTGTCAAACCCACATTTCCAACAGCATTTAACACTAACAGCTGTTAGGCATTTATTAAATCAATTAGAAGTCTCTTTGAACTGTGGGCCTGACTCTGTTGAGGATTTTTATATTATTTATTGGGTGGGAGAGGCCAAAGAGACCCCAGAAGACAACCTCCAGGTAAGACTGTTTCACTCATTTCCTTGTGGCAAAATGGAATACAGTATCTGACATGAATTTAAGTTGCTGTTATTTTTGTGGATGAACTGTAATTAGATGAACTGCTTCACAGGTATCGTTTGGAGTTTTTTTTTTTTTTCCTGATTACTTTTTTGACTTTACATTTGACCTGCTTTTCCTCCCACACGTAGCCTGTAGGATGTGTAGGGGCAGAGAGGCGCTGAAACCATAGTTCGTCACCCGTGAGTTGCACACCAGTAGCTCCAAAACGGTCTGTAGAAAATGCCATGATTTTCCTGTCAGCTAGTTAGAAAGCAGACAAATGGTGAATACTTAATGTTTATTAGATATTCAGATTGCATTCCAGATAAGCTGGCATAAATATATTAATAATCACTATTGGAAATTGTGAATTGTTTTTCAAGATGTCTGGCATCTAAAAACATGTCTGGTCACCTTTCTCTTTGATGAATCTCAGCAAATACAAACATATCAACGTAATTAGTATCATTCCTAGTATTTTATTCAATAAAAATATATTAAATAATAAAAAAATATATTAATAATTGTCCACATCTATAAAGTGCTCCAGGGATGACACATTTTTGTAGGCCAACTAGGAAGTTAGCATCACCCTGGCTCCCTTGACAAAAAGCCAATGGGATTTTTCTATGGGTTTTGGATTCATGCAGTAAATAAGCCCTGTGGCAAACAAACATTTATGATACTAGCATGTTTTATTCAGCAAGATACAATCGGCAGAAGTAAAAAGCTAACGTTAGGCTTTAAACGAAGTGTGTCACGGTTACGAGGGTGAGAATCAACACAACGATGCTGTGAAGGCAGACGAGTCGGTGTGATGACATTCAGTCGTCTCATGTAGCCACTTAATAGTAACTGCCTGTTTAAGATGCATAAAGATTTCAAAATTCACAAGTGGGATATTTATTGATGCATTTTATGTCATAGAACAAAACATTGAAATCTCTATTTCAGGCATCTAACTGAAAACCCATTCAAAAACCGATTGACTTTGAGACGAGGGAACCGGAAGTGCTAAAATGCTAACTCATTTCCTGGTTGGAGGACTCATTCCTGTAGCACCTTATTGCCAGTATTTACATACATTTAAAATGTAAATATAAAAAAAATCTTCTGCAATACAATGTACTCCCGAGTTCCCGTCTGTCACTCTGCTACATACTGAACTCCCACGCTGTTGCAGGGGATATCTTGCATTGCAGTCTGGCTCTGCTCCCTTGCATTTCAGAAGTAGAAAACACATGAGAGCTGATTATGTAATTCACTTAGTTGTGCCATTTGCCATGTTAAGCTTGGGCTTGTTTTAATCCACTTGGCATTCATAGGTAAGGCTAAACTAGGCCATTATATAGTGGTGATCTTAGTGTATAGTTAGAATGTGTTGACCTAATGGTTCAAAGCTGACTTAGCACTTAGTGAAGTGTTGCATGAGTAGCCCCACTTGGATTTAAACCCTTAAACCCAGTGAATCCTATAAAGCTGACTGCATAAAGCAATAATGTCTACCACTTACACCATGTTTATATAGTGATGCTGTGATATAGCTGAGCATCTTTGCATCAAACATGCATTTTACCCCAAACTATCTCTTACATCAGGTCAAATCTGTTCCTTTTCAACACTTGCCTAAATGCACATTGATTTGGAAAGTGGGCGGATATGACTTTCAACAGTATGTATTCGCCTATAGCTGAGTTTTTGTTTGAATGGCCTCTTATTACATCAGCGCATAATCTGAGCTCATTGTGGCACACAGAGGTCAAGTTGACCTGTTACATACAGTATGTGAAAAAATTCATGGGATAAAGGGGAGGGCTGGACACTGGAGTCAGGACAGGCAGGGATCGATACACACTTTGATGTGACAAACATATAATAATGTAAATGTTTCGAGCCAAAAAAATGTTGCTAAAACACAAGAAAAGTTTTACTGGTAGATAATTAACTTCCTCTCCTGCCGTAACTCCTCCCTTAAACAGATTACCTTTAACTTGTAGGTGTTTTTCAAGATTGACCTGTAATTTATGGCTTTAAGTGCTGTAAGTGTGTCCTGAATTGAGCAGTATCTGCATTAAACCTGCTCAAACAGTGGACCACTCTTCCTGGAGGAAACACCACTAAGACGACTTCCTCACTTGCAGCAGCCAGCCTCTCCAAGGCAATGAGTCATGGCAGTATGTGAGCATGTCTGGCCAAGGGAGTCAAAATCATTTTCAGTATCGTGATGATGTATTTATGTATTTTAGTATGATCTTTTCGGTACTGAGAATCGAGTAACACATTTCTTCCCTTTTCTTCCTGTTGGGCTCCTGCAGAAACTTGAGGAGGAAAAAGGAAAGAAAGAAAAGGAGCGACTGGAGATCGAGAGGGAAAGGAGAGAGAGGGACAAAGAGCGGGAGCGCGAGAGGGAGCGCCGTGACCGCGAGAAAGAGAAGGAAAGGGAGAGGGAGAGGGACAAGGAGCGGGAAAGAGACCGAGATCGGGACCGTGAGCGGGAGAGAGATCGGGACCGTGAGCGGGAGAGGACGAAGGAGCGAGAGAGGGAACGGGAGAGGGAGAGGAGTCGAGACGTCAGCGAAGATCGCAGCAGATCGAGGTCAGTGGGAGGCTGTGATGTCAGACTTGATGCTCAGTTGTCTTTATAATGCAGAGCACGTGGACAATATGTCCTGGTGTATAAAACCAATAGAGGGGCTGTAATTACAGGTAATTTTTTTAAATAAATGGAATTTTAAAACAGCATCACACTGAAACAATTTTGATAAATTTATGATTTATGTTTCTACGCATTAGTCCAAGGGAATGCAGCGATCTTTTGTACAGTATCTGTTAATTGCTTCATTATTAATCTATGTATTAATCGCTGATTTGAACATTGATAAGGGTCATAAATCAGAGAATGTTTTTACTATTTGAGTTGTTTGTTAGGTGCATGTAGCTACATCCAATGCCATCCAGAATAGCAGCACTGCAAATACATCCTACTTTTTTAGCAAGCAACCAATTGACATAAATTAGAGGGGATAAACCATTAACAACACCTTTCGATGAGGCTAAAATCATCACAGTATATCAGTTCAGACTTCAGTCAGTGGTTAAACAAATCACACAAATTTGTATTTTACAATATAGCAAAAGAAATAAAAAGATTTTTCCTTGGAGGTTTGCTCATCTAGTAATCAAAAAAACGGGCAAAACCCTGTCCAAATAAACTAGCGTGCAAATGTCTGATGGTCATGTAACTGGATTTCTTCCTCATCTTGGTTGGGATGTCTACTCCTGCCTCTGTAATTGCAACTTCACTCTCCTCCTCTGTCTGCCGAAATCATGTTAGCCTGCCAGGCAGCTAGATTCGGAAGATCATGCGAGAATAGCTACTGAGGTGGAAACAGCATTGCCAGATCTCTTTGGATGGACACATTTCTACCGTTGGGCAGCCTATAATGTATAATCGCCCAACCATACCTTTAAAAAATATTGTCGTATAAATCAACGGAATAATGCAGCCTTCAAAATGGCCTTATAGTTCAATCGACTTTCCTTTGACACTGTCTCAACATGTTCATGATAATCTACATATGTAGTTGACAAAACAATCTCCCCTCAAAGTCTATTTAGTAGCTGTTCGGGAACTTTCAGTCAGCTATTTTTATATCATTTAAAGCTACAGAACATCTATTAAATAGATGCATTAGGTGGAACAGATTCCTGTATTTTAGTGTACAGGAAACAGGGTTTGTACAAAGTTTTGAAACATTGGAAAATGCTTTATTTTAAAGTTTTAACATTTTACATTTTTTTTTATTTAAATTCTTTCTTTTTGTTGCTATTGGATGAAGGGACACTGACAAAATAAGCATTTCATTGTATGATGTAACCGCTGTGTTGTTACTGTGCATATAAACTTCCTCTGCTAAATTCTGGATATTTTTGGATTAGGTAAATTGAAATTTACTCTTAAAAAGTTGTACGAACGTCAAGGAAAACAAGTGTCTTTGCTGATGCAATTATGAAATAATGAAACCGCTGTAATAAAATGCAGCTCTGCTTTTGGTAGTTGAAGCTGGCTAAAGTCAAATCAACAAGACTGTCAACATATGAAATAAGTGCTTGACTTTTTTGTTACATTCTTTACATTATGTACTTTAAGATTATGGGTTACTGGTGTCAGACTAATTTAACTGTCTTGTGCAGGGAGAGGACTAGAGACGATAAAAAACGAGACCGTGAAGAAGATGAGGAGGACGTCTACGAACGGAGGAGACTTGAGAGGCGGCTTAGAGACAAGGAGGCAGCTTACCAAGAGGTATGTATATCATCTCTCCTGTCAGTTTGATTTTGTTGGATTAAACATGCATTTAAACAACAACACATAAAGAAAATGTAATTATTTATCATTACTTTATGTCTGACTCAGTGATGGCTGAACTATTTTTCTTCTTGTAGCGTCTTAAAAACTGGGAAATCCGGGAGAGGAAGAAGTCTCGTGACTACAGCAAAGAAACGGAGCGGGAGGATGAGAGGCGTCGTGAAACGGTTTACATTAATGCATACCACACCGTATCAATTACTAGCTAATAATTAATGCTATTCCTTTTTAGATAGTTTGTAATGTCAGATATGTGAGGATGAGTTGCTGGATTTATACAGATACACTAATCGTTACCATGTTTAAATTCAGATGAAAGAAGCCAAACGACTGAAAGAATTCCTTGAAGATTATGACGACGACAGAGACGACCCAAAATACTACAGGTGATTATCTTAATACGCATTTAGAAGTGAGAGGTACAGCACTTTCCTTTGTTTGTGGTTGGGATTTGACTTGACTGCTCATTCTTTTCCTCAGGGGCAGCGCTCTGCAGAAACGACTTCGTGACCGAGAAAAGGAGACAGAATTGGACGAACGGGACCGGAAGAGGGAGAAAGAGGAGCTGGAGGAAATCAGACAGAGGCTTCTGGCTGAAGGTCACCCTGACCCTGATGCTGAGCTGCAGAGGGTGAGTCAGTCATTCCCTTTACACACACTTTAGTAACTCGCTTACACAGCTTACCGCCTTCTGCAGTAAGCTGAGCTCTTAGCTGTCATGTACACTAGAAACCTGGTTTCTGTAGTCAGGGTAGGGGCACATCAGGAGAAACCTGATTTCTCCTGGAGAACCCAGATTGCACTGCCACGAGGGATGCAAAACTGAACTGTAAAAAAAACAAACCATTCATTAACTGTACAAACCGCACCGTGGGCTAGTTGAGCCATTGCACTACTATTAAAAACAAAAACCTGCTAATTATTTGACGAGGTACCAGAGACATAGAAGAGGCAATTATCTGAACATAAGCCTACTTGACCATTAAGTTTTCTGCCTTATTTCATGCATAAAATCAGTGTTATGGCTTCATATAATATAGATGTAGCATTTATTACTATCACTCAGTCTTTTTATTTATTTTAATATTTTTTTATTACTTCAAACGCAGTGAACACACTGAGACCATGACCCAGAAAATGCAATACAAACAGTGGGCTTGTTGAACTGTTGCGGTGTTGATATACTGTATAATGATATCATATTAATAATACAGATAATATTGCGCAAGGCACATGTAACGCCTTGTAGATTTTTTCAGTTCAGTTGCCTTTTCACTATGCATGAGAGAAATTGTTCTTTTTGTACATTTCTGGTTACTGAGTCTCTCTCCACCTCCCCACGTTCGTATTTTTAGCATAATTCATTTGCCAAAAAAGAGACAAAAATAAACAAAGGATGAATTTGACCTTTTTTTAAATTTTCTGTACATATCATAATAATATCGTCAAGAATTCTTTCAGCCACAGTAGCTATGTAGTGAAAATCCTGACAGTCCTACCTGGAACTGTGGATGGAGGATTTTGGTCTTTAATTTGTCTTGCAGTGTGTTTGTTTGATTATTTTTTGTTTTATAGAAATCAATTAATCTACTGATAATTTTTTTGAGATAAATCAATTAATTGTTTGATTTATAAAATGTGCTAAAGCCAAAGATACACAGTCTAATATGGTAAAACAGAAAAGCAGGAAATTTCATATTTGAGTGGCTGAAAACGTCATTTTTGCCCTTTTTTGCATGAAAAATGAATAGTAATGATTATCAAAATAGTTGGCGATTTTTTTTTTCTGTTGATCTACTAATTATTGCAGCTCTACTAAAAATATAACCACACATAATAAACTTATGTTTTTCTTTTGAATTGTTTCCATTTTCTGTCGCCTTTTTGGTGTCAAATCAGTACGGATGTTGATGAAGTGCATCTGTAATTAAAATGCCACCAATCACCAAATATTGATCCCTGACAGAAATGAAAAGTGCACCAGAATGTGAGGTCATTGTTCATGTGGGATGTATATTTGTATAGATGGAGGAGGAAGCAGAGCGCAGGCGACAGCCTCCTCTGAAGCTTGAACCCGAGGAGGACGTGCACCAGGAGAAGGCTCACAAGGATCGGGATCGGGAGAAGAGAGGGTCAGGAAGGCCTGTGGAGCCGATGCCTCGAGCCCCCCCCCAGCAGCATTCGGATGATGATGATGACGAAGAGGAAGGGGAGGATGATGACTACCATGATGGTGAGGACTCGCAAGAGGCCAAACCGCAACTCAAACCCATCATGCGACCAATCACCACTGCTCCCTCGGTGTCCTCTGCTAGTGGGAACGCGACTCCAAACACATCTGGCAACGAATCTCCCTGCGGCATCATCATTCCTGGTGAAAACACCCCTGAGGTCCAGCCTCCAGAGGAACACCGGCCAAAGATTGGTCTCAGTCTCAAACTAGGTGAGGACAGTATCCAACTAGGGACACAAAGGGATCTATTTCTTTAGCTTCTTTGTGCTAAGAAATAACTTGTGTTTATCTTCTCCAGGTGCCACCAACAGTCCCAGCCAGCTCAACGTTGGAAAGCGAAAGAAACTGGCGACCGTGGAAAGTGTTTTCAACAAGTTTGATGACGAAGAGGCCGATGAGCAGCCTCGCAAAAGGAAACTGGTTCCACTGGACTACGGTGATGACGACAAGAGTCTGGGACTAGATGGGGCGGAAATTTCAGGGGCCAAAGGCAGCATCAACACAGAGGAGAAGCGCAAGCACATAAAGAGCCTTATTGAGAAGATCCCCACGGCCAGGCCGGAGCTCTTCTCCTACCCTCTGGACTGGGCGATGGTCGACTCGGTAGGGAACCTCTGGTGGTTTAGTTTGCTGCAATTTTATTAACTTTATACATTTTCAACAGGTTAGAGAAAGTGCAGACTTGCAGTTGGGTTGAGTTCCTCAACTACATTAATTGATTTAACGAATCAGTGGCTTATTTGCTGTCTTAAATGAGGCCCTGTGTTGTTCTGATGGTTCTTTCTGTAGACTCTGATGGATCGTCGTATTAAACCATGGATCAATAAGAAGATTATTGAGTACATCGGCGAAGAGGAACCCACACTCGTTGATTTTGTCTGTTCAAAGGTTTGTGATTATTTGAAATTGTTTAATTTAACATATTGGTTCCCACAGAAAATCTGAAAGCTTCTGGATATATATACATCAATAATAGTCACTGATTTTTATTTATTTATTATTTGTGTGCGTCTTGTTGCTCATTTTAACAGAGAGGTATTTCCTTTGTCCCCAGGTGATGGCACACAGCACCCCTCAGGGTATTCTTGATGATGTTGCAATGGTAAGTTTAATCACAAAGCGTTTGCACAAAGTGTTTGATTTGATCTTTTACAGAAGTTGCTGGTTACTTAATGGACTTAATTTCAATTCATACTTATTATTACTTGGGATATATGGTTGATTTGTATTAGAAAACACGCTGGCAAAATAAACAAGCACACAAAATAACAACACACATCACAAATAGCCAAAATGTTTACCAATGAATGAGTTTATGTTCTTTTACCTTTAGACTTTAGCAGTGTAAAGATGTGCTCGAGTGCATCGATTCAAGCTGCCCTTAGGGGGATGTCAAGATGCGTTAGTAACAGAAGTAAGGCGTGCTTGGCTGGTCCCATAGCAATACAACGGACATGGAACTGTTTGCTCTGGTTACATAACTAGGTCAAAAAATGGCGACTGTTAGCATTACGGTGACAACACATGTTGGTGTGGCCGTTAACTGTGTCACACTCAGTCGTTTGGCTAACCGTCCGCATAAAGCCAGCATTATCTTTTCATCTTTCTCTTGTTAATGCTCATCATGTAGTAATCCTCAGTTCCTCTCTAGCAGCAGGGCAGTGGAGATAATGCACAAAAGATGCCTCATCATACTTTTTACTGCTCACTGCTCATTTGGCCATTATGACAAAACCTCACCTTAGTCAATCGGTGACTTGCTGAAAGTTGGTTTAAATGGAGGTTAACATAAAAATGGCCTTCAACAAAACAACATTAGGTTACAATGGAAAAAAATGCAAGGCAACATCATAATATGTGCCTAAATCTAAAACAACCCTAAACTACCCACTAGCCTTAATGATGGTACAGCTACAAGTAACTAAGAGGTTACAAGTTGGAGTAGAATAGTAGAGTAGTATTTGGAGAGAAGTTCTGAAATGTACAAGGGTGCCATCTGGTGTATGACGTTAAAAACAATCACACAAACCTTAAAATCAATCTTGTATTTGACAGGTAGCCAGTGCAGGCTAGGCACCTGTGCCTTTGAGTGAAATGTTTCAACAGCTATTGACATTGACAGGAAATTTTATAAAGACATTAATGTCCCCCTCAGGATTAATTGTAATCAGTGTGGTGATAGCGTAACTTAGCTTCCAGTGCCATCATAAATAATTAGTTGAATACTTTGTTTTAAGACTAAATATTTGTAAAGCTGATGACATTTCCATAATCCTCAGTTGTACTTTTGATTCAAGGCTAATTAAGAAATACTAACATGTTAAAACATTATATCAACTTAAAATCAGCAATTAAGCATGTTAGCATTTAGCTCAGAGTCCCATTGTCTTACACACAAGTACAGCTGCAGACTCTTAGTCTTAGTTATCATTTAAGGTGAAGCAGCTTAAGCCTGCTGCATCGTTAAACAGTTGGTCCTCAGTAATCCATGTAGCTGTCATGTAATCAGTCAGATTCATTGTGTATATTTATGATATACAGTTTGTCTAACCAACCTGTTTGTGTTTAGGTTCTTGATGAAGAAGCAGAAGTCTTCATAGTAAAAATGTGGAGGCTGTTGATATATGAAACAGAAGCAAAGAAAATTGGACTGGTGAAATGAAGAACACGTCTCTGTCTGACTTCCTTAAATCACAGTTCTGCTAGCGACAGTGTCGTGGTCCAGCAGACTGTGAACGTGCCCGTACACCCCTCCATTCCATCAGCAAGGAGCTGCTGCCTTGTATGTGTGTGTGTGTTAGGAAGGGAAAGTCTGAGCTGTGAACAGAAAGGGTTTGCACAAACATACTGCATGATAAAAACTTTGGTTGTAATTTTTTCCTTTGTTTATGCTGTTGAGGCAAGACGGTTGCAATTCACCCATCTGTTCTCCAAAACGTTGGACTCATTCTGCTTTGATTTACTGTTGTCACGTTGAGGCACTGCTCCATTGTGTGAACTAATAAATATGCTTTTTTAGAAAATATTCTTTAATGTCTTATCTAACAAATTAAACTTGAACACGGAGATATTTACGATTAGCATGATCTTTAACTTACAAACAATTATTCTCCCCAGAGGTACCTTAATTGGAACAGCAGGGACACTGTACCAAAATAAAAGTTAAAAATTGTGTTTTATTAGTCACTTAACTTCTAATCTGTGATGGTCTCCCTTTGAGTTATACAGCTGATTTGTGCAAATGAGTTAATACAGTACATTGCTTTTTATTATAACCTCAAATTTACTAAAACTGTATATTTTCATTGTTGAATATTTCCCCCAGTTTGGAGACCTCCAGATCAGTATCTTAGCTCAAGCGTTTAATATTAGTTATAAGTTTAAGCATAGCTGATATCAATATTTTTCATATTTTAATTACAGTTTTTAGGCCAAAATAAATTAGAAATGCATATCAATTTTTCCTATCATAATTTATTTTTAGAGATCACTTTTTGGACCATAATGAAGATTAATCTTTGGACATGAATCACAGAAAAATACAAGAGAACTAATGAATGAATTAATCATGAAAAAATACCAATTAAAAACTACAGATTTTCACGACTCTTAAAAATGTTAAGGGTTAGATGCGTCTTGTTTATTTCGTTGTTGATGCGCGTTTCTATTATTTTTAAGCCAAAACAAGTAATTATTACTAGTCAGATTACTTCCTCCTGTTTTTTTAATGACAAGATGATAATAAACAAAGATTCAGCGCATACAAAACAAATATGAGAAGTGTAAAATAAGATTGAGGGAAGATTGCATAAAACAGAAGCAATAGTTAAAAAATAAAATAACCAGATATAAAGACATTAAAGCAGTGGTTTTAGGGGTAAAAAGGTTGTATAATTTAGTAATCGTCCGTGCTCCTGTCTCTCCTCCTCCAACGAGTCTCGCGGATACGTGGCAGGTGAATTGTGACCCGGAAGCACTTTTTAGCAGCACCAAACAAGAGGATGATCCTTTAGCTAGTTCGCTAGCTAGCTGCTAACCAAGTCGGGAAGTTGCAATATAATCACTGACAGTTGAATCTTGACGAGACGATGCGGCCTTACGAGTCTTTGCAAGTGAAAGTTAACGTGTCTTGATTCCTCATTTATGAATTTTGAGAAGCGAGCAGTTACCTAAGCTAGTTATCTCTGCTTAGCCTAGCTTAGCTTAGCTTGGCTAACATCATCGAGGGCCAGAGACTACAACGTCTCTAGTTAACGTGGATGTTTAGCGAATGATGAGCAGTCGTTGTCCGACAGCTGCAGGTCGGGGCATGTAATTTAATTCGACGAGCACGAATAAACGTCCGTGTTGAACGTACAGGTGGACGCTGATGGTTTAGCTTAGCAGAGAATTAGCCGAAGAGAAAAGTGCAGTCATGGACGATTTTAGCTCGATCAGCCTGCTCTCTCTTGCGATGTTGGTGGGGTGTTATGTGGCCGGGACGATACCTTTAGCTGTCAACTTTTCAGAGGTAAGTATGACATGCAAAGCGCTGATAGTGTGCTTCGTGAAAGCCTGCAGTTTGGCTAACTTTGACCACATTTTCAAATTAACACGGAGATAAAAGTTCACCTCAGTCAATGCCTTTAAATCAGAGGCACTGACTGCATCTTGAACTCTGTCCTGTTATCAGATAATCTAGTGTTTACTGCTTAAAAACAACGACACAGGCTTGTACTGATTATTTTCCTGCGATTGTGTCTCTCCAGGAAAGACTGAAGCTAATCACTGTGCTGGGAGCAGGGCTGTTGTGTGGGACTGCGCTGGCTGTTATCATTCCTGAGGGGGTCCACGCACTTTATGAAGAAATCCTTGAAGGTAGACTTCACCAAAACAGTGGTTCCTGCGTGTTAGCTCCATAAGGATTACCTAGAAATTGTTTCCCTGACTCCCTTGAATGAAGGCCTTGTAGCATTTCCTTATGTCTGAACCAGTAATTTGGTGAAAGACAGCTTTAATATTGGTAAGGCTGTAATTTTAATAACGTTTCAGTCAATAAAATGTCAGAAAACAGTAAATAATGCATGCCACGATTCACACAGTCCAAGGGAACATCCTCAAATTGCTGGTGGGGTTTTGTGCAAAATGCAAAGCTATGATGTAGACTACATTTCTATTGATATATCAAAGAGGGAAAGCAGCAAATCCTCACACTGTAAAAACTGCAACCTGATAACTTTAGCCTTTCTTGCTTGATAGCTAACTTAAACACTTTTACACAATTACGGCTGTCAGTCGATAAAAGCATTTAATCTTAATTAATCGCATGACTGTCCATAGTTCATTGCGATTAATCACAAATGAATCACATTTTTTATCTGTTAAATATGTACCTTAAAAGGAGATTTGTCAAGTATTTAATGCTCTCATTAACATGGAAGCGCACAAATATGCTGCTTTATGCAAATGTATGTATATATTTACTATTTGAAATCAATTAACAACACAGAACAATGGCAAATATTGTCCAGAAACCCTCACAGGTACTGCATTTAGTATAAAAAATATGCTCAAATCATAACATGACAAACTCAACAGCTGTCAGTGTGCTGACTTGACTAAAACTTGCCCCAAACTGTATGTGGTTATCATAAAATGGGCATGTCTGTAAAGGGGAGACTCGAAACAAACACAAGACAGTATTAGAAAAACCCTACATATAATACACAAGATTCAAAAGGAAGGTACCCATGCTGTCCTGGAAAGCGTAGATGCAGAAAAGGCCTTCGATAGGTTTAACTAGGAATTCTTATATCTATGTAATATATTTATTGTTATATATAAACACTAGAAAGATTTGGCTTTACCAAAGATTCAGTTCAAGTTATTAAAGCAATTTACCAGCAACTTTCTGCAAGAGTAAAGGTGAATGGGTCTTTAAATGAGATATTTGTGCTAGGAAGAGGAATGAGGCAGGGATGTTGTCTTAGCCCTACCCTGTTTGCTGTATATATTGAACCATTGGTTCAAGCGATCCCTCAAGATATGGAACTGAGGGGAGTAACTATAAGAGACCTAGAACATAAAATTGACCTTTTCACAGATGACATAATGATGTATCTCACAGATGTAATCGGCTCCTTTCCAATGATGATGGCGATATAGGGATGTTAATAATTGACTGCTTAACTGCTAATTGACATTAAGCATTTTAACTGATTAACACTATGGGTTGAAACAAATATTAATAAGTAATTAAGAAGTTGAGAAAAATGCAGGGGATTTCACTTCAAGAGAGAGCCGGCACAGATACAATAAGGTGGCTCGGGACTTCCAGCTGAGAAGTTTTATTCACTGACAAATAAACTGTACACACACTGTCTGCTACAGCTACGCTCACAGCTATAACAACACCGACACTCACTGCAGCCACACACACACAGTCTGTTAGACACTTGGTGAAGTTGCACCACAGCAGGGACGAAGCCACCGGCAACGCTAGCAGATGTCACAAGAAACTGGCTTTTAGGTGACACACCCAGACTTGGACAATGGTTAGACATAGCGAAGGAAATATTTGCGATGGAGAAAATGACTTGTACTCTAAGAATGAAAGAAGATGAGTTTAACAGAAAATGGGAAAAATGGATTAGGTATAGAAATAAAAACCCAAGCACTGTATATTTTTATTGACAATAAAGTAAGTTATTGTAAAATGTTTTCATAAGAAAATAGTTCTATATACTTAATTGTTACATTAATTGTAAACTGAACCACCCGCTGTACTGTTGTAAGTTTTGTTGTTAACTAAAGTGACAACAAAAAACGTGAGACTCGTGGGTACTTATAGAACCCATTTTCATTCGCATATCTTGAAGTCAGAAGTCAAGGGACCCCTTTGAAAATGACCCATGACAGTTTTTCTTTGCCAAAATTTAGCACAAGTTTGGAGCAAATTTAACCTCCTTTATGACAAGTTAGTGTGGCATGATTCTTTAGGTTTTCTAGTTTCATATGATACCAGTATCATATGAATTGAGTGATATGAGTTTGCATTAATGCGTTAAAGAAATTAGTGACGTTAAAACAAATTTGCAGTAACGTGTTATTCTTGCGTTAACATTGAGAGCCATACTTAGCATAAAATATTTTGCTGAGTTATTTTGCAGTTGATTCATTGATAAGCCCAGCTGGGTCCAGATAGAAGAAGAAGAGAAGAAGATAGTCCTTTATTAGTCCCGCTAGGGGAAATTCAATTTTTTTCACTCTGTTAACTAATACACACACATGCACAAACAGGTCCATATACATGCAACAATTGGAGAGGTGTCAGAGTGAGGGGGCTGCTCCTGACAAGCGCCCCGAGCAGTTGGGGGTTTGGTGCCTTGCTCAGGGGCACCTCGGCAGTGCCCAAGAGGTAAACTGGCACCTCTCCAGCTACCAGTTCACACTCAGTTTTTTGGTCCATGTCGGGACTTGAACCGGTGACCCTCCGGTTCCCAAGCCAACTCCCTACAGACTGAGCTACTGCCGCCCCCAGTGTCACAAAAGTACTGAAGGCTACTCTAACACTGCTCAGCTTGATCAGATATTCCACAAGTGACAAATAATACTTGGAAAAGTTTCAGCTATGACTTCAACTAACAGTTATTTTCATTGTTGATTAATCTGTTGATTTTTTTTTTCTTGATTATAATCGGTTAATTGATTGGTTTATAAAATGTCAGAAAAGATGACATCCTCAAATGTCTTGTTTTGTCTACAACTGATAGGTATTCAGTTTTCTGTCCTATTCACATTTAAGAAACTGGAATCAGACAATTTTGACTTTTGTTTTTCTTAAAAAGCTACTTAAACTATTTACTGATTATAAAAAATAGTTCAAAATTAATTTAGTAGTTCTCAATTAATCGTTGCAGCTCTAGTTTCAGTATCGGTTTGTGTTTTTTGTCCTGTAGATTTCTTCGCTTAAAACAATTTGAGGCCTGACATTTTCCTTCATTTCCTGTCAGTCCTCTACTGTGTGCTGTCTAATGAAGGTCTCTGGCTCTTTCTCAGTGCTTCAGATCCCTTCAGGCCTGTGTAGATCAACAGTTTTAATCTAACAGAGCAAAGTTCAGTAAAGTTCAACCGGTTGACATCTCTCTCTTGCGTAACAAACTTTGCCAAACAAAGATATTTGCTTTGTGATCATTTACATTAACACGTCCCTCTGTGTCCCAGAATAATGCTGCCTGGGATTTGTGATGGTTTCTGTGCTGAGTAGACTGAGTAATGAAATGTATTAAGGTGTTTTTTAACAGTCCACATGTCTTCTTCTGTTCTCTCCTGACTTGTCTCTGCAGGTGGACACCACAGCCATGGCCAGGTTGGAGTCGTGGAAGGGTCCGAGCAGAAGGGCGAAGCAGAAGCGGTCCTGAGTGCCAGCGGGAAACATGAACACAGTCACGAGGAGCTTCACGCCTGCATCGGAGTGTCTCTGGTCCTGGGCTTCGTCTTTATGCTACTGGTGGACCAGATAGGCAGCTCTCACATGCACAGCACTGAAGGTCAGTATCACAAGGGAAAGCAAATGCAGCAATTAAAGCGCTCAAATGTGTGGAGAATTAGCTTGTGTAAATTGGGCTTGGTGATTGCAGCCTTGTCATTAGCCTCATCAAGTGCTAATCCTCTCTGGAGGAAAATCATTTTGTTGAATTGGACCCAAAACACCCCCAGATGGCTCAACTGCAAACTCTGTTCTTCCAAATGCACCCACGCTTTGCACCGAACTGTCTCAGAGCTTTTTATTTGAGCAGCTAATGCGCCGCAGACTGTTTACAGAGTCTGCCAATGTGTGACGCCACACAGTGTGGAGATGCTGCTCTGTAATTATCATCAGTTACTTCTACTTTTATATGTTTCTTAAACGTATATCATTTTTTTGTCTGAGGTTTAGATCCAGAGTCAGCAAGGGTCACCTCCTCGAAAATCACTACCACCCTGGGTCTTGTGGTCCACGCTGCAGGTAGGTCTGCTGTGTAATATTTTTGTCGCATGATGATGCTAGATAAGATTGTCATGTTAAAATCATCCTTGTCAGTCTAAATCTTCTGGTCTTCTTACCAACATGAGTTACATCTGCAAAATGGACAATGTAGTGTAGATGTGATCATACTGCTGCATGGTTAAGGCCAAAATGATAATCCAGATTATTTTGATCAATATTGAAATCATGATTATTTATTATTCATTGATTATAGGGTCAAAATAAGTTTATTGCACTTGAAATAAAGAGAGTACTGCTTTCACTCCCACGTTGTGCCACATTCTGGCTAATGTACAAATCGTTACATCAAAATAAGACTTAATATAAGTTCGTCTTCATTTTAATTCAGTGAATTTTTGTTTTGCTCATCTGCTCTATAGTTTATTACTCTTCTAATCTGGACTGCAGCTGCAACATTCAGGAAAGTTTTTCACAGGCTGCCGTGGTAGGTTGCACTCACAGCAGCATATGACAAAGTGATGCCAAAACATTTGGATCGTCCTCTGGTGGCTCATAGTTTATGAAGTGTGTTATTGAGGGCTAACCAAAATGTTATTGAGGGCTAGAATAATGGACTGTATTAGCTTGTACTGTCTGGCTGGTTCTGGTTTTAAACTTCGCCCCTGATGTGTCTATCAAAACATGGACGATTCTCCTTTAAAGGGTTTAATTAGGTTGAGCAGCAGTACAGAACATGGGCTTGTTGGTATATATGCATGGTTCTACCAAAGAAAATACAACATGGTCTAGAATTATACAGTACACACAGTATATATACTGAACACCACTCTAGAGGTGTAGTATGCAGGATTCTCCCCCAAAATGTAGACACAAACAAAACTGTCTCTTAATCATCACTCACTAGGAGTGTGTCTCCACAGGGCACTGCCCAAAGCCTGCATTTCTTATTTTCAATGTGTGGGACCCTTAAACATAACAAACACCGGTAATTGATAAATGGGATTAAGATTCCATCAACTACCCTCCTGTGCATCCACAAATATAAAATGACAAATCCTGCATACCTCACCTTTAAACCTACTGCATAATCTTAACAACTGTGGCAGGAGAACAATGCACTCACTATTACAGACATGGAGCAGCATGTAAGAATACACTCCAGCCACATGTGTTTTAGCTAGCAGGTGTGGAGTCTTAACATGGTAAGCTGACTAATTGACAGATGTTTGTGACTTACAGTTCTCAAGGGCGCACGCAATGACGGTGATTGATTCATTAGTCTCTGAATGGGTTTCTTCTCTCCTCCTCTGTGTCTTGTGTGCTGGCCCCTCATGTCCAGGGCTCACCCGTGATCAATCAGTAGCGTTCGCTCTCATCAATGAGAGACCGATAGGCCTTTCGTACAAAGTGTTTGTTTGATACGCGGTGGAGTTTTATGTGAGTGGAGCATTTTAAACCTCAATGTCGTTGTCAGTCATGTTCGTTAAATGGTGGGAAGACAAAATTGTGATCGTGACTTTGCAGCCCTAGTTTCATTATGTGAGTATTAACTTACATTTTCTATTATTTATTAAACTCCATTTACCTTCTGATTGATAAGTGAATTCCATTTTAAAGGAGGCTTGGGAATTACATTAACATGGAAATTTAAAACAGAAGTGATTATTTAGAGCGTTTGATCAGTAACAGTTACTCTCTTCTAATGAGAATCACAACGTAGTTCAGGTCGTTGTACTAATGGCTGATATGAAAGTCATCTCAGTGACTGTCTTTCGTCTCCAGCTGATGGGGTGGCACTAGGAGCTGCTGCCTCCACCTCACAGACCAGTGTCCAGCTCATCGTCTTTGTTGCCATCATGCTCCATAAGGTAAAATGGCTCACACCTTGTACAGTAAATCAACGTTGGGCCTGGTAGCTTTATTAGTTGCATATATACAAATTAACCCTATGTAGCAGCAGATTAGTTGATTGACAGAAAATTAATTGCCAAGAATTTTGATAATCGAATGTCATTTTCAATCAATCAATTCATTTCACTGTCATGTTTGTCTGCTCTCCTTTGTCTTATTTGATAGTAAACTTAATATGTTTTGGTTTTCAACTGTTTTTTTCTGACCTTGTATAGACCAATTGGTTAATCAAGAATATATTCTGCACATTAATCGATAATGGGAACCATTGTTAGTTGCTGAGCAGCGGTACACTGTAAATGTCAACCTGTCGTCTGCAGGCTCCAGCAGCGTTCGGCCTGGTGTCGTTCCTGATGCATGCTGGTCTGGAGAGGAACCGCATCCGCAAACATCTCCTGGTCTTTGCCCTGGCAGCGCCCGTCCTCGCCATGCTCACCTTTTTAGGCCTCAGTCAGGTAAATAATATCTACAGTACGGTGTTTATAACTCATTTGTCGGCTTTTTTTAGTGCAATCAAATGCAACTCTCTCCTTGAGGCAGGGAGTGTTTTTCTTGTCTGACTGTCACTAATCTTTAAAGATCCGTTTACTTTGAGAGAGTCTAATGCCCGAGGCAAACCGGCTGGCCTCTTCTTAGACTGGTTTAAATAATGAAATTGAAAAGTCCTCAGTGAAATACAAGGCGGGGTCTTTAAAAACCAGTATGGCTGGTAAGACTGGAAGGTGCTTTAGGTGAGATTGGGAGAATTTCTGTTGTCCAAGCATGACTCTCAACGTGGTGACGGCTGAGCTGGTGCCTCGCAGCTAACAGTGAAAACAAATAGCAACAGTGCTGACATAACAGTGTTAACTTGAGGGGAGCCTGAGGGTGGCAGCTACACTTACGCCCTAATGATGTCAGTCTGGACAGTGTTACTAGCAGTAAGACGGAAAGCGACTTCATTCATTCCTCTATATCTTTACATAGCAAATAGTTGTCATATTAATAAGCACCTTTAAGGGTTCTCTACAAGAGGCATTTACCAGACTTGTTAAAGATAAGATAGATGGTTCATTAGCCATGAAAAATCTACATGATGTACTGTAACAAATTAACAGTCGAGCCATCAGAGAGGAAACATTTTACTTCACACTTCTTGTTTGTTCCCTTCTCAGAGCAGCAAGGAGGCCCTGTCAGACTTCAACGCCACCGGCGTCGCCATGCTCTTCTCTGCCGGCACCTTCCTCTATGTGGCCACCGTCCACGTCCTCCCTGAGGTCGGGGGTGGCGGCCACAGCCACGCCCCCACAGGAGGGAACGGAGGGAAAGGACTGAGCAAGGTGGAGGTGGGAGCTCTGGTACTGGGCTGCCTCATTCCTCTAGTGCTGTCCATTGGTCACCACCATTAGATCCAGACTTCTGGACTGATTTAAGACGGGTGTACAGGGGGAACAGCGGAGACAGAGACTTCAAACATTGTGAATCTAAATGTCTTATTGCTTGTTGTCTGCTGATGGACCTCGTGAACCAGACTGGTGCTCGTTGCGGGGACATCTCATGACTCGAAACAGGGAATGAATGATGTTAGGGAAATCAGAGTTGCTGCACTGACAACAGGGGAACACGACAAAGTTTTTCTGACGACGAAACATCTTACAGCTACAGTCTGTGTCCTTTTATTTACCAGAAATCTGTTTTTAAAGAGAGACCAGAGGTGGACCCTTTAGCTCTGTTTATTTCGATCACAGTGGAGTTCAGTATTGCATTTTTGTGCTTGTCCAAAGTCAAAGAACCAACAGTGATGTTTAACTAGATGGCAGTTGCTCCGTGAGATTTAGATTTGATTGAGCCTGTGATATCAAGACAGCAAACTCTCTTTTTTATAATTGTACACAGTGTAAATCTCTTGGCAACAATCCAGATTGATTCAAGCTGATTTTTAAGTGCCATATTAGCAAGTTAATACCTGAAGAGACGGCACTGTAAGGACATTACAGTTTGTAGTAAACGTTCCTGACTTATTTTCTTACCCACAGAGATGTTTTTCTCACAGCCAAGGATGAAGCAGGATGACAAATCAGCCCAAATAACCAGCCAGATGCTCGTAACACATTTTGGTTTGGCTGGTGAATTTGCTCTTGTTTCTTGGCCTGATGGGAAGCCTATCTATGACAGATACTGATGGTGTGTCTCTCTCGCGGACTAGTCTGCTCAACCAGACACAACCAGCCTTGATGTATCGCAACATGAACTGTCACTTTTATTTAATCTGTTTAGTTTCTAGATTCGTTTATTTCCGTTGGAGAGTTATTATAAATAGATGTTGGAGGAAAAAAAAAAATCTGTATAGAGTTGTCTTAAGTGATTGTAAAGAGTGTTACTAAGGTGGATGGTTATTTCAGCAGCTCCGAATGAACGATTTGCCTTACAGAGGGCATTAATGGGACGAAAGCGTTTCGGGACCATTGGCTCAGGAGAACAGACAGATTACACATCGAGGGAGGAGAATTTTGAACAAAATCTTTTTTTTTTTTTAAGTCAGATTACTCATTAATTAATCATACCTGAGCAATAAGCAGAGTCTTCAAAACACTTATGATTCAGATAGACGCTCTCGAACGCAGCCCTGCGTCGTCAACCCCCCTTCGTCTCTGCCTCAGTACCATTAACACAGTAACCGGTTGATGCATTAACATGCAAGTAGGCTGCTCCCTCTTCTACAGGACAGGTGGATATTGTGAGTGTTACTGGATCACTGTGCCTGCTCACAGCAGAGCTCATGTATATGTATGTAAGTATGTTTGTGTACTGTACAGAGTAACTTCTTCCTCCCACAATCATCATGATCTCTTGTGTGAGATGGAACTGCTTACTCACAAATACATTTTTTTTTAATTCTTTAAGTTGAATTTGTGGACATGGATGGTTTTGACACCAGAGGAATCTCTTGTTTTATGTTGAATTTCAACAGTTTCACAAACCGGTAAATTAATTCCAAGTTAAATGAAGAGAAGAAGAAACCCGCCGTGATGTTTTAGAGAGGGAGGAGGGGTCGCATGCAGACCAGCAGCTGCATGACTGACTATTTTTTTACGGGACGCTGTATATGTGTACAAAAGGGAAAACACCCCACTGCGCTGCTTTACAGACGGAGCCCCATTATGTGCCTTTTCATCTTTTTAAACATCACAATCCCTGCTGAGATTTGGCATTTTTCATGTTTCCCATCCTTACAAAGAAATTATATTAAATAAGGCCACTAGTATGTGTTAACGGCTGGAGTGGAATCATTTGGTCTAAAAAACGGAAGAAAATTCCCAAATATATCCAGTTTACTATCATAGACGATGAACAAATCCTGAAAATACTCACATTTGAGAAGCAGGAATCCTTGAATTAGTGAAATTGTTACTTGAAAAATTGCTTAAACGATTACTTGATTATCAAAATTTCTGTCAATCGATTGATCGTTGCAGCTCTACGTAGATGTGTTGTGTGCACAATTTACCAAACTGCATATATCTGAGAATATTTCAGCCTTTAAAACCCCTGAAAACAGTTTGAAATTGTAGTAAATATTCATGATTAAACAAGCAACAGTCAAAGTTTGAGGAAAAACAACATCCTTGGCTATTATTTATTTAGACCATTTAAAATGCATGCAAGTATGTGACATTAATGTTTCTCTACTGAGCCCCGCCCACTTCAAACCACTGAGAAGAGCACAGGAAAAAAAAAAACTTGACTTTTTAGGGTCTTTAAAGCTCAATCTTGTTGGTCACGGGTTAACTAGTTAAAAGGGCTGAGAAATAAGAATTAAAATCAAAATGTAGTTTGGCAGGTGATTATGTATAATAAGCTCAGATACCAACTTTTGAGAAAGTCGCTGGTCTTGTGCTGCTGTCCGGTGAAAACCACGTGTCCTAATTTGATGTAGTTAGAAGTTATGTGTTGAGCGCTCATAGGGCCATATGTACAAGGAGTTACTGGTTACTGTAATTGTTCCTTTTCTCCATGCCGGCAGTAAAAAGATGTTAATAATCTGATTCCAGTGTAAATAAGAGAGGACAGAGTCCACAGTCGTATGTGCACAAATGCATTTTAAAGTTTAGCCAAAGAGTTGGACAAATCAAGTTGGTATCTTCCAAACTTTTTTACCTTCAAAAGATTCAAACTTTGGTAAACTTCGACACTTAATTTGTCTCACTCAGACCGCTCAAGCCTGAAATGTGCTTTTTTTTAATGTATTTTTACAACTATAGATTCTGTCGGTCTTGTCTAGATGGTTACCCCAGATTTACAAAAACTTGCTAAAACTCTCGTGAGACTCGCTACTCGACGACCTATCTCAGCCTTAACCATTCAAGGTCTATACCCACAGTAACACTGACCATCTCACAAGAGTTTCGCAAATTGAGGGTTACCATCTAGACACGACTCATTTTGTCTCTGATCTGTTTCACTGAAATCACACAAGAAAGGGATAACTTCCTATATTTACATACTTTATTGCAGTAGGTAACATAGGTTTACATTTGTTAACATATAATATTGTTCATACTTTAAAGCATTGCTGCAATGTTTGTATATTTTATAGTGGAAAAATGTAAGACATCATAGGAGGAGTGATTACAGCCTGCAGTACATTTGGGCACCTGACTGCTCTTTTAAAGAAACTTGAAAAACATTAACCTGTCCTTTAAGCTAAACGAATGTGTCGTCACAAAACAGGGCTGTTTTCTTGGCTCATGAATAGCTGATGTTTTTGAGATTTTCCACAGTTTCACAGGACAGCGACAGGATCATACGGTTTACACTTTATAATGTTAAGGAGATTAGTTCTTGAGCATTTGTTTACTAATGTTAGTTAAAGCTGTTTTCCATCCATCCATCCATCTTCAACCGCTTATCCCGTTAGAGGTCGCAGGGGGGCTGGAGCCGATCCCAGCTGGCATTGGGCGAAGGTGGGATATAACCCGGACAGATCCCCAGTCCGCCGCGGGGCTGTTAAAGCTGTTTTTATTGAATGAATAGGAATCTTCATCATGACCAGTCAAAATACTGGTGTTTCGTAGTGGTTTTACCAATCATAATCAAGTCTTTGGTATTAGTCTGATCATCTTAGATAGTTGTTCCGACACAGATACCAGTACCTTAAATGTGTTTGACACTGCATAAAATTTGGGCAACTGATACCATCATTTAGTAACCCAGAAAAAAAAATCAATTTGTTTAACCGGAAATCAATTCTTCTTCGCTGCTCCAAAACAGTAGTCTTCACTGTGCTGTGGTCCTGGATGTATCATGGCTGCCGCTGGCAACGACAGTTTTAGAGCAGCGAAGAAGAACTGACTGCAGGTAGTTTGTCACAAAAGATAGCGAACAACAACAGCGCTAGTGGAGAGTGAAACGATGGTCAGAGTGAGGAAACTGTAGTAGTGTAGTAAACAGCTGTTAAATAATAATTATATATTTTTTATCATGCTGTATAGGATCTGTGCTCAGTATTGGTCGATGCCCAAGTTCAAGTGTCGGGAAGGAAAAAATGGTATCGGAACAAGTGTAGACTTGAAATGCAATAACTTATTTTAATCACACAGACAGAATCACATTTTGAAAGTGTCTGCACTTAACATCTTAGGTCAAACATGCAGATAAACTGAGAAAGTTAAACTGCAGGAACTCGTTAAAACCGCCAGATATCTGCAGGTCTGACTCGTCCTCTCCTGCGCAAACAGGAAGAGATGACGGCACATACTGGGGCTGAGTGGAGGTTTCAGTTTGGATCAGCTGAGTTGTAGGATCAAGTTAATATTTGTAATAGTTTCAGTGGGGTTACAGTCTTTTCTTTTTTTCTGTCATTCCAGGATGAGTCTGCCTTATTTCCATACTTTTGATTGTGAAAATCTGTTGTAAAGCAGCGTGTTTTATGACGACTAAATTAAAGTTTTTTTAACTGGTGAAATTGCTGTTTTGATGATAATCATGTTTACTGTTAAATAATGTAGCAGGTCGGTAACATGTCTGTTGTGTTTTCCCCAGATTTCATCACCTAAAATGTTGGTTTAATGCACTTAATGCAAGTTTATAGAAAGCAGTATGCAGATTTCATCTTGTATTCATCAAGGTAAGAATTTATACATCGTTACCGTTACTTTTGGTCACATTTTTCAACAAACTGGGACTTTTCAGAGGTGTCTCTGCCCTGACAGGATCTTTTACCCGTGAAAACAAAAGTCTGCCGGCCCATGCTCTTCTCTGTCGAGGCTGAGCTGTCAATATCTTTATAATCTGCTGTCCATCCCCTCTGACACATGTTGTGTAAATTAATCTGATACTCACGACATTGAGCTGCATGTTAACCACTCTGATTCGACATCCTCTTTACCAGGAAGTCGTGTGGCCACGCCTCTGCCCCAGATGTTCTCCTAATTCACTGCTGGAGCAGCGGATGGAGAGAGGGAGTGATGGATGGATGGATGGATGGATGGATGGATGGATGGATGGATGGATGGATGGATGGAGAGACCAGAGAGTTCATACCTGCCAAGAGCTGGAGACTGCGGCAAGTACAGTAATCTGAATAACAGCTTTTACTGGCTGGAATGTATTGACCGGCTTCAGATTTAGCAACTCACTCCTAAAGCTTCCCTCCCTCCCCCATGGCCTCCCAGTATCCCTCCACTTCCTCCCTCCCTCCCTCGTTCTGTCTGTCATCACTGTTTTCATCCCTGCTGCTCTGTGTGGTCAGTCTGCCTCCAGCTGATGAGCGTATTGGCAGCTGCATCATTCCACCCTGCTGAGTTATTGGGCTTTGTTTGCTACTTTTCCTGCTTCATATTGAAGCTGTGCATATACCTCTATGTGTGTGCATTGGGTGTTACTGGGGTAGCTGTTATTGATTGACTGTATTATTATTTTTTTTTTTATTGTATTGATAGTAGTTTTATTTCGCCCCACCTCTCAGGGCGTGGAAATCCAGAGAGGATGTTCTCATCTTCGTCCAGAAACTCTCTGTTGTCGCCCTGGTCGTCCATGGAGCAGTCAGACTCTGAAGCGTTGGACATCAGCACCAAGGTGCAGCTGCACGGCGTGCTGTGGAAGAGGCCCTTCGGACGGCCGTCGGCCAAGTGGTCCCGCAGGTGAGGATCGGGGGTGATTCACCTGGTGGTTTTTATCTTGTAGCTTCAGATAGAGCACTTTATACTGCAGTTCTTTCTATCTGTTGGGAAATTCTTCCTCTCTGCTGCTCATGAAAGCTCCTCAAAACCTGCATGAACATGACAAAAGTTGTTTTGTAGTTAGTGCCGATGCCGGATCAGATATCGGACCAATACTGACTCAAATACCTGGATCGGATATCTGTGGGCCGACCTTTGAAGTCCAGTACTATGATTTGATTTGATTTATTATTGTATCATGCATAAATAATCTGCCCAGTCCAAACAGGCTTACTAGACAGCATTGTTTAGAAAGAAAAAAAGAGACGAAGGCAGAAACCAGAGTGGCAGCATAAATTACAAATAATACTAAACAAATAAACCATCCTGGCGTTTTTTCCAAGCTTGAGAAACAGAAGTAGCTGACATATAAGCATTAAAATTCAACAGCCTCTTCCACTTGTTATCATTCGAACCCCAAAACATTTCACATTCATTTCATTCATTCATTCAAGTTTATAACTCATCATGGTCTGGACAATACAATAGAAAATGTGGTTCATTTTCTAACTCGCATACTTCGCACAACCTGTTGACCTCCTGGATGTTTTTAAATCCTCTATGTTTATATACAAATATATATAAATTAGATACTAGAAATTTAATTACTTTCTAAGATTTGACCAATTTGTCGCTGCATTCAGAAGGTTTACACCTGAATTGTATTTTGAGTTAATTTTGAAGGTTTTTTACCAAGTTGGTACAGGATTTATTATTTTAATAATGAATAACATATAACAATATATAATACACAAATAGTAACTCTCACACAGTGAGGCATGCAACTCATTAATTAAACGCTGCTATCGGATCGGTACTCTGTATCAGCCCAGATATCACTATCAGTATCGGGACTAAAATAGTTATGGCATCCCTAGTTTAAACCCATTATTTCTACACAGTTGCAGATACAGTCCCAGGCTGCACTAATATTATTAGTCATATATTATTTATAGTATTAAACTCCAGTAGTGGCTGTAGGATTGTTTCCAACTCGTGTGAGACAAACATTTCCAATAACTCCAGAACGTTATTAAGTCCAAAGGTTAACATTTATCGAAAAAAGATCAATGTAATCATTTCCAAAATTCACAACATTTTTTTTATCAAATGAAATATTCTGCTTCAATCTATACAAAGAATCACTTTACTCAAATTTGTTCAAGGATTTGTAATGTCTTTTAGGGTGATGACATGTAGGGGGACTTCGAGGAAATCTGCTTTTTCTGTAAATTGACATTTATGTGGGAGAAAGTTTTCCACCGTTCTGGATGAAAATGCTGATTATTCTCAGAGACGGTCATATTTTCCCTCCAATGAATACCAACAAGTACTGAAAAGCTAATCATTGTTGTAATATCTTTGAAAAAAATACTAATATTTCTGATTTATTTGACCTGATTGATCCGATTGATAAAACTTGCAGACTTGATTAACTGTTTCTCTGATATTGAATCCTGACCTTCTTTTCTTCTATTAAAATGGACATTTAGGATTTTGTGTTTATTGTAAACCGTGTTATATAACAGCAGGATGTATTTGATATCCCTAGTGTCAGTGCATCCTGATAGGAGTGTATATTTAGATGTTGAAACGCCTGGATTGGTACCTTATGTCATGATAATGCTCTTAGTTTACATAATGGTTAAAACAGCTATACACAGTGGATCCAGAGAGCCCATTTGCAGCACAATCGTGACCTTTCACGCTGCCTTGTGTCATAAAGGTCAAAAGAATTAGGTTTTGTTCGGTATTGGTTTCTTGTACCAAACTAGAGGCGGCTGGGCTCAGAGATTTCGTTTTTGTCACCAGCTTAAAATAAGCAGAAGTTGTTTTAAACAAATCTGCCAACCAGTGTGATGACATTTAGATGTGGGTGACCCTTAAAATTAGATCAGTCATCATGTGGCAGAATATTTAACAACCTCCGCTATGGGGGGAAATTAAAGGGCCGCTTCACTAATTTCACACATAAAGGTCAGTTTACTTGTCATGAAGAGTAAAGCTCAGTCTGTGGAAATTGCTGTATGACTTTCTAAACACTTATAAAGTGGACGCACTGAGTTTGAGAAAGAAGCAGGACAAGAGGGTGAAAGATGCTACTGAGTTGCATTATGGGAAACAAACTGGTCTTTCAGTCGATTAAAATGTTTAATCACGATTAATCACAAATTAACGGCACATTTTTTATCTGTTCAAACTATACCTTAAAGGGAGATTTGTCAAATATTTAATACTTTTATCTACATGGTAGTGGGCAAATTTGCTGCTTTATGTAAATGTATGAATATATTTATTATGGGAAATCAATTAACAACACAAAACAATGACAGATATTGTCCATTAACCCTCACAGGTTCTGCATTTAGCATAAAAAATCTGCTCAGATCATAACATGGCAAACTGCAGCCCAACAGACTTGACTATGACTTGCCCCAAACTACATGTGATTATCATAAAGTGGGCATGTCTGTAAAGGGGAGACTGGTGGGGACCCAGAGAACCCATTTACATTCACAGATCTGGCGGTCAGAGGTCAAGGGACCCCTCTGAAAATGGTCATGCCAGTTTTTACTTGCCAATTTTCTTTTATTTAGCTATTGCTATTTATTAATTATGTTATTTAACGTCCTCCATGACAAGCTAGTATGACATGGTTGGTACAAACTGAATCCTTCAGTTTTTTATATGATGCCAGTATCTTCACTCTACTTTTAAAACTGAGCCCGCTACAACCTAAAAAATCACAAGTGGTGATAATGCAATTAGTGGCTTTCAAGCAAATTTGCATTATTGTCGCGTTAACGTTGACAACCCTAGTAAAAACTACACACTAAGCCTTCCTGAAAAACTGAAACTAAGCTAAAAGTTAAAACAGTTAAAGCATAAAATAAAACTGCAGTAGTATAAACATTAAAAATCAGCTCCTTTACAGGATGAAATAAGCAGGTTTATTGTTATTCATGAATGAAAACATAGTGTGTGTACAGAGAGGCAGAGGCAGGAATGTTCAAGTATTGTTTTTGTAATCAACTAAAACGTATCAGTGAAAACGTCATCTGCTTTTACTGAGAACATCGGCAGACGTTGGTCCTTTTCAGCCCCACAGGATTGACTCACTGCTGCTTTCATTGTCTTCCTCGGTACAAAGATTCTTCATCATCAAAGACAGCTTCTTGCTCTACTATGCAGAGAGCGAGAAGAGAAACTTTGAAAGCAACAGGTACTTCAACATCCACCCCAAGGTGAGCCGCCACATCGCCTTCAACACCTGTAAGATGGAGGAAGATTGGATGACTGTGTGCACAAATATATATTAGGAGGATTAAAGTGAAAGTCACATTTTGCTTTTATAAACAGAATATTTTAGCTGAATTATCCAGAAACACCATTATAAAGAACTGTGTGATGTGTTTGTGTCTCAGGGAGTCATTCCTTTGGGAGGATGTGTGGTGTCTGCTAATGAAAACATGGGCATGCCCTTTGCCATCGTGGTCAACCTGGAGGACTTTACCGTAAGACCCTTATCCTGTTACACATTCATTCCTCCATTATTTAATCATCTGTCAGCCTTACAGAGGTTTAAAGTGTTGTTAATTTTAAGACATATCAAGGCATAACCTGCCACCAGTTCAAGTCCCCTTATGGACCAAGTACTGAGTGTGAACTGGTAGCTGGAGAGGTGCCAGTTTGCCTCTTTGCCTCTTTGCACTGCCGAGGTGCCCTTGAATAAGGCACCAAACCCTCAACTGCTTGGGGCGCATGTCAGAGGCAGCCCCCTCGCTCTGACGTCTCTCCATTAATGCATGTATATAGGTCCTGTTTGTTCATGTATGTATTTCAGGTTCAGTTTCCCCGCTGGATCAATAAAGTGTGTTGTCTTCTTCTAAATGTGTAGACAGACAACATGCAACAGCATATTTATGAAAAAATAGCAGCATACATTTAGTGCAAAGTCACAACTGGCTGCGTGACAAAGCAGCTTGCAGAGCCGAGCTGATCTCTTTCTAAATTCTACTTTTATAACAGTAATGATGTGAAACATCAGCCTAATCCTGCAACAAATGGGACACATAATGGAGTGAATTTAACTGCACACTGGGACACAACAGTGCTACATCAATTTTTACTATGTCAGCAGCCCAAAGATGGAAAGCCACTGTCTATTTCACAGCCTGAGTCCAGTATTGACAAGATGCTGATGTATAGTGTTGTATATCCATCCCCCAGGGCACCATAGTCCTGGCTGCTGAGTCTGGCGAGGATCAGGTCCAGTGGATGGAGATGCTGCAGGAGTCAGGGAAAGTGTGAGTATTACACTGACACAAATTGGCCCTCTGAAGGAAAAACACACATTAAGATACGACAATTTGTGTCAAATTGTCATGGGATTATAGACTTAGATTTACTTACTTAGGGATTAGAGGCTTGGGATGCACCGATACCCGACTGGGTATCAGGCTGTTACTGATTCGAACAGCTGGATCATATATTGGTGACAATTGAGCTGATTTATGTCTATATACTGCATACATTATATACTGGAAGTTCCTGTTCAAGTTTTGACCAATTTGTTGCTGCATTAAAAAGATTTATACATACTTGAATTGTAATTCTTGTTTATTTTGAAGATTTTTTACCAAGTTGCTGGTATACGATTTATTATTTTAATGATAATGATATGATGTTTTTGTATTTTATAATTTATTAAATCTGAAGAGCTGCTTGGGAGCCGAAAGGGCCGGCTCTTTTAGTGAGCCAAGCCAAAAGAGCCGGTTCACTTGTGGGAGTGACCAAACTTTCTCCCAACATAAATTGTTTACACGACTATTCCAACAAGATATAACAGGTGAGACAGAAACAATATTACATTGAAATAAAGCGCAGATCTTGCAGTTATTTTTATAACAAGATGGGTTAAAGCAACCTTTTCCAGCAGGTGATGCAGTTACATCAGTACATGGGAGATCAGGATCAGGATCATAGCTCCTGTGGGACTAATAAAGGAATATCTTATCTTATCTTATCTTAAACAGCATAGACACACTAGAGGAATAGCATCAAAGACTATAGATAGCTGTTTAGGATTAAAGGTATCTGAAATTTCTGAAGAAATTCCTGAAAATTGAATAAGACACCATGACGATTAAATAATAGACACACCCAAACAATGTTATAATTAAACCATCCCTTGAAGAACAGAGATCTGTTTTTATAAAGTATATCTCTTTTGCTCCAAATCGGAGTATGGTGATAAATTATGTTTGTACAGTAAAGACCATGCAAGTAAAGCTTGTTTGCGGAAGTTCAAAAGATTAATAGGATTTTTTTCAGCATTGTAACTGCACATTATTAGGAGTAATGTTACTGATGTGATGTCAACATACAATCACACTATCACTTCCGGTCGCGTCAAAATTAGGCGACACCTCGAATTTCCGGAAGTGACGCAGCCGAGACGCGCGTGAGACGAACGTCTTCCCCGGAGCACACTGCACGCGCGAGGATCGCGTGGCGGCAGCGTGTCTTTTAGAGATTAGCGGTCGACTGTTTATTGGCATCATATCAGCAACATTAACACACTTTCGATGTATAAATCTGTCGGAAATGTCACGGACATGAAAACAAAGTCGAGCTGTATTTTTAAATCAACACTTCCTGCTGTCATTTCAAAATAAAACCCCGTTTTTAGCTATAGACAGAACTTCACGCGTGCGGTCTGTTTGAGGGCTTACAAACACAACGACTCGTATTATCGTGTGATTATACTATAAAGAAAACATCCGTAGATTCTTCCTAAAGATGTTACACACTGTTCCTTCACGTTTTACATTCACTTGGTCAACTGCAGCTTTTAAAAAGTGAGCTAAATGCTAACACCAGCTTGCTAACATGCTCACAATGACAATGCTAGCATGGTGATGTTTAGCAGGTATAATGTTTATATAATGTTTTAAGATGTTCACCTTCTTAGTTTACCATGTTAGCATGCTAACATCTGATAATTAGACCCCAGTGGTTGACTGTCATCCCTGGAGCCTAACATGACTAAAATAATGGAAAGCATTTATTTATGTGCTCTGTGTTTTTATTTTTTTAAATGACTGTTTATTCAACAGCACATGGAAGAACGCCCAGCTGGGGGAGGCTATGATCGAGAGTCTGGAGGCTCAGGGGCTTCAGCTGGCCAAGGAGAAGCAGGAGTACCTGGGTAAACCTCACCTGAGATTTTTAAAGGTTTAACAAGCTGAGGCAGTTTATGTGAAATATTTTATTCTTTCTCCAGATAAACTGATGGAAGAGACTGAAGAGCTCAGTCATCAAAGAGCACAGAGAGAGGTGAGACTTTTTATTTACTCCTCTAGCGTCGCCTCTTAACGCCAACAACATGTTTATTAAGTTTGGAAGAAAGAACAACAACTTGTATGTTTAAGTTAAAAACAAACTATTAAAATATTTATGTACATTCAATGTTTTTCATTGTAGGTCAGATTATGGAGCCACAGGAGGGGGATAATATTCAGAGCAAAACGCAAATAAAGCTGTAAATTTATTAGAAAAAAAAATTGAAAATTTGCAGGAAAAAAATTATCTGAGAAGTATTATCTGAGATTATAAAGTTGTAAACTTGCAAGAAAAAACTCTTGATTAAAGTCACAAATTTGTCAAAAAAAACCTCAGAAATTTAGTTTTTTTTAAATGAAGGAACCACATTGCTTCACTTTATAAGGTTGGAGCAACCTCATCACTCCACTTACTGTGTATTATGCCTGAGATTTAATCAAATTGTACTTTGCGATCAGATTTTAGCAACAAGAAAATACCCAGAATCACTGTATTGTCATAAGCATACAGACTTTGAAGAGATATTACTGGTAATTAGGCCTATTCAATAGAAAACATACTGTTCTGAGTTTTTTCTCATAAATGTATGACTATTTATTTCTTGTTAATTTACCCACCACCGCTGGCTCTGTGATTATTAATATATATATATGCAATGGCCATAATATGGCATTGTAAGTTTATGCAGGCGGCTGTGGCTCAGAGGGTGGACCAGGTTGTCCACCTAATCGGAAGGTCGGTGGTTGGATCACCGGCTGCTGTCGATGTCGCATGTCGATGTGTCCTCTGCCGTCAGTGTATGAATGCTGACATGTAGTGTAAAGCCCTTTGAGTGGTCAGAAAACTAGAAAAGTGTTATATAAATGCAAATCCATTTTTCAACTGCTTATCCCGTTAGGGGTCATCGCAGGGCACATAGAGACAGACAACCATTCACGCTCACATTCACACCTACGGGACATTTAGTGTCATCAGTTAACCTGCATGTCTTTGGACTGTCGGAGGAAGCCGGAGAACCCAGAGAGAACCCACACTAACATGGGGAGAACATGCAAACTCCACGCAGAAGAGCCCCAAGCTGGATTTGAACCTGCGACCCTCTTGCTGTGAGGCGAGAGTGCTAACCAATGCAGCCCCTGCAAGTCCATTTAACATGCTTATATGTTGGGCAATTAACAATTATTTTCAATTTTTTGATTAATTAAATAATTGTTCTGTATATCAATGAAAGAAAGTAGTGCAAAATGCCCATTGTAATTTCTTCAAAAGTCTTTTTTTTTGTCTGATCAACAATCCAAAAATATTCAGGTTATTGTGATAAAACGGAGAAACACAACAAATCATCACATTGGACCTAAAAAAAGTGAAATATTTTACTAGCTAAGTGACCTAAACTTTTAATAAATTATCAAAATTGTTGCAGAATAATTTTCTGCCAAACAACTAGTTGATTAATTGATGAATCTTTTGCTTTTTAATATTTTGGCATAAATGATCCTTCATACTGCTCTGCTAATGTTTTAGTTCATACTGAAATGGTGTGATTCGTCATTTTAGTAACAGTTGGGTTTGTGTGCAGGAGTTGGAGCGTCTGAACCAGGTTCTGGAGGAGGAGAAGATGAAGTTTGAGGAGGTGGTGTTGGAGCTGAAGGCGGAGCAGGAGCATATCAAACTGTAAGAACTAACCGGTATGATAAAACTGCACCAGTGTGTAAATGACTGTGATTTATTTCTGCTGTGTGTTGCTGGCAGAGACTTGGACGGCACCGCTCAGTCCCTGAAGGGTGTCGAGAGTGAAAAAGAAGAGCTGAGCCGTTTAACCATCACGCTGCAGAAATCCATCGAGGTATGAACTCATCCACAGATACTCCAGTCAGCCATAACGGTAACAACGTTATGACCACTGACAGGTGAGGTGAATAACACTGGGGGAGTGTTGGCTGGGCCGTGTTGTTTGGTCCAGTAGAAGAGCAAATGTAGCTCAAACTGTTGAAAAAGTTAATGCTGGTTCTGATCGAAAGGTGTCAGAACACACAGTGCATCACAGTTTGTTGCGTATGGGGCTGCGTAGCGGCAGACCAGTCAGGGTGCCCATGCTGACCTAATGTTATGGCTGATCACTGTACTCTGCTATGCAGATACTGTGAGTGAGCGGTAACAAGAATAAGTTATTGATGAGCTGGAGAGGACTCTGCTGCTCGAATCAGATCATGTACTGTTACAGCTGCTGACGTAATAAGTTGTGTAACAAACCCTCCAGGTTGTCCAATTATTATGCAGCATTTTGGAGAATTGACACAGTATCGCACAACATAATATCGCGACACACATTTATGAATATTTTCTTACACTGTGACAAATTATAACACATTATATCTTGTTTGTTTGCTAAAAGAGACTCCAGTAAGTCGCTGCTAAAACAAGCTGTGACGTGTTAATTAGCAAACTTCAGAGGCAGATTTTTTTTTTTTACCTTTTGACAGAGCCAGTCTAGCCACCTGTTTCCAGATGTTGTGCTAAGCTACGATGCTGCTGGTTGTACTGTAGCTTCACATTTAACAGACAAACATGGGGGTGGAATTGATCTTCTCTTGTAACTCTCAGTAAGAAAGCTAAGAGGGGTGACTCGCTCAGGTCATCAGGTCATCCACCACTCGCAAGATTGGTGGTTCAATCCCGAGCTGCTCCGGTCACATGTCGACGTGTCCTTGAATGAGACACTTAACCTGAATGAGCATTTAGATTTTCCCAAATGTGATAACTGAACTCAAAATATGTATGTAGAGTATAACTATAATATCTAGTTCAATATAAATATGTCACACTAACAAATTTTACCTGAGGTACTGCATCTGAAAAAAGACATCCATCCATCAATCTGCAACCGCTTATCCCGTTAGGGGTCGCTGGGGAGCTGGAGCTGATCCCCGCTGGCATTGGGCGAAGGAGGGGTTCACCCTGGACAGGTCACCAGTCCATCACAGGGCACATAGAGACAGACAAGCATTCACGCTCACATCCACACCTACGGGCAATTTAGAGTCATCAGTTAACCTAAACTGTAGGTCTTTGGACTGTGGGAGGAAGCTGGAGCACCTGGATAAAACCCACGCTAATACAGGGAGAACAACTCGACTCAACTTCCTTTTAATTTCATTTAAAAAGCGAGAAATTACAGTTTAAATTTTTTAGACTGGGTAGATTCTGTGGCAGATTTGCACCATTGTTTTTGAAAGGATGATACAACGAACTGGATCAATATAGCGATACAATGATCAATGATCCAATATCATAGATGCATACATATCATTTTTAAGATCCACCTTTATTTTGAAATTTCCATGGCACCTCTATGTCACAGTTTCTGTCCAAATGGATAATTGCTTTTAGCGGGTTGACCCCAATATAGCTGACTGTGTTAAATGGGCGTGTGATATCATTTCCTATCAATTGCAGGTAGTCAAATTGAAATTGCATCATAGCAGACTTTGTGATATCAGCATATATCGTAATCGTTCAAAGAATCAACATAATATCGTATCATGAAACTTGTGATTGACACCTGTATTGTTTTGTCCTTTAGGAGCTCTCTCAGGAGAAACAGAGGACTCTGGAGCTGCTGGGGGTGAAGGAGCAGAAGGAGGCCGAGACGTCAGAGGAGAGCTCAGCCTGCAGGACGCCCGAGGACGGAGAGGATCCTGGAGACGTGGACCTGCTGCAGGACCTGCGACACATCGAGGAGCAAATGAAGCTCCTGCTGAAGGAGAAGGAGCAGGCTGACGACAAGTGAGTGACACCTCAGAGAGAGAACCCAGCATCAGACTGGGATTACTGGTTCTGGTGCAACAAAAGCAGAACAAGACCAGTATGTACAACAGACCTTTCATTTTTACAGCTCTCTTGAAAACTTCAGAAGTCCTTTTTTGCTGATTTTTACTTCTTTCCTTCAGTTAAAAGAAGAAGAAGAAGAAGAAGATAGTCCTTTATTAGTCCCACGAGGGGAAATTCAATTTTTTCACTCTGTTGTTAACTTATACACGGTACATGCAGCCCCGAACACACACATGCACAAACATGCAACAATGGAGAGATGTCAGAGTGAGGGGGCTGCTCCTGACAAGCGCCCCGAGCAGTTGGGGGTTTGGTGCCTTGCTCAGGGGCACCTCAGCAGTGCCCAAGAGGTAAACTGGCACCTCTCCAGCTACCAGTTCACACTCAGTTCTTGGTCCATGTCGGGACTTGAACCGGTGACCCTCCGGTTCCCAAGCCAACTCCCTACAGACTGAGCTACTGCCGCTGTAGGGCTGTCAATTAAAATATTTAATTGCCATTAATCGCATGATTGTCTATAGTTAATTGTGATTAATTGCAAATTAATTGTGCATTTTTTCTGTTAAGTGTACCTTAAAGGGAGATTTGTCAAGTAATTAGCATAAAAATATGCTCAAATCATAACATGGCAAACTGCAGCCCAACAGGCAGCAACAGCTGTCAGTGTGTCAGAGTGCTGACTTGACTATGACTTGATCCAGACTGACTGTGATTATCATAAAGTGGGCATGTCTGTAAAGGGGAGACTGGTGGGGACCCACAGAACCCATTTACATTCACAGATCTGGAGGTCAGAGGTCAAGGGACCCCTTTGAAAATGGCCTTGACAGTTTTTCCCCGTGAAATTTTAGTTTGGAGTGTTGTTTAACCTCCTTCTCGACAAGCTAGTATGACATGATTAGTTACAGGAGATTCTTTAGGTTTTCTTGCTTCACATACCAGTATCTTCACTCTAGCTTTAAAAGTCAGAAGTTGCGTTAATGTATTAAAAAAATTGTCATTAAAATTTTTGCGACACTTTATTATCACATTAACTTTGACAGCTGTAAATAAAAGCTTAAAATTCTCTGAGCGGTTTGTTTTATGTGGAAATCCTTTAAAGAAACTTTTACATTTTCTCACAAAAATGACAATATAATATTTTAATGGCCACATAAGTTTTAGGGCTACATTAGAAAAACTGATCACTATAAATACTGAAAAAAATCCAAGGTAATACAGGTCGATGAGAGGGCTTTAGCCTGCAATAAGACTGGCATCCAAAGGGTCAAAAACTGCAGCCTTTCCTCCATTTTAATGGCTCAGAGGATGTAACTACTAGTGGAAATGTGTATTGATCCCTAAACAACCAGCTCTATTGATCAGCACCAGTAAGTGGGATATTACAGGCAGCTGCTATTGACTGTGTAGCACTAATGTTCTGTTACGAACTCTGCAATATATGAGCCATAACGTTATGTTTCCATGAGCTCTGCCTTCACTCTCCTCCTCTGACTGACACATGCAGCTGCTTGGAAAAATACAATAATACAACCAGAATCCTAATGAATAATTTTCAAACCAAATGCAAAATCAAATTAATGCTTACCTGCATTACAAAACAACAGTCCTGGTTAAAATATTCAGTTTTTGTCTATAAGATGCTGTTTAGACAGATACATTATTTTTATTGGAAATGCAAATATCCAATGATGCAGAAACAATATATTTCCCCCTAAAAAATGTTTCTCATATTTTGTCCATCTTATTTACATTTTATTGAGGAACAAAAGTAGCAGACACAGGACATACTCTAATGAAAGCTACAACACCAGAATCATCAGTATTTATTTAATGTGTGTTATAATTTTTACTAGTCCTGCACACTTAATCAAAATTGTATTAAACTCGCAGTATGGCCTACTGGAGGTGCAATATTTGTTGAAGGTGAAATCTGTGTCAAAATACCATTTTAAATTAAATATTGTCGTCCTGGCCAACACGTCATATTCTACAGACTTAAGAAAACATCTTTGTTTGGTGCAGGTCCCTGCAAAAAATCACATTGTGATCATTTTGTTTTTTAATGCAAATGACAATAATTATGTGAAATGATAGTTCCCTTTAGTATCGCAAAGCAAACATCAGTCAAAGTAATCGCAATTAGATATTTTTTCAAAATCATTCAGCCTTAATTTTTTACATATTTTAACATGTTTCACATATTTGAGATCTTAATTTGTTATGATAAAAGATTACATCAAAGATAAAAGATGATAAAAGAATACATCAAACTTAAATTTGATGTATTTCTGTTCATAGTGTGGAGTTTTGTTGTTTCTGACGTTCACTAAAGACAAACAAAAAATCACGACGACAGGAACTGACAGACAGTGTTGATAAAATTCAACATCTTAAGAATCAGTAAAAGATATTTTACAGCTTTTATCTTTTTTTGTTAAATTCATATAAAACCCGGCGTCTAAAATTACAATTTGCTGTATTGCCATGTTGACAGAAAGCAGGTAAGTGCCGAACTACGCCTTGAAGTGTCTCACAGATAGATCTGTGGTTCCTGTTTTAACCTTGAAATTAGATTAAAAATGTTTGTTTGTGTTCATCTCTGTCCTCTAGAGCTCCATGAGCAGCAACAGAAGCTTGTTTCTGCAATGAAACAGCTTTTCAGCTTAATGTTACAGCTTTTAAAAGGGTTTAAAAAATGCCAGAATCCGAGATATGGATGTTTTCTGATTAGGACAAAGATAAGCATGACATTTTTCATGTTTTACGTGTTGTTGTGTGTGCTTTCTTTTCCCTGTTTGGTTGTTGTTTGTGGTCCAGGCTCAGGGAGAACAATGAGAGGGCTAAAGTCCTGCAGCAGGAGAGGGAGTACTACTCGTCTCAGGCTCGGACGCTGCAGCAGTCGCTGTCTCAGCTCGCTGTGGACAAGCAGCAGACTGAGGCCGAGCTCAAGGTAGCAACGCATGACTCAGCTGCATTACGCAGCAACAACACACTGCTCAAAGTCACTTTAAAGGTCACACTAGCAGCTGCCAGGTTTATGTTTTCATACATTGTTTCACACAGATGATTTCCCTTATTTTTATTTATTTATTGGAGTCAGCTGTGTGTGGCTTGTGATTGACATCTTCCAGACTCTCCTGTTTGCTTTGTTGCACCTGATGGAGACAAATTACACATTTTATTTAACTTATTTGTACAAGAAGTCCCGTGGCCTTCTGTAATCTCAAGTGTGGCTCTTCCCAACCTGAGCGGCTAATTATCATAATGAACTTTGTAAACACTTATTATAATGGAAGCTGAAATTGGGTGAGGCCTGTAAAGCTTAAATTTTCTAAGATTTGTAAACAACCAAGGACCAATAAATGCATGAAGGATCCATCCAATGGTGGAGCCCATGAAAGATCAGTGCAACAGACTGAATTTGACTACTGTGACCTCTTCAGCTGAGTGAAATCTTTCCTCCTCACGTCAGCTCAGTTTATCATTAAAAGCCCAGTATTTCCCTCAAATGTCCACACACAGATGCAGTATATCGATTTAACCCACTCAGTTGGTTCAGTAAGTTTTCACTGTGTTTCTCTTTGTGAGGCGGAGATAGAGTCTCGGGTGGAGCTAGAGAAGAGACTGAAGCAGGCTGAGGAGGCTCTGCAGGACCTGGAGAAAGGCCTGGACTCACTGGAGCGGACCAAAGAGACAGATGAGAAGATGAAGGGCGGCGTGACTCAGCTGAGGAGTGAGTACATTCATATCCGATCAATATGTTGAATATGTGCTGCAAGATTATGCGTAGTTTAGAGTTTGGTTCACCTGTGTGACTGCCCTCCTCTGGAGAGAGTTTATATCACATGTTGATCACACTCAGCAGACCAGATATCATGTTTTAATGAAACATGTTTTATGCTCTCGAGTTCACATAAATTTAGTTTTATTTTGTGTATTTTATTCACTAGAAACAGCCTCAGGGCTACAACTGCTAATTATTTTCATATGTGCAGAATGTTTTTTTGATTAATAGTTGGGTTGACATAATGTCACAAAGTCCCTGTTATAATTTCTCGAGATGATGTATTCATACATCAGAGGGTCCAAAACCCAAAGATATTATACAATATATTAGTTAACTATCATATTTGACAAGTAATTTAAAATGTAAAATGTAAATCCTCACATTTGAGAAGCAGGAGCCAGGCGGTTGGTTTTGATTTTTACTTGAAAAATGACTAAAACGAGTGCTTTATTAAAATATTTTCTGAATAATTTTCTATCGAATGACTAATCTATTAATCAGCTAATTGTTGCAACTCAAACTATTCAACTTGCTAAGCTATGGCTGTGTAATAATTCAGTTTTCTCATTTTCATGTCTCAATATCATAATCTGATAAAATGATTGGGATATAATGATGCATAGTTCTTAGTCTAAATAAATAAGAGCATGTTACATTTGTAAAAAAATGTGTGTGTTTAACCAGGATTTTTTGAGGAGTGTATCTGTGCAGCGGAGATCGAGGCAAAGCTTCCATCCATAATGAAGAACGCTGTGTATCTGCACAAAGCTGCCGCACGCAGAATTAAGAGCTGTCGGATCCAGAGGAGAGCCTCCAGACGCCACTGGTGTAAGTCTGCATCACACAGTAATGATCACAACATAAACCTCCGAACACGAGTATTTTATGACTGGATTCACCCAAGTTCCCAGCGGACATGACATGTAACATAAGGCTAGAGATGTAACCTTCTTTATATAGTTGTTTGCCAGTTTCAGTGATTATTTTAGCCATTGACAAAAGTGATAATCGAACCGCTGGGGTCGGGTGCGCTGTCATATGGGTGGCAGTGAAAGCCAGGGACCTCGACGGACCAGATCCGGGCGGCAGAGGCTGGCTCTGGGGACGTGGAACGTCACCTCTCTGTGGGGGAAGGAGCCGGAGCTTGTGCGGGAGGTGGAGCGCTATCAGTTAGATCTGGTGGGGCTTACCTCTACGCACAGCCTTGGCTCTGGAACCGTTCTCCTGGATAGGGGTTGGACTCTATTCTTCTCTGGAGGTGCCCAAGGTGTGAGGCGACAAGCGGGTGTGGGGATACTCACAAATCCCCGGTTGAGTACTGCTATGTTGCGGTTTACCCCGGTGGACGAGAGGGTCGCCTCCCTGCACCTTCGGGTTGTGGGGGGAAACTCTGACTGTTGTCTGTGCATATGCACCGAACAACAGTTCAGAGTATTCGACCTTCTTGGAGACCCTGAAGGTCGATGATCGATTTTGTGAGCGTATCATCTGATCTGAGGCCGCATGTTTTGGACACTCGGGTGAAGAGAGGGGCAGAGCTGTCAACTGATCACCATCTGGTGGTGAGTTGGATCAGAGGGTGGGGGCAGTCTCTGGCCAGACCTGGTAAACCCAAACGGGTAGTGCGGGTGAACTGGGAACGTCTGGAGGAGGCCCCTGTCCGAGAGATCTTCAACTCACACCTCCGGCGGAGCTTTTCTAGCATCCCTGTGGAAGCTGGGGGCATCAAACCTGAGTGGGCGATGTTCAAAGCTTCCATTGCTGAAGCTGCGGCAGAGAGCTGTGGCCTGAGGGTCTTAGTGCCTCAAGGGGCGGTAACCCTCGAACACCGTGGTGGACACCGGTGGTCAGGGGAGCTGTCCGACTGAAGAAGGAGTCCTTCCGGGATATGTTACCTCGGAGGACTCCGGAGGCAGATGCAAGGTGCCGACAGGCCCGTAGGGCAGCAGCCGCTGCCGTAAAGGAGGCAAAGCAGCGGGTGTGGGAGGTGCCAAACCTCGGATTGAAGAAGAACAATGTGGATTTCGTCCTGGCTATGGAACAACGGACCAGCGCTTCTCTCTCGCAAGGATCCTTGAGGGGGCCTGGGAATATGCCCATCCAGTCTACATGTGTTTTGTGGACTTGGAGAAGGCGTACGATTGGGTCCCCCAGGGTATACTGTGGGAGGTGCAGCAGGAGTATGGGGTGAGGGGGTCACTTCTCAGGGCCATCCAATCTCTGTACTCCCAAAGCGAGAGCTGTATCCGGGTTCTCAGCAGTAAGTTGAGCTCGTTTCTGATGGGGTTTGGCCTCCGCCAGGGTTGCGCCTTGTCTCCAATCCTGTTCATGATATTCATTTTTATAATAATTCATAGCACACTATACTATGACTTTTTAAGCATTTTTGACATACTATACTATGCATTTTTCGACATGCTATACTGTGACATTTTTCGACATACTATACTATGACTTTTTTCGAAATACTATACTGTGACTTTTGTTAGCACTTTTTTCGCCATACTACACTGACTTTTTCCGACATGATATGCTATTACTTTTTTCGACATGCTATACCAAGACTTTTTTGTACTTTTTTTGACATGCTATACTATGTGTTTTTTTGCACTTCTTTCGACATACTATACTATGACTTTTTTAGCACTTTTTTGACGTTCTATATCACGTGTCAAACTCAAGGCCCGCGGGCCAAATCTAATACTACTCAAATTCAGAGGCAATTTTATAATATGATCTAGAGTAGATATGTTTATATAGTCTTACAGTTACAACCGGCACTTTGAGGGGAACCATGATGCTGATGTGGCCCGGGATGAAAATGAGTTTGACACCCCTGGTATAGTATGTCGAAATTTTTCGATGAAAATGTCAAATTTTTTTGACGTTGAAAAAAATCATGAAAACGGTCGTATTATAGCATGTAGAATGATTCTGTGGTGGAAAAAAGTCATTTCGTGAAATTTCAGAAAATTTTACAAAAAAACGTCATAGTATAGTACACGTGTCAAACTCAAGGCCCGCGGGCCAAATCCGGCCCACCACCTCACTTTATGTGGCCCGCGACGGTTTGCAAAGAATATAGAATGCACCTCATTCAATTCTATGCCGCTTCACAGAAGTACTGTCTTTAAACTGTATATCCCACAATGCATCTCGATTTTGTGACATGCGCACTGTAGCGTCTCAGTATCTGCGGTTTCCAGCAACAGCGCTGTGACGCCTACTTAGCGACTTAGTCGCTATATTTAGCCAGTTTTCAGACCCCTCTAGCGAGTGTTTCAAAAAAGAAATTAGGGCCAAATCTAACGAGTTTTTCTGGTGTTATGGAGAAAGCAGGTATCATTCTTCCTCTTCTCAATGAGCAGCGGGTGCTGCCGTGGACCCCTCCCCGGTCCCAAAGCTCTCATAGGGGGCCCGGTCCTCGTCAGCAGTCCCTCCTAGCTGCAGTCAGAGCTGTTCACCCCTCCGCATCCAGACTGAATGAATCCCGCCTGCACAAAGTCGCCGCTGGCTGATGTAAATGTACAATTCTGGGAATCAAGCCCTGAATTAAAAAAAAAAAAAGTAACTTTTTGTCTTCAGAGCTAGTTATTAAATATATTATTACTAAAACTAACACTAATCAAATTCAGAGGCAATTTTATAATATGATCTAGAGTAGATATGTTTATATAGTCTTACAGTTACAACCGGCCCTTTGAGGGGAACCATGATACTGATGTGGCCCGGGATGAAAATGAGTTTGACACCCCTGTTCTATACCATGACTTTTTTGCACTTTGTTTGACAACTAATAATATTGTTTAACATACTATAATATGACTTAGTATGAAATTTTTCTAGATTCAATAAAATGACCCATTTTTCAAAAAATATTTCGACATATTATACTATGACTTTTTTCATGAAATTTTTCAACGTACTAAAATATGACTTTTTTTTAATCATAATATTGTTTAACATGCTATAATATGACTGTTAGCATGAAATTTTTCAAGATTCAATAAAATCACCTGTTTTTGCAAAAAAAATGTCGACATACTATACGATGACTTTTTTTCCTGAAATTTTTCAATGTTCTATAATATGCCTTTTTTTAATCATAATATTGTTTAACATGCTATAATACGACTGTTAGCATGAAATTTTTCAAGATTCAATAAAATGACCCATTTTTCAAATTTTTTTTCGACATACTGACTTTTTTTCATGAAATTTTTCAACGTTCTAAAATATGCCTTTTTTTAATCATAATATTGTTTAACATGCTATAATACGACTGTTAGCATGAAATTTTTCAAGATTCAATAAAATGACCCATTTTTCAAAAATTTTTTCGACATACTGACTTTTTTTCATGAAATTTTTCAACGTACTAAAATATGACATTTTTAATCATAATATTGTTTAACATGCTATAATATGACTGTTAGCATGAAATTTTTCAAGATTCAATAAAATGACCTGTTTTTGCAAAAAAATGTCGACATACTATACGATGACTTTTTTTCCTGAAATCTTTCAATGTTCTATAATATGGCTTTTTTAAATCATAATATTGTTTAACATGAAATTTTTCAAGATTCAATAAAATGAAGTTTTTCAAAAAAAAATTCGACATACTATACTATGACTTTTTTCCAAGTACTGTGCTATGACAGAATATTTCTTTATTTAATGAGACAACAGTTAAGTTCTTGTTTTTCTTCTTTTCTTCATTGCAGTAAAACACTCCAAGTCTTTTGCTGTAACAGACACCGACAGCGGCAGCATGGAAGAGTTGCGAGAGACAGCCAGACGATTGACGTCTGATTGCAGCTTCAGAGAGAGCGTGTACAAGATAATTGCTCGCAAGGATGCCACAAACAAAACAGAAGACTGAGCAGTTTGAAAGTAAGTGGCGTAGAGAACCTGATAACAAAACCCACCATTTGTTTGATGGCATCTATGGTTGCAATCTTAATCTCCTATTACATGTAACAGCATTGGTTCTAATTCCCCACATCGATTAACTGGTTTACAGTCCTTCTTTAAACTATTCGGTAGAAAAGTGTGATAAGAAACCTTAACATTTAATTTAGCCAAAGAGTGATTATATTACACAGTAACAGCTGTCATAATGTTTAAGAATGATCAGTCAGCTGTGTGACTGTAGCCTTGTACATTGAATTTCTAGTGATAGTCGTATTGTATTTTAATAGATTCAGTAGCTAGCACAGACAATGCAAGTCCTTCTGGTAAAATGTTTGTTTTATTATTCTGGGTTTGATTGTATGCAGATTGTGTCCTTTAACAGATTTTACAAAAGCAATGAAATCGTGTGTATGACATTGAACTTGATCATTTCATTATTGCTACATCTGAAAATCTGTCCCTGACGAAACAACTCAATGATACAAGCATTTTATAACGATAACATCAGAAATGGGACAGAAAATAAACCCACATGTCTGGGGAAAGGGGAAAATATTATGGACTCAAAAACATGCCTTGATGAGAATAAAGCTGTGTTTGAACCTTGTACATGTCATTTCATTTATACAGGCAAAAGGCTGTAACTCTTATCGTTTCACGTTCAGCATGGGAAGAAAAGGACGGTTGCAGGTTACCTAACCAGCTGTCATTCATCACCTGGACCTGCAGGAAATAGGAATGTCATAATGAGTACAGTTGGAATCCATGTACTTCAATATAATGCATATTTAAACTAAACTCATACTATAGTATGTTGACTCACTTTTACAGCATTCTCTCCTCTCAACTCTCCTTTGTTTGTGGTGTCCTTGTGACCGATGATTTGCTGCAAACTCTACAAGCCGCTGTCAACTGCAGCAAAAGACTCCCACTGCAATGACGAAAAAAAAAGTCAGAATAGTTGGTGCCTTCAAATGGAAATCGATTGATTCAAATGGTTAAAAACGTCGCTGATAAGCAACGGCAATATTAACATTACTGTCCAAGTCCAGAAGCCAAAGAGGCCAACAATTTAGCAAGTGTGTAACATGTTGCAATAAATGCAAAGGCATAATGACAGAGGAGAGAGGTCATTGAGAATGTCAACGTCTTTTGCAGACAGTCTAAAATTACAATATACTGTACAATATTAACTTATTGAGCACGACAAGTCATAGTATAGCATGTCGAAAAAAGTCATAGTATAGCATGTCGAAAAAAGTCATAGTATAGCATGTCGAAAAAAGTGCTAAATAAGTCACAGTATAGTATGCTGAATAAAGTCATAGTATAGCACACGTGTCAAACTCAAGGCCCGTGGGCCAAATCCGGCCCGCCACCTCACTTTATGTGGCCCGCGAGGGTTTGCAAAGAATATAGAATGCACCTCATTCAATTCTATGCCGCTTCACAGAAGTACTGTCTTTAAACTGTATATCCCACAATGCATCTCGATTTTGTGACATGCGCACTGTAGCGTCTCAGTATCTGCGGTTTCCAGCAACAGCGCTGTGACGCCTACTTAGCGACTTAGTCGCTATATTTAGCCAGTTTTCAGACCCCTCTAGCGAGTGTTTCAAAAAAGAAATTAGCGCCAAATCTAACGAGTTTTTCTGGTGTTATGGAGAAAGCAGGTATCATTCTTCCTCTTCTCAATGAGCAGCGGGTGCTGCCGTGGACCCCTCCCCGGTCCCAAAGCTCTGATAGAGGGCCCGGTCCTCGTCAGCAGTCCCTCCTAGCTGCAGTCAGAGCTGTTCACCCCTCCGCATCCAGACTGAATGAATCCCGCCTGCACAAAGTCGCCGCTGGCTGATGTAAATGTACAATTCTGGGAATCAAGCCCTGAATTTAAAAAAAGTAACTTTTTGTCTTCAGAGCTAGTTATTAAATATGTTATTACTAAAACTAACACTAATCAAATTCAGAGGCAATTTTATAATATGATCTAGAGTAGATATGTTTATATAGTCTTACAGTTACAACCGGCCCTTTGAGGGGAACCATGATGCTGATGTTGCCCGGGATGAAAATGAGTTTAACAACCCTGGTATAGTATGTCGAAATTTTTGGATGAAAACGTCAAATTTTTTTGATGCTGACAAAAAATCGTGAAAACGGTCGTATTATAGCATGTAAAATGATTCTATGGTGAAAAAAGTCATTTCGTGACGTGTCAGAAAATTTTACAAAAAAAAACGTCATAGTATAGTATGTCGAAATGTTTCGGTGAAAACATCAAATTTTTTTGATGTTGAAAAAAATCATGAAAACGGTCGTATCAGAGCATGTAAAATGATTCTGTGGTGAAAAAAGTCATTTCGTGACATTTCGGAAAATTTTACAAAAAAAAACGTCATAGTATAGTATGTCGAAATTTTTCGATGAAAACGTCAAATTTTTTTGATGTTGAAAAAAATCATGAAAACGGTCGTATTAGAGCATGTAAAATGATTCTGTGGTGGAAAAAAGTCATTTCGTGAAAAAAGTCATTTCATGAAATGTGGAAAATTTTAAAAAAAAAAAAGAAAAAAAAAAAGATGATGAAAATTTTTTGGTGAAAAAAAAAATAATGAAAAAGGGAAAAAAAAAAAATAAAAAAATGATGATGGGGAAAAAAAATGAAATTGAGAAAAATGAGAAAAAAAAAAAAAAAAAAAAAAAAAAAAGAAAAGAAAAAAAATAATATTAAAAAAAAGAAAATATAAAGAAAAAAAAAAAAATATAAAAAAAAAAAAAAAAAAAAAAAAAAAATGAAAAAAATGAACATGTAGAATGAATCTATGGTGAGAAAAGTCATTTCGTGAAATGTTGGAAAATTTAAAAAAAAAAAAAAAAGTCATAGTATAGTATGTCGAAATTTTTCGATGAAAACGTCAAATTTTTTTGATGTTGAAAAAAATCATGAAAACGGTCGTATTATAGCATGTAAAATGATTCTGTGGTGGAAAAAAGTCATTTCGTGAAATGTCGGAAAATTTTACAACAAAAAAACGTCATAGTATAGTATGTCGAAATTTTTCGATGAAAACGTCAAATTTTTTTGATGTTGAAAAAAATCATGAAAACGGTCGTATTAGAGCATGTAAAATGATTCTATGGTGAAAAAAGTCATTTCGTGACATGTTGGAAAATTTTACAAAAAAAAACGTCATAGTATAGTACGTCGAAATTTTTCGTCATAGTATAGTATGTCGAAATTTTTCAATGAAAACGTCAAATTTTTTTGATGTTGAAAAAAATCATGAAAACGGTCATATTAGAGCATGTAAAATGATTCTATGGTGAAAAAAGTCATTTCGGAAAAAAGTCATTTCATGAAATGTCGGAAAATTTTACAAAAAAAAAACGTCATAGTGTAGTATGTCGAATTTTTTCGATGAAAACGTCAAATTTTTTTGATGTTGAAAAAAATCATGAAAACGGTCATATTATAGTATGTAAAATGATTCTGTGGTGGAAAAAAGTCATTTCATGAAATGTCGGAAAATTTTACAAAAAAAAAAACGTCATAGTATAGTATGTCGAAATTTTTCGATGAAAACGTCAAATTTTTTTGGTGTTGAAAAAAATCATGAAAACGGTCGTATTAGAGCATGTAAAATGATTCTGTGGTGGAAAAAAGTCATTTCGTGAAATGTCGGAAAATTTTACAACAAAAAACCGTCATAGTATAGTATGTCGAAATTTTTCGATGAAAACGTCAAATTTGTTTGATGTTGAAAAAAATCATGAAAACGGTCGTATTAGAGCATGTAAAATGATTCTATGGTGAAAAAAGTCATTTTGTGACATGTCGGAAAATTTTACAAAAAAAAACGTCATAGTATAGTACGTCGAAATTTTTCGTCATAGTATAGTATGTCGAAATTTTTCGATGAAAACGTCAAATTTTTTTGATGTTGAAAAAAACCATGAAAACGGTCGTATTATAGCATGTAAAATGATTCTATGGTGGAAAAAAGTCATTTCGTGAAATGTTGGAAAATTTTCAAAAAAAAAAAAAAAACGTCATAGTATAGTATGTCGAAATTTTTCGTCATAGTATAGTATGTCGAAATTTTTCGATGAAAATGTCAAATTTTTTTGATGTTGAAAAAAATCATGAAAACGGTCGTATTAGAGCATGTAAAATGATTCTGTGGTGAAAAAAGTCATTTCGGAAAAAACTCATTTCGTGAAATGTCGGAAAATTTTACAAAAAAAAAAACGTCATAGTATAGTATGTCGAAATTTTTCGATGAAAACGTCAAATTTTTTTGATGTTGAAAAAAATCATGAAAACGGTCGTATTATAGCATGTAAAATGATTCTGTGGTGGAAAAAAGTCATTTCGTGAAATGTCGGAAAATTTTACAACAAAAAAACGTCATAGTATAGTATGTCGAAATTTTTCGATGAAAACGTCAAATTTTTTTGATGTTGAAAAAAATCATGAAAACGGTCGTATTAGAGCATGTAAAATGATTCTATGGTGAAAAAAGTCATTTTGTGACATGTCGGAAAATTTTACAAAAAAAAACGTCATAGTATAGTACGTCGAAATTTTTCGTCATAGTATAGTATGTCGAAATTTTTCGATGAAAACGTCAAATTTTTTTGATGTTGAAAAAAATCATGAAAACGGTCATATTAGAGCATGTAAAATGATTCTATGGTGAAAAAAGTCATTTCGTGAAAAAAGTCATTTCATGAAATGTCGGAAAATTTTACAAAAAAAAAACGTCATAGTGTAGTATGTCGAAATTTTTCGATGAAAACGTCAAATTTTTTTGATGTTGAAAAAAATCATGAAAACGGTCGTATTAGAGCATGTAAAATGATTCTGTGGTGGAAAAAAGTCATTTCGTGAAATGTCGGAAAATTTTACAAAAAAAAAAAACGTCATAGTATAGTATGTCGAAATTTTTCAATGAAAACGTCAAATTTTATTGATGTTGAAAAAAACCATGAAAACGGTCGTATTATAGCATGTAGAATGAATCTATGGTGAGCAAAAGTCATTTCGTGAAATGTTGGAAAATTTTACAAAAAAAAAAAAAACATAGTATGTATGTCGAAATTTTTCGTCATAGTATAGTATGTCGAAATTTTTCAATGAAAATGTCAAATTTTTTTGATGTTGAAAAAAATCATGAAAACGGTCATATTAGAGCATGTAAAATGATTCTGTGGTGGAAAAAAGTCATTTCGTGAAATGTCGGAAAATTTTACAAAAAAAAAAAACGTCATAGTATAGTATGTCGAAATTTTTCGATGAAAACGTCAAATTTTTTTGATGTTGAAAAAAATCATGAAAACGGTCGTATTAGAGCATGTAAAATGATTCTATGGTGAAAAAAGTCATTTCGTGACATGTCGGAAAATTTTACAAAAAAAAAAGTCATAGTATAGTACGTCGAAATTTTTCGTCATAGTATAGTATGTCGAAATTTTTCGATGAAAACGTCAAATTTTTTTGATGCTGAAAAAAATCATGAAAACGGTCGTATTATAGCATGTAGAATGAATCTATGGTGAGCAAAAGTCATTTCGTGAAATGTTGGAAAATTTAAAAAAAAAAAAAAAAAACGTCATAGTATAGTATGTCGAAATTTTTCGTTGAAAACGTCAAATTTTTTTGATGTTGAAAAAAATCAAAAAAAGGTCGTATTATAGCATGTAAAATGTTCTGTGGTGGAAAAAAGTCATTTCGTGAAATGTCGGAAAATTTTACAACAAAAAAACGTCATAGTATAGTATGTCGAAATTTTTCGATGAAAACGTCAAATTTTTTTGATGTTGAAAAAAATCATGAAAACGGTCGTATTAGAGCATGTAAAATGATTCTATGGTGGAAAAAAGTCATTTCGTGAAATGTCGGAAAATTTTACAAAAAAAAAAACGTCATAGTAAAGTATGTCGAAATTTTTCGTCATAGTATAGTATGTCGAAATTTTTCGATGAAAACGTCAATTTTTTTGATGTTGAAAAAAATCATGAAAACGGTCGTATTAGAGCATGTAAAATGATTCTGTGGTGGAAAAAAGTAATTTCGTGAAATGTCGGAAAATTTTACAAAAAAAAAAAACGTCATAGTATAGTATGTCGAAATTTTTCGATGAAAACGTCAAATTTTTTTGATGTTGAAAAAAATCATGAAAACGGTCGTATTAGAGCATGTAAAATGATTCTGTGGTGGAAAAAAGTCATTTCGTGAAATGTCGGATAATTTTACAAAAAAAAAAACGTCATAGTATAGTATGTCGAAATTTTTCGATGAAAACGTCAAATTTTTTTGATGTTGAAAAAAACCATGAAAACGGTCGTATTATAGCATGTAGAATGTATCTATGGTGAGCAAAAGTCATTTCGTGAAATGTTGGAAAATTTGACAAAAAAAAAAAACGTCATAGTATAGTATGTCGAAATTTTTCGTCATAGTATAGTATGTCGAAATTTTTCGATGAAAACGTCAAATTTTTTTGATGTTGAAAAAAATCATGAAAACGGTCGTATTAGAGCATGTAAAATGATTCTGTGGTGGAAAAAAGTCATTTCGTGAAATGTCGGAAAATTTTACAAAAAAAAAACGTCATAGTATAGTATGTCGAAATTTTTCGATGAAAACGTCAAATTTTTTTGATGTTGAAAAAAATCATGAAAACGGTCGTATTAGAGCATGTAAAATGATTCTATGGTGAAAAAAGTCATTTCGTGACATGTCGGAAAATTTTACAAAAAAAAAGTCATAGTATAGTACGTCGAAATTTTTCGTCATAGTATAGTATGTCGAAATTTTTCGATGAAAACGTCAAATTTTTTTGATGTTGAAAAAAATCATGAAAACGGTCGTATTAGAGCATGTAAAATGATTCTGTGGTGGAAAAAAGTCATTTCGTGAAATGTCGGAAAATTTTACAAAAAAAAAAAAACGTCATAGTATAGTATGTCGAAATTTTTCGATGAAAACGTCAAATTTTTTTGATGTTGAAAAAAATCATGAAAACGGTCGTATTAGAGCATGTAAAATGATTCTGTGGTGGAAAAAAGTCATTTCGTGAAATGTCGGAAAATTTTACAAACAAAAAAATGTCATAGTATAGTATGTCGAAATTTTTCGATGAAAACGTCAAATTTTTTTGATGCTGAAAAAAATCATGAAAACGGTCGTATTATAGCATGTAGAATGAATCTATGGTGAGCAAAAGTCATTTCGTGAAATGTTGGAAAATTTAAAAAAAAAAAAAAACGTCATAGTATAGTATGTCGAAATTTTTCGTCATAGTATAGTATGTCGAAATTTTTCAATGAAAATGTCAAATTTTTTTGATGTTGAAAAAAATCATGAAAACGGTCGTATTAGAGCATGTAAAATGATTCTGTGGTGGAAAAAAGTCATTTCGTGAAATGTCGGAAAATTTTAAAAAAAAAAAAAAACGTCATAGTATAGTATGTCGAAATTTTTCGATGAAAACGTCAAATTTTTTTGATGTTGAAAAAAATCATGAAAACGGTCGTATTAGAGCATGTAAAATGATTCTGTGGTGGAAAAAAGTCATTTCGTGAAATGTCGGAAAATTTTACAAAAAAAAAAACGTCATAGTATAGTATGTCGAAATTTTTCGATGAAAACGTCAAATTTTTTTGATGTTGAAAAAAATCATGAAAACGGTCGTATTAGAGCATGTAAAATGATTCTATGGTGAGAAAAAGTCATTTCGTGAAATGTCGGAAAATTTTACAAAAAAAAAAACGTCATAGTATAGTATGTCGAAATTTTTCGTCATAGTATAGTATGTCGAAATTTTTCGATGAAAACGTCAAATTTTTTTGATGTTGAAAAAAATCATGAAAACGGTCGTATTAGAGCATGTAAAATGATTCTGTGGTGGAAAAAAGTCATTTCGTGAAATGTCGGAAAATTTTAAAAAAAAAAAAACGTCATAGTATAGTATGTCGAAATTTTTCGATGAAAACGTCAAATTTTTTTGATGTTGAAAAAAATCATGAAAACGGTCGTATTATAGCATGTAAAATGATTCTGTGGTGGGAAAAAGTCATTTCGTGAAATGTCGGAAAATTTTACAAAAAAAAAAAACGTCATAGTATAGTATGTCGAAATTTTTCGATGAAAACGTCAAATTTTTTTGATGTTGAAAAAAATCATGAAAACGGTCGTATTAGAGCATGTAAAATGATTCTATGGTGAAAAAAGTCATTTCGTGAAATGTCGGAAAATTTTACAAAAAAAAAAAAAACGTCATAGTATAGTATGTCGAAATTTTTCGTCATAGTATAGTATGTCGAAATTTTTCGATGAAAACGTCAAATTTTTTTGATGTTGAAAAAAATCATGAAAACGGTCGTATTAGAGCATGTAAAATGATTCTGTGGTGGAAAAAAGTCATTTCGTGAAATGTCGGAAAATTTTACAAAAAAAAAAAACGTCATAGTATAGTATGTCGAAATTTTTCGATGAAAACGTCAAATTTTTTTGATGTTGAAAAAAATCATGAAAACGGTCGTATTAGAGCATGTAAAATGATTCTGTGGTGAGCAAAAGTCATTTCGTGAAATGTTGGAAAATTTTACAAAAAAAAAAAACGTCATAGTATAGTATGTCGAAATTTTTCGTCATAGTATAGTATGTCGAAATTTTTCAATGAAAACGTCAAATTTTTTTGATGTTGAAAAAAATCATGAAAACGGTCGTATTAGAGCATGTAAAATGATTCTGTGGTGGAAAAAAGTCATTTCGTGAAATGTCGGAAAATTTTACAAAAAAAAAAAAAACGTCATAGTATAGTATGTCGAAATTTTTCGATGAAAACGTCAAATTTTTTTGATGTTGAAAAAAATCATGAAAACGGTCGTATTAGAGCATGTAAAATGATTCTATGGTGAAAAAAGTCATTTCGTGAAATGTCGGAAAATTTTACAAAAAAAAAAACGTCATAGTATAGTACGTCGAAATTTTTCGTCATAGTATAGTATGTCGAAATTTTTCGATGAAAACGTCAAATTTTTTTGATGTTGAAAAAAATCATGAAAACGGTCGTATTAGAGCATGTAAAATGATTCTATGGTGAAAAAAGTCATTTCGTGAAATGTCGGAAAATTTTACAAAAAAAAAAAAAAAAAAACGTCATAGTATAGTATGTCGAAATTTTTCGATGAAAACGTCAAATTTTTTTGATGTTGAAAAAAATCATGAAAACGGTCGTATTATAGCATGTAAAATGATTCTGTGGTGGAAAAAAGTCATTTCGTGAAATGTCGGAAAATTTTACAAAAAAAAAAAACGTCATAGTATAGTATGTCGAAATTTTTCGATGAAAACGTCAAATTTTTTTGATGTTGAAAAAAACCATGAAAACGGTCGTATTATAGCATGTAGAATGAATCTATGGTGAGCAAAAGTCATTTCGTGAAATGTTGGAAAATTTTACAAAAAAAAAAAAAAAAAAAACGTCATAGTATAGTATGTCGAAATTTTTCGATGAAAACGTCAAATTTTTTTTGATGTTGAAAAAAATCATGAAAACGGTCGTATTAGAGCATGTAAAATGATTCTATGGTGGAAAAAAGTCATTTCGTGAAATGTCGGAAAATTTTCCAAAAAAAAAAAAAAAAAAGTATAGTATGTCGAAATTTTTCGTCATAGTATAGTATGTCGAAATTTTTCGATGAAAACGTCAAATTTTTTTGATGTTGAAAAAAATCATGAAAACGGTCGTATTATAGCATGTAAAATTATTCTGTGGTGGAAAAAAGTCATTTCGTGAAATGTCGGAAAATTTTACAAAAAAAAAAAAACGTCATAGTATAGTATGTCGAAATTTTTCGATGAAAACGTCAAATTTTTTTGATGTTGAAAAAAAAAAGAAAAAAAAAAAAAAAAGGGAGAAAAAAATGAAAAAAGGAAAAAAAAAAAAAAAAAAAAAAGAAAGATCATTTGTTGCGTCTTGTGTTGAAAACGATCGTATGTAAACGGTCGATTAAGCATGTAAAATGATTCTGTGGTGGAAAAAAGTCATTTCGTGAAATGTCGGAAAATTTTACAAAAAAAAAAAACGTCATAGTATAGTATGTCGAAATTTTTCGATGAAAACGTCAAATTTTTTTGATGTTGAAAAAAACCATGAAAACGGTCGTATTATAGCATGTAGAATGAATCTATGGTGAGCAAAAGTCATTTCGTGAAATGTTGGAAAATTTTACAAAAAAAAAAAAACGTCATAGTATAGTATGTCGAAATTTTTCGTCATAGTATAGTATGTCGAAATTTTTCGATGAAAACGTCAAATTTTTTTGATGTTGAAAAAAATCATGAAAACGGTCGTATTATAGCATGTAAAATGATTCTGTGGTGGAAAAAAGTCATTTCGTGAAATGTCGGAAAATTTTACAACAAAAAAACGTCATAGTATAGTATGTCGAAATTTTTCGATGAAAACGTCAAATTTTTTTGATGTTGAAAAAAATCATGAAAACGGTCGTATTAGAGCATGTAAAATGATTCTATGGTGAAAAAAGTCATTTCGTGAAATGTCGGAAAATTTTACAAAAAAAAAAAACGTCATAGTATAGTATGTCGAAATTTTTCGTCATAGTATAGTATGTCGAAATTTTTCGATGAAAACGTCAAATTTTTTTGATGTTGAAAAAAATCATGAAAACGGTCGTATTATAGCATGTAAAATGATTCTGTGGTGAAAAAAGTCATTTCGTGAAATGTTGGAAAATTTTACAAAAAAAAAAAAACGTCATAGTATAGTATGTCGAAATTTTTCGATGAAAACGTCAAATTTTTTTGATGTTGAAAAAAATCATGAAAACGGTCGTATTAGAGCATGTAAAATGATTCTATGGTGGAAAAAAGTCATTTCGTGAAATGTCGGAAAATTTTACAAAAAAAAAACGTCATAGTATAGTATGTCGAAATTTTTCGATGAAAACGTCAAATTTTTTTGATGTTGAAAAAAACCATGAAAACGGTCGTATTAGAGCATGTAAAATGATTCTGTGGTGGAAAAAAGTCATTTCGTGAAATGTCGGAAAATTTTACAAAAAAAAAAAAAAAACGTCATAGTATAGTATGTCGAAATTTTTCGATGAAAACGTCAAATTTTTTTGATGTTGAAAAAAATCATGAAAACGGTCGTATTAGAGCATGTAAAATGATTCTATGGTGAGAAAAAAGTCATTTCGTGAAATGTTGGAAAATTTTACAAAAAAAAAAAAAAAGTGAAATTTCCGTCATAGTATAGTATGTCGAAATTTTTCGATGAAAACGTCAAATTTTTTTGATGTTGAAAAAAATCATGAGAACGGTCGTATTAGAGCATGTAAAATGATTCTGTGGTGGAAAAAAGTCATTTCGTGAAATGTCGGAAAATTTTACAAAAAAAAAAAACGTCATAGTATAGTATGTCGAAATTTTTCGATGAAAACGTCAAATTTTATTGATGTTGAAAAAAACCATGAAAACGGTCGTATTATAGCATGTAGAATGAATCTATGGTGAGCAAAAGTCATTTCGTGAAATGTTGGAAAATTTTACAAAAAAAAAAAAAACGTCATAGTATAGTATGTCGAAATTTTTCGATGAAAACGTCAAATTTTTTTTGATGTTGAAAAAAATCATGAAAACGGTCGTATTATAGCATGTAAAATAATTCCATGGTGGAAAAAAAGTCATTTCGTGAAATGTCGGAAAATTTTAAAAAAAAAAAAGTAAAAAAAAAAAGTATGAAAAATTTTTGAAAAAAAAAAAAAATTTTTAAGATGAAAAAAAAAATAAAAAAAAGGGAAAAAAAAAAAAAAAAAAAATAAAATAGGGGAAAAAAAAAAAACAAATCAAAAAAAAAAAAAAAACGTCATAGTATAGTATGTCGAAATTTTTCGATGAAAACGTCAAATTTTTTTGATGTTGAAAAAAATCATGAAAACGGTCGTATTAGAGCATGTAAAATGATTCTATGGTGGAAAAAAAGTCATTTCGTGAAATGTCGGAAAATTTTAAAAAAAAAAAAAAAAAAAAAATATAAAAAATATTGAAAAAATAAAAAAAAAAAAAAAAAACAAATTTTTTTGATGTTGAAAAAAATCATGAAAACGGTCGTATTATAGCATGTAAAATGATTCTATGGTGGAAAAAAGTCATTTCGTGATATGTCGGAAAATTTTACAAAAAAAAAAAGTACAGTATGTCGAAAAAAGTGCTAAAAGAGTCAAAGTATACCATGTCGAAAAAAGTCATAGTATAGCATGTCAAACAAGCGCTTATAATGTAATAGTATAGCATGTCGAAAAATGTCATAGCATAGCATGTCGAAAAAAGTCATAGTATAGCATGTCGAAAAAAAGTTATAGCATATGTCTAAAAAAGTCATAGGATATCATGTCCAAAAAAGTCATAGTATAGCATGTCGAGAAGTGTTAAAAAAGTCATAGTATAGCATGTCAAAAAATGTCATAGTATAGCATGTCGAAAAAAGTCATAGTAAAGTATGTCGAAAAAAGTCATAGGATAGCATGTGGAAAAAAAAGTCATAGGATAGCATGTCGAAAAAAGTAATAAAAACGTCGTAGCATAGCATGTCGAAAAAAGTCATAGTATAGCATGTCAAGAGAAGTGCTAAAAGAGTCATAATATAGTCTGTCGAAAAAAAGTCATAGTATAGCATGTCGAAAAATGTCACAGTATAGTATGTTGAAAAAAGTGCTAAAAAAGTCATAATATAGTATGTCGAAAAAAGTCATAGTATTGCATGTTGAAAATAGTCACAGTATAGCATGTCCAAAAATGTCAAAGTATAGCATGTCGAAAAATTTCATAGTTTAGCATGTCGAAAAAAGTCATTGTATAGTATGTCGAAAAAAGTGCTAAAAATGTCATAGTATAGCATGTCGAAAAAAGTCATAGTATAGCATGTTGAGAAAATCGCTAAAAAAGTCATAGTATAGCATGTCAAAAAAAGTCATAGTATAGCATGTCGAAAATTGTCATAGTATAGAATATTGAAAAAGTGCTAAAAAAAGTCAGTATAGCATGTGGAAAAAAGTCATAGTTTAATGTAGAAAAAGTGCTAAAAAAGTCAGTAAAGTATGCTGAAAAAAATTATAATATAAAAAAAAAAAAAAAAAAATCAAAAAAAAAAAAAAAAAAAGAAAAAAAAAAAAAAAAATAAAAAAAAACAAAAAAAAAAAAAAAAAAAAAAAAAAAAAACAGAAAAAAATATAAAAAAAAATAAAAAAAAAAATAAAAGAAAAAAAAAAAAAAATAAAAAAAAAAAAGAGAAAAAAAAAGAAGAAAAATAAAAGAAAAAAAAAAAAATTAGCATGTCAAAAAAAGTCATAGTATAGCATGTCAAAAAAAGTCATAGTATAGCATGTCGAAAACAAGTCATACTATAGCATGTCAAAACAAGTCATACTATAGCATGTCGAAAAAAAGTCATAGTTTAGCATGTCAGAAAAAGTGCTAAAAAAGTCACAGTATATTATGCTGAAAAAAGTTATAGTATGTCAAAAGTCATAGTATAGCATGTCCAAAAAAAATCATAGTATAGCATGTCGAGAGAAGTTCTAAAAAAGTCATAATATAGTATGTCGAAAAAGTCATAGTATAGCATGTTGAAAAATGTCATAGTATAGTATGTCGAAAAAAAGTGCTAAAAATGTCATAGTATAGAATGTCGAAAAAAGTCATAGTATAGCATGTCGAAAAAAGTGCTAAAAGAATCATAGTATAGCATGTCGAAAAAAGTGCTGAAAATGTCATAGTATAACATGTCGAAAAAAGTGCTAAAAGAGTCATAGTATAGCATGTCGAAAAAGTGCTAAAAATGTCATAGTATAGCATGTCGAAAAAAGTCATAGTATAGCATGTCAAAAGAAAGTGCTAAAAATGTCATAGTATAGCATGTTGAAAAAAGTCATAGGATAGCATGTCGAAAAGTCATAGTATAGTATGTCGAAAAAAGTGCAAAAAATGTCATAGTATAGCATGTCGAAAAAAGTCATAGTATAGCATGTCGAAAAATGTCATAGTATAGCATGTCGAAAAAAGTCATAGTATAGCATGTCGAAAAAAGTGCTAAAAGAGTCATAGTATAGCATGTCGAAAAAAGCGCTGAAAATGTCATAGTATAACATGTCAAAAAAAGTGCTAAAAATGTCGTAGTATAGCATGTCGAAAAAAGTGCTAAAAGAGTCATAGTATAGCGTGTCGAAAAAAGCGCTGAAAATGTCATAGTATAACATGTCGAAAAAAGTGCAAAAAATGTCATAGCATAGCATGTCGAAACAAGTCATACTATAGCATGTCGAAAAAAGTCATAGGATAGCATGTGGAAAAAAGTAATAAAAATGTCATAGTATAGCATGTCGAGAGAAGTTCTAAAAAAAGTCATAATATAGTATGTCGAAAAAAGTCATAGTATAGCATGTCGAAAAATGTCATAGTATAGCATGTTGAAAAATGTCATAGTATAGCATGTCGAAAAAAGTGCTAAAAATGTCATAGTATAGCATGTCGAAAAAAAGTCATAGTATAGCATGTCGAGAAAAGTGCTAAAAAAGTCATAATATAGTATGTTGAAAAAAGTCATAGTATAGCATGTCGAAAAAAGTGCTAAAAGAGTCATAGTATAGCATGTCGAAAAAAGTGCTAAAAATGTCATAGTATAGCATGTCGAAAAAAGTCATAGAAGCATGTCAAAAAAAGTGCTAAAAATGTCATAGAATAGCATGTTGAAAAAAGTCATACTATAGCATGTCGAAAAAAGTCATCGGATAGCATGTCAAAAAAAGTGCTAAAAATGTCATAGAATAGCATGTTGAAAAAAGTCATACTATAGCATGTCGAAAAAAGTCATAGGATAGCATGTCGAAAAAAGTCATAGTATAACATGTCGAGAGAAGTGCTAAAAAAGTCATAATATAGTATGTCGAAAAAAGACACAGTATAGCATGTCAAAAAATGTCATAGTATAGCATGTCGAAAAATGTCATAGTATAGCATGTCGAAAAAAGTGCTAAAGTCATAGTATAGCATGTCGAAAAAAGTGCTAAAAATGTCATAGTATAGTATGTCGAAAAAAGTGCTAAAAATGTCATAGAATAGCATGTTGAAAAAAGTCATAGGATAGCATGTCGAAAAGTCATAGTATAGTATGTCGAAAAAAGTGCAAAAAATGTCATAGTATAGCATTTTGAAAAAAGTCATAGTGTAGCATGTCGAAACAAGTCATACTATAGCATGTCGAAAAAAGTCATAGGATAGCATGTGGAAAAAAGTAATAAAAATGTCATCGTATAGCATGTCGAAAAAAGTCATAGTATAGCATGTCGAGAGAAGTTCTAAAAAAAGTCATAATATAGTATGTCGAAAAAAGTGCTAAAAATGTCATAGTATAGCATGTTGAAAAAAGTCATAGTATAGCATGTCGAGAAAAGTGCTAAAAAAGTCATAATATAATATGTTGAAAAAAGTCATAGTATAGCATGTCGAAAAAAGTGCTAAGAGTCATAGAATAGCATGTCGAAAAAAGCGCTGAAAATGTCATAGTATAACATGTCAAAAAAAGTGCTAAAAATGTCATAGAATAGCATGTCGAAAAAAGTCATAGGATAGCATGTGGAAAAAAGTAATAAAAATGTCATAGTATAGCATGTCGAGAAAAGTGCTAAAAAAGTCATAATATAATATGTGGAAAAACGTCATAGTATAGCATGTCGAAAAATGTCATAGTATAGCATGTCGAAAAAAGTCATAGTATAGCATGTCGAAAAAAGTGCTAAAAGAGTCATAGTATAGCATGTCGAAAAAAGTGCTAAGAGTCATAGTATAGCATATCGAAAAAAGCGCTGAAAATGTCATAGTATAACATGTCAAAAAAAGTGCTAAAAATGTCATAGAATAGCATGTTGAAAAAAGTCATAGGGTAGCATGTCGAAAAGTCATAGTATAGTATGTCGAAAAAAGTGCAAAAAATGTCATAGTATAGCACGTCAAAACAAGTCATACTATAGCATGTCGAAAAAAGTCATAGGATAGCATGTGGAAAAAAGTAATAAAAATGTCATAGTATAGCATGTTGAAAAATGTCATAGTATAGCATGTCGAAAAAAATGCTAAAAATGTCATAGTATAGCATGTCGAAAAAAGTCATAGTATAGCATGTCGAGAAAAGTGCTAAAAAAGTCATAATATAGTATGTTGAAAAAAGTCATAGTATAGCATGTCGAAAAAAGTGCTAAAAATGTCATAGAATAGCATGTTGAAAAAAGTCATACTATAGCATGTTGAAAAAAGTCATCGGATAGCATGTCAAAAAAAGTGCTAAAAATGTCATAGAATAGCATGCTGAAAAAAGTCATACTATAGCATGTCGAAAAAAGTCATAGGATAGCATGCTATAGCATGTCGAGAAAAGTGCTAAAAAAGTCATAATATAATATGTTGAAAAAAGTCATAGTATGGCATGTCGAAAAAAGTCATAGTATAGCATGTCGAAAAATGTCATAGTATAGCATGTCGAAAAAAGTCATAGTATAGCATGTCGAAAAAAGTGCTAAAAGAGTCATAGTATAGCATGTCGAAAAAAGCGCTGAAAATGTCATAGTATAACATGTCAAAAAAAGTGCTAAAAATGTCATAGTATAGCATGTCGAAAAAAGTGCTAAGAGTCATAGTATAGCGTGTCGAAAAAAGCGCTGAAAATGTCATAGTATAACATATCAAAAAAAGTGCTAAAAGAGTCATAGTATAGCATGTCGAAAAAGTGCTAAAAATGTCATAGAATAGCATGTTGAAAAAAGTCATAGGGTAGCATGTCGAAAAGTCATAGTATAGTATGTCGAAAAAAGTGCAAAAAATGTCATAGTATAGCATGTCGAAACAAGTCATACTATAGCATGTCGAAAAAAGTCATAGGATAGCATGTCGAGAGAAGTTCTAAAAAAAGTCATAATATAGTATGTCGAAAAAAGTCATAGTATAGCATGTCGAAAAATGTCATAGTATAGCATGTTGAAAAATGTCATAGTATAGCATGTCGAAAAAAGTCATAGTATAGCATGTCAAGAAAAGTGCTAAAAAAAGTCATAGTATAGCATGTCGAAAAAAGTCATAGTATAGCATGTCGAAAAAAGTGCTAAAAGAGTCATAGTATAGCATGTCGAAAAAAGTGCTAAAAATGTCATAGTATAGCATGTCCAAAAAAGTGCTAAAAATGTCATAGAATAGCATGTTGAAAAAAAGTCATAGTATAGCATGTCGAAAAAAGTGCTAAAAGAGTCATAGTATAGTATGTTGAAAAATGTCATAGTATAGCATGTCGAAAAAAGTCATAGTATAGTATGTCGAAAAAAGTGCTAAAAATGTCATAGTATAGCATGTCGAAAAAAGTCATAGTATAGCATGTCAAGAAAAGTGCTAAAAAAGTCATAGTATAGCATGTCGAAAAAAGTCATAGTATAGCATGTCGAAAAAAGTGCTAAAAGAGTCATAGTATAGCATGTCGAAAAAAGTGCTAAAAATGTCATAGTATAGCATGTCAAAAAAAGTGCTAAAAATGTCATAGAATAGCATGTCGAAAAAAGTGCTAAAAATGTCATGAATAGCATGTTGAAAAAAGTGCTAAAAATGTCATAGTATAGCATGTCGAAAAAAGTGCTAAAAGAGTCATAGTATAGCATGTCGAAAAAAGTGCTAAAGTCATAGTATAGCATGTCGAAAAAAGTGCTAAAAATGTCATAGTATAGTATGTCGAAAAAAGTGCTAAAAATGTCATGAATAGCATGTTGAAAAAAGTGCTAAAAATGTCATAGTATAGCATGTCGAAAAAAGTCATAGTATAGCATGTCAAAAAAAGTGCTAAAAATGTCATAGAATAGCATGTTGAAAAAAGTCATACTATAGCATGTCGAAAAAAGTCATAGGATAGCATGTCAAAAAAAGTGCTAAAAATGTCATAGTACAGCATGTCGAAAAAAGTCATAGTTTAGCATGTCAAAAAATGTCATAGTATAGCATGTCGAAAAAAGTCATAGTATAGCATGTCGAAAAAAGTCTTAGTATAGTATGTTGAAAAAAGTGCTAAAAATGTCATAGTACAGCATGTCGAAAAAAGTCATAGTATAGCATGTCGAGAAAAGTGCTAAAAAAGTCATAATACAGTATGTCTAAAAAAGTCATAGTATAGCATGTCGAAAAAAGTGCTAAAAGTGTCATAGTATAGCATGTCAAAAAAAGTCATAGTATAGCATGTCAAAAATTGTCATAGTTAGCATGTTGAAAAAGTGCTAAAAAAAGTCATAGTATAGCATGTCAAAAATTGTCATAGTTAGCATGTTGAAAAAGTGCTAAAAAAAGTCATAGTATAGCATGTCGAAAAAAGTCATAGTTTAGCATGTCAGAAAAAGTGCTAAAAATGTCACAGTATAGTATGCTGAAAAAAGTTATAGCATGTTAAAAAAAAAGATGTCAAAAAAGTCATAGTATAGCATGTCCAAAAAAGTCATAGTATAGCATGTCGAGAAAAGTGCTAAAAATGTCATAGTATACCACGTCGAAAAAAGTCATAGTATAGTATGTCGAAAAACATGAAAGTATAGTATTTCCAGAAAATTGCTAAAAAAGTCATAGTGTAGCATGTCGTAAAAAGTCACAGTATATGTCAAAAAAAGTGCGAAAAAAGCCACAGTATAGTATGCCGTTAAGTTATAGTATAGAATGTCAAAAAAGTCATAGTATAGCATGTCAAAAAAAGTCATAGTATAGCATGTCAAAACAAGTCATACTATAGCATGTCGAAAAAAGTCATAGTATAGCATGTCAAAACAAGTCATACTATAGCATGTCGAAAAAAGTCATAGTTTAGCATGTCAGAAAAAGTGCTAAAAAAGTCACAGTATATTATGCTGAAAAAAGTTATAGTATGTCAAAAGTCATAGTATAGCATGTCCAAAAAAATCATAGTATAGCATGTCGAGAGAAGTTCTAAAAAAGTCATAATATAGTATGTCGAAAAAGTCATAGTATAGCATGTTGAAAAATGTCATAGTATAGTATGTCGAAAAAAGTGCTAAAAATGTCATAGTATAGAATGTCGAAAAAAAGTCATAGTATAGCATGTCGAAAAAAGTGCTAAAAGAATCATAGTATAGCATGTCGAAAAAAGTGCTGAAAATGTCATAGTATAACATGTCGAAAAAAGTGCTAAAAGAGTCATAGTATAGCATGTCGAAAAAAGTGCTAAAAATGTCATAGTATAGCATGTCGAAAAAAGTCATAGTATAGCATGTCAAAAGAAAGTGCTAAAAATGTCATAGTATAGCATGTTGAAAAAAGTCATAGGATAGCATGTCGAAAAGTCATAGTATAGTATGTCGAAAAAAGTGCAAAAAATGTCATAGTATAGCATGTCGAAAAAAGTCATAGTATAGCATGTCGAAAAATGTCATAGTATAGCATGTCGAAAAAAGTCATAGTATAGCATGTCGAAAAAAGTGCTAAAAGAGTCATAGTATAGCATGTCGAAAAAAGCGCTGAAAATGTCATAGTATAACATGTCAAAAAAAGTGCTAAAAATGTCGTAGTATAGCATGTCGAAAAAAGTGCTAAAAGAGTCATAGTATAGCGTGTCGAAAAAAGCGCTGAAAATGTCATAGTATAACATGTCGAAAAAAGTGCAAAAAATGTCATAGCATAGCATGTCGAAACAAGTCATACTATAGCATGTCGAAAAAAGTCATAGGATAGCATGTGGAAAAAAGTAATAAAAATGTCATAGTATAGCATGTCGAGAGAAGTTCTAAAAAAAGTCATAATATAGTATGTCGAAAAAAGTCATAGTATAGCATGTCGAAAAATGTCATAGTATAGCATGTTGAAAAATGTCATAGTATAGCATGTCGAAAAAAGTGCTAAAAATGTCATAGTATAGCATGTCGAAAAAAGTCATAGTATAGCATGTCGAGAAAAGTGCTAAAAAAGTCATAATATAGTATGTTGAAAAAAAGTCATAGTATAGCATGTCGAAAAAAGTGCTAAAAGAGTCATAGTATAGCATGTCGAAAAAAGTGCTAAAAATGTCATAGTATAGCATGTCGAAAAAAGTCATAGTATAGCATGTCAAAAAAAGTGCTAAAAATGTCATAGAATAGCATGTTGAAAAAAGTCATACTATAGCATGTCGAAAAAAGTCATCGGATAGCATGTCAAAAAAAGTGCTAAAAATGTCATAGAATAGCATGTTGAAAAAAGTCATACTATAGCATGTCGAAAAAAGTCATAGGATAGCATGTCGAAAAAAGTCATAGTATAACATGTCGAGAGAAGTGCTAAAAAAGTCATAATATAGTATGTCGAAAAAAGACACAGTATAGCATGTCAAAAAATGTCATAGTATAGCATGTCGAAAAATGTCATAGTATAGCATGTCGAAAAAAGTGCTAAAGTCATAGTATAGCATGTCGAAAAAAGTGCTAAAAATGTCATAGTATAGTATGTCGAAAAAAGTGCTAAAAATGTCATAGAATAGCATGTTGAAAAAAGTCATAGGATAGCATGTCGAAAAGTCATAGTATAGTATGTCGAAAAAAGTGCAAAAAATGTCATAGTATAGCATTTCGAAAAAAGTCATAGTGTAGCATGTCGAAACAAGTCATACTATAGCATGTCGAAAAAAGTCATAGGATAGCATGTGGAAAAAAGTAATAAAAATGTCATCGTATAGCATGTCGAAAAAAGTCATAGTATAGCATGTCGAGAGAAGTTCTAAAAAAAGTCATAATATAGTATGTCGAAAAAAGTGCTAAAAATGTCATAGTATAGCATGTTGAAAAAAGTCATAGTATAGCATGTCGAGAAAAGTGCTAAAAAAGTCATAATATAATATGTTGAAAAAAGTCATAGTATAGCATGTCGAAAAATGTCATCGTATAGCATGTCGAAAAAAGTCATAGTATAGCATGTCGAAAAAAGTGCTAAGAGTCATAGTATAGCATGTCGAAAAAAGCGCTGAAAATGTCATAGTATAACATGTCAAAAAAAGTGCTAAAAATGTCATAGAATAGCATGTCGAAAAAAGTCATAGGATAGCATGTGGAAAAAAGTAATAAAAATGTCATAGAATAGCATGTTGAAAAAAGTCATAGGATAGCATGTCGAAAAGTCATAGTATAGTATGTCGAAAAAAGTGCAAAAAATGTCATAGTATAGCATTTCGAAAAAAGTCATAGTATAGCATGTCGAAACAAGTCATACTATAGCATGTCGAAAAAAGTCATAGGATAGCATGTGGAAAAAAGTAATAAAAATGTCATCGTATAGCATGTCGAAAAAAGTCATAGTATAGCATGTTGAGAGAAGTTCTCAAAAAAGTCATAATATAGTATGTCGAAAAAAGTCATAGTATAGCATGTCGAAAAAGTTGTAGTATAGCATGTCGAAAAAAGTCATAGTATAGTATGTCGAAAAAAGTGCTAAAAATGTCATAGTATAGCATGTTGAAAAAAGTCATAGTATAGCATGTCGAGAAAAGTGCTAAAAAAGTCATAATATAATATGTTGAAAAACGTCATAGTATAGCATGTCGAAAAAAGTGCTAAAAATGTCATAGTATAGCATGTCGAAAAAAGTCATAGTATAGCATGTTGAGAAAATCGCTAAAAAAGTCATAGTATAGCATGTCGAAAATTGTCATAGTATAGAATATTGAAAAAGTGCTAAAAAAAGTCAGTATAGCATGTCGAAAAAAGTCATAGTTTAGCATGTCAGAAAAAGTGCTAAAAAAGTCACAGTATAGTATGCTGAAAAAAGTTATAGTATGTCAAAAAAGTCATAGTATAGCATGTCCAAAAAAGTCATAGTATAGCATGTCGAGAAGAAAATGCTAAAAATGTCATAGTATACCACGTCGAAAAAAAGTCATAGTATAGTATGTCGAAAAACATGAAAGTATAGTATTTCCAGAAAATTGCTAAAAAAGTCATAGTGTAGCATGTCGTAAAAAGTCACAGTATATGTCAAAAAAAAGTGCGAAAAAAGCCACAGTATAGTATGCCGTTAAGTTATAGTATAGAATGTCAAAAAAGTCATAGTATAGCATGTCAAAAAAAGTCATAGTATAGCATGTCAAAACAAGTCATACCATAGCATGTCGAAAAAAGTCATAGTTTAGCATGTCAGAAAAAGTGCTAAAAAAGTCACAGTATATTATGCTGAAAAAAGTTATAGTATGTCAAAAGTCATAGTATAGCATGTCCAAAAAAATCATAGTATAGCATGTCGAGAGAAGTTCTAAAAAAGTCATAATATAGTATGTCGAAAAAGTCATAGTATAGCATGTTGAAAAATGTCATAGTATAGTATGTCGAAAAAAAGTGCTAAAAATGTCATAGTATAGAATGTCGAAAAAAGTCATAGTATAGCATGTCGAAAAAAGTGCTAAAAGAATCATAGTATAGCGTGTCGAAAAAAGCGCTGAAAATGTCATAGTATAACATGTCAAAAAAAGTGCTAAAAGAGTCATAGTATAGCATGTCGAAAAAAGTGCTGAAAATGTCATAGTATAACATGTCGAAAAAAGTGCAAAAAATGTCATAGTATAGCATGTCGAAACAAGTCATACTATAGCATGTCGAAAAAAGTCATAGGATAGCATGTGGAAAAAAGTAATAAAAATGTCATAGTATAGCATGTCGAAAAATGTCATAGTATAGCATGTCGAGAGAAGTTCTAAAAAAAGTCATAATATAGTATGTCGAAAAAAGTCATAGTATAGCATGTCGAAAAATGTCATAGTATAGCATGTTGAAAAATGTCATAGTATAGCATGTCGAAAAAAGTGCTAAAAATGTCATAGTATAGCATGTCGAAAAAAGTCATAGTATAGTATGTCGAGAAAAGTGCTAAAAAAGTCATAATATAGTATGTTGAAAAAAGTCATAGTATAGCATGTCGAAAAAAGTGCTAAAAGAGTCATAGTATAGCATGTCGAAAAAAGTGCTAAAAATGTCATAGTATAGCATGTCGAAAAAAGTCATAGTATAGCATGTCAAAAAAAGTGCTAAAAATGTCATAGAATAGCATGTTGAAAAAAGTCATACTATAGCATGTCGAAAAAAGTCATAGGATAGCATGTCAAAAAAAGTGCTAAAAATGTCATAGAATAGCATGTTGAAAAAAGTCATACTATAGCATGTCGAAAAAAGTCATAGGATAGCATGTCGAAAAAAGTCATAGTATAACATGTCGAGAGAAGTGCTAAAAAAGTCATAATATAGTATGTCGAAAAAAGACACAGTATAGCATGTCAAAAAATGTCATAGTATAGCATGTCGAAAAATGTCATAGTATAGCATGTCGAAAAAAGTGCTAAAGTCATAGTATAGCATGTCGAAAAAAGTGCTAAAAATGTCATAGTATAGTATGTCGAAAAAAGTGCTAAAAATATCATAGAATAGCATGTTGAAAAAAGTCATAGGATAGCATGTCGAAAAGTCATAGTATAGTATGTCGAAAAAAGTGCAAAAAATGTCATAGTATAGCATTTTGAAAAAAGTCATAGTGTAGCATGTCGAAACAAGTCATACTATAGCATGTCGAAAAAAGTCATAGGATAGCATGTGGAAAAAAGTAATAAAAATGTCATCGTATAGCATGTCGAAAAAAGTCATAGTATAGCATGTCGAGAGAAGTTCTAAAAAAAGTCATAATATAGTATGTCGAAAAAAGTGCTAAAAATGTCATAGTATAGCATGTTGAAAAAAGTCATAGTATAGCATGTCGAGAAAAGTGCTAAAAAAGTCATAATATAATATGTTGAAAAAGTTGTTGGGAAAAAAGTCATAGTATAGCATGTCGAAAAAAGTGCTAAGAGTCATAGAATAGCATGTCGAAAAAAGCGCTGAAAATGTCATAGTATAACATGTCAAAAAAAGTGCTAAAAATGTCATAGAATAGCATGTCGAAAAAAGTCATAGGATAGCATGTGGAAAAAAGTAATAAAAATAAAAGTCATAGTATAGCATGTCGAGAAAAGTGCTAAAAAAGTCATAATATAATATGTTGAAAAACGTCATAGTATAGCATGTCGAAAAATGTCATAGTATAGCATGTCGAAAAAAGTCATAGTATAGCATGTCGAAAAAAGTGCTAAAAGAGTCATAGTATAGCATGTCGAAAAAAGTGCTAAGAGTCATAGTATAGCATATCGAAAAAAGCGCTGAAAATGTCATAGTATAACATGTCAAAAAAAGTGCTAAAAATGTCATAGAATAGCATGTTGAAAAAAGTCATAGGGTAGCATGTCGAAAAGTCATAGTATAGTATGTCGAAAAAAGTGCAAAAAATGTCATAGTATAGCATGTCAAAACAAGTCATACTATAGCATGTCGAAAAAAGTCATAGGATAGCATGTGGAAAAAAGTAATAAAAATGTCATAGTATAGCATGTTGAAAAATGTCATAGTATAGCATGTCGAAAAAAATGCTAAAAATGTCATAGTATAGCATGTCGAAAAAAGTCATAGTATAGCATGTCGAGAAAAGTGCTAAAAAAGTCATAATATAGTATGTTGAAAAAAGTCATAGTATAGCATGTCGAAAAAAGTGCTAAAAATGTCATAGAATAGCATGTTGAAAAAAGTCATACTATAGCATGTTGAAAAAAGTCATCGGATAGCATGTCAAAAAAAAAGTGCTAAAAATGTCATAGAATAGCATGCTGAAAAAAGTCATACTATAGCATGTCGAAAAAAGTCATAGGATAGCATGTCGAAAAATGTCATAGTATAGCATGTCGAAAAAAGTCATAGTATAGCATGTCGAAAAAAGTGCTAAAAGAGTCATAGTATAGCATGTCAAAAAAGCGCTGAAAATGTCATAGTATAACATGTCAAAAAAAGTGCTAAAAATGTCATAGTATAGCATGTCGAAAAAAGTGCTAAGAGTCATAGTATAGCGTGTCGAAAAAAGCGCTGAAAATGTCATAGTATAACATATCAAAAAAAGTGCTAAAAGAGTCATAGTATAGCATGTCGAAAAAGTGCTAAAAATGTCATAGAATAGCATGTTGAAAAAAGTCATAGGGTAGCATGTCGAAAAAAGTCATAGTATAGTATGTCGAAAAAAGTGCAAAAAATGTCATAGTATAGCATGTCGAAACAAGTCATACTATAGCATGTCGAAAAAAAGTCATAGGATAGCATGTCGAGAGAAGTTCTAAAAAAAGTCATAATATAGTATGTCGAAAAAAGTCATAGTATAGCATGTCGAAAAATGTCATAGTATAGCATGTTGAAAAATGTCATAGTATAGCATGTCGAAAAAAGTCATAGTATAGCATGTCGAAAAAAAGTCATAGTATAGTATGTCGAAAAAAGTGCTAAAAATGTCATAGTATAGCATGTCGAAAAAAGTCATAGTATAGCATGTCAAGAAAAGTGCTAAAAAAGTCATAGTATAGCATGTCGAAAAAAGTCATAGTATAGCATGTCGAAAAAAGTGCTAAAAGAGTCATAGTATAGCATGTCGAAAAAAGTGCTAAAAATGTCATAGTATAGCATGTCCAAAAAAGTGCTAAAAATGTCATAGAATAGCATGTTGAAAAAAGTCATAGTATAGCATGTCGAAAAAAGTGCTAAAAGAGTCATAGTATAGCATGTTGAAAAATGTCATAGTATAGCATGTCGAAAAAAGTCATAGTATAGTATGTCGAAAAAAGTGCTAAAAATGTCATAGTATAGCATGTCGAAAAAAGTCATAGTATAGCATGTCAAGAAAAGTGCTAAAAAAGTCATAGTATAGCATGTCGAAAAAAGTCATAGTATAGCATGTCGAAAAAAGTGCTAAAAGAGTCATAGTATAGCATGTCGAAAAAAGTGCTAAAAATGTCATAGTATAGCATGTCAAAAAAAGTGCTAAAAATGTCATAGAATAGCATGTTGAAAAAAGTCATAGTATAGCATGTCGAAAAAAGTGCTAAAAGAGTCATAGTATAGCATGTTGAAAAATGTCATAGTATAGCATGTCGAAAAAAGTCATAGTATAGCATGTCGAAAAAAGTCATAGTATAGTATGTCGAAAAAAGTGCTAAAAATGTCATAGTATAGCATGTCGAAAAAAGTCATAGTATAGCATGTCGAAAAAAGTCATAGTATAGCATGTCGAAAAAAGTGCTAAAAGAGTCATAGTATAGCATGTCGAAAAAAGTGCTAAAAATGTCATAGTATAGCATGTCAAAAAAAGTGCTAAAAATGTCATAGAATAGCATGTTGAAAAAAGTCATAGTATAGCATGTCGAAAAAAGTGCTAAAAGAGTCATAGTATAGCATGTCGAAAAAAGTGCTAAAGTCATAGTATAGCATGTCGAAAAAAGTGCTAAAAATGTCATAGTATAGTATGTCGAGTGCTAAAAAAGTGCTAAAAATGTCATGAATAGCATGTTGAAAAAAGTGCTAAAAATGTCATAGTATAGCATGTCGAAAAAAGTCATAGTATAGCATGTCAAAAAAAGTGCTAAAAATGTCATAGAATAGCATGTTGAAAAAAGTCATACTATAGCATGTCGAAAAAAGTCATAGGATAGCATGTCGAAAAAAAAAAAAAAAGTGCTAAAAATGTCATAGTACAGCATGTCGAAAAAAGTCATAGTTTAGCATGTCAAAAAATGTCATAGTATAGCATGTCGAAAAAAGTCATAGTATAGCATGTCGAAAAAAGTCTTAGTATAGTATGTTGAAAAAAGTGCTAAAAATGTCATAGTACAGCATGTCGAAAAAAGTCATAGTATAGCATGTCGAGAAAAGTGCTAAAAAAGTCATAATACAGTATGTCTAAAAAAGTCATAGTATAGCATGTCGAAAAAAGTGCTAAAAGTGTCATAGTATAGCATGTCAAAAAAAAGTCATAGTATAGCATGTCAAAAATTGTCATAGTTAGCATGTTGAAAAAGTGCTAAAAAAAGTCATAGTATAGCATGTCAAAAATTGTCATAGTTAGCATGTTGAAAAAGTGCTAAAAAAAGTCATAGTATAGCATGTCGAAGTCATAGTTTAGCATGTCAGAAAAAGTGCTAAAAATGTCACAGTATAGTATGCTGAAAAAAGTTATAGCATGTTAAAAAAAGTCAGAGTATAGCATGTCGAAAAATGTCATAGTATAGCATGTCGAAAAATGTCATAGTATAGCATGTCGAAAAAAGTGCTAAAAATGTCATAGTATAGCATGTCGAAAAAAGTGCATAAAAATGTCATAGAATAGCATGTTGAAAAAAGTCATACTATAGCATGTCGAAAAAAGTCATAGGATAGCATGTCGAAAAAAGTAATAAAAATGTCATAGTATAGCATGTCGAAAAAAGTCATAGTATAGCATGTCGAAAAGAGTCATAGTATAGCATGTCGAAAAAAGTCATAGTATAGCATGTCGAAAAAAGTCATAGGATAGCATGTTAAAAAAAGTAATAAAAATGTCATAGTATAGCATGTCGAAAAAAGTCATAGTATAGCATGTCGAAAAGAGTCATAGTATAGCATGTCGAAAAAAGTCATAGTATAGCATGTCGAAAAATGTCATAGTATAGCGTGTCGAAAAAAGTCATAGTATAGCATGTCGAAAAATGTCATAGTATAGCATGTCGAAAAAAGTCATAGTATAGTATGTCGAAAAAAGTGCTAAAAATGTCATAGTACAGCATGTCGAAAAAAGTCATAGTATAGCATGTCGAGAAAAGTGCTAAAAAAGTCATAATATAGTATGTCTAAAAAAGTCATAGTATAGCATGTCGAAAAAAGTGCTAAAAGTGTCATAGTATAGCATGTCAAAAAAAAAGTCATAGTATAGCATGTCAAAAATTGTCATAGTTAGCATGTTGAAAAAGTGCTAAAAAAAGTCATAGTATAGCATGTCAAAAATTGTCATAGTTAGCATGTTGAAAAAGTGCTAAAAAAAGTCATAGTATAGCATGTCGAAAGTCATAGTTTAGCATGTCAGAAAAAGTGCTAAAAATGTCACAGTATAGTATGCTGAAAAAAGTATATAGCATGTTAAAAAAAGTCAGAGTATAGCATGTCGAAAAATGTCATAGTATAGCATGTCGAAAAATGTCATAGTATAGCATGTCGAAAAAAGTGCTAAAAATGTCATAGTATAGCATGTCGAAAAAAGTGCTAAAAATGTCATAGAATAGCATGTTGAAAAAAGTCATACTATAGCATGTCGAAAAAAGTCATAGGATAGCATGTCGAAAAAAGTAATAAAAATGTCATAGTATAGCATGTCGAAAAAAGTCATAGTATAGCATGTCAAAATGTGGGGGTGATGGGAAGGAGCGAAAAGAGTCATAGTATAGCATGTCGAAAAATGTCATAGTATAGCATGTCGAAAAATGTCATAGTATAGCATGTCGAAAAAAGTGATAAAAATGTCATAGTATAGCATGTCGAAAAAAGGTTTAGCATGTCGAAAAAAGTCATAGGATAGCATGTTAAAAAAAGTAATAAAAAAGTCATAGTATAGCATGTCGAAAAAAGTCATAGTATAGCATGTCGAAAAAAGTCATAGGATAGCATGTTAAAAAAAGTAATAAAAATGTCATAGTATAGCATGTCGAAAAAAGTCATAGTATAGCATGTCGAAAAAAGTCATAGTATAGCATGTCGAAAAATGTCATAGTATAGCGTGTCGAAAAAAGTCATAGTATAGCATGTCGAAAAATGTCATAGTATAGCATGTCGAAAAAAGTCATAGTATAGTATGTCGAAAAAAGTGCTAAAAATGTCATAGTACAGCATGTCGAAAAAAGTCATAGTATAGCATGTCGAGAAAAGTGCTAAAAAAGTCATAATATAGTATGTCTAAAAAAGTCATAGTATAGCATGTCAAAAAAAGTCATAGTATAGCATGTCAAAAAAAGTCATAGTATAGCATGTCGAAAATTGTCATAGTTATCATGTTGAAAAAGTGCTAAAAAAAAGTCACAGTATAGCATGTCGAAAAAAGTGCTGAAAAAGTCACAGTATAGTTTGCCGAGGAAAGTGATTGTATAGCATGTCGAAAAAAATCATAGTATAGCATGTCTAAAAAAGTCATAGTATAGCATGTTGAGAAAAGTCATAGTATAGCATGTCAAAAAAAGTGATAAAAAAAGTCATAGTATAGCATGTCAAAAAAAGTGATAAAAAAAAGTCATCGTATAGCATGTCAAAAAAACTGCTAAAAAAGTCATAGTATAGCACGTCAAAAAATGTATAAGAAATTGTAGGTACATTAGTATGGCGAAAAAATGACAAAAAGTCATGGTATACTATGTCGGAAAAAATACTAATAAAGTCATCACATACTATGGTTAAAAAAGTTCAAAAAAGTCAGTACAGTATGTCAAAAAAAAAAGTGATAAAGTCACAGTATAGCATGTCAGCAAGAAAAAAAGTCATGGTATAGCGTGTCAAAAAATATATATAAAATTATAAAATATTATATATCATTATATTATATATAATTTATAAAAATTGCTAGTATAGCATGTCAAAAAAGTGCTGAAAAAGTCACAGTATAGTTTGCCGATAAAAGTGATTGTATAGCATGTCGAAAACAGTCATAGTATAGCATGTTGAAAAAAATCATAGTATAGCATGTTGAAAAAAGTGCTAAAAAAAGTCATAGTATAGCATGTCGAAAAAAGTGCTAAAAAAGTCATAGTATAGCATGTCAAAAAATGTATAAAAAATTGTAGGTACATTAGTATGGCGAAAAAATGAAAAAAGTCACGGTATACTATGTCGAAAAAAATACTAATAAAGTCATAGCATACTATGGTTAAAAAAGTTTTAAAAAAAAAGTCAGTACAGTCTGTCAAAAAAAAAGTGATAAAGTCACAGTATAGCATGTCGGAAAGAAAAAAAGTCATGGTATAGCGTGTCAAAATATATATATATATATATATATATATATATATATATATATATATATATAAATATATAAAATATAAAATATTATATATCATTATATTATATATAATATATAAAAATTGCTAGTATAGCATGTCAAAAAAGTGCTGAAAAACATAGTACAGAAAGCGAAAAAAAGTGCTAAACAAGTGGCAGTACAGTATGTTGAAAAAAGTGATGAGAAAGTCAAAATGTAGTATGTCCAAAAAAAAGTGCTAAAAAAAGTCATATTATGGTGAAAAAAGTGCAAACAAAAAGTCAGTACATTATGTGGACAAAGTTATAGTACAGTATGTTGGACAAAGTGATAAAAAGTCATAGTATAGTATGTCGTTAAAATGCCAGCGTATATGTCAAAAAAAGTCAGAGTATAGTAATAGTAAAGTATATCAACTCACATCGCTGCCTCCTCAGTGTTCGTTTGTGGCATCTTCACTGGCGATGATCTCGTACCCTTTCTGAGGCTGCTGTCAGAGGTTCGTCGTCCCGACGTCTCCCACAGCTCCTCCATGCTGCTGTCAGTGTCTGCTGCAGAAAAAAGTGGTTTTCTGTCATGGAAAAAAATCAATGTGGTTCTTAACAGGTGAGTAACTGAATAAAGGAAGAAACATTTTGTCATACTACATTAAGTTGAAAATACAGTCATTGTACATAAAAAGTCATGTCAAAAAAAGTCATAAAAAGTCAGTATGGTATGTCAAAAAATATTAAATCAAAAGTTAGTATAGTATGCTGAATAAAAAAAGTCAGACTAAGATGCCAAAAAAATTTCAACGTAGTTTGGCATAAAAAGTTGCAGTATAGTATGTCAGGTCGTACAAAATGTCCAAAGTCAGTATAGTATGCCATAAAACTGTCATGTCATAAAAATGCCCAGTCATAGTATGCCATAAAAATGCTACAAGAGCCATAGCACAGTATGTAAAGTATAGTCCATCCTAAAATGCCAAAAAAAACGTAATAGTATACTGTAGTATGTCATAGCATAGCTTGTCAGAAAAATGTCAAAAAGGTCAGTGTAGTATGAAGTGTAAAGATCAGATGACAAGTATCATATAAAGAGAACATAAAAGCAATGAGCCCCTCATCAAAGATGAGCCAACCTTTTGTGGTTTACTGCAAAATCAATTTACTCAGTGTACAATGTAAAATTACACAATAAGTGCAGCCTGAGCAAGAGTATTTTTTACAGACTGGAGATCAGAATATTATGACAGCAGAGTTTTGGTTAACTTCACGTCCAGTAATAGACACCGGGGTGTGGTTTCACCTATTCTCCCTGCTGACTTGGACTGCAGGAGTTAGACAAAGAGGATGTAGAGCGTCACTTCACGTTACAGACTCATTCCAGTTAGTCAAAGTTATTGTTTGTAGTTCCTTTCATTTAATAACCAGTAAAACCCATCTGACTCAGAGTAAAGAGCCTGCTTCAGCCTCTTGGCGGCTTTTTAATTGATCGTTGTCACTACAATAATGCCTCTACTTTTATTTTTAGATAAAGCTACTTACTTTTACAGAAATTAGGGATGCTAATAATTAACCATTTAACTGATAACGATGTTAAGCATTTTAACCGATTAACACTATCGGTTAAAGGGTTAAAAGAAATATTAACAATTAATTAAAAAGTTGAGAAAAACACAGAGGAGCAGCTTGTCACTTTAAGGAGGAAAGCTGGTCCACCTTAAGAGAGAGCCAGTGCAGATACAGGAAGTTGGCTCTGGACTTCTAGCTGAGGAGTTGTAGCTTGTAGCCTCGTTGCATTTATTCAATGACAAATTAACTGTAGACACACTGTCTGTTACAGCTACGTTCACAGTTATAACGGCACCAATAAACCCACAATCACCACCGCCACTATCGTTAATCCGGCAGACACACAGCTGACAACCTGCTAAATTAAACTAAAAGTGCGGTGGAGACTTTTACTGGGAAAGTGACTGGCCCGATATCTGAACCAGCACTGGTGTATCCCCAGTATCTACTGCAGCTTTTACTACGTTACTACATTGTAAAATAATGTTGTCTAGATTGGCGACCTCATCTTTTCAGTAACCAGACAAATCTGCTGTCTCATCCCTCTAACCTTCTATCAAATCCCCATGATTATCTGATGGGAACAGCACAGCTCAGTCAGGGACATAAATAAGCCCGTCAGTGCTCTGATGGTCTAATGCTGCATTTCAGATTCAGTCTGGCTTTTATCTCAGTGACGTTGGCAGGTATCTGTTTGTCTGAAATGCTCGGTGCAGTCTACTTCCTGGCCACAGACGTGCTGTACAATCAGCGACCGACTGTGAAGGTTTGAAAAAGAGTTTTGCTTAAAAGACTGAAGAGGAGGAATGCTGCAGTAATTTCCCTGCCAAACACAGAAGTTAGTATCACAAAGTGATGGCGTGTTTTCCAAAGAAATCAGAATGAGCCACCAGAGAAGCAGCACCCCACAGGCAGCCCCCTCATATTCCCACGCACTCTCTCTGCTCAGTCATTCACCTTTTGCTTCTCCATCCGGATCTCTATTGCTATGGCAACGCCTACATCTGACGGCGAAAACCCATGTGTATCTCCCTTTTCTTTTAATCTGAGAGATTGTAGGATTAGCGCAGCCAGAGGCCTTTAAAGCCTGTTGTTGGCTTGCATGTCAGCTCATGAGTGGATGCAGTATTTTTTCCACTTTCTCTGTCAAGTTGAGGTCAGTGTGATCAAGGGTTGTTGTTTTATTGCAGCACTGAAAGGCGACAGCACATAGCAGAACAGAAGGCATTGCATAACCTGTAAATGCAATAAAAAACTCATACCTCTTGACCTTATCTTGGTCACTAAGGCGGCTGTGTTGGGAGCAGCCCGACGGCGGGGGAGTCAAAAGGTCGCTGTGTCTCAGAGCGCTTCGCTGCTCACTGTATTCTGACATGAAGAGAGACAGAGGGAGTCCTTGAAGGGAATAAGTGGGGGAAGAACAGCTCCTGCTGCAGGAATCGGCGTCCTCTGATGCTTCATCAGCACAGGGCTCGAGCACATGGTCCTCCTGTACTGCATTGTCAGCGCTTAGGTACAGACAAGTGTCCAGCCTGGGGCTTTATTTCCAAGCAATAGCTCGCTGTGTCACAGTGCTCGTACAAAAGGGTCCTGCATTTGCTTTGGGGGCCTTTAACCATTTACCCTTAACGTTCCCTTACAGAAGTGCTCCCTTAAAAGCCTCTGCAGTTGTCATGGAGTTGTGCTTCCTGGTAAACAATGACTCTTTTCATTCCCGCACAGCTTTCAGTCCAGTAGCTGAGATGGACAGAGCAGAGGGCAAAGAGAACGAGAGAGGAGGGGTTGTGTTGCTGAACAAGGCAGCTCTCTCCTGTCTAATATGAAGTCCACTGTACATCCCACGCAGCCTTTACTGTTCATTTATAACAGCTGATAATGTTCATAGTCTCATTACATCCATAAGACAACATTTGGTTTGCTTTGAAAGGATCTATAATAAAAACTGATGGTCAAAAATGTAATCAAACCAACTGATGGGTGAAGATATGTAAGGAAAAAATAACACTGTGGGTCTTTATGGGAAGAAAGGTAAAGCTGTTGAGTGATGAGGGCCATAATGAAGGCAGGAGCCCAGCACATGACCAGAAATAAGGGGTCCACAGCAAAGCCGTGGGTTTATTTCTCATCCAGGCTGGCTTTGAGTTGAGCTTCCAGGGCCATTTTATCAAATGTACGCATGTTGGTCTCCTCCCGCACTTTGTCTCGTACATGAAAAGAGGCTCGCGCCACAGAGCGAGCGCTCTCCAGCACCGCCCTCTTCTCCTTGAAGATCTGCTCGCTCTTCTCCAGCTTCCTCTCGATGGACTGCAGCAGCTCCAAGCGCCTCTGCTTCTCCTCCTCTTCCACTCGCTGCCTGTTGAGCTTCTGGAGTTTTTCCTTCTCCTGCCGGGTCTGGACGGCCCGCTGAGCTTTCTCTTTGGCCCTTTCCTCGGCCACTAAAGCTGCCTGCTGGGCTCGTTTCTCTGCCTCCTTCACACGAGCTTCCAACAGCTGCTGCTGTTGCTTCTCACGCTTCTCTGCAGCCTTGCGTGCTTTCTGGATCTGTTTCTCCTCACGCTTGGCCTTTTCTTTCAGCTCCTGCCCTCGACGCTCAACTATCTGTTCGTAATTCTCCAGGGAGCGGCTGAGCTTCTCCTCCGCTGCCCTCCTGGCCTCCTCCCTCTCCTCCTGCTCTCTGCGAGCGATCTCCTGTATCAGGGCGGCGTGACGTCTCTTCTCTGCTTTGTTCAGACCTCGTCTATCCTCTTGGCTCTGGTGCTCCTTTTCTTGCCTCTTTAGCTCGGCCATGGTGAGCTTCTCCTTCAGCAGCAGCCTCTCCTGCTCCAGCATGGCCGCCCTCTCCTCCTCCAGGGCCTTCAGGTTCTGTTCCTGAAGAGCTTTCTTATGCTTCTCCTCTCGTGCCGCCTGCTGTAACCTCAGCAGACGGTTGCGCTCCTGCTGCTCTGCGAGCTCCCTCCACCGCTCCTCGCTCTCCTCAGCCTGACGCATTTTGGCAGCTGCTGATAGTCGCTCCTGCTGGCTGAGTCTCCGCTGACGTATCGACACCTGAGTCTGCCACACCCGCTGACACTGAAGCACCGCACGCTGCTTCTCTCTGTCCTCCTGCTCTCGCCGCAGCTCATCCATTCTGCGCTCGCTGTCCCACTGAAGGTGAGCCACGTAGCGGGTCTGACTCATGATGTCCTCCTCTTGGTATCTGGCGAGCATCAAAGCTGCGATCTTGCGGTCACGCTCGGACACGGCCTTCAGGCCTCGACGCTTCACCTCCTTCACTATGCGCTCCACCTTCTGCGTAGTCTGAAGGGAGTGGCTCAGGTCGCCCAGGCTGAGACTGCGGCCCATCAGGGAGTTGAACGTGGCCATAGTGCGAGCTCGAGGACTGGAGACTTTAGCCCAGTGCTCTCGTGCACCATCCCAGCTGTAAGAAGAGGAGGCACCTGACTCGGATGAGGTGCATGTAGTAGTAGTTGTGGTGGTTGATGTGGAAGAGCAGACAGGATCCATCTTTCGCTGTAAGGACTCCAGCGAATGGCTTTTTCCTCGCACCTTGGCGTGAAAGCCAAGATGTCCGTTGTGCTGAGAGTATGGTGCTCCTGTGACGCCATTCAGAGACTTCCCAGTGCTCTGAGCTGCAGGCTTTGTCACTGATGATGTTAATGTGGAGTTGGCTCTGGGGAAAGAGGGGGGTTTTGGTGTCGATCTGGGGAAAGTGTTTGAAGATTTACCACCTGAGGACTTCCTGACAACTGGAGGAGGGCCGGACGACAGCGGTCGTGTGGTTTTTACTTCATGATGCTTGGAAGCTCCTTGGAAATCACCCTTGGAGGATGGTGTAGAGGTTGTGGAAACAGTTTTTGAGGGCTGAGTAGATCCTGCAGATTTAGGGGAGGTGCTGGGGGTGGGGGTTTTAGATGAAAGAGCTGTACCTGTTTTAGAGGTTGGACCTGATGCTGTGACTCTAGAGGATGCTCCAAAATCAGGGGCTGAGCTAGAGGTCACCGGCCCAGATTTAGGAGGCTGAGTGGGGCCAGAGGAGGCTTTTGTGCTGCTGCTCCACAGAGGATGATGACGCACTGCTGCCGGTATTGACTGCTGCCTGCAGAATCCTCCTTTTCTCCTCTCTAACAATCCTCTCCCTCTCCTCCCTGCACTGCCTTAGTTTGGCATGTCTGTCCCGCTCGTAGACTTCAAACAAGCCTGTCGCAACACGCATGGAGCGCCCGGGAGCCTCACGGGCGAAGTCAGCCAGCGGGCGGGGCAGGAGCTCCACCGGTTTGACCCCACATCGAGCACACGCCTCCAGAGAGTGAGGGCTCGTTAGCACATAGCGGCTGCCCTCTGCGGCTGGTGAATCGAAGTTGTACAGGTCCAGGTGCAATTTTGGTGACGGAGCTCTGTCAGTCTGAGTCTGTGGTTGCTCAGGTGGGGGCCCCTGAGTGGCGGTGTCCGGCCCCGCCGATGATGCAGCGTGGCAGGGGCTCGGCTCAGAACTGCCGGAGGGTGGCGTCTCGAAACCGGCGTCCCCATCCTCCTCTGTAGTCGTGCCATCGGCCTGTTCTGGCAGTCGAGGGTCTTCAGTGGCCACGGCGGGTGTGTCGAGCTGTGGGCCTTTACACTTGTTCTGCTCCTCAGCCTCCGAGGGGTCGACCATAGTTGGCTGATACTGCAGGTAGACGACAGGAAGGGAGGCAGGGGTCAATGGAGGGAGGGGGGGTTGTATGATAGGTGGATAAAACAGTAAAAAGAGGTTTCAATTAGAGGATTATAGCATTCAATCCAGAGCTTAAGAGACATGCAGTCTGTGGGGGAGGGTCAGAGACGCATGCATGCATGAACACATATTCATGCACTGATTTTTACACCAGATGAGACATTTCCCCTTCAGGGAGCTGACATAAGACACACACACAAAAAAAAAACACCAGAGTCCTTTAATAGAGAGTCTATTTTTGGCAGAGTTACTAGGCTGAGAGAATTTGATTACTCATAGCAATATTTTTCACTCTACATCACACAATCAACCTACAACTACCTTTGAAATCAGAACAGGTCCTGCATCATATATATTATTAATCAGCTGATAGTAAAAGTCTGATTTAATACAGGAGACCTGGTAAACAAGCGCTGGACAAATATCTGCTCACCATCATGGACACCTTACAAACAGTGAAGGCCTAGACTTTTCTGTCTCAGCAGCACAGAGAAAGCAGAGAATACCAGCACTTGCATGTTAAAAGGGGTCAAATAATAAAGACAGACTCTATTAGGGATGTTTAAATAATGTTGCGTTAAAGAGACTATATGTACTATATTTTACTACTGTTTCATGCAGTGGTTTGGTTGTATTTCATGCGGTGGCGCACCACACAAACTCCCACTGACCTGCCAGTTTGTGAAACGTTTTCTAAACCGGTGCTTTGTTCCCCTGTAATCCGTGCAGTGCTCCTTGCTCCCTGCATAATATCAGGTTTCAGGGAAAAGGCTGCGGCCGTCGACCCGACGATGGAGCTTCACATCGTCGCAACATGCAGCGACACGACAGCCAGACGGAGCCTCTCTCAGCCTGTCGGTCTGCTGGGCAGCGGGCGGACGAAATCTAGGTCTCTGCGCTGCCCACGGGTGAAAAATAAACACAAAAACCGTCCACAGAGTGAGATTTACTCAACAACGTCGAGGAAAATCTGCCCAGCTCCCCGCGATCCTCCCTCAGCAAAGAGCATCCCGTAAACACGAGCAGCATCCACCTGCTGTGCAGCAGCATCCCTCCATCTCAGCCTCCTTAGCTCCGCCTGCTTCTGGCCAATACGCTAAAAATACGGCCTGCATGCTGCAATTAACCGAGCGCTCACACACACGTAAATTACATGCTTTTAACACGCAACAAAACATGTTGCTGAATGTGTTAGCCTTGAGCAAACTTCCTCATACAGGCCTGTTTGTCTACCAGAGAGATGCGTAAAAGTGTCTTTATAATAACGTTAGTACAGTTGCCTGTATCATTTACCGCTTTCTAATTTGATTTCTGGGTAATACAAAAATCAGTAAAAACAAAATGTTAAATAGATTGCATTGTAAGTCAAATCTATTTATAAATAGATGTTTAATCTGTGCATCATGGAACAGCTGCCATCTGCCCTCCTGCTTCTGTGTGAAATTAAATAAACTGTAATTACCGCAAACGGCCACTAGAGGCCGCTGCAATATAATATAATATAATATAATATAATATAATATAATATAATATAATATAATATAATATAATAGACTCAGACTTTGAGTTTCAGACAAAGGAGGGTCAGCAGCCAATCAGCATCATTACAGCCTGAGTCCTGCATATTAAGTACAAGGACATAAGTGTTATCAGGAAAATATACTTAAAGTATCAAAAGTAAACACTCTTACTGCTGTGTGCTTTAAAATTATATGTGGTACTATTGGATTATTATTAATGATGTTTTTTGTGTACTTCTTATTTTACTGTTGGTTTTACTGTAGTTCAAAAGGTGGTGCTGATTTGAACAGATCTGATTTGTTGGGCTATTTAAGATTATATATATATAATATATATATATTTTTTTTTTTTTTTTTTTATTGTTTTTATATATATATATATATATAATATATAGATATATATATATATATATATATATAACTATTTTATTAATAAAATCTATTGTTCAACTCATATGAGCTTGTGGTGCAATGTATATTTAATCAAAAGTGCAAAATTTATGTATTTCCATTTGATATATATATATATATATATATATATATATATATATATATATATATATATATATATATATATATATATATATATATATATATATATATACACAACATATGTTAAGCTGCAAACTAATTAATAACTACAGCTGTCAGATAAATGTAATGGAGCAAATAGCACAATAATTACCTCTACTGTATATTGTTGTGGAGTACAAAATAGTAGCAAATGGAAATACATAAATTTTGCACTTTTGATTAAATATACATTGCACCACAAGCTCATATGAGTTGAACAATAGATTTTATTAATAATTAATAATTATATGACATGCTGTATGCCTGTTGACTTTACCTTTTTCTTGCCAAAGACTTAAACATAAACATTAACATTTACTATTAAACACAAGCTACAATTCTATCTATAACATTGAAGACAGCATTGTTGTCTCTTAAGACATTTTATGTTAAGTTCGCGATGGATCTGAATGAAATTTTTTGGAGGAGTGGGGAGTAACACAATAAACAATCCATTGCAGTTTGGTGGCGATCCAGATCCTGATTTTTTTTAAAGGATTCTGATCAGCCGTAACATTAAGACCACTCGGTATAACACATGCGCAGTGTAACCAATGGTGCATGACCCACCCAGGGGGGAACAACTGTAGAGTCGCCATGTTTTCACATCAAACTCTGTGAACTTAGAGTTGAGTTTGACCAAAGCTCACTAGGTGATTGTTAGAGTAACGACGACGGTTTGGGTGAGTTTTATTTTGTTTCTGTCTAGTCTGAATGAAGTGTTTTAAGATGCTCCGCTACGTACAGCTGATCTCATCATAAACAAAACTACACCTGGATGATAGTGAAAGGTGAACTTAGAAAGGGGGGCAACTGTATTCTGTTACCTTGGTGGAGGTTTGCACTCGTTGAATACCATTCTAGTTACAACTCTGTTTCTATTTAGCTTATTCATCAACATTATCATCATTATTGTTTATTTATGTATTTATATATATTTATTTCTCTTTCCTCCTCCTTGGACATACTTGCACATTCCTCTGGTCGCAGTTATTCATACATTAATCTAAGACTCACTTAAACAACACTAACAATACTCCCTCTAACAAAAACAACCATCAATCATGACGTCTATCTCGTACCACCACCTGTTTGTACTATTTCACACTGACAATACTATCGTTCATTATGTGTATATATAACAGTCTCCACGTACAGGTGCCCACAAGCTGATTTCTTTAAGATGTAAGTCTAAGTACAGTTTTCTATATGCTAATGACTCAATCTGATTCTCCAAATGACTAAAAATTTAAAAGATGTCAGAGTCATGAAGCAAATACAGCCCTATTCCCTCGCTGACTCTAAATAGGAAATAACTGGATAAGACAACGAGTTATCTAATGAAAATGAACACTGGGACAAGTGGTAACTGATCTGTGTGCAGGAGATTTAGTTTGAGGTGGAAGGTCAGGGTCACAGACTGGTGCCTCTGATACACATTTTATTTAAACTCTATATAATCAGATAGTGTCGCTACCAGAAGATTATGTATTCGGTCATGTGTGCGCATGCATGTCTGTCCACAGCTAATCTCTCATACTGCTTATTTGTGACTTAAAGGACCTCTGGTTGCTGCAGCGATTCACACTTTTTAAAAAAAATGTTATTAACAACATACATAACATTAACAACATTGATTATCTCGTTACAGTGGCACCTGGCAGTAGGTGGGAAATATTAGGCAGCACATGAACATTTCGTCCTTGATGTTGGTGTGTTGGAAGCAGAAAAGGATGTGAACGACTTCAACAAGGGACAAATCAGTTTGGACTCGTTTCTGCTGCGGGCTACAAATTGTTCCTCTTGAGTTACTTGTCTAGATAAACAACTGCATGTACTGTATGTATGTACTGTATGTATGTGTATGTATGTATGTATGTACTGTATGTATGTATGTACTGTATGTATGTATGTATGTATGTACTGTATGTATGTATGTATGTATGTACTGTATGTATGTATTTACTGTATGTACTGTATGTATGTATGTACTGTATGTATGTATGTATGTGTGTATATAAGTATGTACTGTATGTACTGTATGTATGTGTGTATATAAGTATGTACTGTATGTACTGTATGTATGTGTGTATGTACTGTATGTATATGTGTACTGTATGTATGTATAACTATCTCTTAGCAAATGACAAACTGAACCGAGTGTTCACTACGATGGACCACATCTACTTATGTCGGTGGGAGCAGAGCTAGTTAGATATAATACCCTACTATTACTACTACTACTACAACACCTCCTACTACTACTGCTACAACAACAACACCCACTGGTACTACTACCATTACTACTACTAAAATACCCACGACAGCTACTAGTACAACACCTATTATAAAGCACCCACTACTAGTACTGCTACTACTACAACTGATACTAGTAAAACACCAACTACTACTACGACTACTACAACACCCACTACTGCTACTAGTACAACACCTACTGTAAGCCAGTGGGGCACACTCACATGCACTGTAAAACCCTTACTACTATTACAACAACACCTACTACTACTGACACTAGTACAACACCAACTACTACAACACCCACTACTGCTATTAGTACAACACCAACTACTACTACGATTACTACTACTACAACACCCACTACTGCTACTAGTACAACAGCTCTCCCTACCACTAGTACGCTTGAAGCTGCTATTATTAGTATCAGAGTTGGTAGTAGTAATAATGCAATTATTGTTCTAGCAGGTACTACAAGTAAAGAAGTAAAACATAGTGGTAGTTGTCTCTGTTGTGTATTTGTATTTGTGTGACTATTTTTTGTGCCACGACCACATGAATGATTGTGGTGTATTCACTTGATGAAGACAGACTGGTCTGGTTCGGTCCGGTCCAGTTGGAGCAGCTGAATCAGGATTAGATAACTCAGAGTGAAAATCACAGTGATGATGACCCACTAAACTCCTGACCCGGTGTGGGGAACAGTGCGAGTTTAATTGGCCCCGCCCGTGAGCCGTATCAGGAGGACAGCGGGTAACAAGTGACAACAGGGAACGTGCTGGCTGGCTTGTTAACCGGGGGCATGGGGTCTGGGAGGGGGGGCCGGAGGGGGGCCGGAGGGGAGCGGGGCACGGCGTGGTCGCTGCACAGTTCACTGGTGCAGGGGTATGCTCCACAGAATTTCTGTGTTTTTGTTTTTGGTAGGGCATGCTCCCCACCACCAAAGCTGGACTGGGGGTTCATCGAGAGGTGAGCTGCTCTGTGCAGTCATGGAGACCACTGCAAAGCCCGGCTGGTGGTGAGGGCCTGGAGCACTCCCTTATCTGCTGGCTTTGTAGTGGGAACCAGTCTACGGGCACCAAAACGAGATTAGTTTAAAGAATAATCTGTGCACAGGAATTTGTACCTGTTAAGGACAAACATGCAGTTTGACAGAAAAAAGTAGTTCAGTATTTTGAAAATTAAACCAAATCTAGAGGTATATTTGAAATTAAAGGTGATGAGATATAAGGGATTCAGAGCATTTCCATAGTCTCTGCACAGCAACGGCTATCGCAGCTAACAGGGCAAAGTGCTGACAAAGCTAAGGGTGTTTACCTGACAGGGAACCGGACGGTGGGAGTTACTCTTTGGCGACGACGCCATAGATTGGGATTTTAAGCTGTGACCGCCATATGAGAGCAGAGCAGAGTGGTGGCCATTAGCTAGCCACGCTCACATGCACAAACACAAATTAAAGGCGAGCTCCACCAGGCCGGCTACGTCAACAGAGCATGGAGAAGCTGGGATTACAGCACACTTCCTTGTCTGCTCAGGTAGACATTACTCCACTTTATTACACACTTTTGTTGAATACTTGACTCTGATTGGTCAATCACAGCATTCTGTAGTCTGTTATTTCGTTATAGCAGACGGTTGCTATGTATAAGAGACCATTGTTATGGACACACTTCTGATCTCGGACTCTGGAGGACCATTTTTGTGTCAAATTATTGATTTCTTAAATATGTGGCCTTGTAACAAGAGGGATAATGTACAGCTAGCAGGTCATTGTTGTGGAATAAACCCCTTCAGGGCAATTCAAGACCCCTCTTATTTCACAACAATGACCCACTAGCTGTGCATTATCCTTTACATATCTTTACATGGAAAATAGTTGTTTGCTGCTATATTGATGCTCTGGATATTGTATAGAGCACCTTTAAATGATCAAAGCTTTAATGTGACTTAAATCCCACTGACCCCATTCTTGACCCTGCAGGTGCAGCTCCAACATATCACAGAGTAAGTCTAAGTCTCTTTAAGTCTAATGAAAAATGACTGCAATCAATCAATAAATTCATCAAGCAGTCAGTCAAATTAAGAAAGCAGTGTAACAAATTAATGAGATATGTTTGTACTGCTATTGTTTTATTGATTGTTAATAGTATCTTTGGAAAAATGGCAACTTAATCAGTCAAAAAATCAATTGATTTTTCCTCTTGGGCTCTGAATACTTTTCATGCATGTTTGTTTTGCTCCTCAAAATTGGGTTATATTTCCATTTTCTGCTAATTTATACTTTTACTCCACCACATTTATTTGATAACTTCAGTTACAGATTTTGATTATTACAAATATAACAAACTAATAAATCATTATGTATTATTATAGATAAAGACTACAAACCCAACCAGCTGCAACATTAAAGTCATAAAAAACTGATCAGCCAACATTACCAACATTATCACCACTGACACGTGAGGTGAATAACGTTGATAATCTCATTACAGTGGCACCTGGCAGTGGGTGGGATTTATTAGGCAGCAAGTGAACATTTTGTCCTTGAAGTTGATGTGTTAGAAGCCGAAGAAATGGGTAAAATGAAGGATGTGAGTGACTTTGACAAAGGCCAAACTGTGATGGCTAGACAACTGGGTCAGAGCATCTCCAAGACTGCAGCTCTTGTGGGATGTTCGTGGTCTGCAGTGGTCAGGACCTACCAGAAGTGGTCCAAGAAAGGAAACTCATTGAGACTGATGATGCACATGGGGAGTGAAGGACGGGTCGTGTTGTCTGATCCAGTAGAAGAACTACTGTAGCTCAAAGTGTTTATTTGTTAACCAGTTAATGCTGGTTCTGATAGAAAGGTGTCAGAACACAAAGTACATGGCAGTTTGTTGCATATGGGGTTGTGTAGCAGTAGACCGGTCAGGATGCCCTAGCTGACTTAATGTTATGGCTGATCGATATACATATTAATGCATCAATCATTTTAATTCAATAACATAACATATAGTATTCTGAAATGGGTCATTCTGCATTAGTACTTTTACTTTTTGTACTTGCACAAAGTATATTGTGACACTAATTAGTATAAATTTTGAATGCATGACTTGTACTTGTAACTGAGCATTTCTACACTGTGGTACTGCTACTTTTACTTAAGTAGAAGCTCTGAATACTTCTTCCACCACTGACTAAATACGTAAACTGTTAAAAGACAACATGATGCCTAGCAATATTGGAATAAATTATTAAAATGTAATAAATAAGTCTGTCTGTTAATGCATTGTGCTCTTGTACAAACTGATTCTGTATCAACTCTCCTGTTTGGAAAATCTGCTGGAGTTCAGGGAGATCTAACGGTACATGATTGATTAAGAAGTCTGGAGTTAGAATAACACAGCGAAGGCCGAATCAGAGCAGTTAAGAGGATCTATGTGCCATTCGCTCCTCTGAAGGAAGCCTATTTTTACACAGAGGCAACAAATGAATCCAGCCAAGAGATTACAGACAGACAGAAACTCTGGGAACTCAGACAATAACCACTTTTGGCTTCATGACTCAGCAGCCTCAGCTGAGATGAATTCGCCCATTTCATTTCCCTTCGAGGGGCCGATCTGATTTTCAGCTCTACATGTGTGCTGAACTTTGACAAGAGCGGATAAAGACATGGCAAACTCTTTTACAGACCTGGAAATAAAGAGGATACAGTCGGTCTCAGTGCATTTCCACCTCTCCAGAGGGCTACTGATTTTCCACATTATTATATTTTACTACTATTGTAGTGGATCGCGCCAAGAAGACACTGTAGGGGTGTTCGCCCAGAGTGGAACATTTTTAGAGAGTGTATCATGTTATTCAGTGAACCAAATGTGATGATATGCCCTAGTTAAACTACTACATCTCACTTTTTACATAACCAAACTGTTTCTGCTATTCAAAGACAGGAAAATGTGAACAACAAATCATAATCTACAGGCTCAGATGGCTGATATTTGCCTTTAACATACTGGTCATTCACTTCTAATATGTATTTATGTAGGCTTCTGCCAGACTTTATCTATAGAGAGCAGCTGTAAGGTGCAATAACATATTTGTTTACAACTTACAGAACACTTATTAAGTATAGTATTTAGAAGTATAAATATGTTATTTTTATTTTTGATGGTCTTTGGAGCATTTTTACAATAATATTTACAGTACCCTCTAAAACTATTGTAACAGCGAGGCCACTTCCTTTATTTCTGCTGTACACTGAAAACATTTGGGGTTGATATCAAAAGATGAATCTGAGACAACAGACCAGTATTTCAGCATCGTTTGTAAAAGAACACCAAATTTTAGGTGAGCCAAAGTATAAGAACAGATAGACTTAAAATAGATTTAACAGACTGAAATAGATTAAAGAGAATAATACTTAATATTTAGTTGTAAATCCTTTGCTTGCAAGAACAGCATCCAGCCTGCGACCCACTGACATCACCAAACTTTTACATTCTTCTTTTGTGGTGCCTTTCCAGCATTTCACTGCAGCCTCTTTCAGTTTGTCCCTTCAGCCTCCTCTTTAGCAGGTAAAATGCTCCTCAGTAGGGTTTAAGTCTGGAGACTGACGTTTCCAGTCGAAAACCTTCCTCTTCTCTCCCCTGATGAACTCCTTGGTTGTTCTGGCAGTGTGTTGTGGGTCGTTGTCCTGCTGCATGATCTCTCCAACAGTTTGGTTGCATCTCTCTTTAAATTGACAAAATGTTTCTGTACACTTCTGATTTCATTTTGCTGCTGCCACCATGTGTGACATCATCACTGAGGATCAATGAGCCGTCCCAGAAGACACCAGAAGAAGAAGAAGAAGAAGAAGAAGAGGAAGAAGAAGAAGAAGAAGAGGAAGAAGAAGAAGAAGAAGAAGAAGAAGAAGAAGTCTTCTTGTTGTTAATGACTTGTTGTTGTTGTTGTTATGGTTATCATCTTCTGGTGTAGCCTCTGTCCTCTTGTTCCTCAAGTCTTCTGTGAACGGTGGATGGTGATACCTTCACTCCTGCCCACTGGACGTTGTTGGTGACGTTGTTTTAGGGTTTTTCTTTACAGCTCTCACAGTGTTTCTGTCATCACTTGCTGATGTTTTCCTTGGTCTACCTGTTCATCGTCTGTTGCTCAGTACACCAGTGGTTTCTTTCTTTCTCAGGATGTTCAAATGGTTGTACTGCCTATGGCCAATGTTTGTTTTCTCCCATAGACAGCTCTCTGGTTTTCATGTTGGTCACACCTTTTTAACTAGAAATGCAGTCTGCACAGGCAAAACCCAAAGCTGAAACTGAGAGTAGACATTCAGCGCCATTTATTGTTTGAATAACCAATCGAACAGGACACACGTGGGCAACTAAATACACCCGTCAGTCACATGTTCCAGTGATTTTTACTCACTTGAAAAATGGGTGGGTTCAAATAAACGATGCTATCTTCTAAGTAGTGTAACAGATTTAGACGTAAATACCTCGAAATAGAAGCTGAAATACTGATCTCTTGTCTCATATTCATCTTTTGATGTCAAACCCAAATGTTTTCAATTAACAGCAGAAATGAAGGAACCAGCTTCACCGTTCCAGTAGTTTTTGAGGGGAATACATGTATATATACATGTATATATACACATGTATATATACACGTATATATATACATGTATATATACACGTGTATATATACATGTATATATACACATGTATATATACATGTATATATACATATATATATATATACACACACACACATATATATACATATATATACATATACACACATATATACATATATATACACATATACACATATATATCATATATACACACACACATATATATATATATATACACACACACACAAGTATTTTTTCCACATATACAACTACATAATAGTCCTACTGTCATTGTTCCTTGCTGTTATGTATATTGAATGTACAAATCTAATTTATTTGATTTAATCTGATTCTGATATTGCCCTCAATTTACTTTTTTCAGTTATATTTTTTGTAAATTAATTCTCCATTTAAAGGCTTTATTCATGATCAGATTCCCGCCGTCATATAAATCACTGCAGCAAACTATTTGGGTATAAATCAAAGTTTGTAATTTTTTTTTTAAACCTTTAGACATTTACAAAGTGTTTTGTTAAAAATGTAACACAACATAGAGAAGACTTGTTTATTTATAGGTTTGTAATTTACAAATAATTTCTTATATACTTCGTATATGATGCTACATCATGGAAAAGTAGTGAAAAGGTTCTGAAACATTTATTTTAGTTATATTTTATTATTAATTCTTCGCTGGATTTCAATTTTTGCATGTTAAACTGAACAACTGCACTCTGATGACAATGTTCTGGGTTACACAAGCAATTATTTAAATAATTATTGATGTTAATTAATTGAAAGTTCACCAGCTGAACTCTCTATTCTCCGTATAACTGCAACCACATTACATAGTTCTTTCCAGGAAACTTCCCAGGAAATTATGGACCTGTCAGATCTTTTCTTTTAGATATTTTTAAATATTTATGTCTGTTTGTAAATTGTAATACAGCTGTCTTTAATTTCAATATTAGGTGGGTTCCTTTTATAGGTCCTCAGGGTTTCGTTTCAACCATGCATTTATTCATGTTACTGTATATCTCTTCTCTTTTGTTTTATTTCACTAGATGCAGAAAAGAAGAAAAAGAACAAGGTGTTACTGTATCATCCTTTAAAGCACACGTTTAACCCTAATAATGCAGCTGCAAAACAAAACAACAGAGCAACAATAAAACAAAGAGTGACAGAAAAACAGATTGTGAGAAAGAAAACGCAGCTCTGAAGGCTGATGTCGTGTATGTTCTCAACAATCCCGTCTTTTCACTCTCACTGTGTCCTGAACACTCGCTGCCCTGCAGGAACTCGCTGGTCCTGTGAAGACTGAGACCTCTGGTTGCCCCCAGTTCACATTTCCAGCCTCGGTTTGCCAACAGAAAGGGACACGTTTTCTGGACAGTTTCAACAACTCCCCCTTCTGACCCTCTGCTTTCTCCAGCCGCCGAGAGCCCCCTCCCTCCCTCTCCCTCTGCTCTGCCCTCTGTGGGACGGTACAGGGGTCCCATGCGGGTGTGGAATAGTCCCCCTCCTCGGTGGAAGGGGAAAAGGTCCCAGAGACAGAGCTGTTAATTCAATCAGGAGAGCGGTATGCTCAATTAGGCATCCATAAGGGCCCTGGATGGGTCCGGGGGCCCTGTAGAGGGCAGGCAGCCCAGTCCCCATGAGGTATTAATTGTGGATGACAGTGTGTAAACAGTGGGGTGAATAGACAGCGCAGGTGCGGGACACCCCAGTCCAGACTCAATAGCCCTTTTCACACCCGTGGCTCTCTGTTGCCACTTTCTCTTTCATTCTCTCACTACGTAAAAATCCCTCACATCTCCGACTAATGTCACGGATAATTCGTCTTTGTGGGCTTATTTATTTGTTGCTGTGCGTTTCCGTCACTAGGCATGCTCCTACACCAGCTTCAGTGTGTGTGTGTGTGTGTGTGTGTGTGTTTATGTCCGAGTGTGTGTTTGAAGAGGGTAATAAGAGGCCAGGTTGCTGCTGTCCAGAACTGTCGGCCAGCCAAGGGCTATCCGCGGCTCCTCGTTTTCAGGAGCTAATGAAAATTGCGGCCAGTACATGTAAAATATGTGGAATTTATGAAATGAAATCCAGATGACACTTTAAAAGGAGTGGGCTTTCTATTTGACCTCCGATTTTTCCGTTCAGCTCACCACCCAGCCCCCGTCCTGTCTGTCATTCATTCACTGCTGTAATGTGTTTGGTCGTGTTTGACAAAACTAACTTTACACACAGACGGTTAATTGGGAACTCTAATGGAAGAAGTAGTACTGAAACACGTACTTAACATGAAATATATATTTACTTCGGTAAAAGTAGAAAAGCAGAAAAATGGACAAAAGTACTCATCATGCAGAATGGCCTCTTTCAGAGTGCTATTATTTATATCATATTAGGTTGGGTAGTTTAATCAATCCAATACATCATATTTTAAAAACTGATCATATGTGTCCAGTGGTGGAAGAAGTATTCAGATCCTGTAGTTACAGTAACACAAGTATTTAGTAGCAATACAACAAGTACAATTTCAAAAGCATTAACCTACTTGTAATTAAGTATTTTGACAATGAGCAGTGAGTAGAAGTTTTCATTATAATGGCCCCTTTCGGAGTATTAAGTATTATAAACCACTGATGCATTGACATGTGAGCTGCATTTTAATACAAAAACTATCAAAACTACTACAAACTACTGTACAAGTACTACTATGTATACTTTTAGGCATATAGTTTCTATCAGTGGTGGAAGAAGTACTCCGATTTCTGAAATAATTAGAGGAAAATATTTTAGTAAAGCACCAGTATTCAGAATTTTTGCTCAAGTAAAACCGAAGAAGTATTATTAAAGTAAAGATAAAACTGTATTATGCAAAGTGGTCTTGTTCAGAATGTATCTATTATTGATAAGATAACATGCAATAAGTTAACATGCAATCAAAGTGGAGCTGATTATAATAACTTAATGTACTGTAAGGTTATTTATTTTTGAACGTATATAATAATAATAATAATTACTGATTAATTAATCTGGACCATAACTACAAACTACAGCTGACAAATGAGGGTGGTGTAGCAAAAAGTAGGATATTTTTCTCTGAAATGTAGTGAGTAGAAGTACAAGTATCTAAGAATTGTATTTTAGCATAGTACTTGAGTGAATATATTTAGTTACTTTCCAGGTTTCCACCATTATTTCTTGCACAGCACTGTAACAAATTATTTGAGTTCATTTCACTGTTAAGTATGTCAGAGATGTAAAGTGACGTAACTACAGATGTAAAATTCATGGAGTGAAGTAAAAAGTACAATAATTGCCTCTAAAATACTTGGTTGAAGTATAAAGTTGCACAAAATGGGAATCAGGTAAAGTACAAATACCTCAAAGTATAGTAAGTACTAGAGGTCGACCAATTAATCAGTCGGCCAGTTTATTAAAAACATTTTTTCATAATCGCCATCGGCTGATGTCTGTACATATTAAGCCGATTAGCAAGTAGGACAGATGTTGTTGCAGAACAGATGTGACTCCGCCCCTTGTGTCAATCAAATAACCGCTACCAACCTTTGCAAGTGTGTGAATGATCAACGTCCTAACTGGGAGAAACCGCGCAGACACAAAATGAAGACCAGAAGTGTTGTTCAATAAATGTTGACTTAAGTTAAGAAATTTTCTGTATCATTTGTTATTATTATGCTGTTATATTTCATCAGATGGAGGAAAGGCTGGATGAACAACCGATGTCTAAATCTTAGCTAAGGTGCTGGAAACATAAACGAGTCCAAGAGATAATTGAAAAGATTTCCGTTGATATATAAATATTAACAAAACAAGTGAAATACAACGTGGATCTCAGTGTGCAGAAATCTTTTCAATTTTCTTTATCACGTAGAAGAAAAAAGAAAACCAGCCAAAGATATTGGCAAAAAAAAAATCTGCATCATATATCAGCCATCCTGTCCCGATTGTGTAACAAAACGGCACCAGCCATAAAAAACCCCATCAGTCGACCTCTAGTAAGTACTTCCACTGTCTATAAAGTACAGCAGACGGCTTCATTGCACTGAAAGCAGCTATTAAAGTGCACCAACAATGAGAAGCTACAAAAAAGTGGGAAAAAAAAGGAAATTTATTTTGAAAAGAATGCAGTTCATGTAGTATAAAACTGTGAATAACTGTAAAAATAATCGGACAACTAACTAATTTAACTTTTTAAACCCAAAAAACTCATCATACCAGATCTGAACTCTGCCATCACGGTTGAACATCTGTGCTAAATCGCTGCTCCGCCGCCGTCAGGTCTCTGGGTGGCCTCTGTGCTGCTCTGCCTGTTTCTGTGTCTACAGACACCTGCTAATTTTCGGCCGTATGTAGTTGGTGTAAGCCGGCGGGGGACAGCGGCTGGGGCGTCTTTGGAGCAGTAATTGGGAAATACATTTCTTTTCAGCGTGCCCATTCATTCCTTTTTTGTTTTTGTTGTCAGCGGTTTTCTTTCATGCTCGGCCAAATGACAACAGAATTAAAGTGTAGAGCCATGCTTTCCCTACAACAGCTTTACACCCCGGAAAACTCCGTCTTCTTTGTTAGGGGTGGAGGGTCGAAGCGAGAGGGAAGAGCAGATATAAACTGATCTCGTTAACATTCCAAGAGACACTCCTGTTCCCCCTCTCTGCTCCTCATCCTCACCTCCCACGGCATTTCTCCACTCACACCAGGACATGAGTGGAGCGGCTGGCACAGAGCGGCGAGGAAGGAGGAGGGGGAAGATGATCCCAGCACCAGAGTGAGGCGCATCCACCCTCTCGCAGCTCTGATAATGATACGACACGGAGTCTCTACGGTGGTCTGATAAGGGAGAATCCAGATAACGTGCTGTTTCCAGTTCCTTTAGGCCTCCACTTTTCTCCCTTTATGTCCAACTTCCTTTTTCTCCTCTCGCATTTGGCCTGACCCTCTTCTCAAACTCTCTCCATCCTTCCTGAGAAAATAGGCCTTTACTGAAACCGCCCGGTGCACACAGAAATCATTAATGCTGACCCTAATTGTGCCAATTCCAGCAGCTCAATAGCTCTAATTACAAGGTTCTTCACTGAGGCACTCAAAAAGCCGCTGAACTGTCATAGCCAACAATTAAAAAATATCTATAGGGACAAAGACTGAGGGAAGGGGACTGGAAGGGGGGGTTACCCACTCTGGCAAAGGGTGACCGGATGGCCCTTTTCAGCTCTTAAAAGCCCAGTTTCTGTGGACTGAACTGAAGCTGGACACCTGCACTCAACACTCGGCTTCCCTCGCTCACCCTCTTCGGTCTCTCCGCCTTCTTTTTAACTCGCTCTCAATGGGCTACACAATTTCTCTAAAAGGGAAAAGATGGAGAAAGAGAGAGCACAGAGAGAAAGAGGACGTGGGAGCCAGAAGTTGAGAGTTTGTAGGACGACAGCAGTGTGGGACCAGTTTTACGAGTCCATTTAGTGGGCTGTTCTGTCAGGATGGACGGTAATGCAATATGATCAGTGGTGGAGAAGTACTCTGATCGTTTACTTCGGGAAAAGTACCAAAACTGCTACATAAAAATTCTCTAAAAGCATAAAAAATTAATTACTAAAATGTACTTGAAGTAACAAAAGTAAAAGAACATATACAGCAGAAAAATGTTCCCCTTGTCAGTGTTACACCTTTATATAGTACAGCCAACTAATGGATTATTATTACTGATGCGATCAATACAATTTTACTGTTACTACGTTAACTGTTATACTATTGCTTAGTTTAATCTATAAAAGTGCGTCATATTTTATAAGATCATAATGTGATTTATGTGTGAAATCTTACTCTAGAATGTAACTGGTAGCTAAACTAAAGTACTGAAGTAAAAAATACAATATTACTCCTGAAATGTAGAAGTATAAAGTAGCATGAAAGGGGAATACTCATGTAAAGTACAAGTATGTATTGTCAGTATAGTACTTGAGTAAATGTACTAAGTTACATCTCAGCACTGGATATGATCATAAAGCGATTTTGATGGACTTTGTGACATTATGATTAAAGTTAGTTGATTTAAAAAAAAACTGCTGCCCAAATCAATAATTCCCTGCAAAATACTGTTAAAAAAATAACAAAATCGGCTATTAAAGTGTTTATTTTACCAAAATTTTACAGAGTTTTGTTTAATATAATGCATAATGGCATAATAGTTTGTTGTAGTCATCAAGTCATCATGTTGTAATACATTTTTTAAGTGTTTACACTAGCAAATGTGGGTATTTCTAAATTCACAAACACACTTATCAAGCATGACCATATTAAGTTTGAATATATTATTGTTTTTATTATTATTGTCAAAATCAGAAATACTTTCTTGGTCTGGGGGCAATTAAAAATAATAATAATAAATAATAAATAAATAAATAATAAATCCTGACTCTCGAGACATACTAATGAATATTTGTGTTGTAATACATTTTAAAAACTGTTTACACTGCAACCTGTCAAGGACCTTTATGGACTACATATAATTTGGTTTAAAAAATAAAAATAAAACTACGCCATGCTGCTTTCTTCATAATGATCAGCTACCATACTCTTCCAGAAAATAGGCTTTTCTCTTTAAAAAGAAGTTAAATCATGACTGATAATTAGAGACTAAGTGGCACACACAGCTGTTTTTGCCCAGTCAACCCCTGAATCTCCTCCTTAGACTCACAGCAACCCAGGCCGAACCCCTGCAGTGCTGCTGACAGCCACTGACTTTACTCAATAGATGTTTTCTATTGTAACCCAAGTACTCAGGCTAAATGTCACGGCAGCAGGATGCTCGGCTGTTATGCAGCATTATACGTCTCTGAATGGGGATGAGAACCTAAAATTTGACTTCACAATTGCTCGGCCATTGTTGCCGTCCTCAAAGACTGGTGATAATACACTGGTTGTCCCTGCAGCTGCTGAGTCTCCGGACTGACTGACCCACCAGCAGCCTGTCCTCCTCTGCTGGACCGCTTCACGGTGTGGGCGTGGCCTTCACCGCCATCCCTCGCTGCTATTGGGCAGCTGTGGGTGTCAGTCAGTGCCGTTTCTCCCTCCTTTGCTTTTTAAATGAAGTTGCAATGGATACGAGCGAGTCAACCTGTGGAAGCCGCCCGCGATGAACAGCTGATCCTCCGGCAGTGGATACACCGATCACCATGGTCACGATTCCTCATCCGACGCGCGGCACTATGTGAATAGTTATTGGAGAAGTAGACAAAGGGAAATAACTAAAAGGACAGTAGATTGGAGAGAGTGATTTCAATCTTTCTTTGGACCTGTTGATCATCACACTGAGACGACCTGCCGCTCCGCGCTCACCGACCATCAATTATGTTATTGTCAAGTTTGCGTCTTTTCACCTTTTCGCACATTTTGGCGCCTCTGTTTCTCTGCTACCTGCCTCAAGTCTCCGCACAGAAGCCGGGCTCACGGGTGAGTGCATACCTGAGCGGTTCACACTCTTTTTAAGGTAAACTGTAGTTTAATCCGGGGGTTAAACACTGACATGGCGAAAGAAAGAGTGAGCCAAATTTTGTGTGGATACAGCGTCAGATTATTTGCACCTTCCACTGAAAACACACCAGCTATAATCGTATGTACTGTAAGAGAAGAAATACAGAAATCGATATTATTAGAAATACAATGCTACTGAGGTGTAAGCTGTTATACAATCCGTCTGAGACTATGCGTCACTGCGTTTTTGTGCAGACCAGGTGAAAAACGGAGTCCTATAGAGTAATCGATAAAGTCAACAATTGGCGTCAAATTCAAGGACTTTGCGAACTGAAAGTCACAGACTGAAAATAACATGTTTTGGAGGGTGAAACAAACATAAATTCGGCCTGTATACAAATGAAATAACTCAGTTATTAATGATTATCTTGTTAAATTAATAAAGTCTGCTGCTGCAATAAGATATGAATGATAAGCAGTATTTACAAATCAGCTGGCTCATTTTTAACTAACTTTCAAGACTTTTCAAGGCGTATGTTGTATTTACTTTAGGATGAAAGTGTCTCTATGCTTAAGTACAACGGGTTACACAGTGATCAGCTGCTTTCAGAAAAAGACATTTTGGCTGTTTATGGCTGTAATTTTGAGACTTGTTCCTAAATTTTTCAGCTGAGTCATGAGAGGAAGAAACTCTCGTCCTGATCTCTGTTGCTCTCATGTTGGTCAGCAATACTTAAACCTACCAAAACACAACCTGCAATCAGTGTAAGACATGTTAAGAGGCTATTTTCTGGCTGCCCCCTCTTAGTCGACTTATCGATCATTGTGGTCTTCTTTGGTCGATTAGCAATTTTTAAAGCTTTTTTTCATGCTGAATGGCTTATTTCCAAGAAACTTATGAGCACATCTCTGGTAAACACAATTAAAATGGTACATTTGTGTGATTCTTTGTGGAGAAACTCAGTTTTACGTATCGATTAAATCAACTAATCGACTAGTCCACAAAAATCACATGGAGTTAAACCTTCATTTCCTTCATAGCATCCCTGCTTGAATCCCTTCTACTTTTCTAGGACTGATTATTGTCACAGTCACGTCTCTCCATCTCTTTTTAAACTCTCCTCTCTTTGTTTTTTCCCTTTTATCAAAGCTGTTTTTTTTTTTTTTTTTTTTTACAAATACCTGTGGCAGACAGAGAGGGAAATACGTGAGGAGAACAGCATTGTTTCAGTTCACAGATGCCGTGTAATATTTGTGGTCATAGGGGTGGGTGAATATGTAACGCTCACATATTGGAGCCATTTGACAACGTCTTTGAACCTTTCCTTCCCTCCCTACGCAAGACACAGTGGTCAAGGCGGCTCATAGTGAGTTATACTTTGTGTAATCACTTCAGTCACTAGATAATTGTTTTCCTATTGGCCGAATAATGAAAAACTGGTTTTACTGTCACACAAGTCATTAGAGTGTTTGTTATATCTACTTTGTGGTTGATTCAGGTGGCAGAACTGTGGGATAATACAACAAGTGCTAGGATGTTTAGGAAATCAGAAAATAAAGGCGATTTATCAGACTTTTCAGTGACTGAACTGAGCTGAAATTTTCCAAACTGCTTCTTGTTTCTGCTATTAAAACTTAAATTAGCAGGAGGAGTAACTCTATCACGTTCAGCCTTAGGAAACCCTTTCAAAACCTCTCTGGATAAACTCCAAAATACAGGGTGATGTCAATTTGAAAACTGCGTCTTAGTCCTCAGAAAGTTGACACTGTGGAGACAAAAGCTTTACAGCAGAGTCCGAATAAAAAGCAGAAAACTTGCCCGAGGTTTGGTGATCAATCGTAGCATCTCTATCAGCTTTATCCCCATGGAATTAAACTGTCTCGCTGCATCCACTTCATCCTCCTCCTGGCTCAGTCCAGTCACACTGCTGCTGCATTACCCCCACTCACACCACACGAGATACTTTCAACATTGCTCACAGCTGCTGTAATACCATAATTCACACCCCCACTTTCCACGTTGATATCAGGAGCAAAAGCCTGAGCTAACTTCACTGCATAGCACTGCTCCTTCCTCATTTCCCTGAAGGCTCCATGATGCAATATGTGCACAAGTCTAACATTACAAACAATATAAGTGATTGGGGCACTAATAGGGCTGATTGTGCAGTTCAGATAAGTCTGTCTCGCCTCCTCCTCCCATGCTTGAGAGTAACTTTGATGCCTCCTTTATTGTTTTAGCAGCATCACTGAGAGGATAAAGATGTGTGATGATGGTTAAGGATGAGGATCACACATGTTCCTGTGATGGTAGTACAGTAACAGTCTCTGCATAAACTGCCAGGACAATTTAGTTTATTTCAAAAGCAGTGATAGTGGTTATAAATGCAAGAGCCCTTTATGATCTCACTGAAAAAGATTATGTGAAATGATGCCGGCTACGTATTAAAGTTCACATCTAATTGCAGGTCTTAATGACTGCAACAAGACATTTGTGCAGGTTTTCTGATCCTTAGTACCAGTATCTAAGGCAGGTGCTGGGCAGGCAGACAAAGTCTAAATTGTTTTCATTAAGAAGATTCTGATGTATTCAGATATTAGGGCTAACAAATGAGGACAGCGTACAAATTAACCCATCTATCCTTAATCTCCCCCTCATCAAATCAACCTGTTAGTGCTGAGAAAGGGATGCGATGAGTCGTCAACCTGCATACTTTAGTGATGGCATCAGTGAACACTCGTAAACTCATTGAAAAACATAAACAGCCAGGCCCGAGCAGCGAAGCAGCCAAGGGTACATACCTTCAGCTTGGGAAAGTACAGCCCCGGTTCAAAAGCGGGAAAGCCTTTTTATTGGTGTGAGGTAGATCACAGCGCAGGTGTGAGTGGTCTGCATGCAGCGTGATTGTTGTTTGGTCAACATATGAATTCATTTTTTGCTGACAGTGCTGAAGTAATGCAAGTCAGGAACCTGAGAGAAAACGCATATGAAACCAGCAGATATTTAAGTGGTGCGCCATAAATATCGAGAAAATCTCAAAATTTTCACTGATGTGGAGAAATCATACGAGAGAAAAGCATTGCTGAATAACATGCATTTTCTCAACTGGAAAAAAACTCACTTATGTTTTCTCTGATACTTCAAAGAAAAGGGCAACAAGTTCACATGTGTTATGTCAAAGGCATTTTTGGAAATGAAAGAAATCAGGAACTGAGGCAGATTGAGAGAAAGTGGATATAACCTCAAAGTAAATCGCAAAAACAATGGCTAGAATAACTAAAAATAGACAGAATGTGTTTGGCAGATTAAAGATGTGATGGAAAAGTACCCTAGTTGTGCTTTTTCCTTCTAAGTATTTAACTGCTGGACGCTGGATGTACCAGACTGCAGACTTTGAGCTTCTATCAAGTACTAGTGCAGCTCCCTTTCAGAGCGATGGTGTGGCCTCCAGAAGTGCTGCTTGCAGTGTTGTCGAGAACCACAGTATGGCTGCTTGTATCCACCAAGTGTGAAGCTGATTCTCCAGATATGCAAAGGACAGTCACACAATGGCAGACAGACCGATAGTCTTTCTTTTATAGTCCGACACTGCCGCTACAGCACCACCTATTGGCCGAATCAAACCAAATCTGTCATGTTCACTCAAACATTATACCTACACATGTCCACCAAATGTAGCTGCAATAGCAGAAAGCATTCAGGAGGTATGACATTTTTTGTAATATAAGTCCTGCCAACAGGACTGTGAGAGCAAAACTCTATGGAACATCAACAATCCACTTTTTTCTGGCCTGGTCCACAGATGATCTGTCCCAAATTTGGGGGAGGTGTAGCAAAAAATCCCCCAAAAAATGTTTCTGAGACTTACGGTTCAAAAGTCACAGGCCAAAACATAAAATTATTGTTGTAGCGCCACCATCTGGCCAAACTACATCACATTAGACACTGCAATACACCCGCCAGGTGTGAAGTAAACTGGATGAACGATTCTTGAGATATGCAGTGGAGATTCTTAGCTTCATACTATAGATAGATGCATGAGAATATAATTACATGTTCATGATAAGGCTGTTTATTAGTGAGAATCTGGTGATACGATACGCATCATGATAGAGGGCTCACGAGTCAATATAATGTAATATATTGCGATACTGTAAGGTGATATGTTGCGATTTTTAAATTCTAATTTTAACGAAAACTGTCAGTATAAAGAACACACCATCGTATGCATAAAATCTGAGTTTAAAAAGGTATTATTTATACAATCAGAAGAATGGGATCTGCATTTGCATTTATCACATTCCCTGTAACATCCATTCACATAAAACTTTGTGTTTTGAGTTGGAACATGTGTCCAGTTAAGTGGAGGACACCTATTTTAATACTGTTACCTGTGTTAAGAAGTATTTTCTAGACGTTGGCATGAAATGGAGAGAGACTGAGAAGTCTGTCCCGTAACCATCGAACCGCTGGGATGCACAGAAGAAGAGCTGCTGGCCATAATCACACAGATGTGCAGTGCACATTTCTCCATTTAGCCTTTATGGGGAAAAACATTCTTGGCAAAGCGATAAGCTCATAGTTTGGCATCGCTGTCTTCTGTGAAGACTCATGAAATACAAACCTTTCAGATTAAACTTTGTTCTGACTTTTTGCTCAGCAGCAGTTTCTGATTAGGCATTTAAAGGAAAAATCCCTAAAAATTGTTACTGGTGACGGAGTTTGCGGTTTGAGGTTCTTTTGTTGGTGGTGTGATTTTGAATACGGACACAACAGCATACATATGCATGATTTTTGCTGTTATCACTGAGAATGGTGCTTTTAAAAAGATGATGGATTCTTCCTCTGGGGATCATGATGGTGCAATATAAAAAGGCCACAGTATTACCAAACCATTAGAGGAAATTAAATGAATCTGGTGATTGACATTTAATATCTTGTAGATGAAAGTTACATTTTGGTCTGAGGCTGAGGCTCGAGAAGCGAATTCAAGTCCAAAATGGTACTGATATTCAATACAGTGCTTAGTAAAATTCAGTGTATCCATCAGATACTGATATTTCTTGTGTACAAGTGCAAGCTTAAGCTCATTGATGATGATAGAGGAGAAGTTCAGGGTCCATCAAACCATCAGGAAAATTTACAGTCACTCATTTGTTCAAGAGCGTATGTTTTTAAGATTAACCAAAACAGCAAAGCTGAACAAAAGGTCGCGATAAACTAATTAGGAACTACCAGCTGAGGATCAGGGATATTCATAACAGACTTCATGGCAGTGTGAGTAGTTGTTGAGTTATCATGCTCATACTGTATCTCCAACATTAACGTTAAGAATTAGTTAGCGTGTTAGCAGCATAGCTCTAGCATGACAATGTCGGTCAGGCTACCACTTTGGTTCAGAGTGAAATATCTCAACTACTGGATGGACTGCAGTGAAATTCTGTACAGACAGAAATTCATGGTCATGTCATGAAGGCTGCTGATTTCGGTGAATCCCGAACTTTTCATCTAATGCCATGACAAGGTCAAATTTTCACTTGTTCAGTGAAATATCCCAACATCTAAAACATGAACTTCAGTACAGACATTAACGGTGCCCAGGAGATGAGCACTAGTGCCACCAGTGAGACTGTTGGATGTGATACTATGCTGTCACCTTTGGTCTTTGAAAAACTTTGATTTTCTGCACAATGAGCACTACAGCCTCACAGAGCTGCTATACGAAGACACGTATTTTGTTGTGGATACCATCCGTTTTTGACGTATCACAAATACATTTGTACTGATAATCTGTGGTCGGTATATAGAGGGTGGTGATCGTCAAACAAACAGGACTTACACCCAGGAGACTGCTTTTCTGTAGCTTAATAACATAACAACCATAGTCATTGTAAACCTAACCATGATTTTTTTTTTTTCTTACTAAACCTAGATACCTACTTTTGTTGCTTTTTTGTATTGTGTTTCAATTTACATTAACCACATGTTTAAAATTGTGACTGCAATCTGGGAGAAAATATGTTTCCCTCAAAACATAATTCAGAAAACGCAAAATCATCCCATCTATTCGGTGGTAGCTGTTAAGACATTATGGAAAATACAGAAAACATAACTGAATACGAACAAACAAGACAAGTTGAGTGGAATAGCGCACGCTAAGAAATTAAATTAAAGCTGAAAACTTCACAAGCCAACTGGACATGTGACTAGACACCTTGGCTCCACTTACATTTCATAGGACACTGACAGATGGCTTTAAGGGTGGCTCCACCAGCAACCAATCAAATTGCTTACATATGTCGATTCCCTCTGATAACTGAGTAATCAGCAAACGCATTTCATGCTCAATTTTGGGGGCTTTCTAATCAGTGTAATGAAATGCAGTCAACGTCCAGCTCTGTGATTTCAGGCTAGTGAGCTCCACGCACGGATCATCGCAACTTCACTCAGCCTGTTTTATTCTCTGCAGATCCTCCCGATAGTTGTGGTTTATTGCATTAACATAATTGTCTTATCCACTATGGGAACTTGCTCTATGTAAATTTAGTGTGTTGGTGACATGCACCAGCTCTTGTTTAAGAGGAATACTGCCTGTTGAAAGAGTTACGGCTCTCTGTAATGCTTCAGATTATCAGGACGCCAGAAACACTTCCTATTTCCTATCAAGCTAGCTCAGCAGATTAGCCTCTGCTCGGCCACATATTTAATCGTTTCCTTTGATATGAGCAAGTGTGTGGTCTCGGTATAAGTATGCAATGGTGGCGTGGAATCTATTGAAATGTGTGATGGATGTACACACTCAGACTTCCTGGGAACAGCAGAGACAGCTGACTGTTCTGTAGCCAGGACGTAGCATTAGTGACAAACAAGGAATGCTGTTAATCAGATTTAGAGCCGTTTCCGAAAAGGAGGAACACCTCCCTCTCCCCCTTGCTCACACTTTCATTTAGATCGCTTTACACCACTTCAAAAGAAAAATAAGGAAGTCATCCTTCTCATTAGTCGTATTTAATCTCCTAAGCATCATCAAAAGAGGAAATTTCAGCGTGCTTGATATTGTTTTTCATCTACTGGAGATTATAACAACACATACCAATACATTAAAACTGATAAAATCTGTATTATATTAACAATGAATGAAATGACTGTGTAATGTGAAAGGAATTGTTCATAGCGATAAACCCAACTCCCACACCACTGTTTTAGTGTCTTTCCGCTCATGGTTTTGATTTTCTGACCCACAACTTTACTATTTTGGTTCAGTCTCACTGCTCTCATCAGCATGATTTCCAGACGGACACAATTAGCAACTAGAAGATGAAGATAGTGACACATTTAACAGCTAAATAGCCAGATATTTCCCTCAGGAGTTGGCGGAGACCATAGACTGTACATAAGAAGTGGACGTAGTCACCGTGACATCTCCCGTTAGTTTGTGGACTACGATTCTGATGCCATCTGGTTTTTTTGCAACCGGAAGTGACACAAGAGGGTGGGGCTAAGTACAGATGTTTAATAAGACATTTTAGGCCAAAATCTTACATTTAACTTTTTATATTATATATTATATTATATTATAGGAGCATTTTTTACCCTTTATTGATAGTGACAGATTGACAGGCGGAGAGAGGGGATGACATACAGCAATGGGCCCCAGGATTCGAACCTGGGACCGCTGCAGCAAGGACTCTTTATACATGGGGCGCCTGGTCTACCAGGTGAGCTACAAAGACGCCCTACATTTAACTTTCATGAACTGTAAACACACTGTGAAAGGGTTAAAGTTGCATGACGAAAACACGGACAACTCCCAGACCGGACAACATCGTCAGTCACAAGGTAGCCACGCTCTAAAGCATACCCTGCTTTCAGCTTTGAACATCATGCTGTATTGAAAAAGACTTGAAACTAGCAACCAGAGGAGTCACCCCTGTTTGCTATTAGAAAGAATGCAGGTTTAAGGCACTTCAGCATAGGCTTCACTTTTCAGACCAGTGATTGCCACCTGGTGGAGACCAAAAACAGAGCTAAAAGAGTGAATGTTGGTTTTACATTCGCTACATAGGTGGCCAGATAGAAGACTCCAAATGCTAATGATGTGGTGTTTGCTGGATCTGTAAACAAGCCACAGTTTACCAATATATCTTTGTTGTATTAATGTTGTGTTTACAGCTTGTTTCCACAGCCCCCATGTGCCCAGAAAAATCTGCTAATTCAGGTTTAAATAAAAAGGTAGAAATTACAAAAGCATAGCTGACAAAAAGTATTCATGCTTTGATGATTTCATTACGAGTTGAAAAAAAAACAAAACAGTTATATTGTTTGCGTTTCAATTAGCAGAGCCAACAGCCTGGTTGACACTTCAGGTAAGTTACAGATGCTCAGTTCATTGCATCCTTCATTTCTTCCTAGATTCAGCTTGGCGGGAGACAAGAAAGAAAACTGAAATTGCTTTAGCATTACCTGCCGCAACATGCAATTACATGAAGGGGTCAAATTAAAAGAAATGGTGGACTACACTTTAATGTTTTAAGCTGCCCGCCTGCTGCGTGTGGTACTCACATTGCGCCTCCTGTGTGAAAGTGGTTTAGTCACTTTAGTGCTCACAACATGCTAGAACTGTGCTGGGTTACTTTGAAAATATTAAATTACAGGTTTACAGACAAAACCCGGTGAGAAATTTAAAAGGAATGAGGGGGAGGAGAAGAGGGGCACAGCGTTTCATACATTACTTTTTATTTCCTCCACATTTTTTATAACACGGTTAAGTAAAGTGTGTTAATGGAAACAGCATGAGAGATGGCATTTGCTTTACGGATTTCCTGAAAACTAAATGCTAATTATTGGACAAAAGTGATTACCTTGGCTCGTTAAAAGCACACAACAGTATACAATTAGCCCCGATTTTGGTGGACAACTTTCATTGGGTTATTTCCTCTGTGGTTGACTCACTTTTATTCTCCCTTTCCTCCATTTGACTAATCCACTTGTTGACTGGTGAGGGAATGCCAAAAACCCCTGGAGGTTAATGACTCAGGGATGCATTAGAGGGCCGTATACTGTATGTAGCGTATGTATTTATGTATGTGTTGGTGCTGTTGTATTGTTTGTTGTTATTGTGCCCAGAGGGGATAATGAGCGCATCACACTTTAAAGTGGAGCTGGCACAGAGAGCTCCATCTCTCACAAACACACACTGATGTAGCTCGGCTTTAATGAATCTCCATCTGTGCATGCAAAAGCCTTTTCCTTCGAAGCAGTGATGTCATTAAGGTCAAGGAGCCTGTTCCTGTTAGTTAAATAGAACAGACATTTTTTTCCGCTACACAGGAACTGATTTAACCATCCCTTGTGATATCAAGTCAGGGTAAGAGCTTCAGTCCAGACAACAAAGGAGGTGTCATTACAGTGGGCTTCTCCAGCTAAAGATGTTTGACTAAACAGAGTTTCAATCGTGAGAAAAATTGAAAATTTGGACCATTGTGCTCTACAGTAATGACCATATTGCAGCCTATATCCAGTTTCAGCAGCATATTACCCACAGTATGTTTCCAGTGCACCAATATTAGCAGCAACACCAGAGTTACAGCCACATAACAGCCTTACTACCGCTGTGACAGGACAGACAATGCTCCATAAACCTGCCCCTGAAAAACCATCTCTAATTAACTAAGGGAATACTGTGATGAAGCACGGATTAAATCTGATCCGCAAAATTGATCTGCTATAACCTAAAAATTGCAAGTTGCATTCAAGAAATTGGTGGCGTTAAAGCAAATTTGTGTGAATGTGTTATCGACTTAATACAAAATCTACTAACTGGAAGGCCTTGCTGCAGGTTTGAAACCTTGTGACTCTTTGCCGCTCATAAAACAGTATTGTACCAACACTCCAAAAACACAGCTGACTTATTATACAACCGTCTACATAACAGAAAGAAACAAAAAAGTACCACGACTTCTTGTTGTTGTGCTTGTTAAACTTAGGAACAAACTAACTCAAACACTACCGATCACGTAGACTTTACATGGCGTATTAGTCATGGCTGAACGTTTTCAAAAGCAGGCTGTAGAGTTTTAGATTGTGGACTTCGTTTGTCCTAATACAGTCCAAGACCAAGCACTCAGTTGTTTCTATTTGGATGAAAATGAATTGATTCGTAAACTCTTGAACCTTGTTTGCGTTGTGTTCGCGTCACACCAGCCTTGTTTAGTCCAGTTGAATCCTGGAGTTTATCCCCCTCGGTGCTGTTTGTTTGGGTTGGTGTGACCGTCGAAATTGAACTAATCACAGGAAGCATACCATTTGTATGCCATTTCTTTGGCTAAAAAAAATTTGCTTTTTCTATTTTTGCACATTTGCTAGCACAGAATTTGATGACTTATTACCGTCTCACTCGCCGCCGCGAGGAGACGAGTTTGCCGGTAGGAATCGGCAGCTCCGTCGCCTCCTCGCGGGGAGGGACGGACAAACCAGTTAGACCTGCACTGACCACATGACTTTTGTTTACAGTTTCCTGACCATTTGAATTTTGCTTTTGCGAACACGAACTGGACCAGTCGGATAGGTTTGATTCAGGTAGATTTATTTAAGAAATCTACAATACATTACATCATGATGACATTGTTGATGTTCACTGTGATGAATGATCCAACTCAAGTTTCAAAAATCTGCTGATAGATTTTCATACTATGATACTATGATTTCATACATAATATGACTAATGAAATCGTGGGGAGTACTACTTCAAATGTTTTCTAAAACGTTTTGTGGCTCCAGAGGGAAGTGTGCTAAGATGATACACTGCCTAAAGTGGTCTCTTGAGACAGCATTGGTTCAGCCAAAAACTACAAGTTTAGAAATCAAAGAAATCTGGAGGTATGGAGTCTGAAAGAAGTGAGTTTACCAGACCTCTGTAGCTAGCAGCTGAAGGCCACTCCTAGCATAACACTCCACAAGCTCAGAGCGAGATGTCGGCGGTTGAGTTGCATTGTGGGTAACGTAGGCGGCAGGTTTTGATGAAGAAGAATGTGTGGAATGAGAGATGATACATCTGGGTCCAAGGCATAGAATGTGGTCTTTCAAAAAAAAAAAAAAGTCCATCGTGAATATTATCCAGTACGAACACAAAGCTAAATTGGTGGAGGATACAGTGTTGGAGACATGGTTGGTTGGTTGGAGGAAAAAGGAAAAGCTCAATGCATTTTTATTCTAGTGTTTTCACAACCTTGTTAATGGAAAGCTTCTGAAACCTCCGAGTTCACCACATGTGACGTTGTCAGAAATGGCGGAGGCCATGGAAGTTAAATTTCTGGCACATAATAACTTAATTTATTGCAGTTTTAGGTGCACAGACCTATTGTTTTTCTTCATAATTTTATATGTCTGAGGAAAGTGTTGATATTCCTAATGGCCTCATCTTTCTCCTCTGTCATTGTATCTTTGCATTTCCTGCATTATGTTAGCCACTTGCTAGCTTGCTAAATCTTTAGCGTCTGTGGCTCCAGGACGCCGTCAGTAACGTAAATATTGCCATCGCTTAAAAGCGGCGTTCTCACGACTTGAAGGTCAAATGTATACACGACTTCTCATGTTGTAAACACAAGTTCACAAGTTTCATTTGACGGCACCATTTGTCCACTTTCTTCTATCTCTGGTGTACCTGGGGTACAAATCAGCTAACATCTTATTAAACTGAATTTTAGCAAGGTTGCTCCCTACTACAGATACGTTAAGTGTAATAAAGATGAATATGAGATCTGCTTTTCATATTGTATTATAGGTTTGTTTTCAAATGAAAACCTGTCCAAAGAAATGAGCTTTTCCCTACGCACAAAGAGCCAGTTGGAAAGTTTAACGTCACTGCATTTACTGTAGGAGACGTAATCCGCGTTTGTTTATTTACTACCTTTGTTCCGTTTCTCATAGCCTGCTTTTTCCCCTGTCAGCCCTTTGAGCTCTCATATATAAAAATGATTATTTTCTAATCATATTCTTTGTTCTTGTTCCACTGCTGAGGCTCGGGCTGGAACAGATTCCCTGCCAGTGACGGTAAAAAAACACCACTTTGCTAATGCTGTAACTGTTGCACAATGGGGGTTGGATTTCACTTATTTTATGAGTGGTGGTGAGAGAGCTAAGGGCTCAGTGTGCTTCTGGCTGAGGGGTGTGTGTGTGTGTGTGTGTGTGTGTGTGTGTGTGTGTGTGTGTGTGTGTGTGTGTGTGTGTGTGTGTGTGTGTGGAGGGGGAATTTGGCTTGTTAAATGTGACCATCTCTGCGCTCATTGTTTCCTGGTCAAGATTATCAGCACCAAAACATCATCTAACTCCCCTGGTGTTTTACCTTCCGCTCATCTTTGACTTCATCTCCTTGGTGCCTGGGCTATCAGCTCATTCCAGTGTTAGGGGATTTGTATTTAAGCTGCCTCTCTGTTCATAAATTTCAAAAAATATGCATGACTTCTCCTATTTGGAAATGAAAGAAAGGATCTCTGAGCGGCCGTTACAGTGAGATTATCCCCTCGGGCTGCATTGTGTTATTTGGCCTCTCTGTAAATGTGTGATGTGCCTGTGCGTTGCACTATGATGTAAAATTTTGCAGGAAGGGAGTATGAGTGAATTTCTCCCCACAGGTTTAAGTTATTAATGTTATTTTGAGCAGTGCATATTCCTCAGCAGATCCAGCAATAGCTCCCGTTACACGTTAGCCTGTTTAATTTAGATGTTTGTTTGGTTTTGATTATGGGACGTCGGGCGGGTCTCAACCCCAGCCATTATTGGCCTAACAGGAGGGGCTGTTTTCCCTCAGGAGATAATGCCAGGTCCTGTAATCCTGCTAATACTGTAGCAGCTGATTGCTGTCAAACAAACCAGGGTCAGACAGTAACTGAAAATAACTTGTAGTGTTTGTTTTAACCTCCTAAAGCCACCAGATGGGTGGGGTTTACCACATCAGGACAATTCAGATAGCGTTTGGTAAGCTGCAGACCACAGAAAAGTGTAAGAATGTTGTCAAATGCTTTGCTGATTGGCTGCAAACTGCTTTGTGTGGTGTTAAAAGACAAACCTCACTCATTCAGTTATCCCCGCTGGTTAACAGAGCTGTTTCTCAGATACCATATTATCCAGGCTCTGTGTCACTCACTGCTGGTGTGGCTGAACTTTATTTTGGCATATTTATGTATTTTGGATTCAAATGTGAACCACGTGCACATTAGTGAGGAACTCGTGTAAAGCAGTGGTGCCATAGAAACCGTGGTGAGACTCGATCAGACCTGAGAGGTGGTTGGGATACAGTGCAGAGTCTGAGTCAGAAGATTAGATTAGATTAGGATTTATAGTGCACTGTCAGCTATTTGATATTCTCTCCAGGAGGCTTGATTTTGTTTTTCCCCCATTAATTTAAAGGTTTTTGTCTCGACTGTCTTAACCTGAAACAGTTATTTGGCAAGCATGGTTATGCACAAGCAATTAAGGCTTTCAAAAATTATGTAATAATATTTATTTAAAATTACATGCAGTACATTACACAGCTCCTCATGAGGATTTCATCAGCAACCAATCAGTTGACATTAGCAGGAATAGTTCCACATTTTGGAAAACATGCTTATCTGCTTTCTTTACGAGAGTTAGATGAAAAGATCGATACCGCTCTCATGTCCATCCATGTACAGCTGGTTGTTCCCCTAACCCCGTTAGGGGTCACGGCACTGGAGGCGGGGTACACCCTGCCAGTCCATCACAGGGCTGATACATAGAGACAGACAACCATTCACACCTATGGGCAATTTAGATTCATCAATTAACCTAACCTGCATGTCTTTGGGAGGAACCGGACAACCCGGAGAAAACCCACATTAACACGGGGAGAACACGCTAACACAACAGAACAAGAGCCCCAAGCCGAATTCGAACTGACGACCTTCTTGCTATGAGGCGACAGTGCTAACCACGGCACCACTGTCTGTTAAATATGAAGCTATGCATCCAACAGCCAGTAAGCTTAACATGGGTGAAAACATTAACAAGCACCTCTCAAGCTCACTAATTAAGTCTTCATGTCCAGTTTGTTTAAACCATAGAGAAACCCAAGTGTAAAAGCAAGTTGTGTTTTTTGTCCCAAGAAATACTCCAACACATTATGTTTACACAACTGTATTTATGTGGAATAAAGAACTGAGATATAACGTGATGATCAGTGAGTTTTAGAGGTGTACATAGGTGTATTTTGTTGCCTTTGGACAGAACCAGGCCACCTGTTTCCCCCTGTTTCCTGTCTTTATGCTAAGCTAAGCTAATTGGCTGCTGGGTCCAGCTTCATTATCTAACAGCAGATATGAGAGAGCTGTCAGTCTTAAAGACAATTACTCCTATTTGTGTGAAACTGAACTTAGAGCATCTTTAGCTTCTGCACTGTGAGTATTCCCCAGTGAGACAGATATCTGAGCAGTGTACAGTTATGAGAGGTATTTAAATCAAATACTAGTAGGTTAGGAATGTAGTGTGATCTGGAGCTAAAGAGGACTGTGTCTCCACACACACCTTCATTGTCTCTAAAAGCCGCAGCCTGATTGATGGATGGATGTCATGATATTATTGGCTGAAACTGGAAGGTATAGCTTACATAAGCACACTTCATATTCTGTTTTACAGGAAGAAAATATGAGTGGATTTGGATTTAAATGTACAAAGAAATAGATTTTGGGGGGATTTTTTGCATATGTTGTTAAATAGATGCACATGACCAGGAAGATGATCTAAAAGGGTTAAAAATGTTTTTTTTTTTTATTTCATCTCAAATGTTTTATTGAGTTCATTCATTCATTCATCGTCAACCGCTTATCCCGTTAGGGGTTGCGGGGGGCTGGAGCCGATCCCAGCTGGCATTGGGCCAAGTTTTATTGAGTATCTGGTAAAATTCTTGTATCTATTTTGTGTTGTGCACTTTGTGAAACTGTAACCAGCAACTTTAACACATGTATGTTGAGCTTTATTTCAAGTAAACTTTCAGCAAACTTACTCGTCTTCTAGTGAATATTAACTTGATAAATTTCCATGCGTTAATGTCATTAATGTTCATCATTTTTACCAAATCATCGATACCACTATCTGAATTTTAATAATTTTTTAGTTGTATGTAGGGATGGGCATAGTTTGGGTAAAAAACTGAACCGTTCGGTTCGCTAGTCATGGTTCGTGTATGGATCGTTCAGTTCATTTGAAATAGAAATTATGAGGCCGATTGTGTATTTCTTCCCATTCTGTTTATTGTCACACTAGAAATCAAGGCCTATTGAAAGAGGTTTGGAAACGGGCAGACAGGAACATCAGGTATCACGTGCAGTGTAAGTGAAGCTGTGGTCATGCGTTGTTATTGGTAGCACAAGGAGGAGAGTCGGAGAGGGAACAACAACTCCTTCTCCCTGCAGCATTTAAACAGCCTCTACATGCAGACTCAGACAGAGCAAAAACACAACTGAAACAGTCCTCAGCATATGATTCGGGTACTTGAGCTGCTCTATAACATGCCATAAGCTACGCAGTAATTCCTGAACTGTATGAACAGACATGACGAGGAACTGTGAAAGAAGTGTCCAACACAGACCACGTAGCTCTGACTACAGACGGATGGACATCCGAACATAAAAATAGAGCGAACAGAGGAGTGTTGTTTTGAAACGGTGTGTGTTTGGTTTATGCTGCACTTGATGGCCTTAGCCGCTGTGTTTTTTTATTATTATTTTTTACATATCAGGAAATAGAGAGACTTCTGTTACTGTTGTTTAAAAAAGGTCTAGTGCTGGCTGCCCTGATGCACTTTTTTGTTGATGGCCTGAGCCTCACCAGTTCAAACAATTTTCAGCAATCCTAACTGAATAACACCAGTCGGACTGAGAATCGGACCCTTTACATGGAGAGCTGGTCGCTATAACCCAACCAGGTTATATCGCGGATAGGGTTACGAATCTTCAAAAATATTTTTCATATTTTTTTTGAAATTCTCATTACATCTCAAAAGAATCAATAAATCAAATGCTCTGACAAAAAAAGAAAAAATACAGTATTTGTGGTTGTCGCAGGACTGTAATAAACCCATCCAATCATTTAATTTACTAGCAGCCATGTTCGTTCTTTACACTCATATGTTTATGTCAGGGCGCTAATTTTGGGGAGTGGCTTTTGAGGGAGGCCTGAAGCGACGGGACTGTCAGTGTTGCTGATTTGGCGATTTTCTTGTCAGATTTAGTGACTGCAGCACTGGGCTGGGTTTTTAAAATCTCTTCCTATATTTTTAAGATTACCAACCCAAAGCTGAACTATAAAATCAAAATGTTCCTGTCAGTATTTAAGTACTCTTAGGAGTACTTTTCTTTTTTTAAATCTTCATCTCAAATAAAATGACTCCCAACCATATATTGGGAAATCTGCTGGAGTCTCTGGTTTCACCTTTACGGGAGACAAGTCAGTGGGTGGGACAGTATGACTAAGAAACATGTGGGAGACTTGGTAGGACTGTTTATTTCCACTTACCGGACAATGTTGTCTCAGAATCTTTGATTTAATGTTTTATTATGACAGTGGAGGTAGAGGGGCTGAGTCCATTAAGGCTGTGACTCAGGGGTGGGGAGGATGGGTCAGTCTGTGGGCTGAGGCCAGACTCTGTGGCTCTTAACCTGGATGAGTGGCTGGATAAATCACTTTCTTAGAATAGTTTGGACACTGATTTACCGATTTGTTCATCACATAGACAAACTGCTTTCCATCCACAGTACTTTGGCTCTAACAAACTTAAAACAAACTTAAACAAAGAGTTATAATCATGGTTCTCTACACTTCCTGTATAATGATATACATAAGAAAATAGCCACATGTGTCTTTATTCTGGGGAAAAACTGATACAATGCATGTACACGTTTTTTTTTCCTACTACTGAATTATTCCTCTCCTTCAGCGAAGCCAAGAGGAGGACACTCAAGTTAAAAATGAAATGATGTGCTACGTTTTCCTCTCTGTCTGCACTTTCTCATAAAAAGGCCCATCATGATTTAGTTTCACTCTGTGCTATCTGACAACAGAGTCTCTTCTACACTTCAGTGCCAAAGCTGAAATCACATTAAACTGTCTGGCTTGTTCTGGACATATTGTTATGGCGAGGCAAGTTGGATTTGTATCCCCTAAAGTATTATTCCCTGTTTGTTTTTCTGATATTGTTTTAAGTATCAACATTTCATCGGAGAAGTTAAAGCAGCCAAACGAGTCTCCCTGTGCTCAGAACGTATTACTTATTGTTTTATGTGGGGATCAAACCTGCGATCCTCCATTTTCAGGACACTTCTTAAACTCTGGACCACCCTGTTACCTTCTGATTTTATCTGGAAGATGCTGAAGCTCCAGTATCTTTTTCTATTTTAGGAAAAGTCTAATCTCTCTCGTTGCTCTTTACAGATAATGGAGTATCTGCCTGAGCTGACAGCCATGATAATTACCATGATAATTTCTCTACGGCAAGAGTCGACCTGATGTTATACAGGATGTAGTTGTAAAAATCCTATTTGAGTCATAGTTATAATATCCTGCATGTTGGGTGAAACAATCCCACATTTTTCCAACAAGGCTTCATCTATTACTGAATTAAACCAACTATAAAAAGGCAGTTCTCTTCACTAATATGATGAAAATGATCCAACCAGTTAATGTGCATTGGACACTGGTGATATTAGCTCACCAGTTGGCATATTTCTCACTTCATGAATTGTGGAGTTGTTGATTAAATTGCTGGGATTTAGAAATTAATGTTCATGACTGTCATAACTGTCAGCGCTGACAGATACTCTCCGATATCGGTAAAGTAAAAACACCACAAAGGAATGTAAATGAATTATTTTCTGACCCACGTCTCATTTTCTACACCACATTTTGGATTTGTACTTTGTGCTGTAACAACTTTAAACTCTGTGTTGTTTCCAGGTCATCAGAAAGAGAGAGATATTTTAGCCAGAATATGACAAAGACTATAACGTTCAAATCGCAAGAGTGTGCCACTGTGGCTGAGTTAGTCTGCATCATTTGTAGTCTCACTAGCGGTGTGGTCGGTCTACCGCTTTGATCCAGACTGAAATATCTCGACAGCTATGGGATGGGTGTTTCCCAGAGGACGAATTATAACAATAACACTCCCAACTCGTCAAATACCGAGGCTTGGTCAGAGGCCCTAAGCTTCGAACCATAACGCTCTAGGTAGCCCTCTAGCATCTGTTTTGTGTCAGGGACCAGCTCAGTTGCAAAACAGTGTATGAATCACATGAGAATGCGAAAGGCTTTTGCCTTTCGTAAAGTTAATTTCTCCACTGTGGGACCAATAAAGGAATATCTTATCTTAAATGCATCGGCATAAATGTGCGACCCTCAGAGCTAGTAATGTAGAATAAAAAGTGAGAGACTGCTTATGATGGACGGCAAGGGAGGTGGATGGGTCCAACAAACAAAGGCCAGTGTTTTTTCCATCATACTAAATTTATGTACTTATTTTAAAGCCAATCATGAGTTTTTCCCTAAACCTAAGTGGTTTAGGGAAAGTGGCTGAGTGGCTAAGTGGCTGAGTGGTTTTGTTGCCACCTGCTGGTACTGCACCTTCATAAACACATGTAATACCCAGGCACACACTGACATACTAACCTCTGGTGGACCGGTGGGTGTATTACACGCTTTGGCGTGATACTGGGTTGCGGGGATGTCAGCATTTGCTCATCACATGTGTAAAGTCTTTTCAAAGTACACTTTCATCTTCAGAGGACGGAGGATACTAACGAGACAAGTGGCAAACAATTGATGTGACAAAAGAAATCAATGTATTCTTGGGGTTCCTCTTCCATGTGCTGCTCATCGTTTACAGTCCGATAAGCAACATTGACGACCAGATTGTTTCAGAAGTATCCAGCTTAGAAGCTAATTTTAAACCAACAAAAAACAAAATAATTATCAGACAATAGCCATGGGTTCCCACATTGCATTTCAGCCAATGCATTCCACCTCTTTTGCTCTCCACAGGGACCAGTTCCCTGCATTCCACCAAAGCCTGATGCTACTCAGACTACAAAAGGAAACCAGAACGCGACCAATGGCAAAATCTTGTCCCGTTTCCTACAGATTCTACATATGAAGACAAAATCTGTCTGACAAAATGTACAGCAAGCTGCTCGTTATTATGAATAAACCCTGACAGGGCGATGCGGCATGACGCAAAGCGGAGGGGTCTTACTTTGTTTATTACATGGCTACTTACTTAAGAAATCAATAATATGACACAAAAAAGGTCTGCCAGAGTCAAACATCAGAACTGTGCCCATAGCAACAGTCTGCTATATAAAGCAGCATTCTGCTGTAAAGAAATAACAGACCGTAGAACGCCGTGATTGACCAATCAAATTAGACGCAGAGAGCACTGACCAAGCTGCAGGTTGATTATAATGATTCTGATGATTGCCTGACGTTTCATCTACAACCACAAGAAGAGTTTCATGTTTGTGCCTTTGAGTGAAATATCTATGTTCCCCTCTTGTCGAATTACAGTGACTTAGATGATCCCCTGACTTTTTATCTAGCACCAGCACCAGGTCAAAATTTAAATTTTTATTCAATACTAAATATCTGCAAAACTAATGGTGTTCGCTTCACCCACAGCTGTACTTTTCTCCCTATGTAGACATGAAGGGCTCGTTCTAAGCTAAAAAAAAACATTGATTCTTAGTTTCAGGTGATTATACACTAATGAAAACATAGTCATGAAAATTAAAGAGCTGAGATGATCTCCTGATTCGATACTATCACAATACTTGGGTGCTAATACGATATGTATTGCGATTTTTAAGTATTGCAACTATACAAGTATTGCGATTCGATCTTACAGTTTATTGCGATCTTTGCTAACTTTTTTAACACTAGTCCACTGGAAAAAAGTTGAATCATCATTATCAGAATGCGTTTAACATAAATGTCAGTATATGGGTGGGCTACAGGTGTGGCATCGGCTGGCTTGACCGCAAGCTACCGCAATACAATAACGTTTCCTGGCTTTTCCATGACAACATCAGCTTTAGTCGTGACGTCTAGCTCTACGATGTGTGAAACCATATTTCACTATGTGTAGTGTTTGCCAATGTGGATTTAACACAAGGGTTCAGGTTGGGGCGGGGGGCGGCAGTAGCTCATTTTGTGGGGGGGGGGGGGGGGAAGGGGGGGGGTCCCGGTTTAAACCCCGAAAAAGAAAAAAAAAGGGAGGGGAAAGGGGGGGGGGGGGGGGTGCCGTTTTACCTCTGGGGGAGGGGGGGAGGGCCCGAGGGAAAGGCACAAAACCCCAAAGTGCTGGGGGGAATTGTCAGGAGAACCCCAAAAATTTTAAATTTTTCCATTTTTTTATTTTTTTTGTTGGGTGGGGTTGGGTTTTTATTTAAATTAAAAAAAAAAAAAAAAAAAAAAAAAAATTAAATTTCCCCTGGGGGAAAAAAAAAGAAAATTCTTCTTCTTCTCCCCCCCTTGTATCCACACCAACCCTCCACGATTTTCTACTTTTCCGTTTCAGCTCATCACGGTCAGCTGCCCTTTGCTTTAGTTGACGGATACGACGTCATGTTAGTCCTACGACTACTACAATAAAAGTGGTAACTTCCTTCTACGTCTACATAGGCTCAAATATATTGATTCTGGCATTAGAAAATTTCAAAATCATAAAATTTAAAAAATAAAAAAATAAAAATCGCAATACACAGGTGAATCAATTTCTTTTCCGACCCCTAGAGTATTATAATCCATTTCAGCGAACAGATGTCCCAATTATAGAACGCAACATATAGAGGAGTTGTATTATTTCTCTGTGCAACACACTGTTAACATGCCCTGAAGTAGAGGGATTTTCAGAGGTGATTATAGGTGATTAGTGTGAGTATCCACTGATCTGTGAAAGTCAGATATTCCAGGAAAATAGTGTCACTGGCTGGAACTTAAAGAATGATTTTATTGGCAGTCGCTACGAGGCCGAATGGGTGGAGAGGCAAAGAATTCAGACAGGATGGCTGTGACGGTTTCTGGAGCAGTCAGACGTCTTTGTAATAATAATAATAATACCAACACAAAGGCACGTAAATAGAGGAAAAAATACACTGCCGTGCAGTTAATCTGTTTATAGCATATTAGATGAAGACTCGTGGTGATTCATTTGTATATGAGATCCAGTTGTACACCAGCTCATTCATGACATCAGTGGTTTGGCTTCGTTACCATCTACACTTTGTTCAGGTCTTTCTGATTGCTCTTTATATATTTGGAGAAAATCTGTCTCCAAGCAACAATTTTGATGTTATTCAAAATACAGTCAGGCACTGGGATGAGGAGGGAGAGGGAGAATTAAATTGTGCTTGTATACATGCAAGCTCCACACATGCATTTCTACTGTGGATCATTTTGCAAAGATCGTCTGATAGGAGCTGGCAAGTGAAGGATGGAAAATGTGCCTTTTGTTTCTGGCTGCGTTTCATTTTCCACCACCTTCTTCCCGCCGTACCTGCCCTAAACGAGATCTCCTGTGTCGGATCAGGAGCTCCAACCAGCACGCTGGTGATTGCTTTAGAGACCTGCATTTGAGGAGGGTTTTCACATGCACTGTCCTTCTTGAGAACTGCCTGAATTTCTTTTTTTGGTCGTTTATGAAACAGGTGTTTAAGCAACCACAAAGTTGAATCATCACGTGCAGGATAGCACAATCTAATCAAGAGCTCCTCATGTTTTTTTCAAATAGCTGAAACATTTTCAACAAGAGTTGGCTCAGGTACTGCTGCTTGTCTCTGTAGAGGATTCTGCTGCTGCTCAATGCACACCTACTCTCTCCTCACTAACCCACAACTCCATCTTTTTGGCAAAGTCTGCACTCCCCTGAAATCCTTTAGACTTTAAATATATTTGAGGCAGCTGCAAAGCCAAGAACCATTACCCCTGTCAGAGAGAAGGCTGACATCCAACAGTAGAGCAGAATCGACTCACTAATAGATCATGAGTAAAGATCTGGGGGGAGGGGGGAATAAGGATTCCCACTGCTCTGAATGTGGTTTGGCTCCTTTGAAACTTCATCAAGGTTCAAACTGTCTTCAGCCAAAGATCAATTAGATAAATTAGCCTCTAGGTTGAGCTTCAGTGCTTTCAGCCTCGCTACAGAAGCCCAAACAAAGAGAGGCAGCGGCTGTCAAGTGTTTGAGAAGTAAAGAAATGTTTTGAGCAAAATGGGCGAGTGACCCATGAGTCCAATTTGTAAGTTAGTCTGGCATAACCTCAGATTCAGCTGAATGCAGCCTTTGTTCAAACACAGTGAAACTAGAAAGAAAGAAAAGGAGCCAAAAAGAAACCAATTTTTCAAGGAATGAGAAAAAAAAAGCTCAACAACCTTAAGTTGCAACTGCTGTGTTATGTGAAACCTGTTGTTGTGTGACAACATGTTGCTGTATTTGTCTTTGCAGTGGCTGATCGGAGACAGAGACAGTCACTGTGGGGTCATCTGCTCACGGACGCAGGGGAAGCCGGTGTGCGGCTCGGACGGCCGGAGCTATGAGACCGGCTGCGAACTGCAGAGGGCGCGCTGCAAAGATAAAACACTGACACTGGCTCACCGCGGCCGGTGTCGAGGTGAGAGTCCAACTCTGGTTTTAAATCTAAGCCAAGAAAATCTACATGCTGATAGAGTAACTTATCATGGTGCATCCAAGGAAACTTTGAGAGTTATCACTTACTTCTTAATGGTACATGGACTTGCATTTATGTAGTGCTTTTCTAGTATTCCGACCTTTACACTACATGTCAGCATTCACCCATTCACACATACATTCATACACTGATGGCAGAGGCTGCTAAGGTGCCAACTTTGCCCATCGGGATCTAATTTAAATACTCATTCACACGCTGACGGCTAGGCCGGGTGTCTTGTTCAAGGACACATTGACATGTGACCGGAGCAGCCGGAGGATCGAACCACCAGTGCAAGAAACTACTAACATTTTCATGATGTGCATGTTTGCACATTGTCATTTTTCATGGTATATTTAATTTCATATCACAATATTATTGTGATTGTGATGTGAAAGTGTGAAAAGTCCATCATCATCAAAGTAAATGGACTTGAATTTATATAGCTCTCTTCTAGTCTTCCAACCACTCAAAGCATTTTACACAACATGTCAGCATTCACACTTTCATACACTGAAGGCAGAGGCTGCCACACGAGCTGCCAACCTGCCCATCAGGATCTAATCTAAATACCCTGACGACTGGGCGACCTTTGGACCTTTGGGAGCAATTTGGGATTAAGTGTCCTGCTCAAAGACACAACGACATGTTACCGGAGCAGATGGAGGATCGAACCGCCGACCTGCCGACTGGTGGACGACCTGCTCTACCCTCTGAACCACAGCCGTCCCCGCAGTCCTGCTCAGGGATTTGCAGCATTTTTCATAGTGGTCTAATACATCCACAGATATTAAAGGAATAGCTACAAGGAATAAATAAATATATATTGCCTTATTGCTCGCTGCTGCCTCCAGGGCAGCGTTGAAGGTTCTGCTAAGCGTACAGCCTGATACACAACAGCTATTTGAATGCTGAGGACGTCTGCTAAAAACATCTGTGCATGAATAAAAACTTTCAATGAAATACTGTCCTACTCCAGAAAAACATCAACAGTACTGGTAAGTACACAAACAACATGGAGTTAATGGACCAGTGTGTAACAAATAGGGGGATCTATTGGCAATAATGGAATATAATATTAATAAATATGTTTTCATTAGTGTAAAATCTCATGATAAGGATTGTTGTGTTTTTGTTGCCCTTCATATTTACATGGGGAGCGGATCCTCTTCACGGAGTCAGCCATGTTTCTGCAGCAGCCCAGAACGGATAAACCACCAAATCTGCTTATATTTTATTATTTTATATATTATTATATATTGTATTTTTCTATATTATATTAATTCAATATACCAAAAACAATATTTACAATAAATTAATAGACAAGACTTTAATTGATCAAAAGTGACACTAATTGATACTTCTATTTTAATTTGCTTCTTTATTTATTTACCTTTATATTAATTCCCATATTATCTACTCTTCTATTCCAACTTTCCATTTTATTTAATGGCATATACATTTATTTATTGAGTCATTTGCTTAATAATTTATTTATTTTGGCAGGTTACATCCTCCATAGTAGTGCAGCACTGTGTTGTTTCTCTTTACATGTTTTTTTTTTTCCTACCAAAAATGTTTTGCGCTGGTCAGGGGGTGTTTGGATGAAAAAATATTTCAAAGGAGTTATATTATTGAAGCCCCGAGTATGCATCACTATGCTCTAACTATAACATGACACAAAGCTTCATGTGATATATTTTTTTGTGTGTTTCAGGTAAAAACTGGGTGAAAATCGATCAGCTGCCGGTGCCTCCAGCACCATCTTCCACATCTGAGACCAGAGATCTGGAGCTCAAAGGTAATGACATGAAACATCTTTTCAGCAGTACTACAAATGGAGAGATTATGAGATGAAGCTCAAATGTAAGACTGTTGTCTGTAGCAAAGATTCAAAGCCAGCATTAAATTTAAGACTATATGTTATTAACGCCGAACAGCATGCATGTTTAATATGTTACAGCTTTAAGTGAAGTCAAGACAGTTTGGGGAAAGTGGAACTGAACAGAAGATGTCTTTCATTTTCCGCCTCACTGTAGGCGTGTAAGTTTTTACAGACCAGGATCACACACTTCCTCACTTTCTGGATGCCAGCCACTCAACAACAGCAGAGATTGATAGGTCTAGAGTCAAGGTTGGGATTTGGCATTTCCCCACACTTTTTTTCAGCCCCACAGTCTATTAGGAAAAACGACACTCTCAACCAAATCCATTTTTGGAGTGGATTTTGTTCCCTCTGTATGGTAACACAGGGTTTTGTTTCATAATATATGCGTTCTGCCAGGGAAAGGAAAGCCGGGCACAGCTCACAGTCTTTGTGGATGCGGCACGCCTGCTTCATTGTAATGTAACTGCTGCTTTATTTAGGCAGGCAGCTCATGAACCACTACTTGTTTACAATGGCAAAGCCTGGCAAAGGCTTACTGAGGTGTGCGTGAGATTCAGTTTAAACACAACAGATCAATTTGACTGCAAGACATATAAACTGCTAACAGCTACAACAAACAACCACATACAACAACAAACACAATCACTATGTCTATTACAACACACAGAGCTCTTCAGCCATTATTTGGCTGTGAATTAACAACATGTGTAGAATCAACACATCCAGAACCAGCTCAGTATTCAAAATCTCTACAGTGAAGATGATAAAGTCATGTCTTTCTGCAGTCAGGTTATGTACTATGTGTTTTGTAGTCTATCAAACTCACTTCAAGGCCCAGACACAACCTGACATCAAAGAAGTAGAGGCGATGAAGGCCGAACGTCGAGCTGCCGAACGTTGCTACACCTGACGGCCAACTACCACGTACATTCTACGCCTGCGTGAGATGTATTAACTCTGCACACAGGCAGGTGGCAGTAGTCTGCATTCATCATTAGAGAGAGGACTAGATATGCAAATCGTTGTTATGATATGTACATGAAACAAAGCGGCGTCTGCCGACCATTTTCACACGTGAATTCACCCCAGATGACCATGAAAATATCTGTTGGAATTATCAGATGAGATGAAGATGAAAAATGAGAAGAACCTTCAGTGTTTTTCCTCTCATTGGCTTGCTTTCCTCACGTCTGTTTCTCTTCTTGTGCACTGATTCGTTTAAGCCAAACCGCCAATCATTGTGATTTCTCTCACCGAAGAGCTCCGCCATCGATTCAACCTGCTGACTCAACTGAAAAAAATAAACTCACCGACGGCCCTAAACTGTCCGAAGGCTGACCGTCGGCTTGGTGCGTCAGGGCCTTCACAAAATAAATAAACAGTGGTGTAATAATACTTTGTAACAGTATTTAAGTATTTTTTGGAAATATCTGTACTTTATTTGTCAACTTTCACTTTTACTCCACTACATGTCCAAAATAAAATGTGTACTTTTACTCTGATAAATTTCCCCTAAGCGTCACTCGTGTGATGGGCGAGTGAAAACAAAGTGCTCTCAAAGCTTTAGTACAGTTTCGCTCAAGTCCAGGTAGGCTGCATGTCAGAACATGGTACTTGAGACTACAAAAGAAGGAAACTCTGGACTTTGTTCATTAAATCCTTCAAGTTGTGGAGACTGTTTTTCTTCAAGGGTAGCCTAATGTATGCTCCATTTTTATGGTGGTGTACATGTACAGAGGAATAATGAAGGCATAGTTACACATGCAGATGAGTGACCGCTGTCTGCTGAGGCGATTTTCAAAGTTCAACAAAGTTAACAGCTGGAAGCAAATGTTTTTTCGCACATGCGCTTGTGTAGAATGGAAGTGAACGGGAGGCGAATATTACTTTTGTGCATGTGTGATCGCCCCATGAACTTTATAGATCTCAAAATTCTGTTAATTTCATTATCAGCATTTAATTGTACTTTTACTTTCAATACTTACTACACTGAGTTTTATTAGAAATACTTACATACTAAATACTTACAGGTACGGTAAATATCAAACGCTTTATGACTTTTGGTGCCTCCAAAAGGGGTATGGGGATGTGTTTACTGTGTTCACAAGGAGCCCATATGAACGCTCCCCATCCCTGCACATAATAAATTAATATATTGTTATTTTAGTCATATATTATTTATAATATCTCAGAGGAAAATGTGGACATTCCCAACAACCTCATCTTTGTCTTGTTATGTCTCTATCTCTGCATTTCCTGCGTTATGTTACCCACTTGCTAGCTTGCTAAATTGTTAGCTTCTAGACTCGGACAGTAACGTTAAGTTAATATTGTTGCTTAGCAGCAGTGTTCTTCACGATTTAACCATTTGAACGTAATGCATATCGTGAACACAACTTTCTAATTCTAATAGGTGACTTTAACTGCTGAAGTTATTTTCTGGTTATGTATCTACTTTTAGTCAAGTGTGGCCTTCAGGTACTTCATCCACCACTGTACAAACTATGGATGTACAGTTATTGTTGCTTTGTCACATCTTAAAAGCACAACAAGCATGAAGCAATACATGGTGAACGAACCGCAAGCTCTTCCATAAATCAGACTTATTTAAAGGATTTGTTGGGGTCTTCCGGAGGACACTGGACTGGTTTCACTTGCTCAAGCTCTGCATTGTTTCTAAAGTAAAGCTAAATGTGCTCACAGCCAAAGTCTAGGTTTATAAATTCATGTAACCATGTCTGTCCTTCTCGGTGACTTCATCATGCAGTTCTGGCTCTGTCAGTCTTTTACTCTGGAGGAGACAACATGTCTGTCTCCTTTCAGGTCCAGAGACAAGTTTTTTAAATTTTTATTTATCCAGGGAGAATGTTTGCCAGAAGTGGAGGACTGCGGTCGCACTGGTCAGCTCCCCGGCGTGAATGTGTATACACTAACTGTTGAGCATGAAGCTCAACGCCACAGCAGCCAAGAGCGCAATAAAAACAGTAGATGCTGATGGGATTTTGAACCGGTGACCAACTGGTGTGGAGCCCACTTTGGTCTCTGACCTTTCAGCCACGTCCATCGGTGTCCCCAGAAAGCAGGTCTGGCTCATCAGCTGCAGGAACACAGGCTCAATTTTCACTGACATTTCATCAGTGTAGAGTACATGACGCACTCAGCACTAACAATGTGGTTTGGATAGGGAATTTTAAATTAGTGAATAAATAACACTCTCCTCCCCGTACATCTATCAAAACGGTGCCCTTGAGCAAGGCATCTGAATGTCAGACTTCCCTCGGTGGCCAACAGCAGTAAACTGTGGCTGTGCCGGTCAGCTCCTCCCAGGTGTGAACAGGGTGTTGTTGACAAAGAGCACACGTCTCTTCAGTAACAGAAACAACAGCAGTGGTGTTTGTACGCAGCGTATGAGAGCAGGCTGTCCTGTTAATCTGTTACAGATGCAGGTCAGTCCAAGTGTCGCGTTGAGAGGAACCAGGCTCTGGAACAAGCCAGGAGACCTCAGGAGTCCATGTTTATCCCAGAATGCAATGAGGATGGAACATTTGCGCAGGTCTGTCTCGCTGCCTCCGCAGATTTCTTTTACTTCACCTTTTCACTTCACTTCACCATCTTTCAATTTACTTCAGTTTCTTGTGAACCATCCTCTTCACATCATCCAGCCGATCAGTTTCACTTCACTGAAATCTTTGATCGCACTATTCACCTTCTCATGTGTTTACAAGGGCTGTGTATTGGCAAGCATCTGCCGATACGATACGTATCATGATACAGGGGTTCTGATTCAATATATTGTGATTACAGCTGTCAATACATTAAAATATTTAATCATGATTAATTGCAAATTAAATGCAGTTTTTATCTGTTCAAAATCTACCTTAAATGGAGATTTGTCAAGTTTTTAAAACTCTTATCAATGGGAGCGAGCAAATATACTTCTTTATGCAAATGTATGTATATATTTCTAACTGGAAATCAATTATCAACACAAAACAATGAAAAATGTCCAGAAACCCTCACAGGTTCTGCATTTAGCATAAAAAATATGCTCATATCATAACATGTCAAACTGCAGCCCAACAGGCAACAACAGCTGTCAGTGTGTCAGTGTGCTGACTTGACTATGACTTGATCCAGACTGACTGTGATTATCATAAAGTGGGCATGTCTGTAAAGGGGAGACTGGTGGGGACCCAGAGAACCCATTTACATTCACACATCTGGAGGTCAGAGGTCAACGGACCCCTTTGAAAATGACAGTTATTCCTCACCAAACATGTTTGGTACCATTGGATTACAAGTTGTGTTGATTTGTTAAAGAAGTTAGTGGCGTTAAAACAAATTTGTGTTAACATGTAATTATGGCGTTAACTTCCAGCCCTACTTTTTTCATGTAATCAGAACATCATTGGAAATCTCTCCTTGTGGGACAAATAAAGGAATATCTTATCTCATCTTATTACTTTGAGAGGACGCATACACTGAGAGGGCACATCTCTTTGCACTTTTGAGATTTTCTTAAACCCCTAGTATTTACCCTGAAATATACTAACCAAATCATGTGTGTTACAAAGCTGTGTGTGTGATTTACCTCTCTGCATCTGCAGGTCCAGTGCCATACTCTGACAGGTTACTGCTGGTGTGTCACCAGTGACGGCAAGCCAGTGAGTGGCTCCTCTGTGCATAACAGGACCCCGGTGTGTTCAGGTACTGGGGGGGACAACAAGCCCGGCAGCCTGTGGATAAAATGTTTTTCAAAACAATCTTAAAACAATGTCCTGGAAAGGTTTGCAACACTGCTTGCATCTGTCTTGCTTTAGCTCTGTGCACATTAGTGATTAGTGTCTTAGATATTTGTGCAGCCAGTACAGCACTACCTCGGAGTAATGTCTAAGGGTCGGATGTTTCCCGACAGTTCTTTATTAGGGTGGAGAAGCAGCATAACGACCATTTAAAACGTTTCAATGAAGGCTGCATCTGTAGCATCTCGGAGCCAACTGTGCTTTGAAGCCAAGTCACTGGGGTTTGGGCCAATTAACTTTCAGTCACTTTAGGAATTGGACTGTTTTTCACAATTCAAAAACAACGAGAAATGGTCTTCATTCATCAGCTCCTCATTGAGTAAAAGCTTGAGAATGGATGCAGTACATTCAACACAGAACTATTATATCATGAAAAATCGATCACCTACCAAGCCACAAACTGTGAAATGACAACCCAGTCAGTTCTTGTGGGCCACCTAGATCAGAATACATGTGATTCAACAAACCATTCAGATTTGCCTCCTCTTCCTATGTCACATGCAGGCTCATTAGCATATATCACCAAAAAGATTAAGAACTTTGTAAAGGTGTGCCATACTTTTCTCACAAAACCAATCAGAGCAGATTGGGGATTTTCAGGAGGGGTTTAAAGAGACAGGAGTGTTTCAGACAGAGGGTGAATACAGGTTTATTCAGACAGACAGTATAAAAAAAATAATGTGCTTTTGAACATTAAAGCATGTAAACATGTTTAACCCCAAATACCTGTAAATGAGCATCATATGTTCCCCTTAAAGTGAGCAAACTATCAGTGAACTGACCCTACATCTGAAATAAATGACCTTGCTGATGAAGGATAAAGAGTGAGCAAGCATTTGGGTTACAGTTAAAGAGGGTTCGTCCTGCCATACTATGGGCACACGTCATGTGGAGTACAGCAGGTGCGAGGTCAATGAGAAGGCTAATGGCCATACATCCAGGGGCCTCTCAGCAGGCCGGAGGAGAGGGAGCGGGGCTCTGCACACTCATCCTGGATGGGAACACTTTATGATAATCACCATCATTTTCCCTCAGAAGATAATACACAGGGGCCTTTGCCAGAATTGGATTGCACAGCCACTAGAGCATATGGTGCCAATTTTGTGTGGAGAGTGCGGTGAGAGCGGTCGCATGCCCCTCTGAAGCTGCTCAACAGACCGCCAGAGGCTTCCCGCCCTCTCTCTCGGTCTCTCTCTCTGTCTTTTCCTCTCTTAATTTCCTTATCTTCCCCTCTGCGTCAATCTTCTCTGCATTTCCCACTTGTGCCACTAATCACCTGTATGGTTTTCCTTGGCACCTGCTGAGATTCAGTCCTTTGAACAGAATCAGTAAAGTTCACAGATGGAGCATGGTTACATATCCATTCATACAAAAAACTACTTCGCAAACATATTGGTACTAAGTCACATTAGAAGTCATGTTATGTTTCATTTCAGCAGCAGATAAACCTTTTTTTGGACAAAACAATTCATTGTACATCTAAAGAGTGCAGAGCAGGACCCTGTTGTGTTCCGGTATCTGGGGAAAACAGCCAGGCAGCTTGTTCATGACTTGTTCTGGGATTTTTGAAAAATCACCAAGTGAAAGAGGCGCAGCAAATTCAGTTGTGTCCACACGAAATAGGCGGTGCTGGAGGATTCATACCAGAGTGACTACTTATGGTCTCTGTTGCTAACTGGACAGCGAGTTAACACAGCTCAACCAAGGGTTTGTACCATCTACTGTCAAAAAACATGCAGTTTTGTGCAGATTAGACTTCGGCAGAGCAAGAATAGTGATAGCGTTTCTTCCATTTTGGATTCTGCAGTTCTCCTCTCCCTCAGGGGTCACCACTGTCAAGACTGCTTGCAATAGGTTAACTGAAAAAATGTGGGGACCAGATTAGAGCTATATGGCAAAGCTCCACTCAGATTTACTTTGCCTATGATGCCGGCGAAATTTAATTATTTTGGTGTGAAAATTTAACGTTGTTTGGGCCATTAGAATCATGCTTCTTCACATCTGAAGAGCTCATGAAGACACTGGATGCAAATTAGTCGATTCATTAGTTTATTAGTTGATTGAAAGCAACTCATCCATATATTAAGTCCTGCTTATCTGGAGCCAGGTTGCAGGGGGCAGCAGGTTTAGCAGGGTATTCCTGACGTTTCTCTCCCAAGCAACATTTTCCAGCTCTTCCCGGGGGACCCTGAAGCGTTCCCAGGCCAGACAGGATATATAATCTCTCCAGTGTGTTCTGGGTCTACCCAGGGGCCTCTTGCCAGTTGGATGTGCCCGGAAAACCTCCGAAGGGAGGCATCCAGGAGGCATCCTGATCAGATGCCCGAACCATCTCAGTCTGCCGGATGTCTGAGCTCCTCACCCGATCTCAAGGAAGCTCATTTTGGCCGACAGCTAATTGGCAAATATTTTGATAACTGATAAATCATTTCAGTAATTTCTCAAGCAAAAAGGCTAAACGTTTGTTGGTTCAAGCTTCTTAAATGGGAGGATACACAGCTTTTCTTTGTCATATATGATAAATAAAATATCTTTAAGTTTTGAACTAAAAGAATAATCGACAATCAGCAGATTAATACATAAAGAAAACAATAGGTGTCAGCCCAACTCGGAAAAAAATGTATATTAATTATATATAATTATAATTATATATGAAGAATAAGTTCTGTGAGATCTACAACAGTGACTTTTCCTTCACTTTATCAGCACTCTGGAACAGTCTCTGAACCCATTGGTTAGTCTGATGACGGATAAGCCTCTGGGGACAAGGGGCTATATATCCGGAGTCCCACTGTAGCCGGCGGATATCCGGGCCAAGACTTCCTTTTCCGTGCGCTGCTCATCGTTAACGGTCCGAATAACAATTTGAGATGCAAGACTGGAGTTGGAGTTGAGAGAAAACGCGTACAACAGGGTTGTTTTACAAGTAGCCACTTTCACAAGCTAATTTGTAGCCAACAAAAGTGAAATCGTCGGCGATAGCCGGTGGACCCCCAGATTGCATTTCAGCCAATGCCTTCCACCTATTTTGCTCTCTTTTACCTGCATTCAACCAAAGCCTGCTCGAACACGGCTGGTCAATACTTCTCGGGCTAAAAAGGCAAACCAGAACGTTTCCGATACCAAAATCTTCGTTACCTGTAGAGTCTGCGGAATCTGTTAATAGAGATTATCAATGGAAGAAATCATTTCAGTTGTCAGTTTAAAGAGTTTAAATTAACTATTAACGAAAACCTGAAGTTTATGGCACAACGTTGTCTCTACCCGTCTCCTTTCTGTCCTGCATAAGATCCAATATCTTCATTGTTTCTTGCAAAGGTATGTATGACACCGGGATCAGAATCTGGCACAATAAACCTGAAACTCTATACAGCTGCTACAGTCGGACATGCCCAACTCTCCTCACCTGACAACAAATAACCGTTACTGACATGCTCAGACACCCCTCTCCACTATGACCCAAATCAATCATCTCACATACATTTGCAGGAAACTTCCGTGAATTTATGGGAACTCATGCTGGGACAAGTGGATTGTCAGGTAGTAAATTTCCTTCCAGTTGCCTTCACTCAAAATTTCCCCCCTTTGCCCTTCTACTGTAATTGGTTGCTCTTTTTCTCTGTGCATCTATGCATGAAACCGACTTCTTGCATGCACCAAACCAGAATGATATTTGCAAATGTACTTCTTAATCTTAAACTTAATTTCCACAGATGGTGCAGATCACTCAGGTTTGCATTAGATAATGCAACTAGCTGACTGAAATGTCTCCATGTGCGCCTGCTGTGAAATACTAACAGAATCTACGCATCAAACTTTGATAAACCCCCTGTGTCTAACTCTCAGTCACAACACCAGTGGGTTGGTTAATTAGTGAGAGTTTTTTGTTCGGTTGGAACAATCAAATTTAATTTTAAATCATAAGGTAACTCATGCCCTAGTAAAAATAATTCATGTATTTGTATTTGTTTCTAAATAAACACCATTTTGGAAATCAAATGTTTAATGTTCCCCAGGAGTTGCTGCTGCTGTCTAGGCTTTGCTTTGTACATGTTATGTTGTCTTTCTTTCTTTCTTACAGGGTCAGTAACCGATAGACCACCCGGGGCACCGAACTCTGGTAGAAAAGGTGAGTTGAGATCTGCTGTAAGTTTGTGTGTGCATGCGTGTGAGTGTTTCTGTTTGTATGAAAGAGACAGGAAGTTCAAAATGTCTTTTGACCTGATTTTGTTCCATCTGTTCTGTGTAAAGTCCATATTTGTGCACAGCAGAACTGAGGTTTCACTTGTACTTTTAGGGGATTTGCATGAAACATTATTGTTAAAGAATTCATCTTAAAATTTGCTTTTTATGTTTTTTGGCATGTTAGCATGACGCTGAGCTCTTCAAGTATATACAGTAATCAGGACTCAGATACTACTGCATAACTGAACCTCAGGTACTCTTTCAGTAAATGCTACGAAAACTGCACTGGTTTTTACTCCAGTTACATCCTTCTTTGTATTGTATCTGTTGAAACTGTAAAATGTGCCAAAATTGTAAAGAATGACTGTAGTTCTACAGTTTCCCTTTAGTTGCATCAATATTATTCAGTCAATTCAAGAAAAACTGAAGTGAAAGTAATTTTTAAACCCAGAAGAGATGGGCAGTCTTTCAGGGTTTCTCTGTTTTAAAGCACTTGAGTTGTTTGCCAGCATCAAGGGTGTTAAACCCAGTAGAGTCATTACTGAAGTGATAGTCGAGTTAAAGGTTTGCTGTCGATGCTTCCATTAATTGTGTTTTTCCCCTCTCAGTTTGTATCTCACAGTCCAGACCTGGATCAAACAGTAATACGCAAATACTGTAAGTCACAGAACGTGTTTTAACAAGCTCAGCACACATAATCGGTGTGTGTTTACACTTAGCGATTTAGTAAAATGTAGGAATTAGTGGTCAAAAAGAAATCTGCTAGAGTTTGACCCAGGTTTGCACTCGCCTGAGACCAACGCAGTAACTGTTGTATTTTATTCACAGCTTGACCAGATCAGGTCAATCTGACCTCAAGCGTTTCAATTTGCTGACAAAGTCATCTGATTTAAGTATTAACTTTAGCGTTTGTAGAACGACTCCAGTTCTCTGTGGTTTGTTTTTGATCAAATTATTTCCGAAGGAATGCTCCAGATGCTACAAAACTGCACATGGGTGAGTATACTAGGCAGCATTGTCTAAGTCAAAGTCAGTAAATCAAGTTTTTAAACACGACACTGACTTTTTCAGCCTGTCAGAATATTTTCTAATATTCTAATTACAATATAATTTTGTATTTAATTATTTTACAGTATTGATTTTATTATTAAAATGTGATGTTTGGACGAGGTTTTAGTCAAATGTGACAGAAAACAATTTTAGTTTTTGTAAACGGTTTTAATTCAGTTGTGTCATCCTATGTGTGAGTGACAAACACCAGAAATGTGTGGCATAAAAAGATTCAGTTTTCATTGAATTCTGCTTTTATGTCGATTTCCTCTTTCTCACATAGTATTACAGCTGTGGAAAGATGTTAGGAGAGTGAGACTATTCTGTTTACTATGGTTGTAACCACATCTTTTATCAATATGAGATGCCAGTGATGCATATTTTAACTAAAAGATTAAGACCACTAAATAGCACTTCATGATGACAAAATAAGAATATTTATGAGGAGAGATTTTTAAATACTGAATTATCAGTTTTGATGGTTTTCCCAGAAGGTATTCAGCATTTAAAGCTGGGGTTGGTAGCGTTCTTCCAAAGCATGTTTTATTATATTTACTGCAATTCTCATTGCAAAGAAAGAAATCTGGTACCTGTGGCTGCTGCAGGACTCTAATAAGCTTGTAAATTATTTCTTTTGGTCCAAAGGGACGGGTTGTCAGTGTTGCTGACCTGGCAACTTTCTTGCTTTATTTAGGGACTTTTAAAGTTAATATTGCTGGTTACTGCTAATTGGAAAACTGATGGCAACACTGTGCTGGGTTTTTGGTTAGATAACATTAAAGATTTAGCGTATTCTTGCTAGTTTTCACAACCTTATTCTAGTATTACCAAAAATGAGGATGAAAGAAACTGAGTTTAATCAGCCTGGGAGCAAAGAAGGGAGGGTTTATAAATAAATAAATATGGTGATACAGTGATCTTTAATAATACTACTGGTTATATACTATGTAGTTCGCATGAGAGAGAATCCAATACTGTATTTAAAAAGTACCGTTAGAACACTTGTTAGTGCTGTTTTTATTTATTATTTTACAAACACAGCTGGAAGTTTATCCTGACGGTGAAGCCATGGCGGTCATCAAACCCTAAAAGGAGAATAAATGTTTTCATATTTAAACAGTACAAATGGAGCCAAGTACCAATGGCTGATTGTGGCACTAGAGGACAGGCCAGGGGGACAACAAAATATGTTATAATTCATTTTTTGAATGTCGTGAACAGATTTTGGAGAAATATGGACATTCGTTTTTGAGATTTCCTTCTCACAGACCAAGGCGTGAGTCGAGAGTGATTTTTGATGCGATGTGGAGCCAGAGTGATGATCGGATCATCACCAAAGTCATTGGAAATTATCCTCAGAAGACTTGATGAGATTGTACACCGGACCAGTGTTTTGGGCGGACCCAACCAAAGGGATGACGGATCGAAAAACATCGTCTTATTTTGACAACCACGAATGACGAAGTTCACATTCCTTCAGTTGTCCAGAGGTCCGTTCACCTCTGTTTGGATTAGTTGCTACACCTGCACTCATGCGGGTCCTGATGGAGAGAGTGGTGTCCTCATGTGAGTGTATGCGAGTGTATCAGTGTGTGTGGTTTGCAGTACGATTGTGAGGTTGTGAGTGTTAAATGTGCAGCTTGATCCTGTTGGTGTGAGAGTGTCAGTGTGACTCATTGATGAGTATGTGAGGGATGCAGAGCCACATGTGGGTGATCGTTTTTCTACTATTCAATCTGTCTCTCTCTCTGTTTTTCTGTCTGTCTTGGCCGGGCCATGTGCAAATCCCAACCATTCAACAGTTCTGGAGAGTAGATTGTATTAACCTCAATAATGGTAGTCTCTTTCCGTTTCTTTCTCACCCTCAACCCAGATGATGGCTCCAAGCCCACGCCCACCATGGAGACTCACGTCCCCCCTGAGGGTGATGGTACGTCATCTATTACTATTCCTCCATCAAATAGTTTCCTCATGCCTAGTTCACACTACATGACTTTAGCCCCAATGTCCCTGACAAAAGCCCCAGATCAAGACAAATGGCTGTTGGCTCGCCGCTCAACAGGCTATTTTGTAAACACGTGCCAACACCATCAGTAATGTCTTCATATGGTATAACATCATCTACAGAGATATTCAAATTGTAGTTTGGAGATCTCACTGATGATTGCTCCAATGAAAGATCTTGCAGTGTGTCAGCCCCTCTCTCTCTGACAGACGTGTAGCGTAAACTTAGCTTACGGTGCATAGCATGTATTCACAGTAATGCGGCTCACAAGGTTTCTCTTTCATGTGCTTTAAAGCTGCTGATCCTCAGATTGTTCCCACACCTCAGTGCGTCATGGTTTTGATATTCAAACTCAAGACGCCATCTCTCAAGAATGCACCATTATTAAACGGAAAACTGCAGCTGTCAAAAATACCAGATGACATATTTGATATTTTTGGAAATGCTGGGACCCTGGCTGCAATTTTAATTTTGGTTTTGAGGGCAAAGCTTGGCTGTGCAAAGTGCCTGAAATATGCAGCTACTGGCGGATCAGGCGCAGCTGATGAGGTTAAATAAAGCTTTAGGCATGGTAAATTCTGTAGAGATCATCTAAAAGTAGGGAAGTTATTGACCTGTGCTATGCCTTCCTGTCATTGCAGAGATAACTGCTCCAACGCTGTGGATTAAACAGCTGGTTTATAAGGAGAATAAGCAAAACAGCTCCACTTCCAGGAAGCAAGGTGAGACAGAGACATTCATCCTTATTGTAAGAACTTCAGCATCCTTAGCGCCTTCAAGTGAAACTTGAAGTGAAACACGGGAAGTTGTGTACACAATAATAAAACAATAAGCAACAGCAATATTAACATTACCGTTGGCTCTAGAAGCAACTGAGGCTAACAATTTAGCAAACTGGCAAGTGGGTAACATAATGAAAAATTACAATATATTCAGTTATTATGCACCAAACTTCTATGGCTTCCACCATCTCTGACATCAATAAACATGTCACAGACTTTCCACTTACAAGCTCGCGAATACGACATGAGGGGGTCGTTCATATTGACTCTTCTCGTCAACACGGTAAACACAACCCCATTTGAAGGCAGCGATATTCTTCATAAATTGTGAAATTACCACTTACAAAAAGGTTTAGCACAGTAGCGTGTCAAGTCACTATCAATGCATTACACAGAGCCCTGTCAAACACGAGGCCAGTGACGGCCGTGACTATATACTGGTGAAACCACTTCTGCTTACAGCACAACCACCTACTGAAATATCACTCATGCACTGTTTTCAGGATGCAATTATTAGCAACACGTTGATCTTAAGATGAAAACTACACCAGTGAAGTAAACTCTAAATAAAGTGAACAGTCTGAAAGCATCATCTTGTCTCTGGTGTAACCGGTTTCAAAGCCACTACGAGTTTGAGAATAAATGTAAAACATTTCCAGTTTGAGGACAGCCCTGTGCCGCCAGGATTATGTTTCTTGGTTTCTTTGCTTTGGTGTAATTTGTTTAGCTTTCTCTGTCTCCTTTTCAATTACGCCTCGACATGTTCACTACCCTCTGGGCAGCTGGACGCCTTTCACGCTTCTGCAGCAAGTCACTGAGTCAATGTGGCGAGGGGAGTGTGTGTATGGACATAATGGTAAGCTGATATATGGGGCTGATGTTTGTCTTTTATTAAACAGACTGCAATATGTGCATTTGTTATAAATTATTTGCACATTTTCATTTATTCGTGTCATTGTTCAGTTGTTCTGTGTTTTGCTTGCTACTGAAGTGGTGCAGAAAGCTACGAAAGTGGCAGGCACAGCGCTGAAAGAAACACAAATATAGCGAGGCGAAAGCAGACAAAGCTCGTTCCAAAGCTTGAGTGAATGAAGGGTTGGCTTTCAGCCGCTGGCGAGCATCGTAACCCTAACCACAGTCCGGGCGTGTGCATTTGTGGTGTTGTTGAGTCGGGGGAGGAGGGGCCAGCTTCAAATGTTGTGTTTAAAAACCGCAACAAACAATCCTACCATCAATTTTGATTTCACTGATGTTTGTGCAAAATACACAGCTTTTGAAAATGAGCAAATTAGTTTAAACAGATTTTTAATCAAATTTTTGGTCGCCTTCACCGAAAAGTTATGATCAAATTGGAGAAATTACCATGAATACTGTTACACACACGCTGGACAAATATTAATTGTTATATATGATTACTTAATAAACACGTGAATGTCCACGTTACTGTATATTAGGACGCGAGGTTAGCTCTCTCCCACACGGACAGTTGATTGTAATGTGGGGTCTTTAGAGTGATGGCGATGTGGCCGGGGAAACTGCGGTCATGGCGGCATCGAGGATTGTATTTTAGATGAGAGAGATTCACTGTGACAGCTCTTTGAAACTTATGTGGAAACATCAGCTTCCTGTTTCCAATTAGCATCCGGTGTCCTCAAAGTACAAACGACAAGGCCGACTGAGGGGGAGATGTCATCACGTTTGAGAGAGACATGAGCGATGTGTGAGTCTGCCACTGCATCTGTATGTGATTGCATGCAGTGTGTGTGCGTGTGTGTCAAAAATAGAGTCAATGCTGGTGTCTGTTAGTGAAAGTGTGTGTGTGTGTGTAAATATACATTTGTACATGAAAATGTCCGTGGTGTGTTCCTGTGTGTGATTTAGATTTGGAAAGTAAAGTACAGCTAGAGCACCGCACTAAAGTTGAGATGTTGTTGTTCTTCAGCAGTTTTCAATCTGGTAGATCTCTTCACTTTCCTCATGAGAGCTGTAGTTACTTACTAGATTTGCGTTTTACATCCAACTTAAGACTCCAAATATGACTGGTATTCTTCTTCGTCCTTTCTTTCCTGCTCTTCCCTCCCTGTTCACTTTCTTTCCATCCTCAGCTTTCATGTGACCCAACTCTCCTTCACCGCCGGTACTTTGGCCTCTGACACTCGAGTACATTCAGTTAGAGTCGAAACAATCTGTAGATTAGTCCATCGACAGACATTTAATTGACAAAGATTTCGACATTTTGATTATTTTGATTTTTGAGTATATTTCAAGTAGGGCTGTTAAAGTTAATGCAATAATAAATTAACACAAATTTGTTTTAATGGCACAAATTTCTGTAACGCATTAACTTGCACACTTCAGGTTGTGTTATGGACTGAGTTTTAATGCTAGATGAGATAGATACTGGCATCGCGTGAAACTAGAAAACATAAGGAATCTATTGGTACCAACCATGTTGTACTAGCTTGTCGCGAAGATGGTTAAATAATGCTCCCACTAATTTTTTTAATGTAACTTTTAGGTTGTAGCGGGCTCCGTTTTAAAGCTAGAGAGAAGATGATGGCATCATTTGAAACTAGAAAACTAAGGAACTAAACTCAGAATCCATCGGTACCAAGATGAACCTTTATTAATCCCCGTAGGGAAATTTTTTTAAATTCTCTTGTTAATTTCACATAGTAAACATACATGCATTAATGGAGAGATGTCAGAGTGAGGGGGCTGCTCCTGACAAGCACCCCGAGCAGTTGGGGGTTTTGTGCCTTGCTCAGGGGCACCTCGGCAGTTCCCAAGATTCCTAAACCAAGTCCCTACGGACTGAGCTACTGCCACCCCCACACCAACCATGTCCTACCAGCTTGTTGTGAAGGAGGTTAAATGACTCCAACTTAAACTAAATTTTGGTGAGAAAAAACTGACATGGTCATATTCAAAGGGGTCCCTTGACCACATGCAGTTTGGATCAAGTCATAGTCAAGTCAGCACTCTGACACACTGACAGCTGTTGTTGACTGTTGGGCTGCAGTTTGCCATGTCATTATTTGAGCATATTTTTTATACTAAATGCAGAACCTGTGAAGGTTGTTGTGATTGTTTTGTGTTAACTGATTTCCAATTAATCATAATTAATATAAACATACATTTGCATTTGATAAGAGTATTAAATACTTGACAAATCTATAAAGTGAATATCTTTGGGTTTTGGACAACTCGTCAGATAAAATCTACAACTGGAAGGTTACATTTTTTGTTTTTTTACCAAATTTTAGGCCCAAATCCAGAGAGTCTGAAACTGTAAGCAGACAACAGAGGAGACAGCCTGAGATTTTCACAGAGCTTTCTTTCTTCCTTCTTCGCTAAAAAGTCAAGACGCTTTTCAACAAATCCTCAATATATTAATAAGTCTTTCTCTCCCTATACGCTGGAAAACCTGAGTGCTGAGAAAGCAGCCCTCCTGTGTGCACATAAACTACGTTATTCATTTACTGGCTCTCTGGATACCCCATAATTATGATTTAGAGCAATGAGGAGATTGTGTTAGTGAAACGTGTTTGCTTAGGCAAAGCGATGCAAAGTCCATTTTTCAAAAAGGATGCTTTGTTGCCAGACTTTGACATGCTGTTGTTCCAACATTGTAAGGAGGGGGAAGCGCGCTGTCATGCAGCTCATTTATTAAAGTGTGTGGAGAACCAGAAACTCGCTAACCGCTAAGCCCCCCTTGCCGAGAGGCAAACAAAAGAGAAAGAAAATGCTGAATGGATATAACGTGATCATGTCATCTAAGAACATGATTTTATATTTTTTAAAAATTTACAGTCGTAAAATGGGATTTCGTCTTTTAAAGCTATTTGCATATGTAGTTTGAACTTTTACTTTTGAGCGAACGAATGATGTGATGAAAAGTAACGCGATTGTGTTGAAAATCACATAATCGTTTTATGAGAACTCTCCATCACCTCTGGTTTTGTTTCACTCGAGGTCCTAAACACACATGCACCTACATACCTACTCACAGAGTTCCCCTATTACTAACACTTCCGCTATTTTAACTGCAGGGAGGGCTTGCTAGACACAATATTGCAGTGATTACCCCACAGCTGAAAGCCATTGGAGTGAAGCGAAGAGGAGAGAGCGCTGGGTGGGTGGGGGTCGGTCCACGGAGGGAGGTATTAGGATAGAGAGACGCAGAGAGGGAAAGAAAAGGAAAGGGATGGCATCAGAGACAAAGGCTTAAAGAGGAAGGGATGGAAAGAATGATAAAATGTGTCTGATAAAGGAAGAGAAAAAGACAATTTAAAAGTAGCATCGCTGGGCTCAGAGCCTGGAGGACGAGGGCCTGTTCTCATAAAAGACACTGCAGATGTTCGTCTTTTGTCCATTATCAGTTTGCCCCGAAGAAGAAATTACCACAACGACCAGCAAACACTTCCTGACATCCACTTGTGTGGGTTTCTTAATTCTTTCAGGACAATATTTGTTTTCTGAGGGTTTGTGTTTCTCATCATTCGTTTCCTGCCAAGGGAAGAGGAATAAAATTGAAAAAGAAACAAAAATAAAAAATAAATAGAGCAGAAATGCGGACATCCAAGGCAGGCAAAGAAGTCGTAGATTGAATTTCAACTCCACACAAAACTGAGAGGATTACATTGCCAGCGTCCAGCCCTTTTCCATTTATATGTATAAAAACAATTTTCTTTTGGGAATCCTAGCGTCTGGCGCCAGCATAACCTCTGTATAATAAACAGTGCTAAATAATTTGGATGTGAAGGAACCTTGGCGAGGACCAGAGCGGCGGCACAGCGCTAAGAACACTTGAGTGTGAGTCTTCGCAGGAGAAAAACTTATTTGGTGTAGGGACACGTTTAGCTCTCTGTTGGCAGCCAAGCTCAGGAAACATGAACACCACCTCACACACACCACTGTCATCTCCATCCTTGGTAACATCACCATGGACGATGACAAAGGACTATTGTGTCTGACATTTGTAGATCACGTTTGGTGTAATAAAACTTTTGTTTGATGTAATAAAACTTTTGAATCTCTTCCAATTTCTTTACTCTAAGAAACTATTAAAGTTAGCCAAGGGCGTGCTCTAGATGCCGCTCAAAAACAGAAGTTCAATTGTGTAAATAAAGTAATAAAAAAAAAAACAAAACAAAGGAAACTAGCTATGTTTCCGACTGGCAACCTAAAATAAACTCTGGAAAAAAAAGGTTGGAAATTTGTGTTTGGTAGATTATGCCTCTGTTCCAATGCTAATTGTCATTGTATTTTAAATGGTTGGAAAGCCTGTTTATTTACATTCACAAATCCAATTTATAAGGATCATGCATTTGCGGGATGAGCAGCACAGCTGATTATGTGGGTAGCGCCCAAGTGAAATGTGCTAAATTCGCTGCCAATGCTAAACAGTGTTTTCTCCTGTTGGTACTGACTCTTATCAGGTGCCGATCGCAGTGCGAACCCAGTCATGCCAGAGAAGAGATGAGTTTTGTTTAGAAACCAAATGTTGAACTGAGCCATGTTGGTTTTGAAAAAGCCGACTTTTCAGAATGAAATGGATCACTTGGTCCTGTGGTCTGGTCTTGCGGTGCCTGATCGGCAGAACCTGGAGCTCAAGACAAGAGTCAGTACCAACAGGAGAACACACTGTTTAGCATTGGCGGAGAATTTTGGCAATAAATAAATGAAAATAAATAAATAAAAATTCTGACCCATTTTACATTTATGTGTTTACATGTCAGTGTAAAACAGGAAGAGGCATTGTCATAAAAAATTGCAGTGCAAGAACTTAAATGGTAATGTACAAATCACTATACAGTACGACATTATCTAACTGAACTGAAAATGTCTAAAATATGTGCATGTTGCATCCGGTCTTAATGGTAGCAACGCGCAAGCATTGCACCCAGTCTTATTAATCAATCAGTCATAAAAATTGTGTTAATTGACTAAGATTTTCTTTAGTTGAGGACAAACATAGTTATACACGCTTCAATTGTCTTTGCGACAACAATGCCAAAATTATAACACTTTGAAATGCTTGATAAGTTGCGTGTTGCCACTTTAATAAAGACATATTGATAATGGTTTAGTGAAGTAAGTTTTTCAGTAAAGGATGTCTTATATGATTTTTTATAAGCTCCAGTCCCGATGTTCTGTATCAGGCAGCAACTATGCTGTATCGTACTAGTTATACTGAGGTTAGTGGAGGTGTGTGAGCTGAGACTACTGCACTAATAGCTGCTAATGGCTACAATCAGCTCCACAATGTGAACACGCAACGTCACCACCCTAAAGAAAAGGCTTCAAACGGTTAGCGTGACCCTCTTATGGCTCAATGCTTCACAGCACCACTTAAACGTAAAATGAAGAATGGATCGGGAGCGGTAAAAGCACACTTCATCGCCATGGTAACAAGCTGAGTATACAGCTCTGTTGTACTTGGCTCTTAAGAGTGAGTGATGGACTAAATGGATGTGAATGTAAATACAGCGTGGTGGGACAAGGTGTTGCGGGAGCATCTCTCAAGGGCTGAGCGGCTGGTCTTGAACAGATAGATGTGACAGATCGTTGTGGGACAAGACTTCCTGATACAACCCGAGGAAGGACTAGTTACAACTTTAAGGAGGGACCAGTGAAACATGTCGCTGGATGCAGAATAATAGATAAAGCTTTGTTTGTTTCCATGTGGTGGATCGCAGCCTCTCTGACATAAGGCCAGGTTTCTGAAGACAGACTTACTTCTGGAGATTTCCCCACATTTTCATGCTTAAAATATCACAGATGTGTCTCAGAGACAAAGATCACGTACAGTATTGGAAGAAAACACCCCTCACTCCCACATTTAACAGTGGTTAACACTGCAGTGAATGATGCCTGACAGTCCGTTGCATCAGGGGCCATAAACTCAGGAATGAAGCCATATTAAAGTCATCTCGAAGCAAGAAACAGGAAGATAGGAAATATTAAACTATCGTACCAGAAGCTTAAAATTATGGTGTTTTGAGAAACATTATCATACACAAGTCATAACCACGAGATCAAACAGGCATAAATGTGTCATTTCACAAAACACACTTTTAAACATCAATTTGACATGCTTACAGTTTTACCCAAATCATTTTTTGTCAAAGTTAAAGCAAAGCTGACGTAGCTACTGTATGATGCATGGAGGGGGGTACGTGTCCCACAGACACTAGGATCCATATTTTGTTATTCGGAAATGAATTAAAATGAGACAGCACAGACTAAAACCAGAATTGGTTCGAATTGAGAGAGTCACAAAATGGTGACATTATCGTACATTATGGCACTTTTGGCATTGATTGTACAGAAGGCAAAATTAGTGTACAACTACAATAATTTGCATACATCTGGCAACGTTGACTGATGCTAAGTGTAGGGATGTTAATAATTAACCATCTAACCGTTAACCAACATTAAGAACTTTAACTGATTAACGCTATCGGTTAAAGGGTTGAAAGAAAAAGTCAGTTTAAGGAGAAAGTTGTTTAATAATCGGTTAAGGAGGGTTGGTCATCATGTGCTTTTCTGCCATATCATAAAGATCAACTCTTCAAACAGCAGCTCAACAAAACAGACATGCTGGCCGATTCAGGAGCAAAAATAGAAAACCCTTAATATGCAACAGTTGGTCTCTAAAGTGACCAGTAGAATGATAAATGCTATAGACTACGCCTCCTAAAACCAGTACTGGCCAATCACAATCAAGACTGGTTGACTGACAGCTAAAAACGATGTAAAGCAACTTCAAACTCCAGATAGTGACTTACACCAAGTACAACATATGGAAGTATACCACAGTAATACCAATAGAAATGTTTTTAGTTGCTAAAATGATCATTTTTTTCTGTCATGCTTATCCTGAATCAGGTTGACGTATATCGATAACCAGGTGGTCTACATTCTTTCATCTTATCCTACATCATCCGTTCTGTCAATCAATCTTGTGACTGATTATTTCTCTGTGTGTTTTGGTGTCTATGTATTGAATGTGTTTCTCATGGTTTTAGAGAAAGTTCCCTCTTGTGACCAGGAGCGACAGAGTGCGCTGGACGAGGCTCGGCAGAATCCTCGCGAGGCCATTTTCATCCCCGACTGTGGGCCCGGAGGCCTTTACAAAGCGGTCCAGTGCCACCAGTCCACAGGCTACTGCTGGTGTGTTCTGGTGGACACGGGACGGCCCATTCCTGGAACATCCACCAGGTAATACCATTCATCACAAGTAGCACGTAAAGCTTCAAAAACATTTGTTGACATTTTTATTACATCCCGACAGCAATCAAATGAAATGCTCTGACAAAATAAAAACAATAAAGAAAAAAATATGGTATCTGTGGCTGCCACAGGACTGTAGTAAACCTATGTATGCTACCTTCCCATCCACTCATTACGCATCGCCAGTCTTCCACAAGCTGCTAGCTGAGAGTACTGACAACAGCGATGATCGTTATTTACATTAATTATGATGTCTATGTTCATAATGATAACTTTGGGGGAATAACTTTGGAGGGAGGCCTGAGGAGATGGACTGTCAGCGCTAATGCTGCTAGCTACTTTCACTGGAAAGAGTTGGCAACATCGGGCTGACTTTACGGTTGGATGATTTCTAAAATCTAGCGCACACTGAATTTAAGTTTTAATAAGACTAAGAATCTGTGAGGCTTTACTTGAGCACATTACTGCAAACTAAATGCTAACATCAGAATGTTAACATGCTTACAATGACAGTGCTGACTTAGTTTAGCGTGTTTGCATGCTAACTTGCTTGATGGTGGAATTTTGATGGCGGAGGGAAAGATGAATGTCTGTAACAAATCTAACGGCAATCCAATTAAATAGCATTTCACTGAAAACAACCGTTGTGAACCTCTTTGTGGCGCCTGAGTAAAAGTCAAAGGCTCACCGGTCAGTAGGATTTATCCACTGGCAACCATGAATGCTTGTTCAAAATCCACTGCATAGTCTTTAAGTACAGTGGATGTTGAGATGGTGAAATAGTGAAAAGTCTGACTTTCTGGTGGCGCTACAGGAAAGTCAGGAAATAACCAGAATTTAACTGATAACCTTACTTCCTGGCTGGCTGGAGTTTGGCTTTGATAAATAAACTGTACACACTCTGCACTGCTACATTCACAGCTATGACGTTACATGTGGTCTGTAGGACACTCGCTAACGTTACGCGGGGTTGACAGAGTAGCTAAGAGGACACAAAGCCGACAACCTCACAGCTAAACTAAATGATGCGGTGGAGACTAAACTGGCTACATGTGTCCACCACAACAATCCGCGTAGCATCGTGGCTGCTAATTCTTCCGGTCGGGTAAACCGGGGACTCAGTTGTCTGTTTTGAACATTCACTGGAGATAAATGATGAATTTAACTTTGTGTGCATTAGCTTATCGTTGAAACGGTTATTGATCAGAAGAAAAAAATCAAAATTAGCTACAATCCAAATCTACCATCCAAATAGTTGATATATTTCAGTATGGAGAAAAGTGGTGGACCAACCGACCAACATCATGATCCCCAGAGCTGACAACTAAAATCTTCTTTCTCTGTCCAGACCTTAAATTTCTTTAGAAATTCTGGATCCAATCTGCTGCTGTTTCATTTGGCAAAACAATTAGCTTCAGGCTCTGATGGGAAAATCCATTACCTGACCATAAACACTCAGCATTTGGTATGACGTTTGTTTTCAGTGCAGTCGTTGCTGTTTATATTGCTTTCCGGGAAATGGCGGCGACCCAATGGCTTTCTGCAAGAGCTGTATGTCACCGGGACAAAGACGAGGCAAAGTTGAATAAACGACGCCTGTTGCTTATGTTTTGGTTGTTTAAAATCTTTTCATGTTTTGTTATCTAGAAGGTGAACAGTACAACCAGAAACACAGCGACAGATAAAGGGAACATGTTTGAAAAACTGTCAGCATGCATCGGTAAATAGATGAGCTGTTTTTGTTCCTGAAGGGGCATCATCATTCTCTCTCCACAAGAGGGGTTATGTTTTACAGGACGAGGTACAGACTATTGGAAAGAGGCAGTCGGTGGCTTTAATAAGTCCGAACACAGGATAACACAAAAAAATCTGTCCATCTGAACTTCATTTTACAAAATATCTCCGTCCACACTCAAATGCAAAAACGAGTTTGAGCTTGAGATCACAAGATAACAGGTCACCACGATTCTCACTGCCTCTCCTTCGGCTTCATTAAAGTTTGATAACAGTAATTGTTGGTGGGGGCTGGGTTTCCTGGTTGAACTGCATGTTCTGTGACTAACATTGTTCAAATGTAAAGTAGTAATTATTCCGAGCGGTGCACAATGGGCATCGTTTCCAAAACGCTCAGTTTTACACGTCCACACAGGTGGACAGATTTAAGGCGTTTCCAAAAAAATATCCATTTTTGTGCCCCAAAAGTCTGTTAGCGTGTGGACAAGAGGCCACAGCATGGAGGAATATATGCGTTTTTAAAATATCTGTATACGTGTAGACAGGGCCTTAGTTTCAAATCAATACAATGAAAATGTACTTATAATTGACAAACCCGAAAAACTAAAATAAATCACTTAGACAGACCAAATTCTCATCTACATTTCAGAGGTATTGAGTGACACCCATGAGGTGATTATTCCCTCACATAAGAATTTATGATATTTTGGTCTAGACCTCATGTCACTCGTCCCAGTTTCTTTCCTGTGGACAGCGAAGTGCAGAGTCATGCATTAGACATCCCTTCTTGGATCAGTGGCCCTGCAGACCGAAAAAAAAGAAATGACAACTTGCTTTTACTTTGAAAAAAAAAAAAAAAAAAAAAGGAAAATCAGACACACATGCTCAATTTTCCATCCTATTCAAGAGTCACTGATACAATAGCCAGGAGAAAACGAGTCATGCCACGCATAATGCCGAACAGTTTGTTATGGATCAGAAACAAAGCTGTGTGCACGTCGAATGAAATTTATTGAGCTTTTAGAAAAAGAGAGGGTAATCACTGTCAATAAATCTTTACAGATCAGCAGCGATTTGTTATACAGTAGTTTTAAGAAGCCAGAACAGCATGAATGTGTACAAATCCATGCAGTGAAGAGATGAGGGAGAGAGTATGTTTTCTCCTGAATCAATAATGTCTCCTGGTTTTAAGCTCAGCTTGGAAGGAAAATCTTTTGTGGTGTTTTGTGGAGGCTTTGTTCAGTTTCTTTTGTCTCTGATCAAATTTGTCATCATGGACGAGCTTCTCCTCTGACGTCTCATGTTTTTCACACATTGCTCAGAAAAGGTCGTTGTTTCTGTCTCATGCCTTCACCCACGTTCCCGCTGTGCTCTCCTCTCTGTGAAACAGGTACCAGACTCCCGAGTGTGACGGCGCTGCACGATCTCGCGTCGCAGACACTGAAGATCCCTACCAAGGCAGAGAGCTGGCAGGTTGTTTCACTTTTCACTGCAGTTCACTTCATTCGCAGAAACGTTCTTGGATTCAAATAAGGAATCTTAAATATCCATCAGCGCTCCTTCAAAACTGTTTATAATAAGGCCTAGAAAAAAATAATCTTGCTAGTTCATTGATGTTTGCTCAGTTACTCCTTAGTTACTGTTGCTATGCCTTTCAAGTTTTTCTGATCTTGCGCAACACAGTTTACGGCGATGTGCTGGCGCAGATTTACCATTTAAATTTGATGAATTTAACCAGCATGCTCTCATCCCAGCTCGTCACATATTCAGGTTTGTCAGACCTCATGGCATCACTTTAGTCGCAATAAACACGTGGTTAACATTGTGAATTCAAACCAAAACACCACCTAGTTAGGTTTAGACGGTGGTGGGAAGAAGTATTTTCACCGCTTCTTCATCTCTGAAGCATCGTCTGCTTTTCTTTTTGTCCCTGTCTAATATCTAACACCATTTCTACCGTGGACGTAGGTTTACTGTTCCTCCGTGAAAAAGATTCTAACGTCAAAATCACATTTTGTCCCGGTCACACGCCCCACTACGGTTTCAGAACCAGTGGGTTTAAGGCCATAAAACCACTAAGTGAGGTTTAGGAAAAAACATCATGGTTGTGTATCAAATTACTACATTTTTAAAGTTAAAATGAAACTTAACATTGTGAACACGAGATAAGCATGAACAGCTGACTGTAAAGTGTAAATTTCTCCACTGTGGGACTAATAAAGGAATATCTTATCTTATCTTATCTTAACACCAGGGACGCGAACAGCGGCCCTCTGGATGAAAGCCTTGAGTTTGTTGGATAATCCACCTGCCCTGCCACCCACACTTAGTGCATCGTTTCACTAAACTTAAACTTAAACGTTAAACTAAGTCACCTCACTCCCAGAGCTCCTTCTCCTCCTCCTACTGTTGCTGTTGATGAGTTTACATTGCAGTTAACTGAAAGCCTGCTGTGTCTCATCAGGTGCAAAAGGGTGCCTTGTGCATTTGTACCACACGCTGAGGGACGTGACAAAACATCAGCAAAGAATGCATCAGTTACTAAGAAGTGAATTTCAATTCAATTGTTTGTTCCACTGCAACATCAGCGCCCATCAGCGCCCACAGCACCGCTACGCTTCCACCATTTGGGACTGAAAATGACTACCAGACGCCAGTAAAACATCCGTCTATAGGGTGCAAGTAAAACTAAACTAATTCTATTTCTAAACTATTTCTAAATATAATAAACATTTTCAACCCAAAATGGCAGCAGTGACCCAAGTTTCATCTCTTTGCTTCTGGACTCTGGCGTCGCCATTTTACACCCTGGGAATGAGAACATAACGCTATCTCGGATTAATGATTTTGGCTGAAGTTGCTGGAGTGTAAACTTCCCCAAATCTAAACACGAGCGGGACACAGAGCTGCCAAAAACACCAATAGCATCCAGGCCCAGTCTCCACACAGTGGTCAGTAGACAGTAGATGTGCTAGTTGTAAACAAGCTTTTATCCTGTTACCACACAAACTTCTGTACTATGAAATCTCCTTAACATCATTAACGCTGCGGTGCCTTTTTAGGTACTAAGCTAGTTAGCTAGACATGCTAACTTTTGCACCTTACGTAAAATCAGACAAGACTTGACCCCATTTCTTACACTTTTTCACCTGTATTTTTGGTTTTGAAAAGGCTAAAAGAAAAAGACCCTCCCAACTCTAAATATATGGCATCTCTGAGTATAGCTTCATGCACACAGCTTCAGCATGTGGAGAAATCCAAAGCTTGACCTGATGTGTTAGGTTATCTTTACTAATTGAACAACTGTCCAGGGAGAGGTTTAGAGAAAGATCAGTTAATAGCGTTGTGGCTCAGAGACTTGATTTTTCACCTCCACACTAACTGACCTGATAGAGGGTTTTGATTAACCACACTTTGTGGTGTTGGATCTCCTGGCAGCAAAGATCAGAGTCTCCTCTAAACCAGAGGTCGTAACCTCGGTTCATACTCCTCTGCCCTTGTTACTGCTCACTTACTTTTGTTGGCCCTGTGTTTCCCCATCATTTAAGGTTGCATTGTAACTCTTAATCTCTTAATTCCCCATCTGGTGAGTTTACAGAGTCGAGCACGACTCCTGACTGTGCAGCAGATGTGTGGCATGTTTTATGGAAGGAGTGTTGCGGGGTGTGGTGGTGAGGCTGTGGGGGGGCTGCCGGGGGTGTTGGGAGACCACAGGGTGCTGAGTGGAGATAGTTTAATGTACTGTAGAGGGATGCTCTGAACCGCCACAACAAAGCACAATATTTCATGGTTGTCACATCAAGGCAAGAACAGAGAAGAATGCCGGAGAAGCCAGTCTATAAACAGCATGCAGCTACAGGTTCAGTCTCACTGTACACAGTGAGAGTAGCACAATCCCACCTCTGTCAGGAGGAGCAGATAAGAGCCCTTCCCTCGAGACCAAAGGCTGCTGGGATCTGTTAACTTCCAGTTCAGTCAGTTCGGGAACTGCATTTTGTCCAAAACCTATATATTAAAAGCCACTAAATACGACATTGGGAGCATTTCTATTGCCTCAGCATGGCTCTCAACATGGAGATGACTGAGCCGGCTGCTCTTAGCTAACGGTGTTAACGGCGCTAAAAGTTCAAATAACGGCAACACTGCTGACAGCGCTAATAGTGTTAACCTGAAGGGAATCGAAGAGTGGATGCTACGCTTCTGCAGCGGTGCTGTCGGTCAAGGCAGCGTTATCCGCTGTAACAGAACTTAAGTGAGAATAGAGGTGTTATCTAGTTTGTCAACAAATAATTTAGTTACAGTTTCTGCATCTATGCAGCAGTGGATGTGAGTGATTTTGCCATCTGCTCATTTCCATGGACTGTATTTCATTAAAAACTCCCCAACTACACCGGTGTGATTTACACCGATCAGCCATAACATTAACAATATTACAACCACTGACAGGTGAAGTGAACAACATTATCTCGTTACCATGGCACCTGGCAGTGGGTGGGATATATTAGGCAGCAAGTGAACATTTTGTCCTTGAAGTTGATGTGTTGGAAGCAGAAAAAAATGGGCAAGCTTAAGGATGTGAGCGACTTTGACAAGAGCCAAGCTGTGATGGCTAGACGACTGGGTCAGATCATCTCCAGAACTGCAGCTCTTGTGGGGTGTTCCTGGTCTGCCGTGGTCAGGACCGACCAAAAGTGGTCCAAGAAAGGAAAACCGATGAACCGGTGACAGGGTCATGGGCGGCCAAGGCTCATTGATGCAGGTGGGGAACGAAGGCCGGCTTGTGTTGTCCGATGTGTTGAAACTGCTGAAAAAGTTAATGCTGGTTGTGACAGAAAGGTGTCAGAACACAGTGCACTGCAGTTTGCTGCGTATGAGTTCCCATGCTGTCCTGATGTTATGGCTGATCGGTGTACATCCACATTTGCAGACCCCCAGTAGAAATGAGTGAGTGTTCACTGTAAACTGTTCTATGTGCCAGTTTTAAGGTATATCAGGGATTTATTGGTGACTAAACCAACTGCTTTATGATCAGTTTACACCAAAGAGAGAAAAGATCCAGTGTTGGTGAATCTAGATTTAACTGGACAGTGTTCTTAATCGGTTATAAACATATGCAACCTGCAAGAAATGTGCTACAGTCAAGGGTGTGGTTTGTAAAATTTGGTGGTGAAGTTGCAAATTGCAACCAGCTGAAATTTCTCTTGTCTCAAACATGTAGGAACCTACGGTGGCTGATATGATACCAATTTGTTACCACATTAAAAAATAAAACTAAAACGATAAACCCCATGTACGTCAATATCCACTCCTTTGTTACTGTTTGCATAGTAGTTTTTGTTAGGAAGTTAAACAGGCCATAATTCCATCTCTATTATCCATTTTATAACATTATGAAGGAAAATATCTAGAGCAATTAATTGGTGATTGAAGAAGTGAACTGGAGACCTACTATGACTTACACTGGAGGTTTATTTCATGTCTTCATGAGAATCGAGTCAGCAATACACGTGTCGTCAACTCTATTCTGAACACGCATCTGGCCAGCAGGGACTTTTTACCTGGCTTCCTGTGTGCCGTGATAACCCAAACACTTTCCTCAGATACATATGAGACAAATTATTTACACTAGATACATTCAGACTTGTTTTAAGTCTACATGTGAGTTAAGATGTTTTGCTCGCTAACCTTTGCGGCTACCTTGGGAGGTGAGGGAGAAAAGAAAACAGGCTGGCTGATTATCAGAGGCCTTCAACATGATCTCTAAATGAAAATACAACTGGTGGATTATTCTTAATATACAGTATATGGCACTTAACATGACAGGAAAAGAGGGGAAGACACCTCTCCTAACAATTTTTCCCTAACAAACATCTCCTTCAAACGACTGGATTTATTACATTTATTTCAAAAGATTACATTTGCACTTTGCTTTTGCCAAATACTCATTTTTACTGAATAAAGCCTGAACGCATCATGATGTTAATGTTAGCTGTTAGCTCCATGCAGGACTGTGCTGCTTACCTGCTGCAAACAGCTAACGTTAACTAGCTCTCATCCTGCTGATTTCAACAAGGATTTATTGTTCACTATGTAGCATCATCAGGGAAAAAAGCAAGTGCGTTCCCTGGATGTTCCCAAAACATATTTTGCATTGTACCCAGGACGACAAGACACTAGTCTTCAGCCCGGACGGTACCTGCCGTACTGTAGAAAAATGAGTACTGTCACGTTTTCAGAATTTTGCCACTGACTTGGTACCTAAGTACTGGTTCTCATAACATCCCTAGTATGTAGATAAACTGCTCATTCTAAAGTAATGACAACACGATTCTAATTGTCAGGTGATTATACACGAAACATATTTATTAATATATTATATTTCTGCCAATACATCCCCCTAAATGTTTCACACTGGTCCTTTAAACATTGCATTGTGTTAATGATTTAAAAGCCAAAAAGAATTGGTAACCTTGTTTCATGCAGTTTATTGTATTGTGAGATTAAAAAAATGTCCAGAGCGTGACACTGTCCAGAGGTCCTGCACCACACTGTGCCCCCGACACCTGGCCACATAGGCAACATACAACACAACAGTTTGCCCCTCATAACACCCCAATTTAACACTTGGATTAAGGCGCAGCAAGGCAGTGCTTCTCCGAGCTTGTTGTGTTGTAGGAAATGCTAATTGGATTCACCTGGCGGGGCAGCGGACCACCTCCCACAAACCCCCCCTGAGCCAGCACAAAAGGAACGAAAAGACATGAACAGAGCAGAGAACAAGAAGGCCACAAATGCTCCGGGGAAGGGGAGGAGGGGATCGACCGAGAACGCCTGTGCGCAAAAATGAGAAGATTAGTTTACTATGCAGCTGCGTTTGAAGTTTCCCTTTAAGAGACACAATTAGGAGGGAAAAATTTGCACTGGTTTAGCGTCCTATTAAAGCCATACATCTGGGCAATTAAAAAGAGGTGTTCAGAATTGTGTCATAAAAGTTAACAGGTCTGCACTGCTCAACAAAACTCTCTCATCACCGCACACTTCTGTTCCACCTCTCGCCATGTGCCTCAGCTCTACTTTTCTGAGGTCTTACAAAACAGCCAAACAATGTATTTCGCTTCTCTTTTGGAAATGCAGTGATTAACAGATACACCTGTCATTAATCTGTGTATGAAGTTTGCCTGCTTTCTTTCACGGTGTAACAGCCGTTTTCCGTTTGACATGTGTCGCACCGGTTCACCAGTGTTGAGGCTTCAGGGGCACTTCAGCCTCGCTGTGCTGTGATGACTCAAATTACTTGTGGAAGGTCATTTTGCTGTATTTTTGTCTTTGATTTGTGCCAGGCTGCCCAGAGGGAAAGAAAGTGGAATTCATAACAAGCTTGTTAGATGCCCTCACCACAGACATGGTGCAAGCCATAAACTCACCAGCCCCCTCTGGTGCTGGGAGGTAAGTAGTGTCATGTAGACACACATAACTACACAACTGAGCAGGATACCACGTAGCTGATTCTTCACGTTTTCTGAATTAAATCCTAGTATTTTACCTCTGACATGCACAGATCTTGGCTCGGACGCTGACAGGGTTTGTGTTTCCATCAATACTAGAACTATATACACTTATTGGACTGGAAGGTATTTGGGATAATATGGAATACGTCAATGCACATTGTCCAAATCATTCTGCAAAGCGAAGCAGAAAATTGATTTTAAATGAATTTATTGCAAGCTAAGTTGTAATGAAATGAGTTCTCAGTTTGTGGCATTAAACATGACTGCCTGAAGTATCCAGACTTTTTTTTGCACAAGATGCTGTGATTTGTTTTCATTAGAAACAGGGCTGTCAGTGGATTGAAATATTTAATTGCAGTTAATCACATGGTTGTCCATAGTTAATCATGATTATTGACAAATTAATCACACACTTACCTGTTCAAAATGTACCTTCAGCCACATTTGAGTATTTAATACTATCAACATGAAAGTGGGAAAATATGCTGCTTTATGCAAATTTGGAAAAACAAAAACAAAACAATGACAAATATTGTCCAGAAACCCTCACAGGTTCTGCATTTAACATAAAAAATATGCTCAGATCAATACAGGACAAACTGCAGCCCAACAGGCAGCAACAGCTGTCAGTGTGTCAGAGTGCTGACTTGACTATGACTTGATCCAGACTGACTGTGATTATCATGAAGTGGGCATGTCTGTAAAGGGGAGACTGGTGGGGACCCACAGAACCCATTTACATTCACATATCTGGAGGTCAGAGGTCAAGGGACCCCTTTGGAAAAGGCCATAACAGTTTTTTCTCCCAACATTTAGTAGAAGTTTGGAGCGATATTTAGCCTCCTTCATGACCAGCTAGTCTGACATGTTGGCATCTATGGATTCCTTATGTTTTTTAGTTTAATATACCAGTATCTTCACTCTAGCTTTAAAAATAAGCCCACTACAACCTCAAAATCAAGTTGTGTTAATACATTACCGCGTTAACTTTGACATCCCTAATTCGAAATCAACAAAATGGGCCATCTTTTCTGCGTTATGTCCTGCAGGATTAAGAATTGCTTTTCATCTTAAATGCATAATTAATGTGTCATCTTTACTGTATTCATGTGAAATTCCTCTCACTTTTTAGGCAGTTTACATCCATCCATCCATTTCTTTTTTTTTTTGCCACTTCCCTTTATGCCGATCCTTCTACATTTTAAAACATCCATGTTTTCACTCCCCTCTGTTCCTCTGACCCTAACCAGGTTTGTTGAGCCTGATCCCAGTCACACTTTAGAGGAGAGGGTGGTGCACTGGTACTTCGCCCAGCTGGATAACAATGGCAGCCACGACATCAACAAGAAGGAGCTCAAGCCGTTTAAGAGGTACCTGAAGAAGAAAGCCAAACCCAAGAAATGCGCCCGCAAGTTCATCGACTACTGCGACCTGAATAAGGACAGGGCCATCTCCCTGCAGGAGCTGAAAGGCTGCCTGGGTGTCAGCAAGGAGGGTAAGAGGAAAAGGAAACTGATGGTTGACAGTGGGTTGGTAAGGGTCATAGAGTAGGGTCATGACTGTGGTATGAACCTCAGGTCAGCTGGGAAAATCTGTATGTAGAGTCTAGAATAAAGCAGACACTTGGTTGTGTTAAATGGTAATTTAGGTATTTTTCAACCTGGATATTTTTGTCCAGTATTGAAGAAGAGCGCTGCAGACCACTGGCTGAAATATGGTGCTATTGGCAAGCTGGCATCATCACTTTTGTCTGCTAAAAGGTCTTGATTTTGCCATGACAGGCTCCGATTGTTATTATAAGTGTCTGACATCATGGAAAGAGTTTCGCTCAAGGAGAAGCATCGTTGTGAAATCTGGCGAGGTTTTGCCAGAAGACAACGGTGGAATAGTGGAATATATCCATGGTGGAAATGCGAGTGTTTGTTGTGTTGATAGTACAGAAAGCGTAGCTTAGTTTTACCTAAACCATTTTCAGTGTCACGGCTGAATATTTAGATGATTTCCACAATGTGGATGGGGTCTTTGAATTTATGTCGGCCTGTATTTATTTGAGCCAGAGTATACAGATATTCAGATTTCACAACGTGACTTCTCCTTGAGTGGGACTTGGACTCAATGACAAACAGCCTGGATCAAGAGAAAGGTAAGAAAACCATTTTATTTCTCTTTAGGGTCCTTTCCATAATGTTGTCAGACACATAACAACAATCTGAGCCCATCAGACGCAAAAACAAGTATTTTTAGTGAACGTAACGTCACACTGATGCTGCTCACTTGCCCTCAGCTCGTTTCGTGGCTGCTGGTTACGGCATTCTCCCTCAATACTGGAGCAATCACGCAAATTGCCGTCCCCATTAGTCACTTAGTCAGAAAAACACAGGAAAATGGGGTTGAAAAAACACTGAAGTTACCCTTTTCATGATAATTTTCATGTGTTTTTAAAATTGCTAAGTGTACAAGTGTAATCTATAACACACAGAACCATTTCCATTTGTTCCCACATTAGATATTTTTCAGTAATATTGTCATCATGTAATCGTTTTAAAAAGCCGAAGGGATGCGGTTTATGTGACAAACAGATGTGTTGGCAGTCTCAATAAGGTGCACTGCTCCACTTAGCACTCACTGATGTATTAGTGGACCCAGACACTGGCTCATCTCTACCACTACTCATCATGAGTGTACAGACCGGTCCGAACAGAGATCATTAACAACAGTCACAGAGGCTGCTGACAGCCAAAAGAAAAACTACTGAAATAAACGTTTGAGTCGTTCCATGAAAGAAAAATAACTTACATTGTAAAATATTTTTTGTAGCTGTGCTAATGCATATGATTTAAAAAGTGAAGAAAATATATTCCACTATATAAAAAAATTACTAAAATTATGGCATATTTGAAGTTTCATTGACTTTAAGAACAAGACATCAGTTATAATCTTTGTTTTTCTCTCTTCTGCAGGCAGCTCAACGACAAGTGGCAACCAAGGGGCAAGGCAAGGGACTAAAATGTTCAGTAAGGCAAACTAATACGCTTTCACTAACTCTGGCTGTCTCTGGCTTTGAGTGCTCTACTATAGTTGGCTTACTGTGTAACCCATTAACATGTACACTGGTGAAACGCATCAGTCTGGAGAAGCTACAGCTTGTTGACACAACCGTGTTTGATTTATGTTCAAAGTTTTACATGAGTACGGTAAGTTTGAGGTGCATGTCCTTATGTATCTGTATGGATGTACAGTAATGTGTGTTTTCATGGCTGTGATGGTGTATTGTCATCTGTTCTACCAGTATTACAAAATGGTTCATTAGTCAGAGTTTGCCTCCAGTGACATCTCATCTCAAGATAGAAATGACATTAGAGAGTTTTATTCTGACTGACGAGCCAGAAAAACATTAAGCCAAATCTTAAGATGACTTCCGTAGGGCTGCAACTCAAATTATTTTCATTTAATTTCATTCATTTTCATCATTAATCAATCATTTTGTCTGCAAAAATAGTGAAAAAAATGTCCATTAGAAAGCCTGTTTTTTTGTATATTAATATACAAAAAATAAAAATAAAAATATCAAAGTCACAACAAACACAAGGACAAACAGTCACCTTAAACTGATAAGATAAGATTTGTAAATTTCTCCACTGTGGCACAAATAAAGGAATATCTTATCTTATCATTGAACACAACATGTAAACATTCACAGTGCAGGGTGGGAAGAGTATGTTAACCTTTGGATTTAATAACTGGTTGACCCTCATTTGGCAGCAATAACCTTAACAAAACGTTTCCTGTAGTTGCAGATCAGACCTGAACAACGGTCACGAGGAACTTTGGACCATTCCTCTTTACAAAACTGTTTCAGTTCAGCAGTATTGGGATGTCTGGTGTGAATCGCTCTCTTGAGGTCCTACCACAGCATCTCAATGGGGTTGAGGTCAGGACTCCAGAAGGCCTATTTTCTTCAATTGAAGCCATTCAGTTGTTGATTTACTTCTATGCTTTGGGTCGTTGTCCTGTTGCATCACCATCCTCTGTTGAGCTTCAGTTGGTGGACAGATGGTCTTAAGTTTTCCTGCAAAATGTCTTGATAAAATTGTGAATTCATTTTTCCGTCAATGACAGCAATCCATTCAGACCCTGAGGCAGCAAAGCAGCCCCAAACCATGATGCCCCTCCACCATATTTCACAGATAGAATGAGGTTTTGAGGAACATCCAGGTGCTCTTTTGCAAACTTCAAATGTGCAGCAATGTTTTTTTTGGACAGCAGCAGCAGTGGCTTCCTCCGTGGTGTCCTCCCATCAACTCAACAAAAATGTTGGCATGTGGCAGAGATCTCTGTAAGTCTTCAGCTGACCCTCTAGGATTCTTCTTCATCTCATTGAATATTCAGCGCTGTGCTCTTGCGGTCATCTTAACAGGACGACCACGCCGAGGGAGAGCAGCAACAGTGCTGAACTTTCTCCATTTGCAGACAATCTGTCTTACTGTGGACACATGAACATCAAGGCTTTTAGAGACTTTTGTGACCCTTTCCAGCTTCATATACGTCAACAGTTCTTGATCGTAGGTCTTCTGTGAGCTCTTTTGAGGCATGGCTCACATCAGACAATGCTTCTTGAGAACAGCTAACTCAAAACTGGTGTGTGTTTTTTATAGGGCAGGGCAGCTTTAATCTCATCACCTTGATTGGACTCCAGGTTGACTGACTCCTGGCTCCAATTAGCTCTTGGAGAAGTGATTAGCCCAGGGGTTCACATACTTTTTCCACCCTGCACTGTGAATGTTTACATGTTTTTGTTTGGTATTAGTTTAAGCAGACTGTGTTTGTCTATTGTTGTGACTTAGATGAAGATCAGAACACATTTTATGACCAATTTATGCAGAAATCTAAGTGTTCCCAAAGGGTTCACATACTTTCTTGCAACTGTATAGTCTATGGTTTTGTCTAGACCTTTGTGACCTTTGTCTTGTTCCTACTTTGACAACAAGAAATTGGACAAAGAAGTCTGACAGCAACAAGAACCAAGAAATGTTTTTTCTTTGTCTACATTCTCGTCTTGATCTTTGTTTTCCAATCCGTCGGGATTCACCCCCCATTGAGCGATTATGGGTCCCGTTAGTGCTGCTGACTCTGGTTACTGGGCCTGTTTAGCGCCACATAGCACTGAGGTCATGTGTTTACCCTGGCGCTGGCCCGCCGCGCCTGGAGAACAGTGGCTTGGAGTGGGCATAACGTCAAGCCTCTCGGACTCTGGCACAGCAGCCAGGATAAACAGACGCAGGTACTGAAAGGGCAGAGAAGGAGGCTTGCCCGGTTGTTTTCCTTGTGGTCACCCAATCTCTCACCTTCATGCTTAAGAGCTGGAGGTAAATGGCCTGATGGCTTTATACAGCTCCTCATGCTGCTACTCAGGCACTCTGATTGTGGAGAGAGTGAGGTATGCAAAGAGAGAAAGCCTGCATGAAAGAACATATGGCAGCATTCTGCCCTAACTAAGATAGACAGCCATTGTGTTCAGCTATGCCTAGCTGATCCTCAATGGCCTGGATCCCTTTAAGTCAAGCTGCCTTTGCCAGACATTAAATCTTATCGTGCTCTGTCGCAGCTTTGGATCGTCACTGGAGTGTTGTTGAACAAATTTACAGTTTACAGTACGTGCTTTTTGCTGAAGTATTGCACGTGGGGCAGAGCGAAGCACATCTGTATGAGGCTCCTCGCTCTCGACACGTTGGCAACAGCAAAGGAAAACATCTGAATACCTTGTGTGAGTTTTGAAGTGCTGCAGAGGGTGGCATCCATCCTCCGGAGAGACTGGAATCCTCATTATAGACGAGATATGTAACAGGAGCCCAGGGCAGTGAAAGTCTCTTCTCATAGTCTGGCTGCCGGTGAGCAGCAGGTCTGGTAGCTCAGAACGCCCCAGCGTGATGCCTCCTTCACTGTACCGAACAAAACACAAAAATGTTTCACTGTAGAACTTTTTGCAATGGGTTGAGACAGGGTTCACAATGTTCTTTTCAAAAGTCTTAATTCCATTTAAAAAGACATAAACATGCTTTTGAATAAGTACAAACACATGGGGGTGTGCATGTACGAATGCTTGCACGCACAAAAGCACACCAAACATGGGCATACATGATTACAAGATATTAGAGGATCTATTGTGAGTGCTTACAGAGATTTTAGCTTTCAGGATCATCAGCTGTTGTTCAGCATTAAAAGTTGAGCATTTTCTCCACAACACGCAGTACAGGCTGCTACACAGTACAGTCACAGCAAATTCACACATAGTCAGTCTAAAAGTCACAGATTTACACAGAAACTGAATGGTGGAGAGTAAAAGTCTTGTAGCCACTGGACCCTTTGTTGGATGGATGACAGAAACGTTGGCTATTCTTAAACTTTGCATCAAAAATTGATCTTCATATAGTTATTTAAGATTAATTTATTCAGGAAGTCTCTCTGAGATCAAAATCTCTTTTACAATAACCAGAGAACAATTTACATATTACATGCCACATCACAATCATCATCATCATCAAGTCCAGCAGTGAGGCGCACGGTACAAAAAACACCTGGGTCACGGTTGTTCACTTTGGGCTCAACTAAGGCTGTTAAATATCTCGGCAAGTTAAATAGCAAGGACTCATACGTACACTGTTGTACGGCCAGAGCACGGATCAATCTTCATCCTGTGAGAAGCGATAGACGTGGACGAGGTGTGTGAGACGACACGGAGAGTCGACTGTTTGTTCAAAACAACAATGGTGGCTCCTGAAGAGGTTAGCGTAGGTGCCGCAATAGAGAGAACAGCACTGAAGTGAAGGCTTTTCTCGATAGAAAAGGTGTTTTTGTTCTTTTCCTGACTGGCTTCGGCAAGAGTTTGATTGACAGATGGTTCATCCAATCACCTGCCAAGTAATTTTGGAAAGTGCCTGCCCTTTTCCAAATGGTTTCCAGTGATTGGTTTCTCAGATGGTTCTGTATAACAAATCAGCTGGTGGGTCATTTTAGTCCTAACCTGCTCCGTGCGTCAGCAAACAGGCAAAGCAATGTGTCACTTATATGAAAAACGCTCGTCCTGGCTGTATTTTTGCGAAGTTTCACGCCTCCAACCTATTGGTCATAATCAATGCTGATGTCCTTGACATTTCTGTTTTCTCTCAAGTCTACAGATGACAAAAATAAGTCATCCTAGCTGAAGAAATGATGAACCTCAAGAAAATTGTCAGTTATGAATAAATAACTTCGACAATTACTTATTTGCAGAGGGTGAAATTACAGCCGCGGCAAAAAATCTCATCCCCTCCTGGCGCTGCTACATCACTCGTAGTATATGTGGACAACATCTCTCACTCGCTGTATGTTAGTAAGAGGTGTGTGAATGTAGGACATCGACGTGAACCTGTGTAGATAGTGCAGTGGATGGGTTTCACAGGAGAAACAAGCTCCTGTTTGAATTTTCAGCTTTCAAGCAACTTATTCAACCAGAGTTTTGTAGGAGTAGTAAGAAACCTTTAAAAATAATGATTTATACTTTGTTTATTGAAAAGAATTTTAAAACCTATTTTTCAAAGTAAATTTTGATATCATGGAGTACTGATGGCTACGAAGGAACATGAGGAATATTACCACCTCGTTACTCGGCCATGTTACACTCTGCACTGGTCCGTAGTTGCAGTCAGATGTGTAGATGGTGTTACGCTTCTTGCATTTTGTCAGACTCGTCTACTCGCTTCCTTTCTCGTCTCCTCTCCTGCTCTCCCTCTCTCTGGTCTCTTCCTCTCCTGTTTGTCCTGGCTGTGTCCGTCATTGGGTAGGAATGAAAGGAGGGCATTATGAGGCAGGCCTGGCACCGAGGCTGCAGCACCATTAGAGAGCCCAGAGCCCCGTCCTCTCAGAGCCAACAGCAATTACTACACAGCACTTGTGTTTTAATTACTGTGACATCAGCTCAACATGCTGTACTGTGTTAAAGGTAACAGAGGACTGTGACAGTCAGATAAGCATTGCTTTGCTCAGCATCACTACCTGTTACTCTGGTGATGCTACAAAAATCCTTATTTCATGAGCTGGCTGTAAACTTCTTAACCATGTCCTTTTCCCGCAGTTGCCACCATGTACAGGTATCCCATGATTCCCAGCTCTTGAGCCAAGTGTCTGTATTAGCTGGTCCCAGGAGAGGCGAGGCGATTCACCGCTAGACGGGATCTGCTTTCAGTTCTTTATCACAAGTGGGGCCAAGGTGTCCAGGTAGAGGCCAGGGAGCTTTGTCTTGTTAATGGCACAGACAGTGTCCTCAGTGACTGGGAGGAGAGGAGGGAGAGGACCAGTCGCTGCTCTGGAGCCTCGTAATTGCAAAGCCGATTCATCAGCACTACTGGGGCTCAGCTCCTTACAACAGAGACATTTATCTGAGCTAAAGATAAAGAGAGGAGCAGCATTACTTCACTGGAGAGAGGCATCTTGTGGTGCTGCTGGTGAGGAGGGGGTTGGGAAAAAAAAAATCGATTCACTTACGTATCATGATTTATTTATTCTTTTACGGTTTTCAAATAATTTTTATAATACCAGAATTGATATATTTGCTTTGTTTGAGTAGAGGCAGAAGGAAGTAGTTATCATTTTTATTCTTGTAGTCTAAGTAAGGTGACCGTATCAGTATCGATCAACCAAAAGAAGCCGCAGTGAGATGAAACTACAATGTAGAAAACGGTGGAGGGTCTGCATGGATACAACCTGCATCCCCACATTTTAAATCTAAAGTGGTAAACACTATGCATACAGTAAAGTATGGAAACACTTTGGGTTTCATGCATAGTCAGGAAAAGCAGAGCTAGACATCACAGCTAAAGCTGCGTGCTAACATTACCTTACTGCAGTAACGTGTGGTCAAGCCAGCCGTCACTCATCTCTGTGGTCAAATGGGCCGACGCTACACCTGTAGAGCACCCATATACTGGCATTTATGTTAAATTCATTCAGATGGATGAAGAGAACGGAGCTGACGGGAGAGCTAGCGATGCACAGCAAAGTTATAAGAAATATACACGTGTGACTACGTCCGGATTTCAAAATAAGGTGTTAACAAAGGTAACTGTATATACAAAATACATATATGGAAATAAGATTGATGGATTATATTCACCTGTAGTTTAAAACAATACATGTAAATGTAGTAACAATAATATTGTTCAGCTGAGATCAGGAATGAAGTTATGTGAATTTTATCCAGAATCCACTTCTTGAACAGCATACATGATTTTAACAGCTTCATCCCTCATTAATTTATGCCGTAATCATCCAGCTTGTCAGGAGCAGCTGATGAGTTCAGATCAGAGTGGCGAGTTACAGCTGCTGCAGGATACATGGGAGGAGTTGTCTCCTTAGGTTTAGGCAACAGACCTATATGGTTAGGTTGAGGCCAACATAGCCATCACCAGCTCTAACAGAAACTGCACCTGCACATCCCCACCCCCCACAGTACAGAGTCCAGACTCATGCATGATCACAGACCTACAAACAACATATAGATCGGTGGAGAAACGTACACATATACACATTAACACAGACCAGTCTTGAAGGCACAAACATGCAAATGGATCCATACAAACATACAGAGACAGGCCGAGCTCTCACAGGGTTCAGGAGGACCTCTGCTCCATCAGACAGCCATCTGTAAGCAATCTAAGCTCTTTACCCATCTCCTTTTCTCCCAGGCCTCCCCCCACACCCACCCACTCATCTGATTGATGAGTGAGCGGTCCATCCCTTGTGCAGCACACTGACTGTCCCAACAGTTTCAGCACGAACGCAACGCACAACTTCAGAGACTGTTGAGTTATAGCTTGGTTGTCGCATAACTTCAACACATGTGATGGTATTAATGGTCCGTTTGGGTGTAGGTGGGGTACAGCTGCTTAGCAGGCAAATTTTAGTTAGTAACCACTGACTTTCTCCTGGACAAGTTTTTTGTAAACAAGAAAAACAGATGGTGAAGTTTACATGTTGATGGAAAGAAAAAGAAAAAAAAATCAATTTAAATAGACTTGACGTAAAGGAAAAATATTTACTCTTCTTACTTATTTAGTCATAAACTTAGCCATATTGTTGCTAGGGGTGTAAGAAAATATCAACACATTAGTATCACGATAATATGTTCTGGATCAGTTCTCCAAAACCCTGCATCGTTTTTGTATTAACCTCTTAAAATGCGAAAGCCTGCCGTCTGATCATCATAAAGTGGACATGTCTATAAAGGGGGGACTCGTGGGTACCCATAAAACCCATTTTCATTCACATATCTTGAGGTCAGAGGTCAAGGGACCCCTTTGAAAATGAAGTGTTATTTAGCGACAAGCTAGTATGACATGGTTGGTACCAGTGTATTCTGTAGATTTGTAGTTTCATCTAACGCCAGTATCTTCTCTCTAGCTTTTAAACTGAGCCCTCTACAACCTAAAAGTTGCTTGAAAACATTTTTTAATTGTGTTAAAACAATTTTTGCGTTAATGAGATATTGCGTTAACTTTGACTGTTAAATCCTGTGTTTACCAGAGATGTGCTCATAACTTTCTTGGAAATAAGTTGTTCAGAAAGAGAAGCTAAGACTAAAATGGCCGATTAGTCGACTAATCTACTAAGAGGAGGCAGCCCTACAAAATACGATCACAGTCTGGACTGGAGTCGGTTTAGTTGATGCTGCTGAGACGTGAAGAAACGACGTTGTGTCAGAGAGGAAGAGAAATGTTATCAGCTGCTGCAGAGGATGGATCTGCTTTCCATATGGTCCCTCAGAGACGCAACGTGCATAGTATTTTTCATTTAACTGTATTAGATGTTGCATGCATTATTTAAATTGTGTGTGAGTTATTCTGTGAGCTTCTGTCTGCAGAGGGATGCCACTGTCTTGTCACGCAACAGCTATGTGTGAGTGCATCTGGATGCTACAACAGATGAGTAAATGCATCCCCCCCACCCCCCTTGTCTTTCTGTTCCCAGTAGGTCGTCTGGTGTGAGAAGAGAAGGATCCAGAAGCTGAGACGAGAGCAGAGGGCACAGAGGGAAGGCATCTGTACGCTTGCTGACAGGAAAGAGAAAGATGGAGCAGAAAAATTATCAAGTTCCTGAGTTAAAAAAAAAAAAAAGTGAACAGAAAAACAAGAAAAGAAAACGAAGCGGCGCCAAAATATTTGCACTTTCTCCTCCCTATGTTTGACATTTTATCTGTTTGTACATGTGTTTTTTGTTTTTTTTTTTCTCTTGAAGTGACTGAAAAGGTCTAGGTAAGAATGAGAATATATTTGTAAAAAGATCACCACTGGAAGATGTGTATGCTACCACATTTCCCCTTGTGTTTTAGTCCGCTGTTGTGATTCGTTCTGTCCTCATGTAACAGGAACAGGCACTAACACACATTTTGTGGCTATTAAATTAAACTTACATTTTCCCTGTTACATATAGCAGCGCGCAGGCCAGAGGTTACTCACTAAAGAGGAGCTTACAGTACAGTGAGTCACATTCAGCCCTGATGTTGCTCGAAACACAAAAAGAAGGAGCTATGGCAATGCAGACCAATCTAAACGAATGTGTAATGTTGTATGTGAGCATGCAATATTAGGTGAACGGCATGTATTAGAATTAAACTGTGACCATGAAGTCTAATTCATCAGCACAGAATTAGCTGTATGAATCCCCTTGCACTGTACAGAACTGTCTAGATACATTAACATTTTGGCTTAAGAATCAGATCTTTGTGAACAATGTCTGAGATGAGTTATGTCTGGTCTTTGTTCAGTTCATACCAGTGTTGGGGAACGCTAGCTGCTCACCACGCAGTTACTTAAAGGTGTACTTTCAGTGCAACCCAAAACCAATGCAAGACCATTATGTTGTACGTAGTTTTCTCAGTTAGCAGCATATTCATTGTTTTTCTACTTGTGTAAAAAGTTTCTGCTAACAAAAAATGAAATCACTTTAGGTAAGAAAAAATATCGTAAGCTGTACTTGTGTAAAAATGTGTAGCAGCTGTCAGTAATACGAGTTAATATGAGAACTTTTAGAGTCATGCATCCCCCAACACTGGTACAGTACATACACAGTCCTAACACAGCTTAACACTGTAGCACACAGCAGGTACATCATTTCTACATGCTCGTGGCAGTATGGACATATTAAAGCTGCATTAATTATATTTTGAGACACACAACCATAAACTATAATTGCCTTAAGAGTTGCATCAAGGGTTGGGCGAATATATCGGCTGAGTCCATCCCCGGTTGTTTGTTAATAAGGGCGAGTTTTGTCATTTTATTTTACTAATTAAATGGTCTGCCACCTCAAGAATTCAACTTGGTAAATAATGAACCTGTAAAGCCTGACTCAAAGCGTTTAGGATAGGATTAGGATAGAATAGGAAGTGGCAATATTATGCACGCTCCTGTTGCACTGATTTCCAATGAGTCTTTCACAAAACAGGGCAGTGACTAAATGACAATTTAGGCTGTGCGTCCGTATAGCGTTCTCTGGCTGAAAATTGCTGGCAGGGTTCTGGAGAGCCCTTCATCATAAAAAAAACCCCATACAGATCGGCTTTCTGAAAAGTTTAAAGATCTGAAAAAGATGCTGGGTGCAGCACTTTTTCTCTTCTTACTCTCCTTCCTAATTGGAAACAATTGAAAAAAGACACTGGCGCCATCAGACTCTTTTTCAAACAGAGTCAAACAGCTATTCAGTCTGTCAGCTTATTGCTTCGCAAAGATCTTGAGCTGATTTATTTGGTTTAATTGAAGAACAGTAGCCTATAAACTGTAATGTTTCCGTAAAATTATATTTTCACATTAAAGACTGTGAATGTCAGTGGGACTCCTACACCCCCTGAGCAAATATATCACCAATCGGCAGGCGTTTGGCTGATGGTGGCTGGCTGGATAACATATCATTCAACACTATTTGCATCCTTACAGATGTAGCCAACACAGAAACATCACAGGTCCAATATTTAGCTCTCATTTTAGCTCTGTTTTGGTCTCCACCAACCTCTGAGGGAGATATCTAGCTCTTTAGCTGCTAAGTGCTCCACTATGTCGTTCACCAGCTAGTTGCTAACTTTGTCTGGTGTTCATTGCTGAGCAGGTAGCATGTAGTCGATTTATGATAGCTGAACAAGGCTTGATGAGACTGCTGAGACCAAATTATAGAGTATATGTGCCATAAAAACAATTCATTAAGAGAAACGAAAAAGGTTGATTTGAGAAACTAAAAAGTTGTGTGATAATCCTCTGAGGGTTTGTCTGTACGAGAAACCCCTTTTCACAATCCATTGGATTAAATGACTAAATAATATTGATTAATGCAGCTTTTTGTTCAAACCACAATTAAGGCCATTGGTTTACACATTTCTTGTCTCACTCTGTTGCTCTGTGTCAATGTAGTTAGTTTTATTACTCTACTAAGTTAATGTTAGTATTCATTGTCTACACAATCAAACAGCTTAAGTGTATTTCTAGTGTGTTCTTGGTGAATTTTGCATGTTTTTTTAATTTTTTTTTCACAACATGTTTGTGATCATGGGTTCATCAGGCTCTTCTGGCTACCTTTAAAATTGCATTAACATGAACAAATCTCTGACAAAGACCCCCTGGTGGGGATTTTATTTTTCCAAAACAGATTACAGTCCAGAGAATGACTTATATTCTTATTAGTACCAGGAAAACAAGGTGGCACAGATGACTAAACCCAACCAGTAAATGGAGTAAGATGTTTACATGGCTCAGTATCCCGTTAATATCAGCCGTCATATTCACGTTTATCCCAGTTATTGTAAACAAGATGTGGCATTTACAAATGCCAGTTCCTAAAATAAATATTTGAGTCTCCCCAGTAATATCGGAGTACATTTTGTGGATGTAAACACACCTCCTGTCCTCCAACGGTTGATGCGAGTCCTGCTCTATGAAACCATTACACCACACATACTTTGGAGCTTTGCCACCTTATTCTTTCTAAATGCCCCCGGGGGTGTCCGACGAACAGGAAAATGACAGAGCAGCGAGGACAAACGGTCGAAAAAGTCCTTATGAACAAGTTTTGGAATGTAAATAAAATGTCTTCCTCACATTTGGGAACAATTGAGTTTAAAAATTGAGAACGAGTTTGCTATTGTGGTCTAAATGCTTGTGTGTTTGTTTTGAGTTGTACATTTTTTAGTATATTCCCCGAGAGTCACTACAGTGAGACGCAAAAAAAAGGCTCCCATTGTAAATATGTACAATAACTTTTATTTGTTTGTTTGATTTACTAAATTTCATTGAGGGGTTTACATGGGTGTCCACTTACTCCGCTGCCATTCTGAATTATTGTAAAGAAACACAGTTTTCTCTGCGTTTACGTCATGTCAGACAGTAGGCTATTACAGTAGCTAATTCACACTGAAATGCTTAGACCAGACTGTATGTTAGAAGCTCTGAGGACTGTTTATTTTATCTGTGCTGGGGTTATTTGACTATTTCAGCTCGTGTTTTATGACTCCTGTCATCACTATACGCGGCCAAGAATGTATACAGTATTTGTCTGGTGCTTAATCTACTACAATCACGAATCCAGTCGCGTCTAATTTGAACTGGACAGTTATGCCAAGAATAGGAAACTTCTCTCTTAGGCGGCTGAGCTGTCTCTCCTCAGTGCCTGCTTCAGTCCAGGTTTGAAACACTGGGCTTATGTGTCTGCTGAAGTGCTTCCAGACGCCACAGAGCTGCAGATCACATGAGAGATGTAAAACCAACCTAACAGGCTAGTAATCACTGCTAATCACAATGGGGGATGTATAGTAAAGGAGGCTTGCAGATGACTGTCAGTCTGACAGGGAGAAGCCAAGATTGTCTCGCTGCTCACCAGCTACTTTTCCACTGCAAAGCCCCGACAGACTTGTCTAGACCGTCTCAATGTGTTTTGACAATATTTCGTATTCATAGCTGAAGAAATTAGATCTGTTGGAAAACAAAACACCGAGACGTGTTGTCTTTGGGTGAAAACGGTCAATGTAAATTATGTGGCTTGAGGTGCAGCTGTTTGGCTAAGCAATGAAAACAACAACGGTTTTCCACTTTAATATAGCCCTTGTTTCCTGAGATATGTGAACCTGTGGCACAATAAACTCATACAAGACTACACAACAGAAAGGACAAGAGAAAAAGTTTTTTTGTTTTTTTTTAGAGCGGAACCTACACTGATAAAATGCTGGAGTTTATGAAGTGCATCTTGGCACACAGCAGTGGATTACACCTGGGTTGTATCACTTATCTGGGTGGTTTGTGTTTTTTCCCACCTGAGCCGAGACATAAATCTGAAGAGGCTATAATGAGAAAAAGGCCTGTAGATGCTCTGCATTCAGAACACAAACATACCAGTTGTGTCTTTCTTTAGGGTGCAGTGTGTAGGATGTCGCGGCATCAAGCAGTGAAGTATCACACTGCAACCAAGCGAAACTTCTCCCGTGTGCCAAGCATGTCAGAGAACTACAGTGAATGTCCCTATCAAGAGTCAGTGTTTGGTTTGTCTGTACTGGGCTACCATAGAAACATGGTGGACTCTGTGAAGAGGACCTCCTCCCCATGTAGATATAAATGGCTCATTCTAAGCCAACAAAAACAAGGATTCTTCATTTCCGGTGATTATAGACTACAGAAAACATATTTATTAATATTATATACCATTTCTGCCAACTAATCCCCCTAAATGCTACAGTACATTCAATGTGAAAGGTGTCCCCTCAGCTTTATGAAGCTTTATAGTGAGTTTCAGATCAAGATAAAGATAAAGTGCACCAGGGATGACTTTGTGGGCCAACCAGGAAGTTAGCATCGCCCTGGCTCCCTCCACAAAAAGCCAATGGGATTCTTCCATTGGGTTTTGGATTTTTGCAGAAAATAAACTCTGATAATCTTACAAATGATCACCACTTTTATGATTTTTGAAGAGTGAATGCAATCACCAAAAATAAAAAGCTAACGATATATAAACGAACTACACCACGGTCGCATGAGCACGAGTATAAACTATGAGGTTGTAAAGGCGGACGAGTCGGCGTGAGGACGTTTAGTTAGCAAGCGCCTTTTTACAACGAAATTCATGAGTGGGATATTCACTGATGGGTTTTATATTGTAGAACAACAACAAACATTAAAATCTCTTACACTTGTGTTAACCCCAGACCGTATGCCAGGCAGCTAAGTATAAAGCCATTAAAAAAACACTGACTTTGAGTCGAAGGTACCAGAGGTGCTAAAATGCTAACTTCTTTAAGGCTTTAGGACTCATTCTTGGAGCTCTCTGTTGTTTAGCTTTGTGGTCCACAACTTTACTGTTGGTTTTCACTCTAAAAAAAAAAAAAGAGATATTTCAATCAGGAGTTGGTAGAGACCAAAAACAAAGCTAAAAGAGTGAGTATCGGACTTACATTCATCACCTTGTTCAGCTGTTGTGTTCACAACTTGTTTCCACGGCACCCAAAGGGCCAAAAACCCAAACAGCTATTTCAAGTTAACACTTTACTGTTCTAGCGACGGAGGTGTGACACCTTGCAGAACTGAATCTGGTTTCCAGAGCACCAAAATCATGGATATAGCTGTCACTTATCTTTCGCAGCATCATGTGATATATTATAAGGCTACCATGCACCATTCTGCAAGCATGTAACTGTTTTGGCTCCAGTTGAAGTAGTTATAAAAAATGCTCATTTATTATGAAATAGGAAGAATGTTAAGATGGATTTTTCTTTTCCAAAATTACAATGCTTCTCTTCTCTTCCTGCTGGTCTAAGACCTTGTCCACATGCATACAGATATTTATAAAACCGTTTTTCCTCTATGTATTTTCATTTTTGCCTTGGACAGAGATATTTTGTAAAACTAGGATTGTGTGGACAGATATTTTTTTAAACGGAGGGTAAAATTAAAAAAAATATTTATCTTCTCTTATCTTACATCTAGACAGGCCTTAACCCATCAAAGTTGCACTACTTGTGGTACAATAATGGCAGAAAAAAAACAACAATAATAGAGTGTTGATCTTGATACTGTTTTATACCACATCTATTCAAACTATGCTCAGTTCAGACTCAGTAGTAGAGGACAAGCGCTCTATGGAAGGAGAAGGAGTTTAACACTGACCCCTAATGGGGACGATGGTTCACTGCAGACCCTGTTAGCCAGGTATGCACACACATACTGCACAGTACCAGCCAAGCCAATCGAATTCCATGAACTGGCAATAAATAGATTGACAGACAGGTTATGACTTTCAGTTTTCTGATTTCAATGGGTTAGGGTTAATGCTGGTATGAAAACATTTTGCAGGTGATATAGTTTGAACTTTTAAACATATAAATGATTAAGATTTCCAACCGATGACGAAGATGCACTATGTTTGGCCTGTTGATTTGTGTGCGACGTGAGATCCTCTGATTTAGTGATGGGACTTGAAAGGCGCGCACGTTGTCAGTGCATGATGGGAGGCGGAGGGCTTCGGGGGTGAGGTCGCTTGGTGATGGGGGCGGTTTGGAAAAGGGGGGGGGGGGGGGGGGGGGTTGTATCGCAGATGAAATTGGAGCCAAGAAGCAGCTGCAGTACATCTGTCTTGTACTGACACATGTGGCATTTGACTTCCAGTGTGAAGTTCAAAAGAGTTTTGTAATGACGCAGCTGCTTAGGGATGTATGTGCATGTGTGTGTGTTTTAGAGAGTGTGTGTTTCCTCCTTTGTTGAAGGTGGGGTGGGGGGGTTGCCAAATGGGTTTCATAGGTGAGGACTGGAATTTGGGGTTGTGAGTGTGATGGTGTGGGCAGTACAGGTGCTACATGATGTTGTCTTAGGAACTGTTTTCTAATATTTTGATCACCTACTCAATATGTGAATACTTTAACGATACTATTAACGCATCCTAAAAATGGTTTATCCCTTATAAAAATGACTAAAAAGACACTAACTTACTATGTATTGATACAGAGGTTCCAGTCTCTTTTCATTAAAAATCTTGTGGATAAATAAAAGGTATCTTTCCATGTAGGAGTTGCTTTGTTACAGCCCGACACAATGAACTATTATTGTACATTTCCCACCTTTCAGTAGTGCTAAGTAGTTTTTTTTCTCCTTTGTGTGTATTGAAACACTTAGAAACAGATCAAACACCATTACAGGTAATTAGAGAGGGCAATTAGCCTGTGTGATAGCAAAACATTAGCGGTTGGGGGATGACGGTGCACCATTTGTGCCCGATGGCCTCTGTTCCTGCAGCAGCACCTGCCCAGCAGCCTTAGCGGGGTCAGGGGGTTGTCTGCCAGGAGGCCAGGGCTCAGGGGTCAGAGGTCATGGTCCAGACAGGCGTATCCACTCGCTGATGGAGAACTCAGCTGCAGGAACAGAGCTTGCAGGTGGACGACGTATTTTACCCCCTACTGCTAATTATCCTTTCCTCTCTTTTGTGCTCATACTGTGCTGCAAATTTGTGTTAAAAATAGTCCAGTGACATCAAGCTAGTTTTGTGGGTAGATTTCCAAATAAAGAATGAAAGTAAGCAGGGTGCAAGTACTTTCAGTACTAAACCTCAGTTTGCTTTAGGTGAAATCAGAGAATTTAAAAAAACTGACTCAGCACTCACTATATAGTGGTTTGCCATTTTGTAGCACTGTCCAAACATAGAGCGACAATTATTATACCCTATATAGTGGACTCAAAGTATCCCACAGTGCAGCATGAAAATTAAAAGTAGTAAGGTCACTAACTGAGCATTATAAACCATCATGCATTGTGCTGAAGGAAAAAAATCCAGCTGAGACAAATCCATAAGTTTCAGTGTGAAAATAATATATTTAATGTGAGCAGAGCAACACATCACAAACAGCCACAAAGTACTTTGTATTTATTACTTTGGGAAAATATGCTTATTGCGCCCACACTGACAGTAGGGCTGGGACGATACACCTGATTCAATACTATCACAATACTTGGGTGCCGATTCGATATTGCAATTTGATATTATGATTTTTTTGTGATTTTTGATGAAAAACTGAATCATACACTTCTAGGGACTTTTACTTTGGAAACCATCTAAATTAATACAGTAAGAATGTTTGATTTTCAACGTGAAGGTAGTCAGAGATGTCCTGAAGTTAAGTATTCATTTCAGAAATTATTCATTTTTTCCCAGCAACCTAAAATCCAAAGACTAAAGACATTTCCCTCATAAATTATTGGTATTTTCTTTTTAATTTATAGGGGAAATGTAATGTCTTATACCTCTGGTGAATATAATCTAATCAATCATATTTCTATGTATGTATTTTGTATACACAGTTCCCTTTGTTAACACCTTATTTTGAAAACCAGACAGTCACAAGTGTATACTTCCAATACGAGTCCATCTCTAGCTCTACTGTCAGCTCTGTTCTCGTTATACTGGTCAGATCCACCGGGGCCGTTTGAACGTATTTAACATAAAGGTCAGTATGTGGGTGCTCTACAGTTGTAGCGGCGGACGATTTGACCACAGAGATGAGAGCGCTGGCTGTCCGTGACAGAGTTAGCTTGCAGCTTTAGCCATGATGTCTGACTCTGCTTTTCCTGCTCATGCGTGAAACCCAAAGTGTTTCCATCCTTTACGGGTTGTGTAGTGTTTACCACTTTGGATTTAACATGAGGGTGCAGGTCGTGTACATACCGACGCTCCACCGTTTTCTGCTGTCGTATCAGCTCGTTGCGGGTTGTTTTGATTGATCTATACGGAACGGATATGATGTCACATTACTCAGACTACAACAATAAAAACTGTAACTTTCTTCTACCTCCGCATAGTCAAATGAAGCAAATCTATTGATTCTGGCAAGTCGTAAGAAAACATACCTGTACATACAGTCGGTGAATCGATTTTCTTTCCCACCCCTGACAGCAGCTGTTCACAGATTAACTACGTTTACTTCTGTTCTTACCTTTCACAATAAAGTCCATAGACATATATGCTGTATTTCTGCTTCTCAGGGAGAACTTAAATTCATTCAGAGCATTTTGCTAGGAGGCAACTCAACCAAATAGCTTACACTCTGTATGTATTGATCACAAAAATACATGCTGGTATTTATTATGCTGATTTTGGTCTGGCAATGAGATTATTAACAGTTGAGAAAATGACCCGAGTAGCGTCAAAAAGTGTTTTTTCCTTTTGCAGATGAGCTCACAATATATTCCTCTACATTTAACTCCCTGGATAGTGAGTCGGGAGGAGTGAATGAGTGAATGATTTTAGAGACAGCCGGGGATTCATTTCTCAACTACTCTGGACAACAGTTAGATTCGATTCTCTTGTTGGTGATTTAAAAGCACAAAATCTTTTCTCAAAGGTCTGAATATCACAAAAAAGAAAAAGCACCAAACAGGAGATGCCTAATATTTGAAAATGATTACATCTATTAACAGCTTGGAGAGTAGCTATCCACAATTTACAACGTTATTAAGAAATGTAGATTTGAAATGTGAAACTAGCCCTGTTATACACAGTTTTATGGGAAGTCTCCTGTTTTCTGTCTTCAACACAACTCAAGTATTTCACACATGAGTCAGTGCAGTGCAGGTTTTTCTGTGGACTGGATTTATCTGTTTTTCATCACCTCTGGGCCTCAGGGGCCCACTAAGTACTTATTTGTACATATTTTACTTAGGGTTTTATATTAAAAGATTATTTTCATGCACAAATGATGTGGTTTGTGGTGACGCTGGGGAATGTTTCCTCACCCAACATTATGATTAAGTTCATCTTTCCTTCTACATACTTTTATTTACGTGGCCTGTGCAGCTCAACAGCGAAAAGCACTTACTGCCCATTTGGATTTGTTCAAGAGGCAGGTGTGTGTGAATCTAACATGGTTTCATGTTGCTGAGACACTAATAGCCTGTATTTTACTAGAGGGAATGCCTCATGGGCACACATGTAGCCTATACGTGGAGACGTGTTTGCACATACTAGCATGCAACAGTCAACAGCTCATTCGATAAGACTGGATTCGATTAAACTTCACTGATCCATGTGAGGAAATGAGCAAAGCAACACAGGATGTGCCAGTAAGGACGATGCAATTCGTCAGCTGAAACTAAAGCCTGAAAAACGTAAAACTGAGGTGATAAATACAGTATTTAAATACTGTATGACTTCATCGGCAGGAAACACAGGAACGATTACCCACATACAATATATGGACACGTAATAAAATATAGCAACTACACAAACACCACACACCCACAGGCATGTATCTGAATGCATGTAAACACATGAAAGCACCAATCTAGGAGCAGATAATCACCCTTACTATAATGAACACGAATGGTGAGATTATACAGACATAAAAACACACATCAAGCCAAGATGGCTTTAGCCCTTAGCGCTCCATCGCCCCCCCTCATGTGCTCTTTGATCAGGATCAGTCTTGTTTTGGGATTACTCTGATATGTACAGGACAGACTGACAGATGTTGGAAACAAACATCCAGAGCTTCAGGCTGACAGAGAGCAGGAAGCATTTTTAGGCCAATACGAGGGTATGTTGTCGCAGGATGAGGATGAGGACGTACTCTTCATCCTGGTACTGTCTGTTAAATCCTGGAGGCTCTAAATTATCACAGCATTGTGTGATGGGTGTTGCCTTTTAAAACTATTCTTGAAAGCACCACACAGTATCCCTGCCTCAATGTGCAATTGAGTGAGCTGCTGTTGACATTTATGTCATTAACATTTAATTTCCATAAAAACTAGTCATATTCATTAAGTTATATAGCAGCTCCAGTAATTCAATTCAGCAGTGAAAATGGTTGACTTATTTGCCTTCATTAGACTGCAGTTATTTTTCTTTAATACTCCCAAACAAATACAAGAACACAGATGTTTGTGTTCAACAGACTCCGTCATAACAACTATGACCATGCACAGAAATCCATTATAATTTACCCACATGTAAGCTATCAACACTACAAAGAATAGTGGGAGAAACCTTCACATTCACGCTAATATTATGATTAATGGATTAAAATATTTAATCGTGATTAATTGTATGATTGTCCATGATTAATTGTGATTAATTGCAAATTAATTGAACTTTTGATAATCTGTTCAAAATGTAACCTAAAGGGAGATTTGTCAAGTATTTAATACTCTTATCAACATGGGAGTGGCCAAATATGCTGCTTTATGCAAATGTAGTGTATATATTTATTATTGAAAATCAATTAACACAAAACAACAGCTGTCAGTGTGTCACTGTGCTGACTTGACTATGACTTGCACTAAACTGCATGTGATTATCATACAATGGGCATGTCTGTAAAGGGGAGATCTGTGGGTACCCACAGAACCCATTTACATTCACAAATCTTGAGGTCAGAAGTCAAGGGAGCCCTTTAAAAATGGCCATGACAGTTTTTACTTGCCACACTTTAGTGCATGGACCAACTGACTCTTTAGGGTTTCTAGTTTCAGATGATGCCAGTATCTTCATTCTAGCTTTAAAACTGAGCCCACTACAACCTGAAAGATTGTGTTAATGTGGTAAAGAAATTACTGCCGTTGAAACAATTTTGTAGAGGTCCCTGGCCTTCGTAACGCACCCGGCATTATCAGCTGTAACCACCGTACGAGAGCAGAACAGCAAGTGCAACCAGCTTGGCTATATCAACAAAGCACAGAGAAGCTCAGATTACAACACACAGAGGGAGTCTGCACTAGAGGTAAGATCTTTAGCCCGAGCCCGAGCCCGAGACCAAGCCCGAGCCCGAACCGGCCCGAATTCGGGCCCAAAATGTCAATTATTACGTTCGGGTCGGGCCGGGCTTCTCTCTCACTAACTTTTTTTTTAATGAATATATATTTATATATTATGTATACTAAAACGATGTATGGATATTAAACTAAGGAATACTTGTTATAAAATAAATAATTTGGATAAAACAGAGAAGGCGCTGTATGGTAAGATATAAATGTTTATTGAATGTGCATCTTACAGTCTTGTTTAACTGGGAGAATTCGTTACAAAAGACAGGCTTTAATTTGTTATCATTATGCTCAGGCATCGTCACAAATGTGATCACACAAATCGCAACCAGTCCCTTTTCCCGGAGCAGTGCTCTGTCCGGGTCTGACTGACGCATCCCCTCCCTTTCCTCCTCCTCCTGAGTCCTCACAAGTAAAATATAAAATTTCGGGTTTGTTTCGGGCTCGGGCCTGCAAATCAAGTTAATTGATCGACCTCGGGCTGGGTCGGGCTTTAATACCTGCGGGCCTGGGTCGGTTCGGGTTGGATTTTTTAGGCCCGATCTTACCTCTAGTCTGCACTCATTACTCCTCTATATCTTCACATAGAAAACAGCTTTTCTCTTAATGCTCTGAATATAATATACGTAGAGCATCTGTAAGAAATGAATTGTTCCATCTGAAATAGTTATTTCTTAGTTCCTAGAAAGATATATGGAGATGCAGGTTCATTTTCCATTTCAGTGAACATTATCACAACACAAAGTTACCCACAACTCCACACACACATCCAGCTAAAGTACGTGGTGGCAAAAAGACTACAAATGGAAATGCCTTTTAGCCCTGACCTGGGAACAGTTGTGTCGTTTCCAAAAGAGTTAATTTGAGGTTTGGGTGCAGCAGATGACCTGATCCTCGGTCAGTAGGACGTCGATCAGCTGGTCCATGGGAACCAGAGGAGGCCCACCGCTGCCGTTCTGTCAGGCCTGCCCCAAATTCACCAGCTGGGTGCGACTTCATAACAGGACTCACTGGTCCAGCGCGTGTGTGTGTGTGTGTGTGTGTGTGTGTGTGTGTGTGTGTGTGTGTGTGTGTGTGTGTGTGTGTGTGTGTGCGCACAGTTTCCAGTAGTGGTGTGTTCACTTTACATAGTCATATCTGAAACTCAGGGATGAACACGGGACCAACGTGCGACACTCGGCAACAGCGGTGAGAACTTGAAGAAAAGTATGTAGGAATATAAATGTTAAGATAGATATTGATACAGATAATGGATAAAAGGTCTTTTCTGCATGCTGTGTAGTCTAAAAACAGTCAGTAAAGGTGTTACTGTGTATTAACATACTACCATGATGTCTGTTTTCACATGTTCAGATGAAACTGGATGCTTAAGGAAGAAAAAAACTCCTGACATCCAGTTTATCCAACAAGATTTATCACATTTTTCAGTTTACCTAAATATTTAATTTGTGAATCAGTGCAGTAGTTGTTCAGAGTCTGCAAGTTACATGAACATTATTAGGAATAGTTATTCACCTCACACTGACAACTAGCTGGATTTGTTTTTGTTCTCACTTTTTTGATTTATATTTTGGACAAGACAAGCGATCTGCTCTACTCCACAGCACAGGTAAGTTGACAAAAAAACACAACAAAACTGTGCGTTGCAAGTATATAATTTAACTGACTGATTAGATTGCTCAGCATTAGTTGGCATCCTTTCTCAGAAAAACACATTCAGTGTCTTGAAGCATGTATGACATCTCTGTCTGGATGTAAGTTTTGATTTAATGCTGCTGGAAGACTATCATAAAATTGTATTTTTAAGAATCAGGACTGAAAAGCCGGGAAAAAACATTTGTCTAGAAGCAAAAGTTTATAAATATTGAATATAATGTGAAATTAGTCTCCTTGCTATGTTACCACATGTACAATGTCATCATATGTAAATGGCAAAAAGGCTTTCTAATTCTGGCATAATTTGGGTTTTTCATAGCAGAGAAAGTCAGAAGAAGATAAATGCACCATCATCTTGAGTGTGACACCTCGTCTCACCCAAACAAATGGCGGCGCAGGAGGTTTGTTTGTTTTCATCCTTTTTGTACAAATGAACAGACATCAAGCATCACTAAAGCCCCTTTTCCACCGCAGGACCTTTACCCCGGAACTAGGAACCTTTCAGGCCCTGGTCGGCAGGGTAGTGCTTTGTCAGAGAGCAATACCTTTCAGGGTGGAGTTACAGGGATGACTGTCGCTGAATAATGAAAAACAAGGAAGTACTTGAGTATCAATTCAGGACCATTTTAGGACGAGGGGAGAACATTTTTCTTTGTTTGATAATATTAAAAATAAAAATGTAGGCTCTGCTGTGAGCTCCCCGACTCATTAAAAAAAAACAACAGAGACAAAAAGGGCGAGCTGAAAGGACGAGCGGTCGAAAGGACGCGGTGGTGCTGAGAATGAGAGAAATAAAATAATTCTCTGATCGTTTCACGGCACAAATAAATAAATAACCATCAAACACTCAACAGATGATTTACTGTGACGACAGATGAATTACATCCAACGTGCATTTGTAAATATATGCAGCAGTAAATGTCGTGGCAGCGAGACAAAGCCTAACGTTTTTTATTTTTTCAATGTCCTTTTTAGATGAAACACACCATCGTTTCATGTCATGTTGCTGTTTCCTACATCAGTGAACTAATTTGCCTCATCCTCACAGGTCTTTAGACCCCTATGGAAATACAGACAACAATGGGCTTTTAGTTCCTTGAAAATTAGTCCCAGGATTAAATTACCAGGAACTTCTTGGTGGAAATTAACACTCACTTGTGTTAATTAAACTTCTGTACATCTTGCCAGTGTGTGAAAATACTGTGGTTCCTGCTATCCTTGACCTTTAGTCAGAGGGTTGCTTATGTCTGGAGAACCAGGTGGGGTCACTGAGCTCAGATCACACTTGTTTATTCTGCACAGCAGCTCTGTGTGTTCAGAGTAACATTTTAATATTCAAATAAGAAGAATTTAAAACAAAACAGCTGCTCATTTAAAATAATTAGATGAGTCTTGGATGTCTTGTTCTTGACCAGAGATGTCATGTTAAGTGAAAAAGGTTAACCAGTTACTATTTAAGATAAAAATAAATGCATCACTAACCTGAACCGTGTCGCAGAGCCATCTGACGGCCACACTCCTGACCTCCATCCTGGCAGCGGTGCTCGGCTCCCTGCAGATCGGCTACCACACGGGCAACGTCAACGCGCCAGCCAAGGTGAGCGGGACGGACGGGAGCTGAGGGGAGATATGATGAAGCTGGTTGATACTGATAACAAGAGTTAAGTCACACACTTCCAGATATCAAGAAACTATCTTCAAATTAATTGAACACCATTTTCATGGTGCTTTAGCTTTACAATGTGCTCTGACAATATGCTGTTCATCAACATGAATCTAAATAATTAGTCCTCAGCCAAGAACATTCTCAGTCAACTAACACCCATACAGTTTTGTTGATTCATTTTTTATTAATTAGTTGATTTAAAGGAACAATGAGTAGGATCTGGCAGTATCTAATGGTGAGGTTGTGATGATGGCTGATGCAAAACACGAATGGCCCGCTCGAGAGCCAGTTGTTGTAAGAGTAGTGTGCTTAGCATGCGTGCACATGGGAGGTGAGTGGTGAAGCAAGAAAGAGAGAGCAGTGGCGACAGCAGTGAGTAACATTTCTGGAGTACCACAGAAACATGGCGATGCAACATGATGGGATCTGCTCCCTGTGTAGATATAAACGGCTCATTATAAGGCAACAAAAACACAAGAAGTCTTACTGTCAGGTGATTATACACTAAAGAAAACATACTTGTTATATACACAGTATTATATTCCATTTCTGCCAATAAATCCCACCAACTTGTTACACATTGGTTCTTTAATTGACAGAACTGTCTCAAGAAAGACTCAAAGCACAAAAAAGCATAAAAAAGGACTAATCTTAGTCGATTAAGAGCAAAACAGCCGAATAGATGAACCAAGAGGTGGCTGCCCTAAAAAAAAAAAAAATTAAAAATCAAATCCCTTCATTTGGAATAAAACATAAAAAAATGCAAATGCAAAATCTACAAGGATGTGCAATAAGTGTCCTTGTCTTTTAACAGAAATTAAGTTTAGAACTGCAGCAATATCAATATCAACAAATATCATCATGGAGACAGCAGACAACCAAGTTCTGGCTTGTATAAATCAGTATAAGTCAACCCAATATACAGTATCATGCAGAGAGGGATGCTGGAAAACTGCCCGACCGTCAAACAAATACCTCACAGCCTCAATAAAACACTAAATAAACTTAATAACCCCTGAAACTGGCAGGTCTGGCAGGGTTCTGCTATTTCACAGGTAGACTATACAACATGTTTGCAAGTGAGATAGATCTTCTAAATTTAGTGTACTAAAAAAAAAAAAAAAAATCCACAATTTTTTTCCACATTTCTCACAATACTTAGCCCACATAATTAATCAATCCATATTACATAATGTAACTATCCATATTTTGTAAGGATTAATTAGTACAATAATGGCAGTAAAAAGTTTGTTTGTTGTTTGATTAGTCCAGTACAGTGAAGCTCAAAGTGGGGTCCGTAGCACTCTCGTCAGGGGGTCCACAAAATAATTTGCTATAAATTATATGGTGCTGTATCATTAAAAGTATGTCTATAGATGGGGGCCATTTGCACCAATACAACAAGCACAGAGTGTCTATTGGGCCAATAGGAGCTCTAATGTGATTGTGACACATTGCGTTAAACCGTCATGAATCACTCCAGTCAGTGCACAATGAAACGTTCATACTGCTGTTTAGCTTGTTAGCTAACCAGCAGTAGCTAGCTGGCGAGAACAGAGAAATATTTGTTATCCCACGTCATCAAGTGAAAATGGTTTGGCTACGTTGAGAAAATATGGCCATGTGTCTTCAGGTGCTAGCAAACAAAACTACGAAGCCAGCTAAGCTTAAGCGACATCTGATGACAAAGCACCTGGAGGGCAAAACAAAGCGGTGTTAACATGATTCAAACTGAGATGTATTTCTCTCTTCATCACTATCAAACCGGTCTGAAGTATTTAGGCTGAAAGCCTGAGAATATAAATGGTTCAAATGCATTTAAGAGTATAAATGGTAGTAAGCAAATGTTTAATCAGATATGATTATGAGTGGGTCCTTGGAAACTGTTGTCCGCTGTAAGGGGACAAAAAGTTTGAGCACCTGTGGTCTAGAACATCACAAGGAAGTTTGTTTTAAATCAGATTTAAAGCCCAGTCGTTTATTTTGAAATGTCAGTGATTAGATCACAACCCCATTTTGAATTTCTAGTGTTTCCTGATGTTGTTTCTTAAAATTGTTTAGATCATTGAAGAGTTTTTCAACCACACCTGGAGAACCAGGCACAACCAGTCGATGCCAGATCACAGCCTGACTCTCCTGTGGTCGCTCTCCGTCAGCATTAAAGACTTTGGAGCTTTGCTAGGCTCGCTGGGAGTCAAATACCTGGCAGATTCTTACGGACGGTAAAAACAGGGCTGGGGAAATATTTCTTCCTTTAATTCTTATCACATTGTTGTCTGTTAATTTCGCTGGTCTTCTCCTCCAGGCGTAACTCCATCCTAATAGTGAACTGTCTCTCTGTGGTGGGAGCGTGTCTGATGTCTGCCTCTAAAGCCAGCAAGTCGTTTGAGGTCCTCATCCTGGGCCGGCTGGTGTTCGGGCTCTTCTGCGGCCTGGTGATGAGTCTTAATCCTCTCTACATCCAGGAAGTTTCCCCCACAAACCTGAGAGGGGCCTTCGCCACACTCAACCAGGTGTCCTTCGCCTCAGGCATCCTGGTGGGAATGGTGAGGATGGGGCTCGAAATCTTGACTAAAAAGTTGTTTGAGGTTGATTTTTACTTAATTTCTTATGTCTTACATCTCAAGTTTTCTCCCTGTTGAAGATTTTTTTGGGGGTGTTGCATCTTGAATACTTGAAGGTCTACAGTTAATAGTGCTGGCAAGGCTTGAGTGGCTTGAAATGCAGCCTGAGGCTCAGAGGGTAGAGCAGGCTGTCCACCAATCAGAAGGTTGCTCCAGTCACATGTTGACGTGTCCTTGAGCAAGACACTTAACCCCAAGTTGCTCCCAAAGGCATTAACCTTAACCCACTGGTGTATGAATCAGTATTTAGAGCAGATCCTGATGGGCAAAGTTGGCACCTTGCATGGCAGCCTCTGATATCAGAGCATGAACGTGTGTGAACGGGTGAAAGCGCTTTGAGTGGTTGGAAGACTAGCTATATAAATCTAAGTCCATTCATCATTTACATTAGCTACATGTACATTGTTAAGACTGTTGAGTATCTCAAAATTTGTTTGGCTTTTATGCCTCCGACCATGGCTATCGCCGGAGCGGATAGCGGTTTGTGCTGCAGCTTTGCTGTAAGAAATTATCCAGATATGATGATGAATATTTGCTGCAAAAAATATGTATGATTTTTTTTACAAATCTTGCTAAGTCCTGCTGTGATTTACAAGTGGCTTCACTAACAGTAAAATGTACAAAGTGAAACTGTCACACAAGGTTCTTGGATGTGTTTGCTGCAGGTGGCTGGTCTGGAGACCGTGTTGGGTACGGAGCATTACTGGGCCATGATGCTGTCCCTGTCGGTCATCCCGGCCCTGACGCAGTACCTGGTCCTGCCTTTCTGTCCTGAGAGCCCTCGCTACCTGCTTATCAACCGAGGAGAGGAGAACAAGGCAGAGGCTGGTGGGTTTTACTGCTTCAGTTTAGACTTGAAGCTAGAATTAGATCATAGAGATGACCAACAGTCCTGCAGTCACCAATAAGAGAGAGATGAGCTGAAGGACTTCAGCTTTTAGATTCATGGCTGACTTCCATAAATCAAAACATGGAAATGCTTTTAATGCACCCTACTGTAGTCTCTCAGCTCTGTGGATACACCACTTAAAAAGAAGATGTGGTTTTAACCCTGCAGCCCTGCTGAGGCTGAGAGGCGGCTCAGACAAGGTGTTCGCTGAGCTGGAAGAGATGAAGGAAGAGGCCGCCCACACTCAGACCGGTGTCACCATCCACGAGTTCTTCAAGAAGCACAGATACAAGCAGCCGATCATCATCGTCCTCATCATCAACTTAGGCAGCCAGCTGTCTGGATTCAATGCGGTCAGTCTTCATCAGTCATGAAATGCAATTTATCTGTCAAATGTTTTCTGGCAAAACTCAGGATGCAAAGAGCCAACTGGTAAAACTAGGGATGCACAGTATGTATCTGGCCCAATAAATTATTATTATGACATTATTTATTATTATTATTATGATAATGAAATATTGACTTTACAAGTGCAGCATCTTCACACTAAGACATCTTAGCCTCTGATGTGCATTAACTACAGATTATGATCTTCGTTTTAAAAAACAAAAATGTGAAATTATCGGATATCTTATCAGTATGAGTGTGACAAGCATAATTATCGACATCAGCTGAAAAAAATCCATATTGTGCATCTATTTCTACCACGAATTTGAAAGTTTTATGACACTGCCTTTTTAGAGATAAAATGATTTTCTCAAACTCCAGTTCACTCTGGTTCAGCGTCATAGTATTTATTCAATACATTATTCAGGCCCCTACTCAGATTCTGGGGCAGTGTGTCACGACAATACCCCTGTTCCTAAAAACACACAACGATGTCCCAGTAACCCACTGAGCTAAAAGAAATGTCTGCTCTTTTCTTCCAGATCATCAATTATTCCACCAGAATGTTCCAGGCCAAGTTTGATCAGGCCAAATACCTGACTCTGGGCGTGGGGGCCGTCAATGTGACCTTCACTTTGGTGGCAGTGAGTACAAAATCTAGTGGTGACCTTCACACACAAGTGACAGTATTCAACATTATCATATTGGCTGCTCATGTTATGCCAATCAGCCATAACGTCATGACCACTGACAGGTGAGGTGAATAACATTGATCATCTCGTTACAGTGGCACATGGCAGTGGGTGGGATATATTAGGCAGCAAGTGAACATTTTGTTGATGTGTTGGAAGCAGAAAAAATGGGCAAGCGTAAGGATGTGAGTGACTTTGACGGGGGCCAAATAGTGATGGCTAGAAAACTGGGCCGGAGCATCTCCAAAACTGCAGCTCTTGTGGGATGTTCCTGGTCCGCAGTGGTCAGGACCTACCAAAAGTGGTCCAAGGAAGGAAAACCGGTGAACCAGCGACAGGGTCATGGGCAGCCAAGGCTCACTGATGCACGTGGGGAGTGTTGTCCAATCCAATAGTCGAGCTACTGTAGCTCAAATTGCTGAAAAAAGTTCATGCTGGTTCTGACAGAAAGGTGTCAGGACACAGTGCATCGCAGTTTGTTGCATGTGGGGCTGCGTAGCCTCAGACCGGTCAAGGTGCCCATGCACCCGTGTCCACTGCCTAAAGCACCAACAACGAACTGGACTACGAAGCAATGGAAAAAGGTGACCTGGTCTGATAATCTGTTTTTTCTTTTACACCATGCGGATAGCCGGGTGCCAGTGCATCGCTTACCTGGGGAAGACATGACACCAAGATGCACTATGGGAAAAAGGCAAGCTGGTGGGGGCACTGTGCACACTGTAAAAAGGGTTCAAGAATGGTTTGAGGAACAAAACAACGAGTTTGAGGTGTTGACTTGGCCTCCAAATTCTCCAGATCTCAATCCAATGGAGCATCTGTGGGATGTGCTGGACCAACTCAGTATCAGGCAGGTGGTCATAATGTTATGGCTGATTAGTTTACACCAACAGTCTTAAATCTACTAAAACACAAGTTGTCACATTTTGTATGTTTTGTCACAAATTGCACCAAAATCTTGAATAAAGATAAAATTCTTGCCACCGTTTCCTCAGCGTTTTTGTTTAAAACAGGAGAAAAATGTGAGCAGAGTTACCACTGCGTTGTTTTTCCTTTCAAGTTCTTCCTGATGGAAAGGGCGGGAAGGAGGAGGCTGCTCCTGACTGGTTTCATCTCCATAGCTGTGTGTAACTTACTCATGACCATAGTGGATTCTGTTCTGGTAAGATCATCAAGTGTGATTGTTGTTTTTTTATATACCTCCGCGTTGACAACAGCCATGGCCGGAGGCATTATGGACAGACATTGATGTACACTGCAACTTGACTAACACTAGTTAATGGAGGCATTCTGTACAACCACAAGGCGGTAATTCCAGTTTCAGTTCCAGTTTGGCTTTTTAAATGTAATGTAATGACTATTATTTGGTTTCTTTACTCCTCTATGACAGTAAACTGAATATCTTAGAGTTGTGGACAAAACAAGACATTTGAGGACGTCATCGTGGGCTTTGCAAAACACTGAACAACATTTTTGTACACCAAACATCCAATCAATTAATCGAGAAATAAAACAAATTATTTAAAACATAAAATTGAAAATATTTGTCAGTTGCAGCCCTACAGGAGAATGATTTTTAACTTAAGTCTCCAGTTGTTTTGATCAAAACACAAATCCTACTTTTCAAATGTACTCCGTTTTTTGAAAACAGGAGAAAATGCTAATACCATCCCCATTTCAGCTGACACATTTCAACATAAATGAACCCCAACACTCACAGTGACCCTGCCGTAGGAGCCATGTTTTATCTACAGCTTCTTGCATTTGATTATCACTTTTAAAAGTGTGTGTTATTCCATTGAAAATGTTTGATCAAGTAGTCATGTGGTAGAATGGACTTTGATCCATTTAAACTCTATGATATGTGGTTTGCCCTATTAAGACGTGATGCTCTAGCCGTCCTACTACTGGACAAGCTGCCATTATACCTTCAGCACATCCATACGTTAACAAAGAACTTGTCCATCCACCACGCAGCACCTGGTCCCAGAGCTGCGGAGCCTGCAGGTCCTGCTGGTTTTCTGCCTGATCTCAGCCTATGAGCTGGGCCCTGGTCCAATATCATGGTTCATCGCTGCTGAGCTGTTCGACCAGCCTGGCAGACCCATCGCTATGGCCTTCACCAGTATGCTCAACTGGGGAGGGAAGTTTGTTCTGGCACTCGTCTTTCCTCCATTACTGGTGGGTTTATACTGCTGGCCTGCATGCTGTATGACTGAGAAACTTTAGAGGTGGATTTCTTGCTTTCTTTTGCAAGTTCCCTTACACCTTAGAGACATAACTGTTAAATACAGGCTATAAATCTGTTCAATCTGTTTTATACAACTGTACACTGTGAAACAGACATAAATCTGACCTGATCTGTTAAATATGCATAAATCTATTGCTAACTCCTCACATCAGGTTGAAATAATAGTAATTAAATTAACAGTTATCCAGGGAAACATCTGGTCGTTATAGTGCTGCAGAGATGGCAGCCAACCTGAAAGTAACACTAAGGAACCAAATCAAACAACCTTTTGTTTTTCTACTTCCTTGTGTAAATCTGTTTTAATGCCTTTTGTGTTTTCCTTGTTTCCTTCTTCTTTTTGTGAACATTACTCTATTTTATGAGTGCGTGATTTTCGCATGGTGTAATTATGTTGCTCGAAAAGGTTTTGATCTTAAGAGACCATTCTTAGTTAAATACAGATTATGTACTGTAGTCTGTTGAAAATAACGCCCATCTGTCTCCCCCACGAGCAGAAAATCTGCGGTGCGTACGTCTACCTCCTCTTCATGACTGTGGCTCTGGTCGCCTTCGCCTTCACCTGGATTCGCCTCCCGGAGACAAAAGGACGCACATTCGATGACATTGCAGAGGAGTTCAGAGGAGCCGAGGGCATCCCGTTGCACAATAAGACTGGATTCAACACTTTCACCTGACGGACCATTCAACCTTTACTGAAGTGGCTCAAGGTCATACTGTTAAAGAGGGTCAGTTCACCCAAATTACCAACATTTTTTTCAACAAATATTAGTGTTATGTAACCAAATAGTGGTTTACTTGCAAGTATTGAATGGAGAACAAAAATAGCAGTGGTTATTTTAAAGGTGCAGTGTTTAGGATTTGGTGGCATCTAGCGGTGAGGTTGCAGATTGCAACCAGCTGATTCTCCTCCTGGTTACCAGGCGTGTAGAAGAACTATGGTGGCCGATGTGAAACTGTAAATGGCCCTATCTAGAGCCAGTGTTTGGTTTGTCCGCTCTGGACTGCTGTAGAGACATGGCGGCCAGCTCTGTGGAAAAGACCGGCTCCCTATGTAGATAAAAACAGCTCATTTTAAGGTCACGAAAACACAACAATTATGATTTTCAGGTGATTATACACTAAAGAAAACATACTAAACTTGTTATATTCCATTTCTACCAATAGTGGTGCAGGACGTATTTTTATAGGCCAACCTCGAAGTTAAAATCACATGGGTCCCCTCGACAAAAAGCTCATGGGATTTTTCCATTGGATGTTGGATTACTGCAGAAAATAAGCTCTAATAAGCATGTACACACAATTAGGCTGTAAATGCGGATGAGTCAGATTTTTCTTCTTTGCAGAAAATAAGCTCTAACAAGCTTTATGATACTTACACAAATTGTTCAGCAAGATAATCTCCACAAATGTACACCACTTGTATGAGTTTTTACATGTGAATGCACCGCCAGAAGTAAAAAGCTATAAATGAAGTACACCAGGGTCACATGAGCGCGAGTATACACAACAAAGCCGTGACGGCATGATGACGTTTAGTAGTCTCATTTAGCTGCTTGTTAGCAACCGCCTTTTTAGGACGTAAAGGCTTCAACATAGATAAGTGAGATATTCTTCTTCAGCTTGTGTTAACCACAGACCTTATTTCAGGTATCTAAAATCCCATTCAAAAAAACATTACTTAAAGACGACGACTCCTGCAGCAAACTCTAGCTTTAATAAACACTGTCCTAGTTACTCAGGATAATCGTCAAATCTCCAGTTTCCATTCAGAATAACCGACCTGACGCAAAAGAATCTGAGTAACAACAATATTATTTCAGGAAAAGGTATCTTCAAAATTCAAGATCAGCAAAACTAAAATTTTATTAAATAATTTGGGTGAGCTGACACTTTAACCTTCCTAATGTTCATGCCAAAGGATAAAAATGGCCTCAGTTAATTTGTAAGTGTAAACTGGTTGATATTTATACCGTATGTTTTGAGGCATTTTGAAACAGATGTATTGTTATTTTGTAAAGAGATGGAGCCTTTAGAGGGGCAGATGCTTACAAGAAATTCAAAAGTGAAGAAAGTTTGCAACACCGAGGATTAAAATTGGATTACTGTTTTCAGAGGTTTACTGGACAGCTGAACTTTTTTTTTTTTAACCAAAGAGTTATATGACGCACGGCGCTGCAGACCACAAAGTCACTGAAAACGTCACAGTGCTCATTTGTTACTTTGGGTTGAACTGAAATGGGGATGTGGAGATCCAGAAATGCTTGTTTGTGTCGCCACCACTTGATGTCATTGTCATTTATGTAAATAAACATGTGGGTTAGATCTTCGGTAACTTCATGAAACTGAATCCTCTTAGATGAAGGTTGTGACATGGACAGTGGTTAAGATTATCAGAAGATTAAGATTAAGATTATTATCATTATTTTAAAATGTTATAATCATTTTTTGCTAGCTCTCTTGGGTGATCTTATCAGATTGAAAAAAGTTAAATGCCACGGCGTATTTAAGATTACATTAAAATGAATTATACAGCAGGTGAACAGTTCAACCATCCAACAGTCTTTCCTTGGATTTGGGTTTCCAGCAGCCTTCCAGTTCGTTGTTGGTCTGTGAAATCTCACATATCTCTGAACTGTGTGCACTTGTACAATGTCTGTGAAAACCAAACCACAGCTGTGTGAATAAATATTTCATCCAACATGATCTACTGTGACATGCAGGAACCGCAGAGGAAGACGAGCCAAGATATCAGAGATCAGACGACGCATTTGGGTTTTAAAATACCAGGGGGCAAGCTTCAATTTACATGTAAATTACTGTACTGGTTCATTCGACGTCAGCATCTAATAATTCACGAGTCTGGGTCTGATCTCGGCCTGGTCATGTGTTAAGATTCAAGCCTGTCTCAAATCACAATTCTTGTCTTTCTGTATGAAAACAGTGCCATCTACTGGACCAAACTTTTTAGGAGATGCTGTGAATTAAACTACAATACAATTCTTTATTACAGATACAGATACAGCAGTTCAGCCTCAGAGAAGACAGTAAATTTATGAGTAAATCGCTGTGGAAATGTTAAAATTAGGTTGCAAAAGGACTTTTTTTCTTTAGTGATAACATTATCTACAGTATACTGTACACTAACACAGTCAACATGAAGGTAACTAAACTGCAGCATTCAATTCATTTCAAATGAGGTATTTGGAGAATATCAGAAACACTTGGTTTCCACATTTTGACAAGCTGTAACCATAGAAATAGAGGTGGACTGTTTGTAGGACTGTCCCCAATACCGTTTTTACGGCTTCAAAGCTTGGGTGGGAAATATTCAAAGTTATTTGAAGCTTCGAGCCAGTTCTGCTGCAGCACTACTGTACACACACTCACCTCTACAGCATCTGTCTGAGAATAACTAATAATAATTCATTGTGAATATGAATAATGAATGATGTTGTTGGTGTATTTTGGGGATTTATACATTATTATTACATATATATAAACAAAGCATTCAAATACAGCTTTGGAGGCTGATAACCATGGCAACGGTCAAAACTTCAAAGCTTTCAGGTCAGCCCTGTTTGCGATGGTAACAGAGCGCTCCAGGGATGACATATTGTATAATATGCCTTGAAATGGGGTCGTGTTTACCATGTTCTTCACCACTTAACTACTTGAATGCGACACATGTCCATATTCAACTAGTGAACTTGTGCTCAAGACATGGGAAGTTGTGAACACAAGTTCACCAGTTGCATCTGAAGGCACCAGTAGGGTTAGGGTTAGGGTTAGGGTTAGCTAACCCTAACCCTAACCCTAACGGTCGCACGCGAGTATACACAACAAAGCTGTGAAGGCGTGATGACGTTTAGTAGTCTCATTTAGCCACATATAAAAGCTTAAAAATTCACAAGTGGGGTATTCATTGATGTATTTTATATCGTAGAACAAAACCTTAAAAAGGTTTTAGGACTCATTCCTGTAGTACTCTATTTGAGTAGTACAAAAAAAAAAAGATTGTTGTTAGTTATGGTGACACACATCAGTGGGGCTGTAAACACATAGATACAGACTCATTTATAGCTGAGCAACAACTCCAGTGCTCTGTTGCCACCACATTTTCCAAAACTAGTCTCATGAACTGTAGGGGGACCTCGAGGACCACAAATTCTCCCAGTCAGAGTTTGATCACACGCCACACAATACATGACACTCCCACCCGCTCCTCTTTATCTCCAACACCGACAGCTGTGTTTTCTGACTTTGTGAACATGGACATCATCAAACATGGTCTCATCAGCTTGTTACTATTTCTGCTCTGGATAACAGGTGAAACACAAAAAGATAAAAACACTGCATTACTGACTGAAACGCCTATTAGAGGGATAACAAGCAAAAGTTGCTGTAAATGATCTGCTGTTTGCAAGTTAACATTCATTTCTGGTAACGTTTACCATTTTTCTCTCAGGTCTAATTGATGGCAGGAATGTGACCCAGACTGACATACTGTGGAAAGACCAGGGTGACGATGCAACAATGAGCTGCAGCCACACCAAGGGTTTTCAGTATTATCAGATGTACTGGTACAGACCGCTGCCAGGGGAAACTATGAGACTAATCGTGGTCACAATAGGTAGAGAAGATCACGACTTTGGAAATTTCAGCAAAGAGAAATATTCAGCCTTCAGATTCAGATCTTTTGTGTCAATCAATGCTAACTCATGTGACTGTGACACAAACTGTTATGAATCGGTCACTTTAATCACTTTAACGCAAATATTCTAAGTAACATTTTCTGAAGTAATTTGCTAAATTACTATGATGTGTTTTACAACTCTGTTTTGACAACTTCTGTTATGATTTCCTCTGAGCTTACACTTGCAATTTGAATTGTTTGGATTCATAAGGACTAGTTTTGCAAATTTTGGAAAAATTGCTTAACTGATAACCAACCCTCGTTAACTGATCATGAACCATTAACTGACAAGATCTGGGCCTCCCATGCAGCGGTGCACCAGCTGCAGTATATGAGCACAACAGACAACTGAGTCAACAGTTCACCATCAGGAGAGTTACTGTCGCAGCCACAGTGCTGCGTTCACTGTCTCCAGTTCACTGTCAGGAAGTACAGGTAATCTACAGGGGAGTGACGTCCTGTAAAGGGACACTTATACTCCACCTTGAATGACTGCAGATTTGAACAAAGCAGCTCACATGATCACCAGCAGTCAGCGACACTCCCACCTTTAACTCGTCATGTCTCTGTCACTATATGAGACTCTGGTACTGTGTGTCTAACAACATGGAGCTCATCATCACCAAACAAGACCTCCTCAGACTGTCCATCTATTTGTTGTGGATTACAGGTTAGTTACTATAAAACCAACTCTGGATCTTGAATTAAACAAAAAAATGGATTTCAAGGTTTTGCTCTCATTGAAATAGTTTAGCATTTTGGAAGTGATGTCAAAGAACATCACCGTTGTAACCTTCACTGCTTCACACTCAGGTCTAATTGATGGTGGGGACGTCACCCAGACTGACATACTGTGGAAAGACCAGGGTGACGATGCAACAATGAGCTGCAGCCACACCAAGACAGCTGACTACTCCCAGATGTACTGGTACAGACAGCTGCCAGGAGAATCAATGAGACAAATAGTGATCACAACAGCCAGCAGCAAAGATCACGACTTTGGAGATTTCAGCCAAGAGAAATTTTCAGCCACCAAGCCTGACTTTAAAAGTGGGACGTTCACAGTGAAGAAGCTGCAGCCAGAAGATAAAGGACTGTATTTCTGTGCTGTGAGTAAACACAGTGACACAGACTCATTCAACAGCTGAACAAAAACCCCAGTGCTCTGTTAACATCACTGTTACAATCATCTCATGTACTGTAGGGGGACCTCGAGGACCACAAACAGCCCCAGTTACACTTTGATTCACCGTGTGGGTTTCGATCCAGCAGCTAACAGGATCAGAGACCGTCACACACCGCAGAGACACTCCCACCTGCAAATCTTCATATCTCTACAGCTGACATACAGTATTTGAGACTCTGCCCTCCAGAACATGGACATTATCAAACATGGACGCCTCGGCTTTTTAATATCTCTGCTCTGGATGAAAGGTGATTTAAGACCTCATTGATTTACAGTGTTAATACATTTTATGGATGGCAGCAGATGATGACAATGATTTTCTACTTTAAAAGATTTACAGTTAACCTATCTGTTATACACACAGGTCTAATTGATGGGAGTGATGTCACCCAGACTGACATACTGTGGGAAAAACAGGGCGACGAAGCAACAATGAGCTGCAACCACACCAAGGCTGTTGAATACTACCAGATGTACTGGTACAGACAGCTGCCTGGAGAATCAATGAGACAAATAGTGTTCACGACCGCAAACACTAAACCTGACTTTGAACCAGATTTCAGCAAAGAGAAATTTTCAGCTACCAAGCCTGACTTTAAGAGTGGGACGTTCACAGTGAAGAAGCTGCAGCCTGAAGATAAAGGACTGTATTTCTGTGCTGTGAGTCAACACAGTGACACAGACTCATTCAACAGCTGAACAAAAACCCCAGTTCAATGTTGGCTCCACTGTTAGTGAGTCTATTTATCGGCTGTACTGTAGGGGGACCTCGACGTTAATCGATTATTTGTTGATTAACTATTTTGATAATCAATTTAAGCAGTTTGTCAAAATTCTCTAATTCCAGCTTCTTAAATGTGAATGTCTTCTGCTCATAAGTTTCTTAGAAATAAGTCATTCAGCATAGGGCTGCACAATTATGACCAAAACACTAATCACGATTATTTTGACCAATATTGAGATCAGGATTATTTATCAAGATAATTCATTGATTGTAGCGACAACATACAGTACTTTCACATTAAAATAGAGACAGCACTGTTTTCACTTCCATGCTGTGCTACATGCCTGTTAATGTATAAATTAGGGCTGCATGATGTTTGCAAAAAAATACTGACATTACAGTATTTTTTCTACTATATATATACATATACTGTATATAGCAATATGAAAATAATACAGGAATATTCATCCTACCCGCGTGTTAGCTACATTTTAAAGCTTAATGCTAAACTCTGATGCACTTCAAGAGCAAAATAACCAACAATAATGCTCTTAATTCATGCTCTTATTTTAATCATAGACACACTGGCTGTATAGATGATATGTATAACCAAAAGTGAAGCCAAACATCAAGCTGTTGGTTTAGGAAGCGCATCATTTGATATGCTGCAGTATTTTCTATGTGCAGAACATGCATTTTAAAACGTCAATATCGCAGCCGTTCATGTTGATTTAATTGTGGAAAGCCAAAATTGTGATCGTGATTAATATTCAGTCAATTGTGTAGCCCTAATTCAGCATGAAAAAAAACATAAAAAATGAGTAATTGACTGATGAAATCTTAATAAACTAAAAACAAAATGGCCGATGAGTCGACTAATTGACTCAGAGGGAGCAGCCCTACTAATCATCTGAAGTGTTTGTAAATATTTGTGAAATAAAAAAACACAGCAAAGTCTTAACTGAGGCAATTTACAGTATTTTTTTGTTTTTTTACACCAGCAGGGGGTAACAAACCTCAACAAATGAAATGAGGATATCAACCTACTTTTACACTGACTACTAGAAGCAGGATAAAGCCGCTCACTGCCTGCTGATGAAGTTGAAGCTGTGGTGGAGACACCGCTCTGACTCCTCCCCTCTTCAGTAAACTGTAACAGACTCTCGTCCACAGGAGCTGAGTTGAAAGGACTGGACAGAAAAGCTGACACCACAATGTCAAATCTAAACTTCTTCAACATAATATTCATGGTCTCTATATGTTGTTTTCTTTATCTGCTGGGAAATACCAGTGAGAAACTGCACAGCTGATAATTTCGGTATATAAAATCTTGTTTGCTTTTTCCACAGATGCCTCTCACAGCGCAAGTGTCTTTCAAACACCTCCTTTCATCATTGAGAGAACTGGTGAATCTGTTGTCAGTGAGATCGACTGTTCACACAACAGCTATTCTGTGGTACAAATCAGATGAACACAAAGCTCTAAAGCTTCTGGGATATCTCAACATAGAGTCAGTAAATGTTGAGGATGACGTGAAAGGAAAAATCAGCTTTGACGGGGATGCCCGTTAACATTCCTGCCTCACCGTCTCTGATCTTTCATTAAAAGACAGCAGTGTGTGTCTGCAGAGAGACATGTTGAGGCTCCTGAACACCTGCAGCCAGCCTCCATTTCATCTGAGCCTTTCATGGTTTTACCAACTGTTTTGATAAAATTTTGACCTCATCTGACACTACAGTCTTTGTGATGTTGTATATAATAAACATCGTGTTGCTGCCCTGAAGTACAGGTAATCTACAGGGGAGTGACGTCCTGTAAAGGGACACTTATACTCCACCTTGAATGACTGCAGATTTGAACAAAGCAGCTCACATGATCACCAGCAGTCAGCAACACTCCCACCTTTAACTCGTCATGTCTCTGTCACTATATGAGACTCTGGTACTGTGTGTCTAACAACATGGAGCTCATCATCACCAAACAAGACCTCCTCAGACTGTCCATCTATTTGTTGTGGATTACAGGTTAGTTACTATTAAACCAACTCTGGATCTTGAATTAAACAAAAAAAAACAAAACAAATGGATTTCAAGGTTTTGCTCTCATTGAAATAGTTTAGCATTTTGGAAGTGATGTCAAAGAACATCACCGTTGTAACCTTCACTGCTTCACACTCAGGTCTAATTGATGGTGGGGACGTCACCCAGACTGACATACTGTGGAAAGACCAGGGTGACGATGCAACAATGAGCTGCAGCCACACCAAGGGTGGCAGCTATTTCCAGATGTACTGGTACAGACAGCTGCCAGGAGAATCAATGAGACAAATAGTGTTCACAAGAGCCAGCAGCAAAGATCACGACTTTGGAGATTTCAGCCAAGAGAAATTTTCAGCCACCAAGCCTGACTTTAAAAGTGGGACGTTCACAGTGAAGAAGCTGCAGCCAGAAGATAAAGGACTGTATTTCTGTGCTGTGAGTCAACACAGTGACACAGACTCATTCAACAGCTGAACAAAAACCCCAGTGCTCTGTTAACATCACTGTTACAATTATCTCATGTACTGTAGGGGGACCTCGAGGACCACAAACAGCCCCAGTTACACCTTGATTCACCGTGTGGGTTTTGATCCAGCAGCTAACAGGATCAGAGACCGTCACACACCGCAGAGACACTCCCACCTGCAAATCTTCATATCTCTACAGCTGACATACAGTATTTGAGACTCTGCCCTCCAGAACATGGACATTATCAAACATGGACGCCTCGGCTTTTTAATATCTCTGCTCTGGATGAAAGGTGATTTAAGACCTCATTGATTTACAGTGTTAATACATTATTTTATGGATGGCAGCAGATGATGACAATGATTTTCTACTTTAAAAGATTTACAGTTAACCTATCTGTTATACACACAGGTCTAATTGATGGGAGTGATGTCACCCAGACTGACATACTGTGGGAAAAACAGGGCGACGAAGCAACAATGAGCTGCAACCACACCAAGGCTGTTGAATACGACCAGATGTATTGGTACAGACAGCTGCCTGGAGAATCAATGAGACAAATAGTGTTCACGACCGCAAACACTAAACCTGACTTTGAACCAGATTTCAGCAAAGAGAAATATTCAGCCACCAAGCCTGACTTTAAGAGTGGGACGTTCACAGTGAAGAAGCTGCAGCCTGAAGATAAAGGACTGTATTTCTGTGCTGTGAGTCAACACAGTGACACAGACTCATTCAACAGCTGAACAAAAACCCCAGTTCAATGTTGGCTCCACTGTTAGTGAGTCTATTTATCGGCTGTACTGTAGGGGGACCTCGACGTTAATCGATTATTTGTTGATTAACTATTTTGATTATCAATTTAAGCAGTTTGTCAAAATTCTCTGATTCCAGCTTCTTAAATGTGAATGTCTTCTGCTCATAAGTTTCTTAGAAATAAGTCATTCAGCATAGGGCTGCACAATTATGACCAAAACACTAATCACGATTATTTTGACCAATATTGAGATCAGGATTATTTATCAAGATAATTCATTGATTGTAGTGACAACATACAGTACTTTCATTAAAATAGAGACAGCACTGTTTTCACTTCCATGCTGTGCTACATGCCTGTTAATGTATAAATTAGGGCTGCATGATGTTTGAAAAAAATACTGACATTACAGTATTTTTTCTACTATATATACATATACTGTATATAGCAATATGAAAATAATACAGGAACATTCATCCTACCCGCGTGTTAGCTACATTTTAAAGCTTAATGCTAAACTCTGATGCACTTCAAGAGCAAAATAACCAACAATAATGCTCTTAATTCATGCTCTTATTTTAATCATAGACACACTGGCTGTATAGATGATATGTATAACCAAAAGTGACGCCAAACATCAAGCTGTTGGTTTAGGAAGCGCATCATTTGATATGCTGCAGTATTTTCTATGAGCAGAACATGCATTTTAAAACGTCAATATCGCAGCCGTTCATGTTGATTTAATTGTGGAAAGCCAAAATTGTGATCGTGATTAATATTCAGTTAATTGTGTAGCCCTAATTCAGCATGAAAAAAAACATAAAAAATGAGTAATTGACTGATGAAATCTTAATAAACTAAAAACAAAATGGCCGATGAGTCGACTAATTGACTCAGAGGGAGCAGCCCTACTAATCATCTGAAGTGTTTGTAAATATTTGTGAAATAAAAAACACAGCAAAGTCTTAACTGAGGCAATTTACAGTATTTTTTTTGTTTTTTTACACCAGCAGGGGGTAACAAACCTCAACAAATGAAATGAGGATATCAACCTACTTTTACACTGACTACTAGAAGCAGGATAATGCCGCTCACTGCCTGCTGATGAAGTTGAAGCTGTGGTGGAGACACCGCTCTGACTCCTCCCCTCTTCAGTAAACTGTAACAGACTCTCGTCCACAGGAGCTGAGTTGAAAGGACTGGACAGAAAAGCTGACACCACAATGTCAAATCTAAACTTCTTCAACATGATATTCATGGTCTCTATATGTTGTTTTCTTTATCTGCTGGGAAATACCAGTGAGAAAGTGCACAGCTGATAATTTCGGTATATAAAATCTTGTTTGCTTTTTCCACAGATGCCTCTCAGAGCTCAAGTGTCTTTCAAACACCTCCTTTCATCATTAAGAGAACTGGTGAATCTGTTGTCAGTGAGATCGACTGTTCACACAACATAAATTATTGCTATTCTGTGGTACAAATCAGATGAACACAAAGCTCTAAAGCTTCTGGGATATCTCAACATAGAGTCAGTAAATGTTGAGGATGACGTGAAAGGAAAAATCAGCTTTGACGGGGATGCCCGTTAACATTCCTGCCTCACCGTCTCTGATCTTTCATTAAAAGACAGCAGTGTGTGTCTGCAGAGAGACATGTTGAGGCTCCTGAACACCTGCAGCCAGCCTCCATTTCATCTGAGCCTTTCATGGTTTTACCAACTGTTTTGATAAAATTTTGACCTCATCTGACACTACAGTCTTTGTGATGTTGTATATAATAAACATCGTGTTGCTGCCCTGAAGTACAGGTAATCTACAGGGGAGTGACGTCCTGTAAAGGGACACTTATACTCCACCTTGAATGACTGCAGATTTGAACAAAGCAGCTCACATGATCACCAGCAGTCAGCGACACTCCCACCTTTAACTCGTCATGTCTCTGTCACTATATGAGACTCTGGTACTGTGTGTCTAACAACATGGAGCTCATCATCACCAAACAAGACCTCCTCAGACTGTCCATCTATTTGTTGTGGATTACAGGTTAGTTACTATTAAACCAACTCTGGATCTTGAATTAAACAAAAAAAAAAAAAAAAAGATTTCAAGGTTTTGCTCTCATTGAAATAGTTTAGCATTTTGGAAGTGATGTCAAAGAACATCACCGTTGTAACCTTCACTGCTTCACACTCAGGTCTAACTGCTGGTGATGGTGTCACCCAGACTGACATACTGTGGAAAGACCAGGGTGATGATGCAACAATGAGCTGCAGCCACACCAAGACAGCTGACTACTCCCAGATGTACTGGTACAGACAGCTGCCAGGAGAATCAATCAAACAAATAGTGTTCACAAGAGCCAGCAGCAAAGATCACGACTTTGGAGATTTCAGCCAAGAGAAATTTTCAGCCACCAAGCCTGACTTTAAAAGTGGGACATTCACAGTGAAGAAGCTGCAGCCAGAAGATAAAGGACTGTATTTCTGTGCTGTGAGTAAACACAGTGACACAGACTCATTCAACAGCTGAACAAAAACCCCAGTGCTCTGTTAACATCACTGTTACAATCATCTCATGTACTGTAGGGGGACCTCGAGGACCACAAACAGCCCCAGTTACACTTTGATTCACTGTGTGGGTTTTGATCCAGCAGCTAACAGGATCAGAGACCGTCACACACCGCAGAGACACTCCCACCTGCAAATCTTCATATCTCTACAGCTGACATACAGTATTTGAGACTCTGCCCTCCAGAACATGGACATTATCAAACATGGACGCCTCGGCTTTTTAATATCTCTGCTCTGGATGAAAGGTGATTTAAGACCTCATTGATTTACAGTGTTAATACATTATTTTATGGATGGCAGCAGATGATGACAATGATTTTCTACTTTAAAAGATTTACAGTTAACCTATCTGTCATACACACAGGTCTAATTGATGGGAGTGATGTCACCCAGACTGACATACTGTGGGAAAAACAGGGCGACGAAGCAACAATGAGCTGCAACCACACCAAGGATGCTGGCTACAACCAGATGTACTGGTACAGACAGCTGCCTGGAGAATCAATGAGACAAATAGTGTTCACGACCGCAAACACTAAACCTGACTTTGAACCAGATTTCAGCAAAGAGAAATATTCAGCCACCAAGCCTGACTTTAAGAGTGGGACATTCACAGTGAAGAAGCTGCAGCCTGAAGATAAAGGACTGTATTTCTGTGCTGTGAGTAAACACAGTGACACAGACTCATTCAACAGCTGAACAAAAACCCCAGTTCAATGTTGGCTCCACTGTTAGTGAGTCTATTTATCGGCTGTACTGTAGGGGGACCTCGACGTTAATCGATTATTTGTTGATTAACTATTTTGATAATCAATTTAAGCAGTTTCTCTGATTCCAGCTTCTTAAATGTGAATGTCTTCTGCTCATAAGTTTCTTAGAAATAAGTCATTCAGCATAGGGCTGCACAATTATGACCAAAACACTAATCACGATTATTTTGACCAATATTGAGATCAGGATTATTTATCAAGATAATTCATTGATTGTAGTGACAACATACAGTACTTTCACATTAAAATAGAGACAGCACTGTTTTCACTTCCATGCTGTGCTACATGCCTGTTAATGTATAAATTAGGGCTGCATGATGTTTGAAAAAAATACTGACATTACAGTATTTTTTCTACTATATATACATATACTGTATATAGCAATATGAAAATAATACAGGAATATTCATCCTACCCGCGTGTTAGCTACATTTTAAAGCTTAATGCTAAACTCTGATGCACTTCAAGAGCAAAATAACCAACAATAATGCTCTTAATTCATGCTCTTATTTTAATCATAGACACACTGGCTGTATAGATGATATGTATAACCAAAAGTGAAGCCAAACATCAAGCTGTTGGTTTAGGAAGCGCATCATTTGATATGCTGCAGTATTTTCTATGAGCAGAACATGCATTTTAAAACGTCAATATCGCAGCCGTTCATGTTGATTTAATTGTGGAAAGCCAAAATTGTGATCGGGATTAATATTCAGTCAATTGTGTAGCCCTAATTCAGCATGAAAAAAAACATAAAAAATGAGTAATTGACTGATGAAATCTTAATAAACTAAAAACAAAATGGCCGATGAGTCGACTAATTGACTCAGAGGGAGCAGCCCTACTAATCATCTGAAGTGTTTGTAAATATTTGTGAAATAAAAAAACACAGCAAAGTCTTAACTGAGGCAATTTACAGTATTTTTTTGTTTTTTTACACCAGCAGGGGGTAACAAACCTCAACAAATGAAATGAGGATATCAACCTACTTTTACACTGACTACTAGAAGCAGGATAATGCCGCTCACTGCCTGCTGATGAAGTTGAAGCTGTGGTGGAGACACCGCTCTGACTCCTCCCCTCTTCAGTAAACTGTAACAGACTCTCGTCCACAGGAGCTGAGTTGAAAGGACTGGACAGAAAAGCTGACACCACAATGTCAAATCTAAACTTCTTCAACATGATATTCATGGTCTCTATATGTTGTTTTCTTTATCTGCTGGGAAATACCAGTGAGAAACTGCACAGCTGATAATTTCGGTATATAAAATCTTGTTTGCTTTTTCCACAGATGCCTCTCAGAGCACAAGTGTCTTTCAAACACCTCCTTTCATCATTAAGAGAACTGGTGAGTCTGTTGTCAGTGAGATCGACTCTTCACACAACAGCTATTCTGTGGTAAAAAATCAGATGAACACAAAGCTCTAAAGCTTCTGGGATATCTCAACATAGAGTCAGTAAATGTTGAGGATGACGTGAAAGGAAAAATCAGCTTTGACGGGGATGCCCGTAAACATTCCCGCCTCACCGTCTCTGATCTTTCATTAAAAGACAGCAGTGTGTGTCTGCAGAGAGACATGTTGAGGCTCCTGAACACCTGCAGCCAGCCTCCATTTCATCTGAGCCTTTCAAGGTTTTACCAACTGTTTTGATAAAATTTTGACCTCATCTGACACTACAGTCTTTGTGATGTTGTATATAATAAACATCGTGTTGCTGCCCTGAAGTACAGGTAATCTACAGGAGAGTGACGTCCTGTAAAGGTACACTTATACTCCACCTTGAATGACTGCAGATTTGAACAAAGCAGCTCACATGATCACCAGCAGTCAGCGACACTCCCACCTTTAACTCGTCATGTCTCTGTCACTATATGAGACTCTGGTACTGTGTGTCTAACAACATGGAGCTCATCATCACCAAACAAGACCTCCTCAGACTGTCCATCTATTTGTTGTGGATTACAGGTTAGTTACTATTAAACCAACTCTGGATCTTGAATTAAACAAAAAAACAAAACAAATGGATTTCAAGGTTTTGCTCTCATTGAAATAGTTTAGCATTTTGGAAGTGATGTCAAAGAACATCACCGTTGTAACCTTCACTGCTTCACACTCAGGTCTAATTGATGGTGGGGACGTCACCCAGACTGACATACTGTGGAAAGACCAGGGTGATGATGCAACGATGAGCTGCAGCCACACCAAGACAGCTGACTACTTCCAGATGTACTGGTACAGACAGCTGCCTGGAGAATCAATCAAACAAATAGTGTTCACAACAACCAGCAGCAAAGATCACGACTTTGGAGATTTCAGCAAAGAGAAATTTTCAGCCACCAAGACTGAGGCTGAGAGTGGGACGTTCACAGTGAAGAAGCTGCAGCCAGAAGATAAAGGACTGTATTTCTGTGCTGTGAGTAAACACAGTGACACAGACTCATTCAACAGCTGAACAAAAACCCCAGTGCTCTGTTAACATCACTGTTAGTGAGTCAATCATCTCATGTACTGTAGGGGGACCTCGAGGACCACAAACAGCCCCAGTTACACCTTGATTCACTGTGTGGGTTTTGATCCAGCAGCTAACAGGATTAGAGACCGCCACACACCGCAGAGACACTCCCACCTGCAAATCTTCATATCTCTATAAGTGACATACTGTATTTGAGACTCTGCCCTCCAGAACATGGACATTATCAAACATGGACGCCTCGGCTTTTTAATATCTCTGCTCTGGATGAAAGGTGATTTAAGACCTCATTGATTTACAGTGTTAATACATTTTATGGATGGCAGCAGTTAACCTATCTGTTATACACACAGGTCTAATTGATGGGAGTGATGTCACCCAGACTGACATACTGTGGGAAAAACAGGGCGACGAAGCAACAATGAGCTGCAACCACACCAAGGATGCTGGCTACTACCAGATGTATTGGTACAGACAGCTGCCTGGAGAATCAATGAGACAAATAGTGTTCACGACCGCAAACACTAAACCTGACTTTGAACCAGATTTCAGCAAAGAGAAATTTTCAGCCACCAAGCCTGACTTTAAGAGTGGGACGTTCACAGTGAAGAAGCTGCAGCCTGAAGATAAAGGACTGTATTTCTGTGCTGTGAGTCAACACAGTGACACAGACTCATTCAACAGCTGAACAAAAACCCCAGTTCAATGTTGGCTCCACTGTTAGTGAGTCTATTTATCGGCTGTACTGTAGGGGGACCTCGACGTTAATCGATTATTTGTTGATTAACTATTTTGATAATCAATTTAAGCAGTTTGTCAAAATTCTCTGATTCCAGCTTCTTAAATGTGAATGTCTTCTGCTCATAAGTTTCTTAGAAATAAGTCATTCAGCATAGGGCTGCACAATTATGACCAAAACACTAATCACGATTATTTTGACCAATATTGAGATCAGGATTATTTATCAAGATAATTCATTGATTGTAGTGACAACATACAGTACTTTCACATTAAAATAGAGACAGCACTGTTTTCACTTCCATGCTGTGCTACATGCCTGTTAATGTATAAATTAGGGCTGCATGATGTTTGAAAAAAATACTGACATTACAGTATTTTTTCTACTTATATATACATATACTGTATATACCAATATGAAAATAATACAGGAATATTCATCCTACCCGCGTGTTAGCTACATTTTAAAGCTTAATGCTAAACTCTGATGCACTTCAAGAGCAAAATAACCAACAATAATGCTCTTAATTCATGCTCTTATTTTAATCATAGACACACTGGCTGTATAGATGATATGTATAACCAAAAGTGAAGCCAAACATCAAGCTGTTGGTTTAGGAAGCGCATCATTTGATATGCTGCAGTATTTTCTATGAGCAGAACATGCATTTTAAAACGTCAATATCGCAGCCGTTCATGTTGATTTAATTGTGGAAAGCCAAAATTGTGATCGGGATTAATATTCAGTCAATTGTGTAGCCCTAATTCAGCATGAAAAAAAACATAAAAAATGAGTAATTGACTGATGAAATCTTAATAAACTAAAAACAAAATGGCCGATGAGTCGACTAATTGACTCAGAGGGAGCAGCCCTACTAATCATCTGAAGTGTTTGTAAATATTTGTGAAATAAAAAAACACAGCAAAGTCTTAACTGAGGCAATTTACAGTATTTTTTTGTTTTTTTACACCAGCAGGGGGTAACAAACCTCAACAAATGAAATGAGGATATCAACCTACTTTTACACTGACTACTAGAAGCAGGATAATGCCGCTCACTGCCTGCTGATGAAGTTGAAGCTGTGGTGGAGACACCGCTCTGACTCCTCCCCTCTTCAGTAAACTGTAACAGACTCTCGTCCACAGGAGCTGAGTTGAATGGACTGGACAGAAAAGCTGACACCACAATGTCAAATCTAAACGTCAACATGATATTCATGGTCTCTATATGTTGTTTTCTTTATCTGCTGGGAAATACCAGTGAGAAACTGCACAGCTGATAATTTCGGTATATAAAATCTTGTTTGCTTTTTCCACAGATGCCTCTCACAGCGCAAGTGTCTTTCAAACACCTCCTTTCATCATTAAGAGAACTGGTGAATCTGTTGTCAGTGAGATCGACTGTTCACACAACAGCTATTCTGTGGTACAAATCAGATGAACACAAAGCTCTAAAGCTTCTGGGATATCTCAACATAGAGTCAGTAAATGTTGAGGATGACGTGAAAGGAAAAATCAGCTTTGACGGGGATGCCCGTTAACATTCCTGCCTCACCGTCTCTGATCTTTCATTAAAAGACAGCAGTGTGTGTCTGCAGAGAGACATGTTGAGGCTCCTGAACACCTGCAGCCAGCCTCCATTTCATCTGAGCCTTTCATGGTTTTACCAACTGTTTTGATAAAATTTTGACCTCATCTGACACTACAGTCTTTGTGATGTTGTATATAATAAACATCGTGTTGCTGCCCTGAAGTACAGGTAATCTACAGGGGAGTGACGTCCTGTAAAGGGACACTTATACTCCACCTTGAATGACTGCAGATTTGAACAAAGCAGCTCACATGATCACCAGCAGTCAGCGACACTCCCACCTTTAACTCGTCATGTCTCTGTCACTATATGAGACTCTGGTACTGTGTGTCTAACAACATGGAGCTCATCATCACCAAACAAGACCTCCTCAGACTGTCCATCTATTTGTTGTGGATTACAGGTTAGTTACTATTAAACCAACTCTGGATCTTGAATTAAACAAAAAAAAAAACAAATGGATTTCAAGGTTTTGCTCTCATTGAAATAGTTTAGCATTTTGGAAGTGATGTCAAAGAACATCACCGTTGTAACCTTCACTGCTTCACACTCAGGTCTAATTGATGGTGGGGACGTCACCCAGACTGACATACTGTGGAAAGACCAGGGTGACGACGCAACAATGAGCTGCAGCCACACCAAGGGTGGCAGCTACTTCCAGATGTACTGGTATAGACAGCTGCCAGGAGAATCAATGAGACAAATAGTGTTCACAACAGCCAGCAGCAAAGATCACGACTTTGGAGATTTCAGCCAAGAGAAATTTTCAGCCACCAAGACTGAGGCTGAGAGTGGGACGTTCACAGTGAAGAAGCTGCAGCCAGAAGATAAAGGACTGTATTTCTGTGCTGTGAGTAAACACAGTGACACAGACTCATTCAACAGCTGAACAAAAACCCCAGTGCTCTGTTAACATCACTGTTACAATTATCTCATGTACTGTAGGGGGACCTCGAGGACCACAAACACTCACAGTTAGTTTGGAGCCAACGGGACTGAACATATGACACTCCCACCTATAACTTTATAGATCTCTAACTACACTGACAGTAACACTAGACCTGGTGCAGTCTCTGAATGACATGGACATCATCACACCAGGTCTCCTGAGCTTTTTAATACTTCTGCACTGGATAAAAGGTGAGATCTACTCACTACATTACAGCCTTTAACCTGTATTAGGTTCACAAGCAAAAGTGAAAAATCATTCACACAGTATGAGAGTTCAAAATGTTCACTTGTGGTAACTTAAAGTGTTTTACATACAGGTCTAACTGCTGGTGATGGTGTCACCCAGACTGACATACTGTGGAAAGACCAGGGTGATGATGCAACAATGAGCTGCAGCCACACCAAGGGTGGCGGCTACTACCAGATGTACTGGTACAGACAGCTGCCAGGAGAATCAATGAGACAAATAGTGTTCACAACAACCAGCAGCAAAGATCACGACTTTGGAGATTTCAGCAAAGAGAAATTTTCAGCCACCAAGACTGAGGCTGAGAGTGGGACGTTCACAGTGAAGAAGCTGCAGCCAGAAGATAAAGGACTGTATTTCTGTGCTGTGAGTGAACACAGTGACACAGACTCATTCAACAGCTGAACAAAAACCCCAGTGCTCTGTTAACATCACTGTTACAATCATCTCATGTACTGTAGGGGGACCTCGAGGACCACAAACAGCCCCAGTTACACTTTGATTCACCGTGTGGGTTTTGATCCAGCAGCTAACAGGATCAGAGACCGTCACACACCGCAGAGACACTCCCACCTGCAAATCTTCATATCTCTACAGCTGACATACAGTATTTGAGACTCTGCCCTCCAGAACATGGACATTATCAAACATGGACGCCTCGGCTTTTTAATATCTCTGCTCTGGATGAAAGGTGATTTAAGACCTCATTGATTTACAGTGTTAATTCATTATTTTATGGATGGCAGCAGATGATGACAATGATTTTCTACTTTAAAAGATTTACAGTTAACCTATCTGTCATACACACAGGTCTAATTGATGGGAGTGATGTCACCCAGACTGACATACTGTGGGAAAAACAGGGCGACGAAGCAACAATGAGCTGCAGCCACACCAAGGATGCTGGCTACAACCAGATGTATTGGTACAGACAGCTGCCAGGAGAAACTATGAAACTAATAGTGTTCACATCACTCGGCAGAGATCACGACTTTGGAGATTTCAGCAAAGAGAAATTTTCAGCCACCAAGCCTGACTTTAAGAGTGGGACATTCACAGTGAAGAAGCTGCAGCCAGAAGATAAAGGACTGTATTTCTGTGCTGTGAGTAAACACAGTGACACAGACTCATTCAACAGCTGAACAAAAACCCCAGTTCAATGTTGGCTCCACTGTTAGTGAGTCTATTTATCGGCTGTACTGTAGGGGGACCTCAAGTACAATCATAGAACACTACATAACACAGAGAGCCTCCCACCTGAAGCTCTTCCTCTCTCTGTTGTAACGTCACAGACTGGCAGTGACTCTGGTCTCTAAGTTCATTCAGCTCAGGACACAATAATGATCACAGCTGGTCTGATCAAACTCTCTGCAGCTCTGCTCTGGATTCTGGGTACTGAACATTATCACACTGATGAACCGCTGTTGTATGATGAAGAGGAGTCCCTGGTGGTCCTGTAACATTTTTTTTTTTTTTTTTTTTACTCCCACAGGTGTAACTGATGGGAGTGATGTCACCCAGACTCCTCTGGTGTGGAGGGACGAGGGTCAGTCGGCCACAATGGACTGCAGTCACACTAAAGATAACACATATCAATGGATGTACTGGTACAGACAGCTACCAGGGGAGGGAATGAAGCAAATAGTTTACACGTCTCTAACTCCCCCACATCAGTATGAGAGCGGCTTCAGTGAGGACAAATATCCAGCAAAGAAGAGCGACGCTCAGACTGGATCTTTGACAGTGGAGAGGCTGCTGCCTGAGGACAGTGGAGTGTATTTCTGTGCTGTGAGTCAACACAGTGATACAGGCGACTCAGACAGCTGTACAAATACCCACAGTGAATAGACAACAACTGTCTCTGTGACGGACTACAGAGGGCGCTCTAGGCTAACACTGACACTGATATAACGTTCATATTATGTGGTATTCGTGGCTGTTTCAACATGTGGCTGAGAAATGTTTTCACATGATTAATAACATCACAGAGTGTAGTAATACCATGTAATCTATACTCTCTACAAACATGTTTACAGACATTTGAGGTCTTAAAAGTTAAATTAATTTCTTGTTGGTTATTGAAATTATAATTTCATTTGGTTAAGCTTTCAGACCCATTAATAAAGGGACAATGCTGGTTAATCAATGTTATGTAAGCTTGAAAGCTCATTCGTGACAGTGGGAACAATATGTTGACGAAATAACCTTAATTTAAGTAGGGCTGCAACTGACAATTATTTTCATTGTTGATTAATCTGTCACACACAAACACCACAAAGACCACGATAATGTCCTCAAATGTCTTGTTTTGTCTACAACTCAAATATATTCAGTTTACTGTCACAGAGGAGGGAAGAAACCAGAAAATATTCACATGTAAAAAGCTGCAATCAGATAATTGCGACTTTTTTCTTTGAAAAAATGCTCAAACCAATTAATCGATTGTCAAAATATTACCAGACCCTCAGAGAGACACCAGAAGATACAGTTAAAAGCTCCAGAAGTAGCTAGTAAGTTCCCTTGACTTTAGGTTATTTTGTCAGACTTTGTTATTCCTTACTATTTAATTAAGTGTTCAAACACTGCCAAACACATTAACATATAAAACATGAAATATTGAATGAATTTGTTACAAGCCAACATCAAGCACAACAAATCAACAATCATCACATTTCAAAGATTTGAACCGAGTGGAAACAGTGAAAACATCTAATAGACAAACACTGGGCTGCAACCAAGTCTAAGTTAGGCTTGTTTTCTCAGTAATCATTACGTCAGCCAACATATAGTAAAGCGGCCTGTTTCATTGCTTTGTATTCATGTAATAAACATACAAATATCAACTGGATGATAATATGTGTTAGAAATGATGCACAACAACAAAAATGAAGTTATAATATCCATTCACTGAGAGTGATCGTTTGACCCAGAGAGATGTGATCACTATGAGCAGTTTCCACTGTACTGCTGTATTGTAACGCCTGAGTTTCACGCTTCATTTCAGGTCTTTGTTATCTAGTTTCCTGTCATCAGGTGGCAGTGCAGTATGTCTGTGGTGTGTAGTGGTAGTTCAGGAAGAGGATCATACATTATGACAACACCCCCTTCCTGATGGGTAGCCAGCATAATTCACTACAACTGCATATGCTGTACAGTGATGAAACACATAAAACATAAAAGATGATCCCTGTCTTCTGCATAGCCCTTAATGTCATACTGGTTTCAGGTAATGCAATAAAAGCTTTCTAAATATTTTTTCACAGATTTATCATCTGCTGAGCGTCCTTTTACTTTTCTGAAGACTCATACAGCACGATTGTATATTTTTTGCTGATGCTTTTTCCACAGGTTCCTCTCTCCAAGTCGACCAGACTCCAGCTGATATGTACAACTACCCCGGAGAAACAGCCACAATCAGCTGTTCACACAGTATTGACACCTATAATCGAATCCTCTGGTACAAGCAAACGAAGGACGGTCAACTACAGTTCCTGGGATACTTGATCGTCGACACAGGAACCCCAGAGACCGGACTGAGTGTGAAGATAGAAGGACGTGCAGATAAAGACCAGAACTGCACATTAACAATTGAAGGACTTAGACTGAACGGCAGTTCAGTGTACTTCTGTGCTGCTAGTACACAGTGTTACACATCACTGCTCCTCAGTACAAAAACCTCCTAATCACTGTATAACAGCTCCTCACAGCTGCGTTCCTCCCTCAGTATTACTCAGATCTTTATCCTGAGTAGGGCTGCACGATTTTGAAAAAAAAATTGCAATTATTTTGACAGATAGTACAATTGTGATACGATTTGCAATATTAGAGGGAATTATCGCTTTTGCATCATTATTCTCTTTTTCATTAAACATTAAAATGAAAAACATTAAATGATTATGGTGTGATTTTTGCAGCAATCTGTACCAAACAAAAATGTTTTCTTAAGTCTGCAGAATATGATGTGCAGACCTGGACATCTCTGCAGCACCACAATATTTAATTTAAATTGATATTTTGACAAACATTTCACCTTTAACAAATACTGCAATTATAACAAATAGCAATTTGAAAATTGCAGAGGCCAAAGTGCAAAATTGATAAAATATTAATTAATTGTGCAGTCATAATATTGCGTGAGTAAATGTTTGCCAACATAAGAACGAAATACCAAAAACTCCTATGACGATATAGATCTCAATAACGATAGTATCACGATATAACATGTTTTCTGGTAATAAAAAAATATCACAAAAAAACACATGGTAAAGCCAATTTTTGTATACTTTTGTACACTAATTAAGTACGTGATAAATAAGAGCTTGAGTGCAAAATGAACATAACAGTTTTAAGTGAGATTATAGAGAAAAAATAAATGAATACAGGCAGAGAAACAATATAGAAAAATACGTACGACAGACATTTTTATTTCTTTTCACGATATATATCATCATATTGGCCAGCCCTAGTTAACATGAGTTATAAGCACAATGGTACCACCCACCTAATGAATTGGGAGGGTTTACTCAAAGAGGAGGCTGGAAATACTCAGTAGCATTACTGATTCATTCACTGCAACAACAAACTGATGATCTCATTTTCTTCAACATAACCAAACAAAACATGCTCATCGTATTCCTTTGCATTACTGTTAACTCTGTTCTGCTTTCAGGTAATATCCTCACAACTGTTTTCAACAAATTACCATTATACAGTTCCAGTTTCATATGCTGCTGCTAATTCAGCTGTTTTTGCATTATTTCATATTATTCCATTTCTCAGTTCACTAGTGTTTATTATGCTCATTCTTGTACTTTGTTTGATGCTTTGTTGATGCATTTTCTACAGGTTCCTCTCTCAGTGACCAGGTTTACCAGACTCCAGCTGACATAGTCAACAGACCTGAAGAAACGGCCACAATCAAATGTTCACACAGTATTCAGGACTATGATCGAATCCTCTGGTACAAGCAAGCAAAGAATAAAAAACTACAGTTCCTGGGATATATGTATAAAAGTAACGTAAACCCAGAGGCTTCTATAGTGGATGTGAAGATGGATGGGAATGCAGATAAAGACCAGACCTGCACATTAACAATAGAAGGATTGAGCCTGAACAGCAGCGCAATGTACTTCTGTGCTGCTAGTTTACACAGTACTACACATCACTGCTCCTCAAGTACAAAAACCTCCGCAGCACACATTGTTTTATCTCACAGCTCATTGCACCTGTGTTCCTTCCTCTCAAAAGGTGGCAGATAGGGATGGTAATTTTGAAAAGACAAAACAAAACCGGTAACTGACCCTGGTTAACCAATTATTAACCGTTAACTGACAAGATTAGTGCGTCTCATTCAGCGGTGCGCCAGCTGCAGTATGTGAGCACAACAACCATCAGCAGAGCTACTGTAGCAGCCATGATGCTGCGTTCACTGTCCCCAGTTCATCATCAGCAGAGCTACTGTAGCAGCCATGATGCTGCGTTCACTGTCCCCAGTTCATCATCAGGAGAGCTACTGTAGCAGCCATGATGCTGCGTTCACTGTCCCCAGTTCACCATCAGGAGAGCTACCGTAGCAGCCATGATGCTGCGTTCACTGTCCCCAGTTCACCATCCCTGGTGCTGTGTGTAGTGTCGCGGACACGCAGACGCTTTCCCAGTAAAAGTCTCCGCCGCTCATTTCGTTCGTAATTTAGCAGGTTGTCAGCTGTGTGTCTGCCTGGAGTAACAACAGTGGTTGTCTGATAAACAGTGTGTGTGTTTGTGGTACGTTAGCAGCTCGTATTTTTGGTACTGGTTCTGGTCCTTTTTACTGATTAAGAGATTATAATGGGAGGTCCTTTCTGTAGAACGACGTCTTTAACCTCCCACCTCCCATTATATAAAGCAGCCTCACATACTCATCACGTCTGCTGTGGCTGCTTCCCATGCTAACAGGGTCTCTATGATGACTCAAGTTCTCATCGCATTTGTAGCCTCATCTCTGTGGCTTCAAGGTACAAGGACACAGATTTACATGCTTGTGCAGAGCAGGTTTTATTGTTATCTAGTGTATTTACTAACATGGAGCTACTGCATGCAGCGGACTATAAAACAGGGCTGACAAGTAAAATATCTGAATGTTTTTCATTGCTTTTGTCTACATGTGATTCTTAAAGAAAATTACTGCTGGCGTTTAAAAAATGGAAACTATTGACTTAATAGTTAAAACATGACCATTTTACACCCTGTAAATTAATAAAAATGTAATGAACTTTTTTTTCCACACAGGTAGCTGCGAGGATGTGACCCAGTACCCTGAAATCAGTTGGAGTTATGTTTCCAAATCTGCAGAGATGAAGTGCAGCCACAACAAAGATGTTAGTCATAACCAGATGTACTGGTACAGACATCGTCCAGGGGAGACCATGACCCTCATAGTCTACACAGTTCTTGGTGGACAGCCAGACTATGGGGGGGTCCCTCAGGCCAAATATTCAGCCGTCAAAGACAAAACAGAGACCGGGGCTCTTACTGTGAAAGACCTGCAGCTTGACGACAGCGGTGTGTATTTTTGTGCCGTTAGCAAACACAGTGATGTGAGAAGTCTGAGCAGCTGAACAAAAACTGGTTGATAATACGTCTGGTGAGTGAATCAGCGACCAAATGTTTCCTGGTATATCTGTCCAGTAGGTGGAGCTGCAGCTCCAGAAATACTCTCCAGCTGAACACATTCGCCACTGTGATATTTGATGCAGCTGGTTTATAGAGGAGGACATTAACAACAGTCAGGGCCTTTCTCAAACAACCCAATACACTCTCTCTCTACCCACTTCCACTCTGTCTGCATGAAATGGTGTGGAGAATGGTTCTCTGTTTATAGACAACCTAAAGGCCTCTGGGCATAGTGAAGCGTACTACTATGCAGCGAGCTATGCACATTGATCACCTCTCCGTTATGCAAAAACTCTGAACCAACTTTTATAAACATCTCTGGTTTTGTATTGAAACGTGAACAGACCCCTCCCAGCTAGCTGCTGCTGATTTAAAGCCATGTCTCTGTGTGAGCCTGTATACAGTAATGATGCTTGCTCTTCACTTCCCTTTTCAGACCTCAGCAGACGCATCAGTCTGTTACAGTGACAGTCAGGTTGATCTAAATGTCAGCAACATAACATCTAACGTCCGACTCACAGTATTTATCTAAAGGCTTTACAGTGACGGTTTTACTTTGAAGAAGTTAAAATGATCTGTTTTCTCTTTTTTTGTTGCCTGTTTGGTAATAACTTGTTCAAATACATGTCTGTAAATGTGGAGATGGTTTGAATTTAAATGTAATCTGTCATGATATAAATGTGTGTTCTTCTTTCTCTACCTAGGTGGTTGTCTGGGTCTGGATGTCCGTCAGTCTCACTCTGATCTCATCACAAAACCTGGAGACAAAGTGCAGATTTTCTGCAGCCATGATAAAACTGACTACAGGGTGATGCTCTGGTACCAGCGCTCACCTGGAGACACAGCTATGAAACTCATTGGATATTTGAATTACCAAGATGTCCAAAAGGAGGACCCATTTGAAGAACATTTCAATATCTCTGGAGATTTGGGGGGGAATACAGTGAAGAATGGCTCTCTAATCATCCAAGTCACTGGACATGAGCAGAGAGCAGTTTACTACTGTGCAGCTAGCAAAGCACGCTGACAAAAATCCCCTCTGAACTTTACAAAAACTCTCAACACTTTTTTTATCATCGGTGGTTTTGAATAAGACGAGCTCCCAAACACCTGCTTTGTGGTTGTATTTTGGTCTGATGCAGTGACATCAACATTAACTAATGCAACTCTATTTCTATCTTATAGCTTCAGTTCAATTTATAATTAAAACAATAATCTATTTACATAGCACTTTTCTAAACAACGTTACAAAGAGCTTTTCAGAAAAACAAAACATAAACAATAAAATACAAACAACAGAGGCATCATATTAAATTTTCAGAAATGCTTTCCTGTAAAAGGAAGTTTTAAGATGGAAATGAAGTAGCATGTCTGATTTCAATAGGGAATCTGGGAACAACCAACAGAGGTGGTGATCCAGGCATGTACGGGGTCAATAAATCTGGGTGATTATTAATATTTTAAAATCAATTCTGAACATAACAGGCAGGAGTGATGTGTTCATATTTATTAGAACCTGTTAAAGTTTTGCACCATTTGGAGCTGCTGATTACAGCTCTGGCTGATACCAACATAAAGGGCATTACAAAGTACAAGCATGTATAACCTTATGGAAATTGGAAGGAGATAAAAATGAGCCAACTTCAGAGAAATTTAACTTTAGGGATGTTATTTAAGCACAATTTATATACCAGGAAATGGGTTAGGGGTGGGGGACAGAGGATGTTTGAAACAAAGTCAGCAGCAGAGACCACAGGGAAGTGATGGTATTTGAGTTGCAGCTCAGCACCGTATGTCAAGTTGCTCTAGTCAATAAAAAAATAATAGATGAATTAATTAAAATAAGGTGTATAAGAGCACAGAACATAAATACCACATTAAGACACCAAGGCCTCGAGGAACACCACAGTTAAGTCCAATGCTGTGACTTGGTATCAAAACATTTTGTCATTTGGAGATTTCTGTAAGAATTGCATTTTTCAGCAATCAAATCGCAAGCAATCTTTTTGAGTTATTGTCAATCTAGCTGGGAAAGCCATCCATCCTCTGAATGCTCTAGGTCTCTAGTTTGTGGCTGTAAAGTTTCATGAGGCTGTGATTATCCTAGAGGTCACCACAGGTCATTTTATACAGTGAGGACAAGTTTTAAAAAATGGCCTCATTGTAATGAAATGGCTACTATGGGGACTAACATCATCACTCATGATTACAGTTGGGCTGATTGGATCCACAAGAGTCTCAGCTTGACAGTGATACCAAATTAAGGTAATCCCAAGACTGTTTAGGAACCCCAGTCACAGAAATATTCAAATATCCTATTTTAGTATTCAAAAAACAGCAGGATTTTTGCCCCAAACTATATGTGATTATCATTAAGTGGGTATGTCTGTAAATGGGAGACTCATGGGTACCAATAGAACCCATTTTCATCCACATATCTTGAGGTTAGAGGTCAAGGAAGGCTTTTGAAAACTGAGTTCAACTTGGTAGTGTTATTTAGCTAATATGTTCACCAGGAGACACACATACATTCTCATTACTGCTTAATCTAAATGCAGTAAAGCATCCAAGCGTAGGATCAATGCTTGTGAAATACTGTAAATTCAGACACTTCAGCCAAAGTTTATTTTTGTCTGCCACATTGGGGGGGGGGCTCCTCCCAGTAAAATGCATTTACTTTTAAGTTTTCATCTTTGCCAACTTGTGTAGTCAGCGGTAGTGTTTCATCGTCACTTCCCTTTCCTCTTCTTTAAGCCTCCGTCCTCTCTGTAGAGTCAGTAGTTGATTCTCATCACAAACAGTGGCAAACCAGAGACTGACGGCCACAAAAATCTGTCAAAACATTTTATATGTGAGCTAAAGACTTAAAAACTATGTTGACAAAGACAAAATGATCTGCCTTCTAGCCTTCTGCTGCATGTCAGGTAATAACTTGAAAAAGTTAAATGGTTTTATCTTGATTCTCTACCCATCATAATGTAAATAACTTCTCTTTCTCTACCCAGGTGTTTGTCTGGGTCTGGATGTCCGTCAGTCTCCCTCTGATCTCATCACAAAACCTGGAGACAAAGTGCAGATTTTCTGCAGCCATGATAAAACTGACTACAGGGTGATGCTCTGGTACCAGCGCTCACGTGGAGACACGGCTATGAAACTCACTGGATATTTGTACTTTAAAGATGTCAATATGGAAGAGCCATATCAAGAGGACTTCACTCTGTCTGGAGATTTGGGAGGAAATACAGCAAAGAATGGCTCTCTCGTAGTCAAACTTATAAAACAAGAGCACAGTGGCGTTTACTTCTGTGCAGCTAGAGAAGCACGCTGACAAAAATCCCCTCTGAACTTTACAAAAACTCTGCACCATCTGTTGTCATCACTGGTTTATAATACGACACTGAATAAACTGCTCCCACACACCTGCTGTTGAGGTTGTACTTTGGTTTAATGTAATCACACCATCAGCAGCTAATACAACTGTGTTTCTGAGTATAACTTCTAAATAATAATGATGAAATTTGTCAAAATTATACATTACATCTGATCGTAATTCATTGCGTGATTAATCGCAAATTAATCATATTTTTTAACTTCATTATATTTACAATACAGTTACAATACAGTTTTTAAATGACGACTTCACTTATTAAGGGAAAAAAGCTAGCCAAACCGTCCTGGGCCCAGAGTGTTCACACTGTACATGTAAAAGAGAAAAAAAAACAGCCTGTTGACTCCTGTGGGCCATTCTGGCTGTTAACAGTTGTCAATAAAGATTAGTTTGAGACAGGTAAAGTTTGTTTGCTAGCAGAGATCTACATGGGTCACAATGCTAACAAGGCAGAAACATGCTGCCTTGGTCATCTGTGCCATCCTGTCTGCAGAAACGTCTAAAAAACAAAAGGAAGACATGGACAGTCTGACTTGTCCATTTTGCCGAGAACTGGAGGTAAGCTAGCTACATTTTATTATATCTATTGTACATTATGCTGACAGCTGCACTCTAATGTCTATCTAAGATCAACTAGAAAAGAGGCGGTGACCTTGGGGAATCAACTCGTAGCTCTGATTCAACTGAGCGAGAGCCTGTGGACGGACGACCAAAACACAAATTCATCTGACTGTCCGACGGTCAGTCAGGAGGACTGACTACTAAAATGACAGAAACCATCTATGGGAAAACTTACATATCTTTTTAAATTTGTCTTATCTGCTCTCAAGGAGGAGGCAGGATTTATAACCTATAGTGCAGCCAGCCACCAGGGGGCTGTCATGTCGCCCATCTTTATATACAGTCCGTGCTGTCAACCCACGCTCTGACTTCTCTACATCACTTCCTGTCCCTCCTTCTGATCCACCAAGCTCTGTAGAGATCCCAGCTGGTTCTTCACATTCAACATGATGCCATCTCACCTCGTTGTTTCCATCATCACTGTGTTCTGGATTAAAGGTATTGTACATTCATGAAACCACTTTCTATTTATTTGGAATCAACTCCCAAAAAACACATTTCCTGCGAGAGGACGAATTGAGATAAAATATATTAACAATCTAATATACTTTCATATTTTTCTTCTGTAATCAACTCCATGTGCATAATGATTTAATGCTGTCTTGATCTCTTTACAGGAGTTTGCCTCAATAAAGAAAAACAAGTGTTTCAGACTCCAGCTGATCTGTTATGGAAACCCAAAGATAAAGTTATCCTGAACCTCACACATGAAATCCAGAGCTATGACACTATTCTCTGGTACCAGCGCTCAGCAGGAGACACTTCACTAAAGCTGATTGCCTACATGACGTATATAACTCCTCATGTTGAGCCGCCATTTCAGAGCCGCTTTAACGTGAGTGGAGATGGAGAGAAAACAGCTTATCTTCACGTCCTGAACCTGAGACACCCTGAAGACAGTGGACAGTATTTTGGAGCAGCAAGTATGCACAGTAACACAGACAGTGACGCTCTCATACAGAAACCTCTGCAGTGATCCAGCAGATAACAGCACACCGACAGGAAACCACTGAAACCATGTGACACGGCATAAACTACTGAAAAACTTAGTTGTTCCTTCTACCATTTACAGATAGGACAGAAACATTAATGAGAAAAATAAAGAAAGTAATTAAAGAGTCAGTTTCCTTTTAATATACAGCAGTGACAACATTTCAGAGGTTTGAGAAAAGGGTTTATAATAAAACTAATGAGGATTTTAAATGACTGATATGCACAGGTGCAGTTTGTGTTGGTTCACTGAATCCCCTAGTATTACATCTAGATAGATTTTTGGTCTTTTTATTTACTTGTAGCCTAATAACATCGGACACAGTCCACTCATCGTTAAATATGGACTTCTGTTACACCGTGTAAAAAACCACGTACCTATCAGCTGTGCGGGTTAAGATCAGAGTGGAGACGTACTTAAAAGATGGGTGAGCAGTACTTGCCATCTTCTGAGGTTTGTTTTTAAACAGAAAACAGGTTTTATACTGCTGATATTTGCTGAAAATGACATACAACACTGTACCCTTGTAAACTTTCATGTGATCTCCCTTCTGCCAGCTGCAACCTTATTTAGGTGTTTGTAAAATGAGGATGTGTCGTACAGATAACTCCTCATTTTAACCTCACCAGTCACTCGGCGCTTCATCGCTCGTGGCCAGTTAGCTCATGCAGACAGAAAACAATGCAATCAAACTGATTTTTTTACTGATGCTCGCTCACTGTGCATTCTGGTTGGAGAGTGTAATATGTGGGCTGCACACATTTGTAAGAAAACACACAAAAAAATACGTTGTTGAAAGGCGTGCTGAGCATCACGCAAAAAAAGGACAATTTGTGTCAATGTAGGCGAATCAAATGAACTGAACGGACTTCATACAGTATGTGTGATTCATGCCGCAATTCAAACAGGATCAAAAAATGATTTGTCTCTCACCGTTGACTACCGTTCATATTTTTTTATGAAATAAGGTCCCACGGTGGTCCACCGGAAGAGGCGGGTCTTCGCCGCTCTATAACACAGCAGAGATCTGATGTCATTTCCTCCACACAGTCTCAAGTGTCTCAGAGTCTCTTTGTATCTTCATTCATTTCACTTCCTCTTCCTAAATCAAAATGACTCCAGGCGTCACCACCTTGACTTTCTTTATACTTTGGGCTGCAGGTGAAGTTAATATCTATAAAGATCATATAAAGAACATATAAAGAACATGGATAACTAATATTAACATGATATGTTTATCATGCTGGTAATAGCTTTACTGTTTCTTTGTGTGTGTCAGATGTTTCGCAGTCTGTGCTGATCACTCAGTGGCCCCGCGTCATCTCCAGTCCTCCCAGTGGATCGGCAGAAATGCACTGCTACCAGAACGACACTGATTATGAATATCTGTACTGGTACCGACAGCTGAGAGGAGAGGGATTTCAGTTCATGGTGTATATACTTGCCGGCACTGCAAACTACGAAGACGGGTTCAAATCTGGCTTTCAGGCAGTGAAATCGAACACGAAGCAGTGGTCTCTGACGATAACCAGCGTTCAGAGGAAAGACGAGGCTGTTTATCTGTGCGCTGCCAGTCTACACAGTGCTGCGGCAGACCTCAGGTCTGTGACAAAAACATACAGCAGAGAGTTGACTGTTCTGACACCTGACTCACATTAATAATCCCTAAATGAGGGAAGGAACTCAACCACACTGTGGAGGAGGTCGTATCAGCGACTCACACACACCTGGGCTCTCAACTAGCTTTCTGTCACCATCCTCCGGGAACCGTCCTAAATGAATGCTAAGCATAAATTAAAATCTTTGTTTTTTTTACATATCATTTATCATCATCATTAACCATTTACAGTGACCTTTAATATAAATAGAAAAAAATCAGAATTTATCCAAAACTTATCCATTATCCTTATTTTTATTTTTTTAATGTCCATGTTTATTTTGATGTTAACAATGCCGCTAAGTTAAATTAAAGTATTTTTATAGTGATACTAAATTTAAGGGTTTTTTTCTAACCGATAATCGACCCTTGAGAAATCGATTATTAACTGTTAACCAACAAGATTAGTGCGTCACATGCAGCAATGCGCCAGCTGCAGTATATGAGGACAGCAGACAACTGATTCTCCAGTTCACCGTCTGGGAGCGTTAGCAGCCACGGTGCTGCGTCTAGTGTCGTGGACATGCAGCCATTTTCCCAGGAAAGGCATCCCCTGCACATTTAGTTTAGTTTAGCACGTTGTCAGCAGTGTGTCTGCTCGGATTAACGATAGCAAGTGTCCAACAACCGTGTGTGTGTTTGTGCTACGTTGTCACGTTAGCGATGTCTGTCTGTGCTGTGTTTGCAGATGTAGCGTTGCTGGTGGTTTCGTGCTTGCCGTTGTCACACACATACGGTCCGTCATCGCAGCGTTACATTAGCGAGTATCCGACAGACCGTGTGTGTGGCGGTGGTGAGCGTGAGGTCTGTCGGTGGTGTTATAGGCGTGAATGTAGCTGTAGCAATGTGTGTACAGTCTGTCGGTGAATAAACGCTACAACCATGGATGTATAAAGAGAACTGGATAGAGCGTTGGAGGCAGGGCCCCATTCATTCCAATGAAAGCTGCTCAAGAGCATGGCATTATAATCACTTAAAATTCTTAATTTCAGCGAACGTATAAATGATTTATTAACACGCCAAATTTTTTACGTGGAAAAAAAATCAGCATTTGGTCAAAAAACAGGATTTTGCATAGGGCCCCCAAAAAGCTAGAACCGGCCTTGTTAGCTAGTTGGAGAAGCTGCTAACAGTGTTTGTGTGTTCTTCTGTTATCAAGCATGTTCAATAATAACTGTCCGGTACACAAAACATGTAGTTTAGGGTATTTCACTTTCATCTCTCATCCCAAATTAATCCCAAAATGAATTTTCATCCTCCCTGATCTTATTTTTTTCAGCCCTGGAAGATGGGACGTCCTCAAGCTCGAGCCCTGGTACACGTTGTTTCACTTGTACTAATGCAAAGGAGGGCGATAGACAAAAAGAGAGTAATGAATAAACTTATCTCTAAAATGAAAAATTATACTATTAATTTGTTTCAAAAACAATGTACGTTTGTATTTTCCTGAATACTGACCACCTGCAGTGAAAATTACTGTCCTGATCAGATTCAACCAACAGGTGGAGGCACAGCACCTGGCATGAAGCTCTTATGAAGGGGGGATGAATTAACATTCACAGACAAAATGCCTTCCCTCAACACCCCGAGCCTTATTTTCCTCAGAGCAGTACTTAACTAACATTAGTGCCTGATGTCTTCAACTGTGCACACATTTGGTTTTCTCTTCATCTGGTTTACATGTAAGATCTCAAATTTCAACCTGAATTACATGAAACAACTTGTGTTTAAAATACAAAAAGAAAAATCATGTCACATAATAGTAATTCTATGTCTCATTGCCTGTTGCTTCAATAACAGCTTCATCTAAAATCTGCTTTCTCCACAGGTCAGGTGAGCGCTGTTACATTTGACCAGTCGCCACCCCAGATAGTGAAGGAGAGCGCTGAGGTCCAGATTAAGTGCAGCCATGAAGACACTTCCCTCATAACAATGCTCTGGTACCAACAAAAAAAGGTTCAGGACAGTCTGTCTATGACCCTCATTGGGTCTGGATACGCAAACAGCCCCCCAAACTATGAGGGTCAGTCTGAAGAACAGTTCAAGCTGACAAGAGAAAACACAGTGAGAGGAGCTCTGATTATACGCAAAGCAAACCCGTCACACTCTGCTGTTTATTTCTGCGCTGCCAGTACACAGTGATGTGGTTTAATGCCACTCCCTCACTAAAAACTCAATGCAGACTCTCACTGAAGGAAACCATTTCAGTCGCAGCAGAGCAAACCTGGAGGATGTCTCCAACTGTGATCGGTCTCCTCCTCATCTTGCTTCCATGTAATGACATTAACTGCAAAAACAGATATTTAATTGTGTTGCTGAGTTTGTTTTTCACCCTGGATTCTGTTTCAACTACTTTTTAAATCTGTTTTTGCCACAGATCGAGCTGAGAGTGTGACGTTTCAACCGTCTCATCCAAGAATAGTCAACGACACAGCCAGGGTAGAAATTAAATGCAGTCATGATGATAGTAACCAGAATGTAATGCTCTGGTACCAGCAAACAGAGAGCGGCATGATTCATTTAATTGGCTACAGCTACATTAGCAGTGACCCAAACTATGAGAAGCAGTTTGAAGAGCGGTTTCAGATAACAAGAGAGGAAATCCAAACAGGAGCTCTGATTATTCACAGTGTGACTCTATCCGACTCGGCTGTGTATTTCTGCGCTGCCAGTACACAGTGATGTGGTTTAATGTCACCCCATCACTAAAAACCCTGCTCTCTGTTTTCTCTGCTGTTTTCATGCTCAACATCCTGACTCTCGAAGCTGACTCAGTAGCTCTCAGAGGGCAAATTATCATAAGAATACAATGGAGATAAAATCAAAATAAATAAAAAGAAATAAATAAATGACCTGAGAAATAAATAATAAATAAATAAATATGTCATCAAATGTAGAGAAAAATAATATGATATGAAGCAAATAATCAGAAGGATATAATTGAGCCCAAATCAAAATAAATAAATAAATGACCTGAGAAATAATTAAATAAATGTCATTAGATGTAGAAACAAATTATATCAATAAATACATAGAGAAACAAATTAACATAATACGATAGAGACATAAAACTAAACAACCCTACAAAGCTATGGAGGATGGAACCTGACAAAATCTTAATAAATAAATAAATTAATAAGTAAATGATTAATAAATAAATGAATAAATAAATGCCATTAAATGCAGCAATAATAATAATAATATAATAAATATTAATAATTTTAATAATAATAATAAATTCATAGAGAAGCAAACTAACACAAGGACACTAATAGAGACATAGCACTAAACACTACTAAACTGTGGTGGATAGAACCTGCCAACATCAAAATAAATAAATAAATGACTTGAGAAATAAATAAATAAATAAATAAATAAATAAATAAGCCATTAAATGTAGCAAATATAATAACAGATGAAAAAGAAGCAAATGTACATAAGGATACAGTACAGAAACAAAACTAAACTGTACAGGATAGAACCTGCCCAAAATAAAAATAAATAAATGACTCTATATAATATTAATAAATAAATAGAGAAGCAAATTACAACTGACATATCAGTTTTTGTAACATTTTATCAATTTATTAATGACCACATTTGTTTTTAATATGAGTTTCGCTCCATTTATTGACATTTATTTACTTTTTCATTTTTTATTGAGTCTGTAATTATTTATTTTTGATTTTTTCATTTATTTATACTAAAAAAAAAAAAAAAAAAAATATAGCTATACAGGAAAGACACATATTTATGATTTGTTTTGTGTAGAAGATGTCAGAAAATAGTGAAGAAATGTCTGTTATAATGTCACATAGCTCACGGTGATGTGCTCTAATTAGGGCTGTCATGAAATCAGACTGTCACAACACTATTATTGCACCCAAAATAATCCCTGATAAAACATTACCACAATATTATAAAGAAAATTAGAAAAAATGCCATCAGTAAAATTCATCTTTAACTGTATTTATTGTGTATTTTGTCTCTTTTTGTCACAGAACAATGTAGTTGCTTTTAACAAGTCCCACTATTATGCATTATTCTGCATTATTATTATTATTATTATTATTATTAGATTCTGACTCTGTTTTGTGTCTGTTGTAATGCTATCTGTTATCTGCCATCTTGACCAGGATTCCTTGGCAGTAGAGATATTTTATCTCAATGGGACTTTCTAGTGAAATAAAGGATTAAAAAAAAACTCTCTACAATAATTTCGACAACAACCACTTCAGCCCAAATGACTTCAATGCTTGTCACAAAACCATTAACAGCCAAACCAAATTAAAATATGTTCAGCAAATCCAAAACACACAGGTCAATAAGCGACTCAGCAAAAACAGCAAAAAAACAGCAGCCAACACCAAAACATTAACAAATCAGACAGCAGCAGAGCTTCACAGCAAGCGTTAGCTTAGCCAAAAGCTAGCTTAGCCAAACGTTAGCTTAGCCAAACATTAGCTTAGCCAAGCATACAAACACCATAAACAGAACGTAAACGTCGCCTCGCGTTAGCACAAGACACAAATGCTTACCTTGACATAGGTGTACCAACGCCCGGCATCTTAGTGAGGAGTAAAGTCCTTGAGAAGAGACAGGAAAGCTCAACTTCAGCGTTCAAGTGCGTAGGAGTGGACAGCTGTTGATGTGAGGCGACCTGTCCTAGCTAGCTACCGTTTAGCTAACTTTACAGCAGCTCTGAGCGGTGAACACGGTCTTCTTTCTCCTTCATGGCCGTCCTGACGCAACGTTCGACAGCAAACTAGCTTATGAAATCCGACATAAAACTTTTAAATTTACGGAGGATTAAAACTCTAAATTACACCTTTATTTGTCGTGGCGAGGAGCTGTACGGGAAGACACCTTCTCACCATTGAGAAGCGTTACAGAGTGGGCGTGGCAACGTCAGTTTATCAAGATCACCTAACAGAGATGACCAATCATGTTCCTCTACGGCCCACAGTCCCGCCCTAACAGCTTCAACACAGCCAATAGGAGACTCAGGATGCTGTCACTCAATTAGTCCGTACACGCCCACACAGTCCCGAGAGAGGTCTAATCAGCCAGGTTACCTGACAACACCTGTATGGGGTCCATCAGTAGAAAAGGTGCATATCTATCATTTAGTTTTTTTATGTAGAATTTACAAGGAAATAACAGTAAACCCTGATGTTGGAGAAGCTGGAACCAAAAACTGTTTTGGCTTGATAAATAATTTAAATTAATAATCAAAATTGCTCCTGTCGACTCATTGGTTTAGCTACACTTGGTAGATCAAAAACATTTTACTATATGATAGAAGCATTGAGCAATTATGGTAAAATAGAAATATATTCACCCCGAGGGAGACTGTTATGCAGCAGTTGCAGTACAAAGTAGGAAAGATTGCCAATATTAAAATAATAATAATAAAAGAAGACATATCAAATATCCCAAAGGTGCAAATCCAAAATATGGAAAATGCAATCAATTATATATTATGCTCATTTTCATTGTCAAGTAATCTGTCATCGGCCAGATTAACTGCCAACACCTCTGTGGGTGTACAGAGTCCATACGCTGAAATGGTGCATATTATTATAATAAAGTTAGAAAATAATTATTTTCATTATCACTCAGTCTATCGTTAAATTTTTCAACATACAATTTACAAGGAGATAACACAGTAAATCCTCATGTTGGAGAAGCTGGATCCAAAAAACGTTTGCCATTTTTTCTTGATAAATAAATTGCTTGTGTTGGTTATTATGTCAGCTATACTTGTTAGATCAAAAATGTTACTATATATTAGCAGCAATTATTGATTAATAATTAATAAACTTCATATTATTCATAACAATTAAGATAAAAATATATATATATATATATATATATATATATATATATATACATATATATATACAAAGATAGCAGCAGCAATGCAGCATTTCAAACAAGGGACACACAAACATAAATAAAAAAATAAATACACAAAACATTGATTTTATTATTTTTATTTCATTTATTTTTTTTAATTAATCATTCAGGCTATAAAATGTCACAAAATTGTGAAAAACACCCATAATATCCCAGAACTGAGATGACGTCAGACTTTTGTCCGATCAACAGTCCAAAACCAAAAGATGTTGAATTTACAATTATGAAAATGAGTAAAAAACTTGTTGCCAATTAATTTTCTCTTAATCAACAAACACAGGACTTGACTTCTTGTTCCAGCACTACATAAAATCATGATAAAACATTTTAATATATAATTAAATTAAGTATATAAAATTGATTAAATATTCGATTAACTGACTCGAGAGATTAGAGTACATAAAACAAGAAATTATACATTACATTATATACATTTAAAAAACATGATTACATCCAGTTTATATTCGTAGCGAGCAGCAGAGAAGTGTCACCCTACCAAAAATACTGTTTTAATGTAGAGTTGGCATGGTGATAATGGTGTAAATGCTATTTCTGATGCTTTTCCACGCTGACAAAACAAAGTACAGGCAACCTCAGTCTAAAAACATACCACAGAATAAATATTATCTTTCATGTGCTCCAGAGTCTCATTTCATGAATCAGTAAATGAGAGTAACAGTCTGATATGATGTGATCATGTGACCTGATGGGTTGCTGGTGCTGAACAGTGATGTGTGACTCATTGAGCTGGAGGAAGGCTCATCGTGGCTGACATGTTTACCGCAGTCCTGCATCTGTCACTTCTCCTGCACTCAGGTGGGTTTTATGTTTTCTGGGTTTCAGTATTTCCACGAGTTTACAGTTCTGACACAATAAAGTATCACCCTTCATGTGCTGCTGCAGGTCTCACTGTCGTAGTCCTTCAGTCTGGAGGTCAAATATCCCCCCCAGGACTCACGGTGAGCTTTGAGTGCAGCATGGGTCCAGGGTTCAGCATGGGCAGCCAGACCATGTACTGGTACCGGCAACACCACTACGGAGCTCCAGTGGAGTTCCTCAGCAAAGAGTATGACCAAACTGCGGGTCACTTCCAGTCGTCTATCGACACATCCAACAACAACTTCTCTCTTCAGATAGTTGAGCTGCTCCTGAGTGACAGCAGCACCTACTACTGCGCTGCCAGTCACAGTGATGCACTCAGACCAGACCACCATACAAATAACGGGTCTGGGAGGGAGGCACAGATGGCACACAGGAAGGAAGGAGCTGTGGCTTGTCTGGTTTGTGTATTAAACTCGTTGAAAGACAAAGACAGTATACTGTATAAGTGATTCACTTTAAGTAGGGTAAGACACACTGAGACATTATTTTATAGGCCAAATCAGGGGTTCCAGACCAGGAAAAGGGGACTAGTTTATTTTCACTATTCAGTTCACTACAGAAGTGAACCTAATGTAAATAGTACACCATGTCCCGGTCTGGAGTTCTTCATTCCTCTCTGCAGATCCACCCTCAGCAATGTATTACTGCGCCTCCAGGACAGCACAACAACCTGAAGAGGAAACCAGGGAGAGATGAGAGGGAGGACGGATGAATGAGGTGGGTTGAAACAGCATGACAGGCAACTTACATGAATGTGACTGAAAATAAGAATCAGCTAAATAACAAAACTTATTAAAAAACAGCATGATAAACTCCACCAGCTGATTAAAGGCACAGGAAGTGCCTCACCACAACTCAGTGATGTTACTGCAACATCACAAAGCTGATCAGTTCAGATAAATACGCAGGTGTTGTTAACATTGTCAGGTTTAAACGTCCCATACAACATTACCGCCCTGTACAGCGTCTCATCTGTGTCGCTGCATGCTCAAGTTTACACTCATATTGTTTATTTCTTTGTGCAGCCAGGAAGAAAAGATGAAAGTTGATTAAGTGTATGAGGTTATAACACACTGACCTCTACAGGGTTCAGGTGGGATTACACTTAAATATGGTCGTTAAAAGTGAGGTCAGCACAGTATGTAAAAGGAGAGAACAGTTTAATCATTTTGGTGTTATTAAACTGAGCTGCTCATGATGTCTTTTAACGTGGTTAATTTCACTAAGTAGGAAAAAAGGGACATAAACTATCATTCATGCATTTTCATGATGATAATAATAAAAGGTCTGAGAGCAATGCGTTGTTGTCATTATTATTTAGAGACTAGGTTGTCAGTTGATTAACATATTTAATTTTTTGCAAATTAATGGCACATTTTCTGTCTGTTGAAAATGTACCTTAAAGGGAGATTTGTCAAATATTTCTACTGTTATCAACATGGAAGTGGCAAATGTGCTGTTTTATGCAAATGTCTGTATATATTTATTATTGGAAATTAACAACACAAAACAGACAAATATTGTCCAGAAACCCTCACAGGTTCTGCATTTAGTATTAAAATATGCTCATATCATAACATGGCAAACTGCAGCCCAACAGGCAACAACAGCTGTCAGTGTGTCAGAGTGCTGACTTGACTATGACTTGATCCAAACTGACTGTGATTATCATAAAGTGGGCATGTCTGTAAAGGGGGGACTGGTGGGGACCCATAGAACCCATTTACATTCACATATCTGGAGGTCAGAGGTCAAGGGACCCCTTTGAAAATGGACATGCCAGTTTTTATTCGCCAAATGTTAGTGCAGGTTTGGAGCGTTATTGAACCTCCTTTGTCACAAGCTAGTATGACACGGTGATACCAACGGATCCATCAGGTTTTCTAGTTTCACGACACCAGCATCTTCACAGTAGCTTTGGTGGCTGGAGAGGTGCCAGTTTACCTCTTGGGCACTGCCGAGGTGCCCCTGAGCAAGGCACCAAACCCCCAACTGCTCGGGGCGCTTGTCTGGAGCAGCCCCCTCACTCTGACATCTCTCCATTACTGCATGTGTGTGTGTTTGTGTGCATGTACCATGTATAAGTTAAACAGAGTGTAAATTGAATTTCCCCACTGTGGGACTAATAAAGGTTGATCTTCTTCTTCTTCTTCTTAAAACTACTTCCGAAAGATCCATTTTGTGAATGTATTACAGAAATTAAAGGCATTAAAATGCCAAAATTTTATGCTAAATGCAGTACCTGTGAGGGTTTCTGAACAATACTTTACACTGTTTTGTGTTGTTAATTAATTTCCAATAATAAATATATACAGTATATTCACATAAAACAAGCATAGTTTTGTTGCACTCCCATGTTGATAAGAGTATTGAATATTAAGTATTGCATTAACACGTAAACTTTGACAGCCCTAATAGAGACAAAAAAGAAACGATTACACACCCAACAGAGTAAAGCCACGTCTTGTATTTAAGCTAAATGTTAATGTGCAAAGCTCATCCTTAGATCAGGTATTAATAATAAACTAAATCATTTCATAGAAACTTAGACGCTGAGGGTGAGGAAACTAATACTGAAATGTTTAATGAAACTTTGGTTAAAAGAAGATATTTTGTCCAAGGATGTCACGCTATCTTGTTTTTATCTATTCATAAATGTCCTAATTTACAAACGGTGCTATAAAATATAATTAATACAATAAAAACCTGGATCAAACATATTAGAATCTGGTGAGAATAAGCTCATAGACAATAAAATAATAGTGTAACATGAGCGATGATGATTTCAGATTTTATTTTTTTACATTTTTATTTGTATATATATTTTACGTTTTATCTACTGACTCCAAACATATACTCAAGATTCATACTTATTTTATCATATAATATACTGTAAATGAATAAGACAAAGAACATGCCACAACATAATCATCATATGTAAATACAAAAGGAGAATTTTTATGTGAGGGGGGAGAAAATAAAGTTTTTAAAGGTGAATATAATAACACAACTTAAGAGTTTTACGCCAATTATGATATAATTATAAAGATTTTATGTAATTGTTGTTAGACCTGCATTGACTGATTTTTTTTTGACCACTTGGGGGCAGCATAAAAAATATTTACACAAGTAACTGCAGAGCAACATTTGCATTTATTTAGAGAATATCAGTCCAGTATTACTTTTTTTTTAGCTATGTTTTGGTCTCCACCAATGAAACATGTGGTTCATTAGCTCCACTATGTTAATAAGCTAGTTTATCAAGCTAAGTTTTTCACTGAAAACAGAGATAATGAGCGGCGGTGTGAAACCAAAAACTGAACTTGAATAGAGCTGAAGGACATCGCAGAATCATTAATTCAATAATAAGTATTATTATTAATTATTCAATCAATAATTATCTGTGAGTTCATGATTCAACCAAGTGACACATCTCACAGTTACCCAGTCAATGTGACGTAGTGAGTGTTAGTAAATGTGTGTCCTCGGCTCACCGCTGACTGGGAGGATAAAGAGGTGTGACCAGCAGAGACGTCACTCCCTCTGAACAGCTACAAACAAACACAAAGACCAGCTTCCCTTCTTCCTTCCCTCCGATCTGCGTCTTTTCTTAGCCGTCACAGAAATAGCAGCAGTGAGGTCGGAGGCCGTTGAGCCGTCAGTCAGCCGACCTGTAACAGCTGCTGATGGAGGCTGAGATATGGAGGCGCTGGGTGGGGGAAGGAGAGAGGAGACAAACAAACACACTTCAGGTTTTTGTGTGATGCGTTTCCACCGTGGGGACAGGGGGCCACGGTGATACAATCCTATAGAGCCGCCGTACAAAAACCTCCTCCCATTAACACCCGTTGTGCAGACGGCTACGAGCTGCCTGGGACACCTGGGAGAGCAGAAACATTGATAATCTGAAGGTGTGTGAGCTGTCAGGACAAACTGGCACCGGAGAGTCAACATAAATAACAACATTTAGCTGAAATTGGGTTTTTAAAAATACATTTCATGGAGCATTGGGATGCTTCTTTTACTCATCTTGACATCAACAACTAATGTGGACGTTATGAAGCTCATCCTGCATATTTAAACCTCCATCCTCTGGATTATCATACTGTGTCTCAACATGCTGCTGATGGAAAGTTTACAGACTTCTTGGTAGAGGAGACACTCGGTGTGACTCTGGATCTGAAGCTTACTTTGGAAAGGGAACAAAACTCACTGTCGTGGGTAAGTAGGATCTCTGCCTGCTTCACTTCACTGCAACAAACTCACAGCAGGTGAAATGTTGGGATGAAAGTGAAGGAACGAACTGTTGTTGTGAGAAAGCTGAAATATTGAGCTGAAGTGAAAACACTGTGACCTACACTGAACCTGCTTACTTTGGCCAAGGAACCAAACTGACGGTTTTAGGTAAATATTTCAGTTTATTACTGTGTTTTCATAGCTGTCACATTGCTTTAGAGTCTGAGTATAAACAGACGAATCAGTAAAAACCCTCCAGAGATCATTCTGGTAGAGAGACAGCAGAGGTTCATGATCAGTATTTCTGCACTGTGACAATGCAAACGAGGCTTATTTTGGAAAAGGAACCAAACTGACTGTGTTGGGTGAGTAAAGGACGCTTCACATTGAACTCATTTATAAAGCTTTGTTATTGGAGTGGTGCATGAAGTTCAGCTCAGAGCTTTTTGATATTAAGCTCAAGCTCTGTGACAATTACGAAGCCCACTTCGGTCAGGGAACTAAACTGACTGTTCTCGGTAAGTTAACACATCAACTGTTCTGGTTAATTCACCTGGAGGAGAAGGAAAACATGAACAAACAGGTTGGTTTTGACAAGTTTAATGTAAAACTAAACTGTTTCCCCTCAATAACCGGACAGCAGTGGAGCAAGTGTTAGTTTTTGGATTTAAGAAAAGTGTCATTTAATATGATAAACACTTAAAAACATCTAAATGTAAAGCTTCAAAGTAAAAGCAGCATGTTGGGCTGTTTGAGCACTGATCAGGTTCGCTGTGACTCAGGGTGCAGAGGCTTTCTTTGGTGGAGGAACAAAGTTAACAGTTTTAGGTAAGAAATTAGAACAACTATTTAAAAATGTTATTGTGTCAATAAAACTTACAGCCCTCAAGTCCAGTTTACGTTCAGCTCAGAGCTTTTTGATCTTAAGCTTAAGCGCTGTGTCGGGTCGAAGCCCACTTCGGTCAGGGAACTAAACTGACTGTTCTCGGTAAGTAAAACTAAAAGGTTGTCGGTTACATCAAACTTGTAAAAAAACAGACAGAATTGCAGTAAATAATTTTTTGTGGATTTACAAAACAAATATTATATAATCTAAAAACTTAAAAACAACTAAAAGCTAAAGTTTCAAAGTAAAAGCATCATGTTGGGCTGTTTGAGCACTGATCAGGTTCACTGTGACTCTGGTGGTTATGAAGCTTTCTTCGGTGGAGGAACAAAGTTAACAGTTTTAGGTAAGAAAAAAGCATTGTAATCTGAATGTTTCTTTAAGAAATGTACAAAACTTAAGTCCAGTTTAAGTTCAGCTCAGTGCTTTTTGATATCAAGCTCAAGCGCTGTGTCAACAGCGAAGCTTACTTCGGTCAGGGAACTAAACTGACTGTTCTCGGTAAGTTAATTCACCTGTAAGACAAGTAAAATGTTTATAAGCAGGTTTGCTGTTAAAGGAAAAAGTTAACGTGTAACACACGTTATATCAAACGTGTATAAATCCAGACTGCAGTGCAGTAAATATGTTTTGGATTGAAAGAACAGTAATATTATATAAAATATACATTTAAAAGCAGCTGGTATCGGCTCCAGTCCCCCCGCAACCCCTAACAGGATAAGCAGTTGAATGGATGGGTGGACTTAGAAGAAACTAAAAGGCAAAGTTTCAAAGTAAAAGCAGCATGCTGGGCTGTTTGAGCACTGATCAGCTTCACTGTGAATCAGGGTACAGAGGCTTATTTTGGTGGAGGAACAAAGTTAACAGTTTTAGGTAAGAAATCATGAAACTTTTTTAAAAAAGCATTGTAATTGGAGTTTTTCTCTAAGAAATGTACAGAACTCAAGTCCAGTTTAGGTTCAGCTCAGAGCTTTTTGATATCAAGCTCAAGCGCTGTGTCGATAGAGAAGTTTACTTCGGTCAGGGAACTAAACTGACTGTTCTCGGTAAGTTGACACATCATATATTCTCATTAATTCACCTGTAAGAGAAGTAAAAGGTGTACAAGCAGGTTGGCTGCTGAAGGAAAAAGTTGCCGGTTACATCAAACCAGACTGCACTGCAGTAAATGTTTTTTGGATTGAAAGCAAAATAATACTATATAAAATACAACATTAAAAACAACTGAATGTAAAGCTTCAAAGTAAAAGCAGCATGTTGAGCTATTTGAGCACTGATCAGGTTCACTGTGACTGGTGCTGGTGAAGCTTTCTTTGGTGGAGGAACAAAGTTAACAGTTTTAGGTAAGAAATCTATACTGTATATGGAGCCTGTCATCAGATGAGAAATCGGAACAAATATAAAAAGCATTATAATTAGATTTAAACAGACTTACTGTACTCGACCGTCAGCTCAGAGCTTTTTGGTCTTAAACTTCGACGCTGTGTCAGTACGAAGCCTACTTCGGTCAGGGAACTAAACTGACTGTTCTCGGTAAGTAAGACGTCCAAATTTCTTCACAAATCCACCTGTAAGACAAAATGTAAAAGTTTAACAGGCCGGTCGCTGAGAGAAACAGTTTTGTATTGCATACAGCATGTAAATAACACACAGGGGGTTTATTATAGTGCAGCAGCTGCTGATTTTTAAATTAAAGTACATTTATTACAAAACTAGAAGCTAAATCCTCAAAGTAAAAGCAGCATGTTGGGCTGTTTGAGCACTGATCAGCTCCACTGTGACTGGTTATGGTGCAGAGGTTTACTTTGGCAGAGGAACAAAGTTAACAGTTCTGGGTAAGAAATCATTTAAATATTAAATATTCCTTTGGTATGATTTTGTTAAGATGTTTCTGACACTGTTAATTGACTCCAAACCTCGACTGACTCCTGATTAAACCACAATAGTAGCTGTTACTGGGCTAAATAGTACTAAAGTAGTCACAAAAGCATGTGGATGTGTAAGAGGTCGAGGTTAGTGGAGGAACATTTGACTCTTCTGCAAACATCTTTAACATCTTTACATGTCAGAGAGTGACGGCGATGTAATAATTTCATAGTGTCAGAGATAAAGAGAGGCAGTAGGAAGAGTTTTTGTCAGAGTCGAAGGTCTCTGTGCTCCTACAACGAGGCTTACTTTGGAGCTGGAACTAAACTCACAGTTTTAGGTAAGAAAACCTGCAACAAAAACATCTCTCAGAGCATAATTCACAGCTTATTTGTATGTTAAGATTACAGGTAATATTAGGAATATATCTGTTAGATGTTTTATTTGATGACAGTGAAGAAAGTGGACTTTTTTTAAAGTGTTAAAGCATTAATGTGAGGGTAGTTTGAGTCGGTAACAACATGTGTTCTCCAGTAAAAGTTGTGCAGCAATAAAACATTTGGCTGTACGCCCAGATTGTTCCTCTCACAGCGACTTCTTATCAGCTCTGTGAAACACTGTGAGTCAGTCAGAAGCTTTCTTTGGAGCTGGAACTAAACTCACCGTTTTAGGTAAGGCAGTAAAAATGATCAATATATCCTGACATAATATAACAAAAGTATAAGAGAAAATAATATCAAATTTGTTCAATGATACGCTCTTAAATGGACCTTAAATCAGCTGTTTAGTAATGTTAAGATTTAATTTGGTAAAAGCAATTCTTCAGGCTTTGTGTGCATGGTTAAAAGTTTATCTAAAAAACGAGCACAAAGACAGTTTACAGCTGTCAGGGCTGAAAGCTTGAGCAGTTTTTCTGCAGCCTCGTATCAGTGTGAACTACGAGCCTGCTTACTTTGGCAGCGGCACCAAACTGACAGTGTTGGGTAAGAAAACCATAAAAATCACATGAAGAAATGTTTGTTTTATGATCCTCTCTTAACTTCAATCTGACAGTTACTGTCTTGTGATTCGCTGGAGCAGCATCGTGTTGCTGTGCATCAAAACTGAGACAGAAAATGTAAAATTTGAGATAAATCTCTTTGTTCTATGGCACAAAGTTTAGTCTAAGTACCAGACTTAATGCACTATTTCCAAACTGTAAAACATGGCATTCAGAGGATGTCATTAGAAACATTTTCTGAGTTTTTCTCAACAGCTTCTTTGCATCAAAACATGCATGAAAAAGAAGATTTAAGTTATATAAGTTAGATCATATTATAGTAGTCTGAGTGGGATCCATGATTATAGTTTACTGATTAGTGAAAAACTCACAAATGCTGTAAAACAAACAAACAAGTTGGAGGTTAAATCAGCCTTTGTAGTCAGTTTTTCACATGTGAGTCAGCGGTGTGTTCAGACACTTATCCTGCTGATTTTGGAGAGGGAACCAAACTAACAGTTCTTGGTGAGATCACCTCATGAACCAAACATTTATCTGAAGAAATGAAATGTTAAATCTGCTTCCTCCAATGATCAGGATGTATCTGGTGTTTATGTTCAGTGTGAAAAGGTCTTTTTGTTCCCTGATGTTCATGTGTAACGTCTGGTATTAAGAGGTCTCATGTACATGATGTATTGGTTTGTTGTTGATCTACAGCTTGAATTTAGTGATTTCTGTCCTTCGTCCTGCAGAACCGGGACTTGAGATCACCGAACCGACAGTGGAAGTGCTTCGACCTTCACCAAAGGAGTGTCGGAACCAGAAAGACAACGCCAGGAAGAAGACCATTGTGTGCGTGGCCAGCAGGTTCTACCCGGACCATGTCGGCGTATTCTGGGAGATCGACGGGGAGAAAGTCACCGCCGGTGTGGCGACCGACGCCGCCGCCCTGCGGGAAGACAAGTATTACACGATCACCAGCAGGCTGAGGGTCTCTGCCAAAGACTGGTTCACTCCCAGCAAAACATTCACCTGCACTGTCAGCTTCTTCAACAGGACGCATACTGGAAATTATACAAAATCAATTCATGGGGAGGAAGGTAGGTTTCATTTGGAGCTCAGAAATGATCTAAATCCATCAGCATCTGTCCTCATCTAATCCATTTCTGATTTCTCTACCAGCTAAAGGAGCAGTCCTGACAAGAGGTAAATATATTATTTTAGTTTGGTCCCATGTGGATGTTTTCTCTTTGAATCGTGTCACTAATGTAAATGTTTGAACCTCCTGCAGAGAAATATCTGAGGATCACACAGACCGCCAAACTCTCCTACGGCGTTTTCATCATCAAGAGCAGCATCTACGGAGCCTTCGTAGCATTTCTGGTGTGGAAGCTTCAGGTTTGTTCTACATGATCTCCATGTTTCACCTTTTATCCAGCATTCAACCTATTCTATTATTTATCCCAGTGATTCTCAAAGTGGGGTCCGGGGACCCCCTGGGGTCTGTGGCCCTCTGCCAGGGGGTCCATGAAAAGTTTTAAGATTCATTCATTTAAATTATCATGTGATTATATTATTATAAAAAGGCTTCATAGTTCAATGAATAACACTTAAATTTTACATCTACACATTCGTCCAGGAGACCAGAAAAACGAAAAGTAAACGTTGACCTTACACTTGTTATATAACATTTCACGCAACGTTGTTTCACGCAACGTTGTTTCACGCAACGTTGTTTCACGCAACGTTGTTTCTCAGAATGTAACATTAACAATGTTATTACATTATTACATAAAACAACATTATGTAAAACATTACGTGAAACAACATTATGTAAAATAACATTACGTGAAACAACGTTAAAAACGAAGAAAGTCCGCTCAGGGGGGTTGTAATTTATTTATATAGGTACGTTACTTTGTTACATTATTATTTTAACACAAAACATGATGTTTTTTCTCACCTTAACCAAGTAGTTTTGTTGCCTAAACCTAACTAATCGTTCCACAACTTCAACCATGTATCATTGTGCGTTTCTGCATTATATGTGATACAAGGCTGATATGAAATGTATATATGAAACTTTATTCAGCATATCCTGTGGTTTGCTGAAACATACAATATCAAAAACTTTTCTGATGACTGCGTTGGTATAGTTGTTTATAGATTAAGTTCTAATCTAACGAATCTATAACTCTTTGAACATGCAAATATGTTTAATGTTTTATATTTAAATGTCTAATATCTTTCTCATTCATTTCTTGTGTTGTTCTTTCACATAACTAAGACTGTAGAAGTGTAAAAAATAGACTACGTCAAATTATCCCAAGGGACATTCATGAGGGGGTCCCTGGTATATTCTCTATTTTATGAGGGATCCTGAAAAAAACTGAGAATCTGTGATTTATCAGTCACATAAAACAGCCTCATATGTTTTAATATGTGAATAAACGAGTAATAAAAAGATCTCCTGACTTCATGTCTTTTCTGTCTGTTGCAGAGTTCAGCTGGAAAACAGGACTGAGACCTGAGCTGAACTTCATCTTGGTTTCTGTAAATAAAGTTTGGAGAACATTGTGGTTATGCTGCATGTCCACAGCTTTGTATGTCACAGCCTATTTGCATTCATATATACTGTACATAAAACAATCAAATTCTGCTGACATTAGAGGAACTTAATCTTATTACAATATCAAAGTTATGACGTGGAAGTAAGTTTAAATTTCTTTTGTTTGTGAACTACTTGATGCTTCATTTTTTGTCTCAATAAAAGTTTGTCAGATGATCTAAAAGACTGAATGACCTATTTATTTATTTATATAGCCAGTCCTAAAAGCGCTGATCAAGTTTGGATCTAAACCAGAAAACTTTCTGCATGAACTTTCATTTCAGAGTAAAGTCTTGTGCTGGTCTGCAGTTAGGATGCCGTCTCCTCCTCGGTGCTCTCACATCTCATCTGACACTGAACACATTTTCCACAGAAAGTGAGAAGCTAAAAATACCTCGCACTATCTGCCTCTTTTCTGAGAAATCAGTAATTTCTCACCTACATAATGCTGAAACCTCTCAGCTCAGGGAAACTTCATCAACAGGTTCATTTGGGCCAGAACATTTACAATAAGCAAACCGAAGGGTGACGTAAATCTCTCATTACTTGGTCCACTAAATGGCCAGATTGAATTTTTAAAATGTACACCTTATTAAAGTGGATTTATTTAACTCGTATCTTGAGTGAGAGAGGTTTATGTTTATTGATTAAATTCTCTTCAGGAGTAAAGAGGTTTCTTGCTTTAGCTCAGCGTGAGTCCAGCTCACAACAACAGGAAGTCACCGTTCTCGTCTGGGTAGAGAAGAAGGTCAGAGCTGTTGCTGCAGAGAGCGACAGCAGACGAGAGGATGTGGTCGCAGAGCAGCCTGCAGATCCTTCTCTGTGCTGACAGATGACGAAGGTGCAACCCTCCTCTTCACCGCAAACCTCCGGCTCGCGGAGCGCAGCTGCATCTCTGCACCACCGACCCCCCGCCGCACTGCACGACTCTGAGCAAACAGCTGGAAACTTCACTTCCTGTGTCAACTGAAGCTACACAATGACACATAAATGTCTCTTATATCTCAAACTACAGCTGCTTACTGTCATTTGAATGTTTTACTGTTGCAGTATATAAGAGCTTTAAATAGGGCTGTCAATCAATTAAAATAATTAATCGTGATTAATCACACATTATGTGTTCAAAATGTGCTTTAAAGGGAGATTTGTCAAGCATCTGATACGCTCATCAACATGCGAGTACAAAAATATGCTGCTTTATGCAAATGTATGTATATATTTATGATTGGAAATCGATTAACAACAAAAAACAATGACAAATATTGTCCAGAAACCCTCACAGGTTCTGCATTTAGCATAAAAATATGCTCAGATCATAACATGGCAAACTGCAGCCCAACAGGCAACAACAGCTGTCAGTGAGCTGACTTAACTTGATCCAAACTGACTGTGATTATCATAAAGTGAGTGTGACTGTAAAGAGGAGACTGGTGGGGACCCAGAGAACCCATTTACATTCACATATCTGGAGGTCAGAGGTCAACGGACCCCTTTTAATAAATGGTCATGACAGTTTTTCTTCAACAACATTTTGCGTAACTTTGGACAATCATTTAACCTCCTTCGTAACAAGCTGGTATAACATGGTGAGGTTTTCTAGTTTCATACAACACCATATTATCATATGATTCATATGATGATCTAGCTTTAAAACAGTCCTCTACAGCCTAAAAATCGCAAGTTGTCATTGTTAATGCGTTAAATAAATAAATGGTGTTAAAACAAATTTGCGTTGATGCTTTATTTTAATCAAATGAACTTTGACAGCACTGGATGTAAACTCAACTTTGTTGCCATCACAAACTAAAGACAATTATCACCAGAAAATAATAAACAAAATAAATAAAAAATTGAGGGTGTTTCATAGTAAACTATATATATATATATATATATATATATATATATATATATATATATATATATATATATATATATATATATATATATAATATCACTAGAACAAGACACAACAGATGACTATATTTGAAGCACTTCATGGTCATTTAATAAATGAATGATTCTCCATCTAAATGAGAATATATATATATATATATATATATATATATATATATATATATATATATATATATATATATATTAGGGCTGTCAGTTTAACGCGTTAATTAGATTAATTAATTACGCTGCAAATTAACGCGCTATAAAAATTAACGCAATTAATCGTGAGTGGCAAGTCAATGCGCAAGCATTTTAAATTTGGCCCATTGAGTGACCCGTAGGCTGCAGTGGCGTCACTTCGTACCTGCGCCACTAGTCAAAAGCAGGGTGACTGACAACAGAGATGGACGCGACACAGGAGAGCGAGGCGAGCCCACTCGGACCTTTCACTCGGACTCGGACTCGGACTAGGAGCAGCAGGGGCCTCTAGCCCGCTACAAAGCTGAGCTGTGCATTGAATGCATGAGTGTCCACTGGAGTGGTGGCAGCTCACCAGGAGCTGATGAACAGCTGTCCTCTCCTCCTACCTGGCTACCGCTGCCACATCTGGGCCATGTGAGAGACTCTTTTCACTGCAGGTAACATCATTGAAAAGAAGAGAGCAGCCTCACACTCAGACAATGTAAACAAGCTTGTTTGTCTGAGCAACTGGCTCAAGGACACATAGAGTTGTCTGTTGTCAGTTCCTGTAATGTTAGCTGACCCTTTTAAAGGAAATACTGTTGGCATCTTGCTATTGATGTTGCCTTATTTAGAGGCATGTTATACTATTCATTTTGAATTGCTGTATTGAGTCAGCTTTAGTATTCATTTTGATTGAGAGTCTGCTTATGTGCCTATTTGAGACTCAGCCTTATTTTATTTCTGAATTTTATTTATTTTATTTAACTGTATTTGTATTGCATTTTTGAGAAATGCACCCGGCCTAATTGGTTTGCTGATGTGCTTGACCTTTTTTCTTTTGAATTTCATTTATAAAGCACACTTACCCAATAAAAATGTGGATTTCAAATCTTCTCTTCTTGGTGTATTCTATTGATTAGTCATGCACTACAATTTTGTAATGTCCTAGAATTCAAATTCTTTATTTGGGGGCCTTTAGCAGGTATGAGATTAAAATGCGATTAATTAGATTAATTAATTACAAATCCTGTAATTAATCAGATTAATTTTCTTAATCGCCTGACAGCACTAATACACACACACACATATATATATATATATATATATATATATATATATATATATATATATATATCAGTAAAGACCCCAGTGGGACTCAAACTGAGAAAGAAAACGTTTCTATTTTGTTTCCTTCAAAAACATGTTTACACTTCATCAAGTCACATAAACAGGAAACAAAGTCTGAGACCACAACAGCAACTTGGTGTCTGACATCTGTGAGCTACATCCTGTAATTAGTCTCTTAACAAGCTTTCCAACAGTTCCAGTGTGAAATTAAATAAAGTTCACACTGCATTATTTATAAAGCAAAGAAAATTAAGAAAAAGCAAAAACCCTACTAAATTTAAAGATAATGAATGATCACAGTAAAAGATATGATCCTTTTTCATAAACCATATTTCAAGATGTAAACTGAGTAATATCAGCGACCTGAGGAACAATAAATGATCCATAATAAATGCGTCACTTTCATAATGGGGTTTTGTATTGGAGCTAAACTAGACTGCTGAGCTGAAGCAGAAGAGTCCAGGATGAAACCTCAGACCTGCTGCAACAAAAGCATCCAGACTGTACAGAGCCATCATGTTTCACTTTCACTCTACTGGTTTTATTTAAAACCATCATGATCACACTTAGCTTTATAGGCGATATTAAACAAAACTGAGGAAGATATTTATTTAGAAGTAGATATTAAATCATCTTGTGACAGTGGTCTGACAGTTTCCAAAGAAAGGAAGGTATGTACATGTTTACATGAGGGTTAAGTGGAGAGCTGCAACGGTTAATTGATTAGTTGTCAACTATTAAATTAATCATCAACTAATTTGATAACCAACTGACCAGTTTGAGTCATTTTTTAAAAGAAGAAAAAGTTAAAATTTTCAGATTCCAGCTTCTTAAATGTGAATATTATCTGGTTTCTTTACTCCTCTATGACAGTAAACTGAATATCTTTGAGTTGTGGACAAAACGAGACATTTGAGGACGTCATCTTGGGCTTTGGGAAACACTGATCGACACTTGTCACCATTTTCTGACATTTTACAGACCAAACAACTAATCAATCAAGAAACCAATCAATAATGATTCTAACCGTTAGTTGAGCCCCAGTTAAATCAATGTCAAACGTTAAATGTCAAATTGACACGGCGGTTAAGAGGTGCTATATGGTATATCAATATAACTAACTTAACTAGTACAGGATATTGATTTAATAAGACGATTTAAGAAAATAGAAGGTTGAACAAACATATATAATCTTTATATCTGTGACATCATCAGCCTTACTGATACTGCTATTCTGGCACATGGTATTATTATCAGAGGTTTAGAGCAAACCCAAAAACATGAAACAGCAAATGAGCCACATTTGTATTTCAGGAAGTTGAAATATGAGGCTGAAAGTCTCTAACTTCTATATTAACTTCTCTGACTGGACAGACGATGTTTTAGTTAAAACGTTGATTAAACTGCAACAAGAGCCAGCAGATCTGCAAGATTTCACTGGTTTTTACACTTCAGCAGCTGGAAACAAAGAAAAACTACATATTCGGTTTCAAGCAGCTGAATGAGACTCTTCATTTGTCAGGCTGAACGACCCCTAGTGGTGCAAACTGAACATCAAGTCGTGTGTAGGATTCAAACAGTAATTCAAGACAAAACAGGTTTTATAAAACTGTTTTTCAGAGCTGTCAAAGGTGACACCATAATAATGTGTTAATGGAAATCAATTTTAACCTGCCACAAATTTATCTATCACATAACACGCAACTTGCAACTTTTAGGTTGTAGCGGGCTCAGATTTAATCCATATCAAACTAGAAAACCAACCATGGTACCAACCATATCATACGAGCTTGTCGCAAAGGAGGTTAAATATCACTCCAAAGTTGTGCTGTCATGGCCATTTTCAAAGGGGTCCCTTGACCTCTGACCTCCAGATATGTGAATGTAAATGGGTTCTACGGGTCCCCACCAGTCCCCCCTTTATAGACATGCCCACTTTATGATAATCACAGTCAGTTTAGATCAAGTCATAGTCAAGTGTTGGGCTGCAGTTATGATTTGAGCATATTTTTAATGCTAAATATGGTACCTGTGAGGGTTTCTGGACAATATCTGTCATTGTTTGTGTTGTTAATTGATTTCCGATATTAAATATATACATACATTTGCATAGAGCAGTGCTATTTACCCACTGCCATTTGATAAAAGTATTAAATACTTGATAAATTTCCTTAAAGGTACATTTTTAGGTAGAATAGGTATAATTTTTATTATCAAATGTTTATATAAAAGCTAAATAATACAGAGTTGAAATAAAAAAAAAAGACAAGCTCGTTCTGTGTGACCAGATCAGCAGCAAGTTCAGCTCTGTATCAGTGAAAAATCATAATATTGTAGTTCAAACAGAACAGCTGATATGGAGCAATATCATCGGTGTACATTTACTGGATTTATATAAAGTATGAAATAATTTCTAGTAACCTGAACAACAAATCACTGTGATTCTGTAAAAGCAGAATAGCTTCCTCACTAGGTTCAGGGAATAACTTTTAAAGATGTTGGCTTCATCACATTTAACGCAAAATCCCTTCAGCATTATCAGTTACCAACAATATATGCTTGAAGCAACACACATTAAGTGCATGAGCACTGCAAAGGAAATCATTTTAAACATCAGGGAGTCTAAACCTTTACTGACCTCTACTGGTGACTGAGATTACAACATCAATAAAACTGGTTCTCTGGTCTCTTGGACATACTGTAGGCTACGTTCACATGGGCTACTCACATGTGACATAGAGCTGATTATTTAGTAATGTGGGCACAGAAATATGATTTGTTTCCAATCAGATCTGGACCACTTTTAAGTGTGGTTCTGTTAAACTGAGCTAAACGTTAATGGAGTCTGGCGGTTAAAGACTGTGTATTTTATCAACAATTTGCTGTTGGATGGCAGTCCCCCGTGTGTGTGACGTTATCGGTTACATGTGAGGAGTTTCAAGGCTGAGATCCGTTCGCACTCGTGTCAGATATGGGTCACGTCAAACATCAATGTGAACAGTCTTGGCAGAAAGATCAGATCTAGGCAAAAAAAATCTTGAAGAAAAAAAAAGCTGCAGTGGGTAGAAATGGAGCAAATGTGATTCAAAAAAGTAAAACGGTCACTATATCCTGACAGTAGTGCATGAGACGGGTAATCTGAAAATCAAAAAAAAAAAATCATATTCCTCTGTGTCCTCTGGTGCTCCTAATGGCATCTTCAAGACTTCACGGACCAAACTGGAGCCTTGCCTTCTCTGAATCACTCATGAACTCCGATCAAACGATCAAACTAGGCAGCGCTGATCAAATATGAATCAATATTCTGTTACTGTGATGCCTATATTGTTTTCAGAAACATCTTGTAGTTATTGTTGAGCTGTAAAATGAGAAAGTTTGTGACCCTGCAGCCATGTTGAGAAAATACCAAGCACCGCCCATCAGCCGGACCACAACCAATAGGAACGCTCTCTCTCTGAAATGACCGTGATTGGTGAAAGTCACCTGAAAGCAGAGCCATGAGGAGGTGCAGAAGTCTAGTTTTCTCTCAGAGCTCTTGAATTACTGAAAGGTTATTATGCATTTTTTGCCCAATGATGTCAAAAATATACTGCTTACAGAGTTATCATGTTGTGACGCGTATTCACACGTTGATATAACGTATGTAAAGATGTGACTAACACTCACCTGTACATGTGTAGACACCAGACTTCACCGACCATCAGGAGCCATCTGCTGGATGAACCTGCAACACAGCAGACAGTCAGAGCTAAAACACAATCAGCTATTGTGCCTTTAAAAACACAATGAGACATACAAGTCGAATAGGAATCTGGTACCACTTAATACATTACTGCAACAAGTCTACAGCTGTAGATATAAATAAGATAATCTGCAGCTCATTTCCAGAGATCTAAATGTCTATTTGAGGTGGTTTGAATTGAAGACAATATAAATCAAGCGGTTCATTTTAACTTTAAGTGACACAAGTTCATAATTTTCTGCAAATTTCTGTGAAGTGGAAAAAGCAACTTTACATGGTCAAACTCTCTGAAGGCACCAACAGTATTTCTCTCTCTCAGCAGCAGAGGGAGACAAACTTCAATATATAAAGCAACAACATGAGCTCAGTGCTAATGATGTTAGCTGAGCTGTAGATAACTGACACCGCCCCTGTTCATTATAATCCAACAGTGATGTGCTCGGAGCTGACAGGACCTGAACAAAAAGCTGATCCTGGGGGTCGCATCATCTTTAACATGATGTTAATAATGCTTTTCAGATTGTGTTTCTTCCGTCTGCCGTTTATTAAAGGTGAGAAAAATGCAACACACAAATTAAGACATTGCACAGCTAATATCTTAAGTAAATGTGTTTTTTTTTTCTACAGGTGCCTCTAATACCAACAGCGTCCTCCAAACACCTCCTTTCATCATTAAGAGAATTGGTGGATCTGTTGCCAGTGAGATCGACTGTTCCCATAACATAACGTATCATGAGGTTATTCTCTGGTACAAACAAGATGAAGAAAAAGCTCTAAAGCTTCTGGGATATCTCAACATAGAGTCAGTAAATATTGAGGACGACGTGAAAGGAAAAATCAGCTTTGACGGTGATGGCCGTAAACATTCCCGCCTCACTGTTTCTGATCTTTCATTAAAAGACAGTGGTGTGTATTTCTGCGCTGCCAGGCAGCACAGTGCTGCAGATTCCCCTCACATCAAGACAAAAACTCTCCTTCATCTCTCTGCTGAGAGAAAACGTGTTGAGGCTCCTGAACACCTGCAGGTTTGAACATTTCACTGACTGTTATGAATGAACCCACTCTGAGGACAAAACTACTGAAACCACATCTTTCGTGACAGTGTCAAAAGCCTAAAAAGCTGAGTGATATGGCCAAAATCCTCTAACCCCATACAGGTCATTTCTAGGGCTGTCAAAGTTAACGCGATAATAATGCCTTGACAATAATTCATTTAACACATTAACACAACTTGCAATTTTTAGGTTGTAGTGGCCTAAGTTTTCAAATGAGAGTGGAGATACTGGCATCATATGAAACCAGAAAACATAAAGAGTCCATCGGTACCAACCACGTCATACTAGCTTGTCACGAAGGAGGCTAAATAAAACTGGCATGGCCATTTCCAAAGTGATCCCTTGACCTCTGAACTCAACCCAACTCAAGACATGTGAATGAAGACGGTTCTGTGGGTACCCACTAGTCTCCTCTTTACAGATATGCCCACTTTATGATAATCACATGCAGTTTGGGGCAAGTCAGAGTCAAGTCAGCACTCTGACACACTGACAGCTGTTTGCTGTTTATGTGACTTGATGAAATGCAAACATGTTTTTGAAGGAAACAAATGGAGAAACATGCTCTTCCTCAGTTTGAGTCCCACTGGGGTCTTTACTGATAATATACTGTATAATTTTGATGGAGAACAGTTTAGACTTGAACCATTTAGTAAATGACCATGATGTGCTTCACATATAGTCATCTATTGTGTCTTATTGTAGTGATTCATAAAAGGATGATTTATGGAGGAGTTTACTACGAAACACTCTCCATTTTTAAAATCTATTTTCCTCATTATTTTCTGTTGATAATCGTCTTTAGTTTGCGACTGCAACAAAAAATGACTCTCCATCTAGTGCTGTCAAAGTTAATGCGATTAAAAAAAAAAACGTCAATGGAAATTTGTTTTAACGGCACTAATTTATTCAACACATTAACAATGACGACTGATGATTTTTAGGCCTGCTGGGCTGCAGTTTGCATTGTTATGACTTGAGCATATTTTTATGCTAAATGCAGTACCTGTGAGGGTTTTTGGACAATATTTGTCATTTCCAATAATAAATATATACATGTTTGCATAAAGTAGCATGTTTGTCTACTCCCATGTTGATAAGAGTAGTAAATACCTGACAAATCTCCTTTTAAGGTACATTTTCAACAGATAAAAAGTGTGCCATTAGTTTCAGGTTAAAAAATAATATTGTCGTTACAAAATGTCTCCAACATAACTGCATACATCACATGATCAACCTTGGTTTCGTCGGCTTCTCAGTGTTACTGATCAGAATTAAAGTTTATATGCTGTGATGTACAGCAGGGGGACCCCCAGTACGACACAGTTAACAGAATAACATCACACAGTGTGGTGATTCTCCCATCTGCAGCTCTTCATATCAACTATATGAGGTAGTTTCTGTCAGACGGAACATGGATATAATCATTACTAGACGAGACCTCCTCAGATTGTCCATCTTTCTGCTGTGGACTACAGGTAATTATAATAAGAGCTACTGAATAAACATTAACATGATCTTATTCTCATGTTTCTGCAGTTGTTATAATTTTAAAATATGTTGATGTTACATCAGAGGGTTTAAGTAGAATCCAACAACAAAAGTTGGTTATTGGTAATATTTTATTGTTTTACATACAGGTCTAACTGCTGGTGATGGTGTCACCCAGACTGACATACTGTGGAAAGACCAGGGTGATGATGCAACAATGAGCTGCAGCCACACCAAGGGTTTTCAGTACTTCCAGATGTACTGGTACAGACAGCTGCCAGGAGAATCAATGAGACAAATAGTGTTCACAACAACCAGCAGCAAAGATCACGACTTTGGAGATTTCAGCCAAGAGAAATTTTCAGCCACCAAGACTGAGGCTGAGAGTGGGACGTTCACAGTGAAGAAGCTGCAGCCAGAAGATAAAGGACTGTATTTCTGTGCTGTGAGTGAACACAGTGACACAGACTCATTCAACAGCTGAACAAAAACCCCAGTGCTCTGTTAACATCACTGTTACAATTATCTCATGTACTGTAGGGGGACCTCGAGGACCACAAACACTCACAGTTAGTTTGGAGCCAACGGGACTGAACATATGACACTCCCACCTATAAATTTATAGATCTCTAACTCCACTGACAGTAACACTAGACCTGGTGCAGTCTCTGAATGACATGGACATCATCACACCAGGTCTCCTGAGCTTTTTAATACTTCTGCACTGGATAAAAGGTGAGATCTACTCACTACATTACAGCCTTTAACCTGTATTAGGTTCACAAGCAAAAGTGAAAAATCATTCACACAGTATGAGAGTTCAAAATGTTCACTTGTGGTAACTTAAAGTGTTTTACATACAGGTCTAACTGCTGGTGATGGTGTCACCCAGACTGACATACTGTGGGAAAAACAGGGCGACGAAGCAACAATGAGCTGCAACCACACCAAGGATGCTGCCCACATCCAGATGTACTGGTACAGACAGCTGCCAGGAGAAACTATGAAACTAATAGTGTTCACATCACTCGGCAGAGATCACGACTTTGGAGATTACAGCAAAGAGAAATTTTCAGCTACCAAGCCTGACTTTAAGAGTGGGACATTCACAGTGAAGAAGCTGCAGCCAGAAGATAAAGGACTGTATTTCTGTGCTGTGAGTAAACACAGTGACACAGACTCATTCAATAGCTGAACAAAAACCCCAGTTCAATGTTGCCGCCACTGTTAGTGAGTCTATTTATCGGCTGTACTGTAGGGGGACCTCAAGTACAATCATAGAACACTACATAACACAGAGAGCCTCCCACCTGAAGCTCTTCCTCTCTCTGTTGTAACGTCACAGACTGGCAGTGACTCTGGTCTCTAAGTTCATTCAGCTCAGGACACAATAATGATCACAGCTGGTCTGATCAAACTCTCTGCAGCTCTGCTCTGGATTCTGGGTACTGAACATTATCACACTGATGAACCGCTGTTGTATGATGAAGAGGAGTCCCTGGTGGTCCTGTAACATGATTTTTTTTTTTTTTTACTCCCACAGGTGTAACTGATGGGAGTGATGTCACCCAGACTCCTCTGGTGTGGAGGGAGGAGGGTCAGTCGGCCACAATGGACTGCAGTCACACTAAAGATAACACATATCGACAGATGTACTGGTACAGACAGCTACCAGGGGAGGGAATGAAGCAAATAGTTTACACGTCTCTAACTCCCCCACATCAGTATGAGAGCGGCTTCAGTGAGGACAAATATCCAGCAAAGAAGAGCGACGCTCAGACTGGATCTTTGACAGTGGAGAGGCTGCTGCCTGAGGACAGTGGAGTGTATTTCTGTGCTGTGAGTCAACACAGTGATACAGGCGACTCAGACAGCTGTACAAATACCCAGATGACATCAGTGTCTTTAAATACCTCTGGGGGGAGCTCTAGACCTGTAGACTGCGTTAAGGTCTTTAGTTAGTATTCAGTTTTATTTGTGGTAAGTGGCTTTTACGGTACACTGGAGTTTAGCAACATGCGGCTGAAAAATGATTTTTTTTTTTTAACAGCCAGTAAATGTTAAATGGCAGGTAATGAATACAGAGATTGTACTTCATACTAACATGTTTCCTGACATGATTTGAGAAGTCAGTGCTGAGTCGGGCTAGGACGATTCACCTATCTCCCACATCGATATTATCACGATGTAAATACTGTGATTGTACAAGTATTTATTATTTATTTATTTGTATGTATTGTATGTATTTATTTATTTATTAGATTATTGTGATGGTTGTTTTGAGTGACGGATACAGGACAGAAATGACCCTTAGCTCACCACCCTAGTGCTGAGCTGACTTATTATTATTATTTACATACAGAAGTGCACTGACGGTTAACAACACCTGAACTGTACTCAGTGACTGAATCTAGAATAAACACATTTCATCATAAACCACCATCACCTCTGTGTTTACTGCCGGATACAGCAAGTTTCACCTGGAAGTATCAGGACCCAAGAACAATCACAAATATTTCATTACCCTGTTTGACTAGCAGCAAATGTTAATTAAGGCAAAACAAAGACACTGGCTGTTAACTGACAAGCATCACCAGGGAGACTCATCATGTGACAGGATGGTAAATCAGTCACGTTCAGCATATCGAGGGTTGGAGGATGGAAAAGTTTCACAAAGAGCATTTCAAACCCACTTATAAGAAAATATTAATAAAGTATTTCACTCTTTGGCTTTGTCTGGGCTTACAACTGACAACCGTTGCCATTTTTGACTATTTTTTTTTTTGATTAATAATAGGGATGCATCGATCTGACTGTTACAGTCCTGATTCCTGATTGTCACCAACCAATATTGGTTGGTATTGGAGTAGTATTGGTCCGATTTCTGATATCCTCCTAGTACTTAATTAATCATTTAGTTGATAAAATGTTGGATAGTGAAAATCACCAGTCATCAACCCCCAGAGCCCAAGGTGACAAGTAAAGCAAGCAAACCTATTCAGACCAAAGATATTCAAGTTACACTGATAAAAACTGGAAGGTGAAAGCAGCTCAAAGTCCTCACATTTCAGCAGTGGGAACCAGTGAATATATGGCTTTTATGACTTGATAAATGAATTCTGTTCATCAGCATACCATTAAAATGAATGTTCATGAGGAAGGTGCCTTAACATAATCTGAATCTCTGTCTCCTCCCCTCTAAGTTGACGCCATAATGTCTGTTCAGTCCGTCAGTCAATGCAGGGACAGAGGAAGATGAAGACATCATGGTGAGAAACATCAACAGGATCACTCTGCTGCTTCTCTGGCTCTGCTGTGAGTTTACATTTAAACTGTTTGATAAAAGTCAAGTCTATTGTTTCTGTGTTCTCAAAGCTTTTCTCTTTAAATGCAGGTTGTTCACGGAGCACTACAGTCCATCAGGCTCCATCGTCAATATTAGGAAGTCCTCAGGTTCCAGCAACAATCAGCTGCAACCATTCAGTCAGTTCATACAATACAATATTGTGGTACCAGCAGCCGATGGGTGACTCCAGCCTTAAACTGATCGGCTATATTCTATATACCAACCCAACCATTGAGGATCCGCTCAAACAGTATTTCAATGTGACTGGAGATGGCTCTGTGAAATCTCAACTTCATGTACTGAAACCCAGACAGCCAGAGGACAGCGGCGTTTATTACTGTGCAGCCAGTAGACACAGTGACTCAATGTCCGCCTCGCTTTGACAAAAACCCTCCCTGACAATCAGCCTCATAAATTCACATTGAAGAAGAGCACAGCTGCATCCAACTGCAGCCTGCGGCAGGAAATCAACGCTGATATCATCAGGATACCTGCGTGAACCAACACAGCAGGATGCTGTACAAATTAGAGATGTTAATAATTAATGAAAAAGCTCAGAAGATCGCAGAGTACAGGCTTGTCCCTTTAAGGAGAAAAGCTGGTCCACCTTAAGAGAGAGCACAGATACAGGAAGTTGTCTCTGGACTTCCAGCTGAGGAGCTGTAGCTTGTAGCCTCGTAGCATTTATTCACTGACAAATAAACTGTACACACACTGTCTGCTACAGCTACGTTCACAGCTGTAACACCACCAACAAACCCACACTCACAACCACCACACACACACGGTCTGTCAGAAACTCAGATGTTAATGTGATGTCATTGATCACCATTTAATCACATTGCAACACAAATATCAGTGTTTCCACACAGCACAGACACACAACCACCGGAGCTCTCAACTAAAAACCAACACTGGATTCACTGTCAGATAAAAACTCAGGAAGAACAATAAGAAATTAGCTCAGTTTTAACTCCCTCTAACCAATAATGTTCCTTCCTCTTATTCACATCACAGACTTTAATGGGTTCCCTCTGGGTGGCGACGCAGTATTTAACCTCCCTCAGATACTCATCATGTTCACGGGATCTCTATAATGACTCAAAGTCACATTTCTAGTCTTGTCTCTGTGGCTTCAAGGTACAAAGATACACATTTTAGTATATTTTCTAAACGAGTAAGAGATTAGTAAATGTTCATCTTTAACTGAACACATGCATTTATTGTGTGGATTTAATTTTGGGCTTCTTTTTTAACGTCTTTTCCAATGTCTACATGTTTTGTTGCACCAAAAAAATGTGCAACAGAAATTTTGGATCATTGAATATTGAAATCTGCAAAAGTCTTACAAAACATAATATATTTATTACATTGTTTATTGAACTTTTTCAGAATTACTGCAAATTATTTTTAATTTTGTATTTTCTCCACACAGGTAGCTGCGAGGATGTGACCCAGTACCCTGAAATCAGTTGGAGTTATGTTTCCAAATCTGCAGAGATGAAGTGCAGCCACAACAAAGATGTTAGTCATAACCAGATGTACTGGTACAGACAGCGTCCAGGGGAGACCATGACCCTCATAGTCTACACAGTTCTTGGTGGACAGCCAGACTATGGGGGGGTCCCTCAGACCAAATATTCAGCCGTCAAAGTCAAAACAGAGACCGGGGCTCTTACTGTGAAAGACCTGCAGTTTGACGACAGCGGTGTGTATTTTTGATGTGAGAAGTCTGAGCAGCTGAACAAAAACTGGTTGATGATACATCTGGTGAGTGAATCAGAGACCAAATGTTGGCTGGTATATCTGTCCAGTAGGTGGAGCTGCAGCTCCAGAAATACAACACGCAGCACAATAAAATGTGATGTAGCTGGTGTAGATTTGATAGGTGGGTGATGATAAAGAGTCTGCAGTAGACAGACACTCAGTGATCTGTGTTCATTCAGACAGCAGGACAACATATTATTTGGTAATATGCACTTATACCATTCAGGAATACCACTTTATCTTTAATTTCTGCACTGATCATGTTTTCTAGGTGGTTGTCAGCAAAGCACAGTGACTGTAGTTTGGCTGCAGCTAGCAATTATTTTCACTGTTGATTAATTTGTCGATTATTTTTTCGATCAATCGATTAAGTGTTTGATCTATAAAATGTCAGAAAAGTGTTGAAATTCCAAGATGATGTCCTCAAATGTCTGACAGCTGTTGATTTGAGCATATGTTTTATGCTAAATGCCGTACCTGAGGGTTTCTGGACAATATTTGTCATTGTTTTGGGTTGTTAATTGACTTCCAATAATAAATATATACATTCATTTATATAAAGCAGCATATTTAGCTACTACCATGTTGATAAGAGTATTAAATACTTGACAAATCTCCCTTTCAGGTGAAGTGAACAGGTGTGAATAATAATGGACAAACATGCAATTAATCACAATTAAATATTTGACAGCTGACTGGCAGCCCTACTGACAACTAATCAATTGACTGATTAACTGTTACAACTCTCTTGTAGTTTCCTTCTCCTTTAAATCAAACTACTAACTCTTAGCAGCATTTATCTTTATAAATTATACCTTGAACAGACTCCTCCCAGCCAGCTGCATTTTCTTTGGGTCTTTCGTCTTTGTCAGCTGAAGTGAAGTGATGCTGTTTCTTCATCACTTCCCTTTCCTCTTCAGACCTTAGTCAGCTATAGTTGATTCTCCATCACATGTCAGGCACTCATTTCATTTCGAGTCAAAATGATCAGCTTTCTCCTCCTCTACTGTTTACTCTACTCTACTGTTACAGGTAAACACATTTTCAAATAAAATTAGCAGATATGTAGCTGGAAATACCGTTTTCTCTTATAATATATCATTATGTAACCAAGTTTATGCTTTTGTATTCTTTTGTTTTTATCCAGGTGTTTGTCTGGGTCTGGATGTCCGTCAGTCTCCCACTGATCTCATCACAAAACCTGGAGACAAAGTGCAGATTTTCTGCAGCCATGATAAAACTGACTTCAGGATGATGCTCTGGTACCAGCGCTCACGTGGAGACACAGCTATGAAACTCACTGGATATTTGTCCTTTAAAGATGTCAATATGGAAGAGCCATATCAAGAGGACTTTACTCTGTCTGGAGATTTGACAGAAAATACAGCAAAGAATGGCTCTCTCGTAGTAAAACAAGTCAAACCAGAGCACAGTGCCGTTTACTACTGTGCAGCATCACAAGCACACTGATAAAAAATCCCCTCTGAACTTTACAAAAACTCTGCACCATCTGTTCTCATCACTGGTTTATAATACGACACTGAATAAACTGCTCCCACACACCTGCTGTTGAGGTTGTACTTTGGTTTAATGTAATCACACCATCAACAGCTAATACAACTAGAGTTGTTTCGATACCGATACCAGCATCAGTAATGTGTCCAATACTCCCTAAAATTTGGCATCAGGTATCGGAGAATACGCCAGTCTTTGCACCGATCCGATACCATAATTTATTAAGCCAGAAAAAAAAAATCTACTTGTTTAACTGGAAATCAATTCTTCTTCGCTGCTTCAAAACAGTGGCCTTCACTGTCCTGTCGCCCTGGCATCTACTATTTTAGAGCAGTGAAGAAGAACTGATTGCAGGTAGTTTATCATGTGACAATAGCGTACAACAACAGTGTGGCACTAGTAAAGAGAGGAACAGTAACAGTAGTCAGGTCGAGGGAAATATCAGATATTCGGCAATATCTCACAGTGTAAAATCGGCAGTATGTCCAATATGTAAGGCTTCCGTTTCAAGGGATGGCACTAGTGTTGCCAATGTCAACACCAGCAGTCTTAAAAAACATTTGAAGACGCATCACAGTGAAAAAAAAGACAAACCAGCAGCAGCACACACTGGACATCACAAAGTCCACAAAGATAGCCGAAAAGAGGTGAAGATATATATTTATCACACTGATATCACATTGGTACTGTGATTATTATTATTATTATTATTATTATTATTATTATTCACTTGCCACACCCAGGCCTGATTACTGCCAGACCTGTTGAATCAAAATATAAGAAATCAGATAACACAAATACTTTTTCACAGCACTGTATGCAGCTACATGAAGCTCCTCCTCCTCCTACATCATGTTTACTTCCTTCTTAAATGTGACTCAGTTGAGAAAGAGTCCGTCATCACTTGACTCGCAGACTTCAGAGTAATGTCAGATCTCTACACGATGATCAGATTTCTCTTTTATTTCCTCCTCACAGGTAACAACTCTTAGTCTCCATGAAGTAAGATGAACTCTATATTCACCACCACATCTAAAATCAATCATCTATCCAGCTCTCTTTACAGCAGGTCTATCTCTGGGGGTTCAGGTCCATCAGTCTCCCTCTGCTGCTGTCAGAAAGGCTGGAGATGATGTGCAGCTTTTCTGTACCCACGGACAGACGGACTACACAGTGATGCTGTGGTACCAGCAGTCACCTGGAGACAAGGCTCTGAAACTGATTGGATATGTACAACATAATTTCATAAGCTATGAAGAAGAAATATATAAAGAGCATTTCACTATCAGAGGAGATTTAAGTGGAAATACAGCAAAGAACGGCTCTCTGTTTATAGTGAACCTAAAAGAGTCGGAGCACAGTGCGATGTACTGCTGTGCAGCTCGGTATGCACGCTGAGACAGATCTCCTTTAAACTACACAACAACTAAACTCCATCCTTTATCAGCTGTGGTTTGGAGTACAAGACCTCCACCAGCCAGCTGCAGTCAAGGTTTAAGTCATGTGATTTCTACCTCACTTCCTTTTTATTCATGTTCAGTCTCGTCATATAGCCAGAGGAGACACAGCAGAGTAGCCTTCATCATCATTTGTACAGAGAATTAAATCTGCTGACAGAACCAAAATGATTCCTTTTCTACTGTCTTATCTTATAGGTGACGTGAACATTTCTCTGGGTCAACAAGTTTGTGATTTCTTTTCATATTCAAGCAGAAAAACCAGAGTTTTGTCTCTTGTTGTAGGTCTGTCCCTGGAGATTCAGGTCCATCAGTCTCCCCCTGTTCTCATCAGAAAGGCTGGAGATAATGCGCAGCTTTTCTGCACGCACGGACAGACGGACTATAGAGACATGCTGTGGTACCAGCAGTCACCTGGAGACAAAGCCATGAAACTCGTTGGACATGGATATGCACAGTTCAGCAACGACAGCGTAGAAGAGCCGTTTAGAAAACATTTCAAGTTGGGTGGTGACTTGAGTGGAGACAAAACAAAAAATGGCTCGCTTTCCATAACCAATCTAAAAGCACTTGAACACACCGCATCGTACTTCTGTGCAGCAGGGAGGCACAGTACATCAAACATCCATCTGCTCATGACAAAAACCTCTTCATCCTCTACCCCTCCACTCAAATGTAGGTTAAAATGTTTGCCACTTAACTGTAAGGAAACCAGGTTTCAACAACAGCAAAAACCTAAAAAAGTCAAAATACATTAATCATAATTAGGGCTGGGCAATATAGCAGTACTATGCTATGAGACTAGATATCGTCTGTCATCATGATATGGCATTAGTGTTATCATTTCCTGGTTTTAAAGGCTACGTTACAATAAAATGATACCAAACCAAACTTGCTAATCTGTTCTATTATGTGTCTGTATTTCTACATAATTGATGATTATTTATCAAAAAACTCACTGTGTAAATATTTTGTCAAGGGGTCATGACCATTGGTCATCCCTACAATGTGGTCACAATATTGAAATCGAGGTTGTCAAAAATATATATGCTCAAAAATATATTTGATTTTCTCCATATCGCCAAGCCCTAAAAATAATTATAACTTTACAGCCTATTTTATGGTAATTATCTTGAACTTGGAGCTGTGAAGTCTGTGCTGTATTTTTCTCATTGCTCACCCCCAACAACAAAGTAGTAGATTTTAAACTTAAGTACCAGTCCACAAGGTAGCCCGTAAGGCATCATACAAATTTCAGCCATTGGCGTTACATGACATTTCACTGTATATGAGGCCATTACCATAGTGGTGCTGCGAGGTCTATCTGTTTTTCATTTATGTCATGACCACAATGAAGTACAGACCAAATAAAGTTATGTTTTATTTTTAGGGCTGTCAAAGTTAACACAATAATAATGCATTAACTTAAACTTGGGGGCGGCAGTAGCTCAGTCCGTAAGGACTTGGGTTAGGACGCGGGTTCAAGTCCCCCATGGACCAAGACCAACTGGTTGCTGGAGAGGTGTCAGTTTACCTCTTGGGCACTGCCGAGGTGCCCCTGAGCAAGGCACCGAACCCCCAACTGCTCTGGGCGCTTGTCAGGAGCAGCCCCCTCACTCTGACATCTCTCCATTAATGCATGTATATGTACTGTGTGAACAACAGAGTGTAAAACTGAAACTGAATTTCCCCACTGTGGGACTAATAAAGGAATATCTTCTTCTTCTTCTTCTTCTAAAGTTGTTTTAACGGCACTAATTTCTTTCATATATTAGTGCAACTTGCGATTTTTAGGTTGTAGTGGGCTCAGTTTTACAGCTACAGTGAGGATACTGGCATCATATGAAACTAGAAAACCTATCAAATCTGTTGTTACTATGTTATATTAGCTAGTCACAAATGAGATTAAATATTGCTCCAATGTTATGCTAAATTTTGGCGAGGAAAAACTGTCACTGTCATTTTGAAAGGGGTCCCTTGACCTCTGACCTTAAGATGTGTGAATGTAAATGAGTCCTCTGGGTTCCCACCAGTCTCCCCTTTACAGACATGCCCACTTTATGATAATCACAGTCAGTCTGGATCAAGTCATAGTCAAGTCAGCACACTGACACACTGACAGCTGTTGTTGCCTGTTAGGCTGCAGTTTACCATGTTATGATTTCAGCATATTTTTTATGCTAAATGCAGTAAGGGGGTTTCTGGACAATATCTGTCATGGTGTTGCGTTGTTAATTGATTTCCAATAATAAATATAAACTATTTACATAAAGCAGCATAATTGCCCACTCCATGTTGATGAGTATTAAATATTCCCTTTAGGGTGATTATTTTGAGACTATTTACCTGTTAATCGACTAAGAGCCTTAGTTGTTTTTTTTTTTTGAAATGGTGTACTGACTGGGCTGCACGGTGGTGTAGTGGTTAGCGCTGTCGCCTCACAGCAAGAGGGTCGAGGTTCGATTCCAGCTTGCGGCTTTCTGTGTGGAGTTTGCATGTTCTCCCCGTGTAAGCGTGGGTTTTCTCCGGGTACTCCGGCTTCCTCCCACCATCCAAAGACATGCTGTTTAGGTTAATTGATTACTCTAAATTGCCCGTAGGTGTGGCTGTGCGCGTGAATGGTTGTCTGTCTATATGTTGTCTGTTTCTATGTGCCCTGCGATGGACTGGCGACCTGTCCAGGGTGTACCCTGCCTTCGCCCAATGCCAGCTGGGATCGGCTCCAGCCTCCCCGCGACCCCTAACGGGATAAGCGGTTGACGATGGATGGATGGATGGATGGTGTACTGACTATTGCAAATTTGCTCAGTAATTACCCCTGAGTGCAATTGTTGTAATTAAACATTTTCTTCATTTTGACATTTTCCTGCCTTTCTGGAAAAGGCAGTTTGAATGAGTTTCTCAGCGTCAGCTGATCCTCTGACTTCTACACATCACTTCCTGTCCCTCCTTCTGATCCACAAAACTGAGAAACTCAAGCTGGTTCTTCACATTCAACACGATGCCATCTCTATTCATCATCTCCATCATCACTGTGCTCTGGATTAAAGGTATTGCACATTTCTAAAAATGAAATAAATTAACCTCAATATTAACCGATCATTGATTGTCTATTTCATACTGCTGATTTTCTAGTAATTTAATCCAAGCAGACACTAAGATTTTATCCACTAGTTGCACGAAAGCATTATGGCAATACTTCTCATTGTTTCTTGATCTCTTTACAGGAGTTTGCCTCAATAAAGAAAAACAAGTGTTTCAGACTCCAGCTGATCTGTTATGGAAACCCAAAGATAAAGTCATCCTGAACCTCACACATGAAATCCAGAGCTATGACACTATTCTCTGGTACCAGCGCTCAGCAGGAGACACTTCACTAAAGCTGATTGCCTACATGTATTTTAAAAGTCCTCATGTTGAGCCGCCATTTCAGAGCCGCTTTAACGTGAGTGGAGATGGAGAGAAAACAGCTTATCTTCACGTCCTGAACCTGAGACACCCTGAAGACAGTGGACAGTATTTTGGAGCAGCAAGTATGCACAGTAACACAGACAGTGACGCTCTCATACAGAAACCTCTGCAGTGATCCAGCAGATAACAGCACACCGACAGGAAACCACTCAAACCATGTGACACGGCATAAACTACTGAAAAAACTTAGTTCAAGCTGTTGGTTCAGAAGATATTACCATTTATTTCACTGCAGCACTGCTCCAAAGAGAAGCAGAAATTTAAGTAGTAAAAAAATGTACTAAAGGTCACTAAAATAGTCCAACATATATTAACAAAACGTAATAATAATGACCTGAATGCGTCGAAGGTTTGACTGCTGTCTTGTAATCAAACTCAAAATCAGTATTGGAATGCTTTGTTTTATATATATACACTAAGTACAGTATGTTATAATAATATTTCGATCCAAAATACCCCATGACATAAGGAATAATATCACAATTCATATTCAACATTAATTATTAGTTAGGCTTCTGCTCGGCCCTTTCAGTCCAAGCCCCTCCCTAAAGGTCGCATCGGAGAACACTCAAACACAAGCAACGGCAACGAGGGCTCTGGTTGGACGCGTCTCCGTGACGTGACTCGGGAAGGACTCATTCCTAAAAATTCTGTTATTTTACATTATTGTTATTGTATTGTTATTTGTTATTGAATAAAAAAATATTTCCAAAATATTTGGTATGTTTCATGCAGGTTTGTAATCCAGAGGGCATAAAAATAAGAATTCTGAATCCCAGAATTGAAAACTAAAATACCTACCTAAAGAATATTTGAATAATTAATCAGCAAATCATGTGAGCTCTAGTTTACACCGACTTCATTCAAAACAGACAACAAGGTGTAAACATTAAATCTTTTGGTAGTTTTGGTGACTGTCTTCTTGTATCACCAGCACAACAGGGACCAATCTGCAGAAATAAAATTTTGCAGGCCGACAGCACTTTACTATAGAGGTCCACCGATTAATCGGGACAATTTTTTTTACATTTTTTCAAAATCGTCATCGGCCGATGCCTGAGCATATTAAGCCGATTAGCAAGCAGGCACATCTGCGGGCAGCCGTGATGTTGCTGTAGAACATGTGTTGGTCATGGGTTTGTCGTGGTATCATTTAGTTTTGTGTGAAACTGCTCAGTGAACTACATCACTCATCTCAAATGATATAAGTCACCAACAACAGCCAGATAACTAATTTCACTCTGACCAGGCACAAATGAAATGTCTTAACTGATGTGTTTTATCAGCTTGTTTAGAGGAGAGACACCTTTTACGTGATTTGGGTGTGTCGTTTTCTAATCACTATTTTTCAGTCTGTACTCTACAGTTTTACAAAAAACTGTGCTTTTTGCTTGCAAAATTACCATTTATATTGACGTATATAATGCAAATAAGATAAAAAAAAAAAAATTTGATGTTCGCGAACTATCGTTATATTTTTTAAAATAAGGTCCCATGGAGTCCACCGGAAGGGGCGGGACTTCACCTCTCTATTTATGTGACAAGGAATAACCAATGATGCATTTTATTGGTGGAGCCTGAACTGGACCTAAATGTATAAATAATGACAGATTGTGGGAAAAAATGGATGAAAACACTCAGTCTCACTTAGTAGCAAAGGTGGAGAAGCGTGATATTTTTATCAGATCTTAGGGAGGAGGCTCATTTTCAGATCTAAATAACAAAGCAAAATATAGGACAGCAAGGTTCTGAAAAACAGATTCAACCAACAGGTGGAGGCACAGCTCATGGTATGCAGCTTTTATCAAGAGGATGTGGTGATGAATTAACCTCTACACCCTGAGACTCATTATTGTCAGGGAAATATTTTCTCACATCAGTGCCTGACGATGTCTTCATCTGCGCACACCTTTGTTTTCTTCTTCATCTGTTTTTATTGTAAGATCTCAAAAGTCATCCTGAATTACATAAAAGTATTCACTATAACATGCTAAACAATTATGTTAAAATTCAATATTTTCTTGTTTTAGTGTAATCACATTTTTAAATCTGCTTTCTCCACAGGTCAGGTGAACGCCATTACATTTGAGCAATCTCCTCCCCAGATAGAGAAGGAGAACACTGAGGTCCAGATTGACTGCAGTCATGATGATGATAACCGTCCATTTATGCTCTGGTACCAGCAAAAAAATGTTCAGGACAGTCTGTCTATGACCCTCATTGGGTCTGGATACGCAAACAGCCCCCCAAACTATGAGGGTCAGTCTGAAGAACAGTTCAAGCTGACAAGAGAAAACACAGTGAGAGGAGCTCTGATTATACGCAAAGCAAACCCGTCACACTCTGCTGTTTATTTCTGCGCTGCCAGTACACAGTGATGTGGTTTAATGCCACTCCCTCACTAAAAACTCAATGCAGACTCTCACTGAAGGAAACCGTTTCAGTCGCAGCAGAGCAAACCTGGAGGATGTCTCCAACTGTGATCGGTCTTCTTCTCATCTTGCTTCCATGTAATCACATTAACTGCAAAAAGAGATATTTAATTGTGTTGCTAAGTTTGTTTTTCACCCTGGATTCTGTTTCAACTACTTTTTAAATCTGTTTTTCCCACAGATCGAGCTGAGAGTGTGACGTTTCAACCTTCTCATCCAAGAATAGTCAACGACACAACCAGGGTAGAAATTAAATGCAGTCATGATGATAGTAACCAGTACTTAATGCTCTGGTACCAGCAAACAGAGAGTGGCATGATTCATTTAATTGGCTACAGCTACACTGGCAGTGTCCCAAACTATGAGAAGCAGTTTGAAGAGCGGTTTCAGATAACAAGAGAGGAAATCCAAACAGGAGCTCTGATTATTCACAGTGTGACTCTATCAGACTCGGCTGTGTATTTCTGCGCTGCCAGTACACAGTGATGTGGTTTAATGTCACCCCATCACTAAAAACCCTGCTCTCTGTTTTCTCTGCTGTTTTCATGCTCAACATCCTGAAGAAATGCTGGTAAAGTGTACCTCAAACTGCTAAATTACTGCTCTGACGATGCAGACTGATTTTAAACAGGCTGAAAATAATATGATCTTCCTCAAAGAATCATACATGAAAGAGTTCAAGTCATTTTACTGATGAGAGAATTAGCTAGCTTAGTAAGATAGTAGACAAACATCCAGGCTGACTGTCATATCTTTCCAAAAATAGCAGTCAGCAAGATAAGCAAAAAGCCTGTTCGCTGCTGTTAGCTGCTGTTAGCTATCCAAACATTATCTTCATAACAGTTAGCTAGCCAAATGTTAGCATAACTGTTAACTCTAGCTACCCGGACGTCATAACCCTTACTTATCTTAGCCAAACATAGCTAGCTAGCTAAGCCAAGGCCAATTAATACCGTCAAAACATTTACTGACAACATAGCTACATATTAGCACAAGCTAAGAGTTAACTCGGTTAGGTGAAGCTGTAATACCGAAAAAGCGAGTACGGTAAATTTAAGAGATCCCAAACAGTAACTTTAGCTTAGATCTGTAAGTTAGTAGACAGACACCCAGACTGCCTATCATATCTACAAAAAATAGCAGTTAGCACCAAGAGAAGCAAGAAACCTCTTCACTGATTTTCACTATCCAAACGTTAGCTTCATAACTGTTAGCTATCCGAACGTCATAAGCCTTAGCTAGCTTAGCCAAACGTAGCTAGCTAGCTTAGCCAAGGGCATTAAGTCACAGTATAGCTACATATTAGCACAAGCTAATTCTTACCTTGGCGAGGTGAAGTTGTGATTCCTGGTGATTTAGAGAAGAGTAAACTTTTTGAAAGCGCTTCAAGAAGCAGCCAAAATCAGGGCGGGTAAACTCCGGTGCATATTAGTCCCAAACAAACGCTGGAGTGACGAACAACTTTCTGATGTGGTCAACAAGAATAGATGGACTCCACCAGCAGCTCAGCATGGCCAAAACGTTATAATTCCTCCAGATATCCGTCCTGAAGCAGCAACAGCTATCTTTGGCCGTCCTTCTCAAGTTTGACAAGCTAAATTAGTTGTTTTATTAGTAATTTATGTGTCCCAGACAGAGACAGGAGTTCCGGGTGCATCAGACGGTGTAAGGAGTGGGCGGGGCCATGTCCGTTTATAAACGCCGCAATTAACCTGTGACCAATCATGTTCAACTGAGGTCATCAGATTTCATCCAATCACATCAGTGGAATAGTTCAGTTAAACACTGTTACAGAACAATTAATGGATCTTTATTATCAGTGATAAAATACTATAATTTTGTCAACAATACTACAATACAAAATAATCAGTTGAGGTAATGGAGTAAAGACTGGCATAAATATATTTAAATTAGTTAACATAATTAAATATCATCAAGGATGACTTGATATTAAGATTTTTAATGTTATGAAATATGTTGGATACATTAAAAGGGAGGTAAAGTTTTCATTTTCAGCTAGCCAGCAATGAATATCTGTTCAAAACTGTAAAATTTTGTTGTGACATGAAAACAATAGATGCATTTGATAGCATTGTGATAGCATTTTAATTTCCAATGGAGGAGTTCTGATAGTCTTAGGTGGGAATGAAAATCTTTTAATTGCAGAAAGGACCAACATTGGTGTGGTCTCCTTATAAAGAACTTTATTTATAAAACTGGTTTAGGACAGACTTGCAATTGATAACACTGATTGCATTCAGCCACTAGATGTCGCATTCTCCCTGCCCCATTCTATTGCTTTCACTTCACAACAAGTCGTTTCCTGGCACTCTATCAATCTCAGTCATTTATCTTTTCCAGACGAACTGACGACCCAGAGATACCACGTTATACCAACGTCGATATATTAATGGCTCACAAGGCTTGTTAGAGAGTACCAAACATCAGATATCTTCCACAGAGATAAACAAAACATTCATTTTGGACCCACCAACATTTTCAAAGTCATTAATTTGCAATCATAATCTTTTTTTTTTTTCAGGAAAAGCCATACTTTTATTGGCTGTATATATATATTTTTAAATATTTGTCAACATAAAATGTTATTAATAAAATCTTTGAAATAAAGAGAGATGTATGCTGGAGGTAGTAAACACAACAATGTAGGCCTTCATTATAAATACAATGAAAGAGCAATTACAAATGATAGTAGTAGTAAATTCATCAAGCTTTGGTTTCAGTTCCTCAAATTCAGCTTACAATCGACTGTTTCTATTAAAACCGCTACACCAAGAAAAATCCATCACAAAATATGTATTAATTTGTGATCGAAAATAAAAGAAGCTTTATAAGACCAGCTGCGAGCAGAGGAAGGAGGTGTGATGTATGACTCCACCTCTGATACCAGGTTTCAGTCGGCCTTTATGCAATAATTTCATTTTATTTGACTGCTGCACAGATCTCTTGTTTCCAGGATGCCTCCAGCTTTATACACATTTGGATTTTTAATGTTTGTGCTTACAAGTAAGTCCAATCTAGGTTGGATTACTGCTCTCTCTGTAACATCTGCACCACTTTGTGTTTATGGTATTTCAAGATGAAGTCTTGAACTTTACCTTGCTAAGGACATGAATTGACTTTCCTTGCAGGAAAAGTGGAGAGCTTAACCTTTGAACAGTCCTCTGCTCTAGTGGTGATTGAAGGGACTGAGGAGGTCAGGATTAACTGCAGGCACGATGACAGCAGCCTTCAGGCAATGCTGTGGTACCAACACCGACAGAGCCGACGGTCCGTGAGCCTCATCGGGTACACGATCCTCCAGGGTACACCGAACTACGAGGGCCAGTTTGAGGACTCCAGGTTCCAGATTAAAGGAGACACAATGAGAGGATCTCTGATCATTCACACAGTGAATTCATCAGACTCAGCTGTGTATTTCTGCGCTGCCAGCACACAGTGATGTGGTTTAATACCAGTGCTTCACTAAAAACCTGTTACCACTTACAACAGCTGCTGCTCAGAGGTTTAGTCATCTGAGAACTGAATATACAATATGTTTATTGGCATATGATTCATGTATATGGGAACTAGTTAGCTTTCCAGCACCGTAAAGAAGAGCTGAGTCGGAAGGCAAAGCTCTCGATCTACCGGTCAGTCTTCGTTCCTACTGTCACCTATGGTCATGAGGGACGGGTCATGACCAAAAGAACTAGATCACAGGTACAAGTGGCCGAAATGGGTTTTCTCAGGAGGGTGGCTGGTGTCTCCCTTAGAGAGGGTGAGAAGCTCAGCCATCGATGAGAGACTCAGAGTAGAGAAGCTGCTCCTTTGAGTTGAAAGAAGCTGATTGAGGTGGTTCGGGCATCTGGTAAGGATGTCTCCTGGATGCCTCCCTAGGGAGGTGGTCCAGGCACGACCAGCTGGGAGGAGGCCCCGACTAGGTGGAGAAATTATTTCTCCACACTGGCCTGGGAACGCCTCGGGATCCCCCAGTCAGAGCTGGTTAATGTGGCCCAGGAAAGGGAAGTTTGGGGTTCCCTGCTGGAGCTGCTGTCCCGCGACCCGACGCCGGATAAGAGGTTGACGATGAGTGAGTGAGAGTGAGTAACTGAACATGTTGCCTCTGTTAATGTGAATATATTAACTGCAAAAACACAAATATTTCAACACGGCTGTATCCCAACTCGTCACATATCGCCGCCGAAAAAACTACATGGTTGGGCTTAAAACTACAAGGTTTGCACAGTGAAAATGACGCTGGATGTTGTGAACACAGGACATGAACATTTTTACTGGACCTATCCATCCTGTGTGTCTCTTTTCACTGTTTAAACTAGAGACACTGAATCCACAAATGTCAACGTCGCGGTCACACAAGAGGGAAAGTCAGAGGAGCGCCAACGTCATTAGGATACATCGTCCTCCTCTAAAGTCTTCTAAGAACCACTGTCACAGTGCTCTTGAGCAACAACTTTATCCTGTAGTTAGCACTCGGTGTCCACTAGGAGACTGCCTGAAGACAGCTGTGACTGGAAATGCAGATGAGCTATTCTGTCAAAATGAAGCTGCTCTTGGTTGCCGTTCTCATCTTCATCTGTAAGAGCATTTAAATTCAGATAAAAGAAAACTTTTCTTCCTTGTTGAAGTTGTTAAATCACTTTTTTTCTTGTGTTCCAGATTCCTCCATTGGTGTAAAAATCCACCAGCCTCCATCTTTATTCAGCCGTGAAGGAGATCCGGCTGTAACTTTGCAGTGTGAACAAGATGACAGTGAACATTTGTACATGTACTGGTACAGACAGAGCAGCAGTGGGAGAATACAGCTGGTGACATATTCTCTCAGTAGTAACGTGTGGAGCACTGAAGCTCCTTTCAACAAATCCAAGTACACCATGTCGCGGCCCGCAGTGCTTCACTCCTCTCTGCAGATCCACTCGGTGGAGGCTGCAGACTCAGCGGTGTATTACTGCGCCTCCAGGAGAGCAAAATGGTTCAGAAAGCCTCAGCGGCTAAACAACAACCTGAAGAAGAAACCAGGGAGAGATGACAGGGAGGATGAATGAAGAGGGTTCAGGAGTTCAGCTCTGAGCTGGATCCTGTTCAACATCAATGTGACATGAAAATATGACAGAAAACTTGTTTATGAAATGAATTCATTAAAAAGGCACAAGAATACTTCTCTGTTAAGTCATGACGTTTCTGCAGCACCACAACACTGATCAGTTCAGATAAGTAGGCAGGTGTTAACGTGGTAAAGACTACTTGTCTCATTCAGTATTATCGTTCTCCAGAGTTTCTCTCATCTGTGTCATTTTAGTGCCTTTAGTCTCTGTTGTTTTATTTCACTGTGTGCAGCCTGACAACATGAAAATAAATCAAGTTTAAGAAGTTATCATACACTGACCTCTACAGGGTTCATGTGGGATTACACTTAAATTAAAAAATAAAATCACCTTGAACTTTTCAGGGTGCACGGTGGTGTAGTGGTTAGCGCTGTCGCCTCACAGCAAGAGGGTCGCAGGTTCGATTCCAGCTTGCGGCTCTTCTGTGTGGAGTTTGCATGTTCTCCCCGTGTAAGCTCCGGGTACTCCGGCTTCCTCCCACCGTCCAAAGACATGCTGTTTAGGTTAATTGATGACTCTAAATTGCCCGTAGGTGTGAATGTGAGTGTGAATGGTTGTCTGTCTCTATGTGCCCTGCGATGGACTGGCGACCTGTCCAGGGTGTACCCTGCCTTCGCCCTATGCCAGCTGGGATCGGCTCCAGCCCCCCCGCCAGGAACGGTTGACGATGGATGGATGGATGAACTTTTCAGAAGTCAAATATGTCAAAGGGATGCCATCCATCCATCCATCCATCCATCCATGTAACATAATAAACATCAATTATCATGTATAATTACAGACTGGGTTTGTAGATTAGTGTTGCAGCTCGTAAAGGTGGAGCTAAAGTGATGCTTACATACTGATGCATCAATAATTATGAATCAATAACATATGGCTTTGAAATATGCATAAAGAGTGTGTTTACGTTTGGTACTTCATGTCCTTTTGAATGCAGGACTTTTACTTGTAACGGTTAAAGTTTGTGATGATATGCCGTTCAGGAAGAAATTGATTTTATGTCACTTTTGAATGATTTAGTAATAGATAGTTTACAGTGTCCTTTGAAAGAACACCACCTACAGTACCTGCTCAGTGGGAGGATAAAGAGGTGTGACCAGCAGAGACGTCACTCCCTCTGAACAGCTACAAACAAACACAAAGACCAGCTTCCCTTCTTCCTTCCCTCCGATTTGCGTCTTTTCTTAGCCGTCACAGAAATAGCAGCAGTGAGGTCGGAGGCCGTTGAGCCGTCAGTCAGCCGACCTGTAACAGCTGCTGATGGAGGCTGAGATATGGAGGCGCTGGGTGGGGGAAGGAGAGAGGAGACAAACAAACACACTTCAGGTTTTTGTGTGATGCGTTTCCACCGTGGGGACAGGGGGCCACGGTGATACAATCCTATAGAGCCGCCGTACAAAAACCTCCTCCCATTAACACCCGTTGTGCAGACGGCTACGAGCTGCCTGGGACACCTGGGAGAGCAGAAACATTGATAATCTGAAGGTGTGTGAGCTGACAGGACAAACTGGCACCGGAGAGTCAACATAAATAACAACATTTAGCTGAAATTGGGTTTTTAAAAATACATTTCATGGAGCATTGGGATGCTTCTTTTACTCATCTTGACATCAACAACTAATGTGGACGTTATGAAGCTCATCCTGCATATTTAAACCTCCATCCTCTGGATTATCATACTGTGTCTCAACATGCTGATGATGGAAAGTTTACAGACTTCTTGGTAGAGGAGACACTCGGTGTGACTCTGGATCTGAAGCTTACTTTGGAAAGGGAACAAAACTCACTGTCGTGGGTAAGTAGGATCTCTGCCTGCTTCACTTCACTGCAACAAACTCACAGCAGGTGAAATGTTGGGATGAAAGTGAAGGAACGAACTGTTGTTGTGAGAAAGCTGAAATATTGAGCTGAAGTGAAAACACTGTGACCTACACTGAACCTGCTTACTTTGGCCAAGGAACCAAACTGACGGTTTTAGGTAAATATTTCAGTTTATTACTGTGTTTTCATAGCTGTCACATTGCTTTAGAGTCTGAGTATAAACAGACGAATCAGTAAAAACCCTCCAGAGATCATTCTGGTAGAGAGACAGCAGAGGTTCATGATCAGTATTTCTGCACTGTGACAATGCAAACGAGGCTTATTTTGGAAAAGGAACCAAACTGACTGTGTTGGGTGAGTAAAGGACGCTTCACATTGAACTCATTTATAAAGCTTTGTTATTGGAGTGGTGCATGAAGTTCAGCTCAGAGCTTTTTGATATTAAGCTCAAGCTCTGTGACAATTACGAAGCCCACTTCGGTCAGGGAACTAAACTGACTGTTCTCGGTAAGTTAACACATCAACTGTTCAGGTTAATTCACCTGGAGGAGAAGGAAAACATGAACAAACAGGTTGGTTGTTGAGGGAAATGTTGTTTTTTTTTTACATCAAAATTGTAAAAACCAGACTGCAGTACAGCAAATGTTGGTTTTGGATTTGAACAAAAATGACATTTAATGCAAGTTCATTTAAAAACATTTAAAGCTAAAGTTTCAAAGTAAAAGCAGCATGTTGGGCTGTTTGAGCACTGATCAGCTTCACTGTGACTCTGGTGGTTATGAAGCTTTATTCGGTGGAGGAACAAAGTTAACAGTTTTAGGTAAGAAATCAGACTTTAAAAAGTATTGTAATTGGAGTTTTTCTCTAAGAAATGTACAAAACTTAAGTCCAGTTTAAGTTCAGCTAAGAGCTTTTTGATATCAAGCTCAAGCGCTGTGTCAACAGCGAAGCCTACTTCGGTCAGGGAACTAAACTGACTGTTCTCGGTAAGTTAACACATCAAATATTTTGAATAATTTACCTGTAAGAGAAGTAAAACATGAACAAACAGTCTGGTTGTTGAGGGGAAACGTATTGTGTTGCATCCAACTTGTAAAACCAGACTGCAGTACAGCAAATGTTGGTTTTTGGATTGAAAGAATATTGCCATTTAATACAATAAACAAGCTTCAAAGTAAAAGCAGCATGTTGGGCTGTTTGAGCACTGATCAGGTTCGCTGTGACTCTGGGTACAGAGGCTTTCTTTGGTGGAGGAACAAAGTTAACAGTTTTAGGTAAGAAATCAGACTTTTTAAAAAAAGCATTGTAAATGGAGTTTTTCTCTAAGAAATGTACAGAACTCAAGTCCAGTTTAGGTTCAGCTCAGAGCTTTTTGATATCAAGCTCAAGCGCTGTGTCGAAAGAGAAGTTTACTTCGGTCAGGGAACTAAACTGACTGTTCTCGGTAAGTTGAAAGTCTAACAGGGGGGTTTGCATTTCATACAACTTGTTAAAAACTGACTGTAGTAGTTGTTAAAGGAAAGAAAAACTTCAAAGTAAAAGCAGCATGTTGGGCTGTTTGAGCACTGATCAAGTTCACTGTGACTCTGGTTATGAAGCTTTCTTCGGTGGAGGAACAAAGTTAACAGTTATAGGTAAGAAAGTAGAGCAATTTTAAAAAATGTTGTTAACGTGTCTTTATGAAACTTACAGTCCTCAAGTCCAGTTTACGTTCAGCTCAGAGCTTTTTGATCTTAAGCTTAAGCGCTGTGTCAGGCCGAAGCCTACTTCGGTCAGGGAACTAAACTGACTGTTCTCGGTAAGTTGAAAGAAAGTCTAACGTGGGCGTTAATGAGAGGTCTGTATTTCATACAACTTGTAAAAACAGGCTGCTGTAGTTGGTTTTAAAGGAAATAAAAGCTTCAAAGTAAAAGCAGCATGCTGGGCTGTTTGAGCACTGATCAGGTTCACTGTGAATCAGGCTGCAGAGGCTTATTTTGGTGGAGGAACAAAGTTAACAGTTTTAGGTAAGAAATCAGAACAATTTTTAAAACCTTTATTTTTGTCTCTTTCTGAAACTTAGTGCAGTCAAGTCTAGTTTAACTTTAGCTCTGAGCTTTTTGCTCTTAAACTGAAACATCAGACGGGGACTAAACTGACTGTTCTCAGTGAAGTTAGCAAAGTCTAACAGGGTGTTTAATGAGAGGTGTGTAAAAAAAAAAAAAAATGAAAAGATGCATTTATTATAAAACTAAAAAATGCAAAGTTTCAAAGTAAAAGCAGCATGTTGGGCTGTTTGAGCACTGATCAGCTTCACTGTGACTGGTTATGGTGCAGAGGTTTACTTTGGCAGAGGAACAAAGTTAACAGTTCTGGGTAAGAAATCAATTAAATATTAAATATTCCTTTGGTATGATTTTGTTAAGATGTTTCTGACACTGTAAAGATACTCTAATGACTCCTGACCGATTACTAGATTAAATAATCAGAAAATAACCACATAAAGCGTGAACAGTCTTTACATGTCAGAGAGTGACGGCGATGTAATAATTTCATAGTGTCAGAGATAAAGAGAGGCAGTAGGAAGAGTTTTTGTCAGAGTCGAAGGTCTCTGTGCTCCTACAACGAGGCTTACTTTGGAGCTGGAACTAAACTCACAGTTTTAGGTAAGAAAACCTGCAACAAAAACATCTCTCAGAGCATAATTCACAGCTTATTTACAGCATGTGAGTAAAAAAAAAAAATGTACAGTATTAGTATATATATTATATTAGACTAGTAAACAAGGTATTCTCTTCTTAAAAAGAGGAAAAAGAGGTTATGGTGGAAGTTTAAGCTGTGTTATCTCTGCAGTAAAAGTTGTGCAGCAATAAAACATTTGGCTGTTCGCCCAGATTGTTCCTCTCACAGCGACTTCTTATCAGCTCTGTGAAACACTGTGAGTCAGACAGAAGCTTTCTTTGGAGCTGGAACTAAACTCACCGTTTTAGGTAAGGATCACTAAACTAATATAATGTTCCTATAAAGGATATAACTATAACCACCAGTTTAGAGTGGAGGGTTGTTTTAATGTCTTGAATAGATCTTGAATCAGTTTAATGCTGTTTGCAACTAATTTAATTTGGTATGTATTGTGTCGAAATGCATGTGTGCTTTAAGGTTTTACATCCTAAAAAACGAGCACAAAGACAGTTTACAGCTGTCAGGGCTGAAAGCTTGAGCAGTTTTTCTGCAGCCTCGTATCAGTGTGAACTATGATCCTGCTTACTTTGGCAGCGGCACCAAACTGACAGTGTTGGGTAAGAAAACCATAAAAATCACATGAAGAAATGTTTGTTTTATGATCCTCTCTTAACTTCAATCTGACAGTTACTGTCTTGTGATTCGCTGGAGCAGCATCATGTTGCTGTGCATCAAAACTGAGACAGAAAATGTAAAATTTGAGATAAATCTCTTTGTTCTATGGCACAAAGTTTAGTCTAAGTACCAGACTTAATGCACTATTTCCAAACTGGAAAACATGGCATTCAGAGGATGTCATTAGAAACATTTTCTGAGTTTTTCTAAACAGCTTCTTTGCATCAAAACATGCATGAAAAAGAAGATTTAAGTTATATAAGTTAGATCATATTATAGTGGTCTGAGTGGGATCCATGATTATAGTTTACTGATTAGTGAAAAACTCACAAATGCTGTAAAACAAACAAACAAGTTGGAGGTTAAATCAGCCTTTGTAGTCAGTTTTTCACATGTGAGTCAGCGGTGTGTTCAGACACTTATCCTGCTGATTTTGGAGAGGGAACCAAACTAACAGTTCTTGGTGAGATCACCTCATGAACCAAACATTTATCTGAAGAAATGAAATGTTAAATCTGCTTCCTCCAATGATCAGGATGTATCTGGTGTTTATGTTCAGTGTGAAAAGGTCTTTTTGTTCCCTGATGTTCATGTGTAACGTCTGGTATTAAGAGGTCTCATGTACATGATGTATTGGTTTGTTGTTGATCTACAGCTTGAATTTAGTGATTTCTGTCCTTCGTCCTGCAGAACCGGGACTTGAGATCACCGAACCGACAGTGGAAGTGCTTCGACCTTCACCAAAGGAGTGTCGGAACCAGAAAGACAACGCCAGGAAGAAGACCATTGTGTGCGTGGCCAGCAGGTTCTACCCGGACCATGTCGGCGTATTCTGGGAGATCGACGGGGAGAAAGTCACCGCCGGTGTGGCGACCGACGCCGCCGCCCTGCGGGAAGACAAGTATTACACGATCACCAGCAGGCTGAGGGTCTCTGCCAAAGACTGGTTCACTCCCAGCAAAACATTCACCTGCACTGTCAGCTTCTTCAACAGGACGCATACTGGAAATTATACAAAATCAATTCATGGGGACGAAGGTAGGTTTCATTTGGAGCTCAGAAATGATCTAAATCCATCAGCATCTGTCCTCATCTAATCCATTTCTGATTTCTCTACCAGCTAAAGGAGCAGTCCTGACAAGAGGTAAATATCTTGTGGCAGAGTACAGCTCAGTGCATCAGTGCTACTGTGGTCATCAAACATTCAATGTCCTACATATTTGGAAATGGTTTGTGAAATAGTCATGAAATTTAATGTATTGAATCATCTACATAGACACCAGTTTCTTTTTGATGGCCCGCACAAAGTCAGTTTGTATGTAATCCGAAGTATAGAGAGCAGCAAACATGGAGACCAGGTCGGGGTGGATGGAGGACGTTCACCTAGGAGACCGCTGTTCATCCCCGTGTGAAACCAGAAGTTGATTTATCTGTCACGCAACTGCCATACTTAAGCTACAGCACTTCCAGAGTTATCTAAACCCAAACCTCGATATTTTCTTAAACCTAACCAAGTTGATTTATTCCTCAGCTTCACTAAGTAGTTTTATTTTGAAAAGACTGGAACGGAAATTGCCACGTGTGTCACATATTGCTGGACATTCATAGGAAAATGCTCGAAAAATACGTTGAAAGTCGTGCTGAGCGAAAAAGAAGATCTATCAACAAGGGCTGTCAATCAATTAAAATTAATTATTTTGTCATGATTAATCGCAAACTAATCGCATATTTTTTATCTGTTCAACATGTGCCTTAAAAGGGAGATTTGTCAAGTATTTAATACTCTCATCAGATTAGCTGTGAGCAAAGTTGCTTGCTTTATGCAAATGTATGTATATATTGATTATTGGAAATCAATTAACACAAAACAATGAGTCCAGAAGCAGAGGTCTGAGGTCAAGGGACCCCTTTGAAAATGGCCATGCCAGTTTTTCCTCGATAAAATTTTGGGTAAGTTTGGAGCATTTTTTAACCTCCTTCACGACAAGTTGGTATGATATGATGATCTTTAGGTTTTCTAGATTCAAATGAAACTCACTCCAGCTTTAAAACTGATCCTGCTACAACCTAAAAATCAAAAGATGAATTTAAAAAATAGTGCCATTTAAATGAATTTGCATTAATGAATTATTATCGTTTTAACTTCGACAGTCCAAATGTACACGAATCAAACAGATTGAACTTCCTGAGTATTTCACAAACTGTGAACTAAACTGTGCTGGTACCCTGATGGTGAATGAATCGTGTCACTAATGTAAATGATTCAACCTCCTGCAGAGAAATATCTGAGGATCACACAGACCGCCAAACTCTCCTATGGCATTTTCGTCATCAAGAGCAGCATCTACGGCGCCTTCGTAGCGTTTCTGGTGTGGAAGCTTCAGGTCTGTTGACACAAAAAACGCTTTTTGATTTACTGCACTTCAACTTGTGAATGAAGGAGTGATAAAAAGAGCTCATGACATCGTGAATTTCTGTCTGTTGCAGAGTTCAACTGGAAAGCAGAACAGCTGAGAGCTGATCAGATGAATCCTACTTGGTCAAAGGTGTCGGCTTCTGTAAATAAATGCTGAAAATACTGAAGTTATATATTCACAACTCTATATGTTGCAGTGCATATTGCACTCTGCTGAAATAGATGAATGGCTCTATCCTTATTCGTGTTAAACTTGCATGCATATACACATCTTTATAAACACTTGTGACAATAATTCTGTCTTTGTGGTTGTGATTCACTTGTTTGCTTCATTTTCTTCTTAATAAAAGTATTTCAGAGGATCTCGTCAATCTTGAACTTTCATTTCTCTAGAAGCAAAGATGTGATTCTCATGACGCCTCCAGAGAGTAAAACTTTACTTATATTAAGTTAATGTCACATCAGACACTGTTCATATCATAATGGTTGATTTAAATGAGGAGGAATTAGACTTCACTCCCACATCTGAACAGTTTTTTTAGCTGCTCGCTTATCTGGTTTCTGAGCAAACGACAGTTTTTCACCCACACACACTGTGGAAACATCTCAGCTCAGAAAAAACCTTCATGAGCTGTTTTCTGAGTTTTAACACGTTTTTCTACTGAACAAACTGAGAGGTGACGGTAACACCTTATAATAACCATCATTTAAAAATTGTAAACTGATTAATTAAACTTGGTTACTTTACTGTTAACAAACAATCAAATGATGATTAATCATCTGTATTAATAATGTTGTTAAGTACATTACTTGATACATTATATCATAGCTGAGAACAGATGGACAATTACATTCTGATTACATTAGTAAAGTATTTATTTATAGTTATTACATTTTATATAGTATATTAATTATCATTAGTAATTGATTTGTAAACCTTTAAGAAATTGTAAAACATCCATAAGCATTACATAGATGGACCAGAAAACAATTATTAACCATTAACAAAGTATTAACTATCGATCTAAATAATGTTTATAGATGCTTTACAAACTATTTATTAACCATTTAAGAAGGTTTTATAATAATCAGGTGCAACTATAAAATAGCCATCTATATAATGTTTATTGATGATTTACAAAGTAAATTATTAACTATTTAACAAGGTTATATAATCATTAATTGTAACTTTATTATAGCCATCCATAGATTTACAATCCAATTATTAACCATTAACAAAGTGTTATAAATATCTGGTCCATCTATGTAATGCTTACAGATGTTTTACAAACGGGTCATTAAAGGTTACAAATCTTGTGTAATCATTAACAAATACTTTATTATAGTATATTATATGTATTATGTAAGTTAAGGCTGTTAATTACAAATTAATCACTCATTTTTTTTATCTTACATGACAGAGCAATGTTACTGGTTATGTTGCAGATTCAGATTTGACTCACAAAATATACTAATTAAAATAAGATGCTTTATTGTTGACTAAACTACTCAGCATCATGTTACAGGTGAAAGCTCCACCTTAACCAGACATTAAGTACATTTAAGTACATTATTCTGATAATACCTCTCTCATCACCTGAAGTAAGCATCTGAATACAAATAGTTTTATTGATAATATTAATAGTAGGGCTGTCAATCAATTCAAATATTTAATCACAATCAACCGCATCATAGTCCAAAGTTAGTTGTGATTAATCGCAAATTGGTCACAAGTTTTTTATGTGTTCAAAATGTACCTTAAAGGGAGATTTGTCAAGTATTTAATACTCTTATAAACATGGGAGTGGACAAATATGCTGCTTTATGCAAAAACAATGACAGATATTGTCCAGAAACCCTCACAGGTTCTGCATTTAGTATAAAAATCTGCTCATATCATAACATGGTAAACTGCAGCCCAACAGGCAACAACAGCTGTCAGTGTGTCAGAGTGCTGACTTGACTATGACTTGATCCAGACTGACTGGGACTATCATAAAGTGGGCATGTCTGTAAAGGGGAGACTGGTGGGGACCCAGAGAACCTATTTACATTCACATATCTGGAGGTCAGAGGTCAAGGGACCCCTTTGAAAATGGCCATGATAGTTTTTCCTCCTCAAAATTTAGAAAAAGCAAGATTGGAGTGATATTTAACCTCCTTTTAGTTCCATTTGGTACCAGTGTCTTCACTCTACCGTTAACGTTGACAGCCGTAGTTGTCAACTATTAAATTAATCGCTAACTATTTCAACAGTCTATTAATCGGTTTGAGTAATATTTTAAGAAAAGTAAAAATTCTGGTTTCTTTACTCCTCTATCACAGTAAACTGAATATCTTTGAGTTGTAGACAAAACAAGACATTTGAGGACGTCGTCTTGGTTTGGAGCGTTATTTAGAGTCTTTTGCGACAACAAGCTAGTCTAACATGGTTTTCTAGTTTCATATGATGCCAGTATCGTCACTCTAGCTTTAATACTGAGCCCACTACAACCTAGAAAATTCAAGTTACGTTAATGCACTAAAGAAATTAGTGGCGTTAAAAATGTATTATCACTCTAACTTTAACTAATAGAATTGTTATAATGTTTGCAACAATAAACTGTTAAAATAACATAAATTATATCATTACAAAAAAATAGTAAACATTGTTAATTATAATGTCACAGTAAAATAACTATTAACTAAATTTGATTTTACTGTCAATTTGTCATTTAAAAATGATGGTTATTAGAAAGTGTTACGAGGTGATTAATGTATCTCCAGTGACATTTGGTTTAATTAAATTTTAACATTTTTAAGAAATCATTTTGACTTTATTAAAGTGGATTTATTTAACTCGTATCTTGAGTGAGAGAGGTTTATGTTTATTGGTTAAATTCTCTTCAGGAGTAAAGAGGTTTCTTGCTTTAGCTCAGCGTGAGTCCAGCTCACAACAACAGGAAGTCACCGTTCTCGTCTGGGTAGAGAAGAAGGTCAGAGCTGTTGCTGCAGAGAGCGACGGCAGACGAGAGGATGTGGTCGCAGAGCAGCCTGCAGATCCTTCTCTGTGCTGACAGATGACGAAGGTGCAACCCTCCTCTTCACCGCAAACCTCCGGCTCGCGGAGCGCAGCTGCATCTCTGCACCACCGACCCCCCGCCGCACTGCACGACTCTGAGCAAACAGCTGGAAACTTCACTTCCTGTGTCAACTGAAGCTACACAATGACACATAAATGTCTCTTATATCTCAAACTACAGCTGCTTACTGTCCTCTGGGGCAGAAATATACATTACATTGTTTTTAGGTAGAGCATGAGATTAAAACATCATCAGGTAGACTAAAGATAACTATCAGCAGCTTAAAGAGTGTTATATTTCTCTGTAGTCTCATTTCATGTGAACCATTATTTCAGATATTATACTAACTATATAACTATAAAGCAATGAATCTCTCTATTTTATTCACATATCATCTGATCTACTTCACATTTGGCAGGAGTTTTACTCTGCAAACAAGGCAGTGCTTTTTCAAATTTGGTGAATTAAAAAAAACTATAAACTATTAATAGAAAAACTATTAATTGATAAATAGGGTTTTCAAGCTAACACGCTAACATGATTTTTAGGTTCAGTTTTAAAGCCAGAGTGAACGGCACTTTGTACCGACCGTGTCATACTAGCTTGTCGGGAAGGCGGCTAAATAATACTCTGAAACACTGAAGCTACAGTGAAGATACTGGCAGATCTAAAGAATCTACTGGCACCAACCATGTTATACTAGCTTGTCACAAAGGAGATTAAATATTGCCCCAAATTTGTGCTAAATTTTGGAGAGGAAAAACTTTCACAGCCATTTACAAGGTGTCCCTTGACCTCTGACCTCCAGATATGTGAATGTAAATGGGTTCTCTGGGTCCCCACCAGTCTCCCCTTTACAGACATGATCCACTTTATGATAGTCCCAGTCAGTCTGGATCAAGTCATAGTCAAGTCAGCACTCTGACACACTGACAGCTGTTGTTGTCTGTTGGGCTGCAGTTTGCTTTATGATTTAATCATATTTTTATACTAAATGCAGAACCTGTGAGGGTTTCTGGACAATATTAGTCATTGTTTTGTGTTGCTAATTGATTTCCAATAATAAATACATACATACATTTGCATAAAGAAGCATATTAATCCACTCCCATGTTGATGAGATTATTAAATACTTGACAAATCTCCCTTTAAGGTACATTTTGAATAGTTAAGAAATGTGATTAATTTACAATTAATTGCGATTAACTCTGGACAATCATGCGATTGATCGCAATTGAATATTTTAATTGATTGACAGCCCTACTATTAATATTAATAGTAAAACTATTTGCAGTCAAATGCTTTCTTCAGGTGAAAAGGTGATCTTATCTTATCTTATCTTACCTTATCTTATGATGCTTGATAATTGTGAGTCAAATCTGAATCTGCAACATAACCAGTAACATTTCTCTGTCAGGTAAAATGTACTACAGCACTACAATGTGTTCCTCTGAAGTAGAAGTACACAGTAAGTAGTATATAGTTGAGATGTATATTTCATTAAGTGCTTTGGGGGCTTTTTGTATGTTATTTTGAAGTACCATAGTGACATAATTCGGTATGTGTCATATCTAAACATCATTCTAAATCTATAGCTGTTTTAGGCCCTTTTAGTTGGGGGCCCAGGCTGTTGTTGCCTTGCCTAACGGTAAAGTCTGTCCCTGCAAACAGTCCCTCATCAACAGTAGTGAAAGAAGTACTCGGATATTATAGTAAAAGTTACAAGTAAAAGTCCTGCAAAGAAAAAGTACAAAAATATTAGCATCAAAAAAGTAAAAGGAAACATTATGCAGAACAGCTGATTTCAGTCTAATTATAGGATTATAATTATTGATGCATCAATGTGTTTAATGTGAGTGTATTTTAATGTTTCAGCTGATTAAGGTGGAGCTAATATTAGCTACTTTATATACTGATAGTGTGTGAATCCCCCCACCCCCTTATCTTATTTTAATCTATACTGATACATAATTAGCCTTTTTTGTAAATAATCTGTATTATTAATCTGAATCTGCAAAGTAACTAACGTTCTATAATAAATGTGGTGCAGTAAAAAGTACAGTATTTGAGTGTGAATTGTGGAGTAGAAGTATAAAGTAGCAGAAAATGTAAAGTAAAATTGTAATTATTAAGTATAGTACTTGTAAATTTATTTTTTTTAATTAGTTAAGACCCCAGTGAGATTTAAACTACTTCATAACTACAAACACTTTATATTTTCTCCATTTGTTTCCTTAAAAAAACATGTTTGTGTTCGCTGGAGTCACAATAACAGGAACTAACATCTGTGAAACCACAAAACAACAGAAACCTGGTGTCAGTAAGTGTGAACCAGATAATTATTATAACCCCTCCTGTGAACCACGAACTTTAGATTCATCTATAAATTTTTCATCTCTGTTTGTTAGGAAACGCTATTTATTACTCTGCAACTTCAACTAGTTTGGGTGAAACTTTAAACTGAAAAACATCTGTATTCAATGATACAGGACTACAGTATGTGCAGTACAGAATAATACACATTATTTCCACAAGCCATACTATGGTACGAAATGCACAATATGCAAGCAGAGATGTTAAAGTCTCCCTTATAAATCTGAGATTTTCATATGGGAGTTTTATATTGGAGTAGGACTAGTTACAACCAACTGCACCGAGCTGAAACATTTGACTATGGGAGCTGAAACATGTCATGATTGTCAAGATGTCATGACTTGTGACCTCGATACCACAGCTCCAGCCCCTCGATCGCTCCAAATGACATCAAAATCTCAACATGGCAGCTCCCATATCTGGGATATTTTGGCTTCGTTTTGTACAATAGCAGGAAATGGAGACGAGTCCTCCATCTTCATGTACAGTCCATGCTCACAGCTAACAGTACTAACAGCTAATAGTGCTAACAGCTAACAGTACTAACAGCTAATAGTGTTCACAGCTAACAGTACTAACAGCTAATAATGCTAACAGCTCACAGTACTAACAGCTAATAGTGCTAACAGCTAACAGTGGTCATAGCTTACAGTACTTACAGCTAACAGTGCTCACAGCTAACAGCGCTAACAGCCAACAGTGCCAACAGATGAGTACTCACAGCTAACAGGGCTAACAGTGCAAACAGCTAACAATGCTAACAGTTAACAGTGCTCACACCTAACAGTGCTCATAGCTAACAGTTAACAGCACTAGCAGCTAACAGCCCCTTAACAGTGCTCACAGTTAGCAGTGCTCACAGCTAACAGTACTAACAGCTAACAGCGCTCACAGCTAACAGTGCTCATAGCTAACAGCTAACAGTGCCAACAGCTAAGAGTACTCACAGCTAACAGCGCTAACAGTGCAAACAGCTAACAATGCTAACAGTTGCTGACAGTTAACAGCACTAACAGCTAACGGTGCTCACAGCTAACAGTGCTCACAACAAACAGCTCTGACAGCTAACAGTGCTCACAGCTTACAGCGCTAACAGCTAACAGTGTTCACAGCTTACAGCACTTACAGCTAGTGCTAACAGCTAACAGTACTCACAGCTAACAGTGCAAACAATGACAACAGTGCTGATAGCGATAACGGTGCTTACCTGGCTGGAAGGGACCGGAGGTTGGGTGCCCTACTTCCACGATGACACCTCCGATTGGGACAGCGTTATCGGCTGTATCCGTCGTATGAGCTCAGTGCTGCTGTGAGCTAGCCAATGGGGCACACTCACATGCACTAACATGCTGTAGTGGCCAGCCCGGCTACGTAAACAAAGCAAGGAGAAGGTCTGATTACAACACACAGAGGGGGAGAGACTTCATTCTCTGCTCAGGTAAACACCTTTAAAACCACCATCATCACATCTAAAATATCAAAAAGATGTAAATGAAGTAAATAAGTCTTCTCTTCTCTCAGAGCTTATATTGAACAATAATCCTCTTGGAGGCATTTTAATAGATAAATAATGACCTGAAACCTTTGAAATAAATGAAGTTGTGCATATAATCAAGAGTGTTATCTGTGACATCAGCAGCCTGATTGATGCTACTGAGAAATCATCAGTCACACCTGGTGTGAATCAACACCACCTCGACCTCCTGGTGAGGGTGTTAAGGGAACAGTGTGTAACAGTTAGAGGGATCTATTTGCTGAAATTATAACATAATATTAATAAGTATGTTTGCTTTAATGTATAATCACCTAAAAATAAAAAAATGTTGTGTTTTCATTACCTTAGAATGAGCCGTTTGTATCTACATAGGGAGCAGGTCCTCTTCATGGAGTCCTCCATGTTTCTACAGTAGCCCAGAATGGACAAACCAAACACTGGCTCCAGATCATAGACTGTATATAACAGGACGTAGTCACAGTGACGTCACACATTGGTTTGTGAACTGAACTGTGTTCTGAAGCCTCGAGTTTGACATTTTGGCCAAAGAGTATAGAAGCAGAAGTTTTGTTTTTTTTATTTTTTAGTCGCCATTTTGAACTGAAATAAATTTTAAATATTTTATAGCTAAACACAGGCCATTTCGGTAGAATACAACAAAAGAAGACAAATCAATTTTTTTCCCCCATGTACGGCACTTTTTAGGTGGACATTTTAATGGTGCTCGGTAGCTGCTTTCAGTCCAAAATGGCGGATGCGTAGCTTTGCTGCTGGGTGCCGATGCTGCAATGGAACGAACAAATGACTTTTACTTCTTGGCGATATACTGTATGTTCTTTGTTTTTGGCCACTGGCATCTTGGATTTTGGCCGTCACCATCTTAGATTTTGGCCGTCACCATCTTGGTTTTTGGCTGATGCTATCTTGGTTTTTGGCCGTCGCCATCTTGGTTTTTAGCCGTCACCATCTAAAGTTATAATTAACTTTCATGAATTGAAAACACACTGAGAAAGGGTTAAAGTTGTAAGACAAAAACACTGACAACTCCCAGACTGGACAATGCCATGGTAACGACCTGTCAATCACAACGTATCAATCAGGCTTATTTTTGCAACCAGAGGAGTCGCCCCCTGCTGGCTGTTAGAAAGAATTCAAGTTTTTAATTAACTTTTCACCCACTGACACACGGGAGAAGTTTCAGCTGGTTGCAATGTGCAGCCTCACTGTTCGATGCTGCCAAATCCTGCACACTGCACCTTTGTGAATTTCCCCACTGTGGGACTAATAAAGGAATATCTTATCTTATCTTATCTTAGAGTCAAACTGAGTACTAGCACAGAGCACAGTAAGATACCAGCCTGTTGTTGCTATAATACAACAGGAAACAGTCACTTAAATGCATTTAGGAGTGTTAAATAATCAACATGTAGAGATATCATTGATAAATGTGCAGTACAAAGAAAAAGTTGCAGCTGTATGAGATTTCGCCCCCTTATGGTACAAAGTGGAACATCATGTCTCAGTAATTCAAACCACCAGCTTTTATCAAAATATTGTTTTTATTATCAAATAATTACATAAAAATAAACAATACGCAGAGAAAATACAACCCTTTATCAGTGAATGAAATTTTGATAAAAAAAAAAAGCAGTGGTCAAAATAGTACAGCAGAGATGGTCTCCCCCTTTTCAATGACCTGAACGTTAAATAATTCTCTCGAAAACAGAGAACGTGAGCAGTCGGTCCAAAGAGTAAATAACTTATTTTTAAGACGTGGCGGAGGAAGAACGACTTTTGCTTCATCACATTCAACAGATGTTACAGGTTCACATGGTACATTTAATTTTACGGCCTCTTTTTGATGTTTCCATATTCAGTGTGTAATGCAGCAGTGTACAAACAGACTCCCTGAACTCCTGTTCACAGACTGAACTACATCTATAGTAAACGGTCCCTTTTTCATTGTAGTCTTCACTTCACAGCCTGGTCAGATATGAGTGTTTTGTGTCCTTTTGGCAGAAGTTCAGTGCTGGAAGGTTTTTTTTTTAAATGCAGCTTCAAGGTTTCAGACACTCCCCCCTCTCCCAGTCCCCTCTCCCACCCGCCCCACAGTTTTTAAACCCTCGGCGGCTTCAGCCTTGCCGACGCATCCTCTGTGAATGCCTGGTGCAGCTGGCGCAGCAGAAACTGGAGTAGTACGAGTTGGAGCAAAGCCGGGCGTAAACTATCAGCTCGCAGTTGGCAAGCTCGGGCTGGTCCACGCATTCTGGCGGCACATCAACACCTGCAGCATGGTTGAAAGACATTTGAATTTCCTTTTTTGTGCCTCAAGATCATTTTGATACACAGAAGATTATGTGGCGTTCAGTAAAGTAAATTCATCTTGAAATGACCAAATCATGCTACACAATTTACACTTTCTTTCTGTTTGTTTGTTCACCTGCATGGCACACACCTGAGTTTTTGCTCTTATCTTGTACTGTGAGAAGAAGCTTTGTTTTGGTTCGCTGCCACCAAGCCCCTGTCGTCTCTTACACATAATCAGGTGCTGCCTCTTTCATGCCCCTTTCTTGCAACACTCTCGGGTTTGCTGTGAGGCCCTCTGGGCTCTGTCCTATTGTGGTTTTATTTGGTGCTCTCCCACCAGATACTTCACTGCCTGCCTACCAGTTAGAGCTGTCCTTCACCAAAGAAATTCATGGTCGACAAACAATTTTGTGGACTAATTGATTAGCTGATTTGATCAACAGATCTGTGAGTTTCTCCAAAAAAAAGTCACACAAAAGCATGACTTTAAATCTTGTGTTTACCTGAGATGTGCTCAGAAGTTTTTTTGGATTAGATTTTGCCAGTGTGACTTTCATGCCTTTGTAACACTTTAAGACAGGCGACTTGTATAACTTAACTGGAAATGTTCCCTCCCCTCCACGCATGCTGGGTAGCTGATGTGTTTCATTTTGTGAAGCTAGAGAAAATCATATATATGAACGGGTTGGCAGCTTTTCCTCAGACATATTAAGACTTTGCAGCTTCTCTCTCCGCCCTCTCTCTGCTTTGCCTATATCTATATCACCCATATTCTGTGTGTTTGTGTTTTTATTTTATGTTTTAATTCTTGTTTTTTTTATTTTGTCTTGGCTTTTGCAAGTAGGTCATTATTTCTTTTAATATAATATTCTTATTTTTTTTCATTTTTGTCTTTTTTTGTCTTTGGGCTTCATGACTCTGCTATGATGTGCTGATATTCCAATATTTAGGGAGGATAGGGAGGATGTATTGTTTATATGTATACAACAATGACTTCATGCATGCTTGAATGCTACCTTTGGCTTATACTTCTAGCATTCATTCATTCATTCATCGTCAACCGCTTATCCCGTTAGGGGTCGCGGGGGGCTGGAGCCGATCCCAGCTGGCATTGGGCGAAGGCGGGGTTCACCCTGGACAGGTCACCAGTCCATCGCAGGGCACATAGAGACATACAACATAGAGACAGACAACCATTCACGCTCACATTCACACCTACGGGCAATTTAGAGTGATCAATTAACCTAAATTGCATGTTTTTGGACTGTGGGAGGAAGCCGGAGTACCCGGAGAAAACCCATGCTTACACGGAATCGAACCTGCAACCCTCTTGCTGTGAGGCGACAGTGCTAACCACTACACCACCATGCAGCCCTACTTCTATTATAACTATTTAATATTTTTATTATCATTATTAGATATTATTATTATATACATATGTACATACCTAGTATTCATTATTATTTACTATACATATATATAACACTTATCTATATTATTTATATAGTACTTATACTACTATTTAAACTATTATTTATATATATCATATATTACATTACTAGATTGTTATTACTATAGGTCTTTTATATACTCTATACTATTATTATTACTGTCAGTTATTATTAGCACTTTTATCAGCACTGTATATCTTCATCTGCATCTCAACTACAGCTATAAGATGTTGTTCTCACTTATCCAATCACTGCTCTCCCTTTATAGAAGTATGTTTATGTCAAGTTATCTGTCTGTCAATAAAGTCAACTACCCATCTATCTATCTATCTATCTATCTATCTTGATTATCATTGACAGTCTTTGTTCACCTCTGATGTCAAAATAACTAAAAGCTCAAACTAATTCTTATCTAGATATGGAAAACAAAAAACAAAACAACTCTCTCTGACTGTTTGTCATACTCGTGATGATATGACGGCCTCCAGGAGAATTTGCTGAATCTGGTTCAAACCATAATTATTTAAAAAAAAAATATATATTATTCTGCAAATGGCGGGCTGTGTTAGAAGATAATCCTCACCTTGCTGTGTGTCTTTAGTGACTCTAACGTCAGCCGTGGCGCTCACAGAGTAGATGCCGGTGTAAGCGTTACAGGTGTATGTTCCCTCGTCTGATGGCTTCACGTTATTCAGGATCAGGCTGCCGTCAGACGACATCAGGATGGTACGACCGTCGGGACGTACCGGTATGCCGTTTCTGGAGCAAAACAGGAGACATGAGCTTTTACCAACTCAACTGAAGAAAAAGGCTACTTCTACCTTATTAAAGTCATATTTCTGTACTGCAAAAATAAACGTGTCTTAGATTTTCTTCTTGAGTAACTCAACAGAAGACAATATAAATTTTTGCAAGTTTGAGCTACTCCTTTCTTGTATGGTTGCAACAGGATTTATGAGTTATGAACAATGCGATCATGTAAATGTTTATGAAAACAAATTAAACATAAAGTTAAACAGAAAGGTTAACTTCCTATTCACTTTTTTTATTTTGTAAAACCCTTAAAAAGTATAACTATTTTATTCGTGTCACTTTTACAGTTGTTTAACCAACCCGTACTATAAGTGTTGTTCCCTGCTGAGCTGATTATTAACATTATATACATCATCATGTCTAACAGGATAAATACTAAACACTAATCATGTTAAATTAATACCTGGACCAGCCGATGTTGACGTTGTCCCCTGACACCACACAGGGCAGCAGAGCCGTGCTGCCTTCAGACACCTGGATGTTATTGGGAGCTGTGGTGATCTTCAGGTCGGCTGGACAAGAAAACAGAAAAAGAAAAATCCTTACAGCCTTTTTTACTCACACTGTTTTATTCTGGATATCTACAAAATCAGTGGTTCTCAACCTTTTTCCTTTTCCCCTTTTCTGTCACTGAGTTAGCTGATGACTCCTGACTAAGTGACATATTTTATGAATACTTCATATTTTATTCAATGCACAACAATGACAGAACAGAACAACATAACCTGTACAATTAACCCAAATAGTGCACGCAATAACTGCAGGACGGTTATGTAAAACGAGCCATTTAGATGAATTTTGAGCAGTTTTGAGTTTTCCTGTCATTTTTACTACAACTCTGTGTCTGTTTTTAACAATCATTCATACTTAACAGGCTTCCTTTTTTGACAAAGTCAGCGTCAGTTCTTCTCCCTGATGCTTGGCCATTGTTCAGTTCAATCAGCTCTTTGGTTGTTTGAACTGCGTACGTTTCTAATGCAGGACGAAGCCATTTAGCAGCGAGGGGAAGGCTCGGTGTGAATGCTCACCGTGCTCTAATTCTGTTTATATCTTAACTAATAATCCAGACTTTAAGAATAACAATTTCATTTAGTTTTCTTCACAGAAATGAATGAAATAGTTGATATATAAGCCAACTGCATATTTAAAAAAAAATGTCTTACACACCTTAAAATCAAACTTTGCATCTTCAAGTGGGGGTCGACTAAACACTATGTTAACACTCAGATATACTGTCCTCTGCTGGTTACTAAGTGACATTACAATATCAATAGACGCCTGAGCAGTGTACCAATGACCATGCTGAGAACTTCATGTCCTTAGCTTTAATAAAATAGTAAAACTGACCTTGGACTCGGAGCTGCAGCTGTCGCTGCTCCAGCTGCTGCTGAGTGGAGGCCGTACATGTGTAGACGCCAGAGTCTCCAGACTTCAGAGAGATGATGGTCAGAGTGCCGTCTGAATGTTGGGTATACCTGCAACACAGCAGAGAGTTAGTTCATTTTAACTCCTTCATATACAGTTGGGTAGTTTAATCTACAGCATATTCTATAAGATCATCACATGCTTGTAGCATCGCCGCCCTGTGAGAAACTTAAAAGAGAGAAAAACAGCCGTGTTTTCAGCTTTGTGACGATGATTTTCCAGCTGATCCGAGAGGCTTTTAAAAGAGTTAATTTAGCTGAAGAGGAAGGAAAATTTTCTCAGAACACTTCATCCCTCCGTTCATCAGAAAAAATCAAAATCACTAAATCTGGACAGGATGTGTGTGAAAAAATTTATTGATAGTGAGAGAGACAGTGGTGAAATGGGGAGACAGAGGGGATGACATGCAGCAAAGGGCAGGACTCGAACCTGGGGCCGCTGCACTAAAGCCACTTTGGCGTATGGGGCTCCCGCTCTACCAATTGAGCGAAACAGCGCTCCACTTTATATTCTAGTTATATTCCACTACTGCTGCCTTATCTGCTGCAATAACCTATGCAGACTGCAGGATTCCAACAATAAACTATTAAAATTATTTGTTTCATCATTTAATCCTAAATCAAACAGACCACTGACATTCTACAAACATGAAATCGCTGGTTTTCTTTTTGTGCGACTGGAGTTTCTGGAAATGACAAGTGGTGGAGAGAGTGAACAGCAGATTGTTTATTCTCTTCACTAAACAACAAAGACAAAAACGTTCATGGAGCGACACGCTGAGGACCAGTAGCGACATCTTATAGGGCAACACTTGATGAGAAATGGGAAAAATCTGTGGTCATAATTTTAAAAACTGCAGCCACGATCAACTCTGCTGACACAAGATAAAACTTATGTCGATCATGGTTCTATTTGGCCACAGTATCAAAATCTGTGTGTAACATTCAGTGGACTTATTGGCAGAAACTGAATATAATATTCATTACTATGTTTTCTTTAGTGTATAATCACCTGAAACTAAGAACTGTGTTTTTGTTAGCTTAGAATGAGCATCCCTAGCTACATAGAGGAGCAGGTTCTCTTCACAGAGTCCGCCATGTTGCTCCACCATGTTTCTACAGTATCCCAGAACGGACAAACCAAACACTGACTCTAGAGAGAGACTTTCATGTTTTTATGTTACCTGAAGGCCACCATAGTTCTCCGACATGTTTGTAAACTACGCTAATGTCTGACTTACATTGCTCCTAAAGTAGTGCTACTGTGGTCTAGTGTTAAGGATGGCCTCTGAGGCCTCTATCAGCGGGGTGCTCAGTTTGGTACATTTTGCAACCACACCACTAGATGCCGCCAAATCCGACAGGCTGTCGCTTTAACAAGCTATGTTGATGTTTAAAATGCAGACACATTTTGAGTCACCCTCAGATATGGTGAACATAAATTAGTAGAGCTGTATGATAGTCACCTGGAGTCACTGAGGGTCTGTCCATCTTTAGTCCACTGGATGTTGACAGACTGAAGGGCTGAGGGAGGGACGATCGTGCAGGACAGCCTGGCAGTTTGTCCGGCTCGCATTTCCAGCAAAGATGAGCTTGACCGCTCGATACTGAAACTGAGAGTAACAGAAAGTCAGCGAATGTGTCCTCACTTGCATCTACACACATTTACAGTACAGACGATACTGGAAAGAATATGAGGTTGACTGATTTTTGTGTTTTTTCTCTTCTATGGAAGAAACCATTAGTGTGAGAAAGAGATTGTTCTCACCGAGGGACAGGACCGTCTCTGGGCAGTGAGGTAGGAACTGGCTGAAATGATCCCTCTATAGAAACACACACACACACGGTTGGATCAATGCTCCTGTCATAATTCACTTACATAATGTCACGTCATGCATAAAAAACAGCTCAAGGTCTGCTTGTTCTGACACAACCGTTGACATCATCTATGACATCAGCTTCACCCCAGTCTTTGGGATTTCCGTGTGATGGATTAATTGGGGTTAAAGTCAGTCAAATTAAGGTTTGGACTGAATTTTGCCCCAATTAGCCGATCACACACCGGGTGAAAGACGCTTTCTTTGAGTGCTCAGATCTTGAAATATGTGGAGTTTACTGGACAATCTACACACTGTTTAGATTCATACATGCTTTGAGGTTGTAAATAGAAATCAAAAATGTATATTTCTTCAGCGATTAATAAAAACAAATGAGGAACGACAACTAAATATTGACAAGTCACTTCCATACTATGCACATATGCTCACATTTGGAGAAATTCTTGTACAATGAATCAACTGTGGTTTTATTAATCTGCGACTGTCTTAAAGATGCTGCTGTTGGCCTTAAAGCTACAGTGAAGATCCTGGTATCGTCTGAAACTAAAAACCCAACAAATCTATTGGTACCAACTACGTCAAGCTAGCTTGTGGGGAAGGAGGCTAAATTTTGGTGAGGAAAAACTGTCATGGCCATTTTCAAAGGGGTCTCTTGACCTCTGACCTCAAGATATGCGAATGTAAATGGGTTCTGTGGGTACCTACAAGTCTCCTCTTTACAGACATGCTTACTTTATGCTAATCACATGCAGTTCTGGTGTATTTGAATATTTCTGCATACCAGGGTCCCTAAACAGTCTTGGAATTACATAGATAGGGTATCACTGTAAAGCTGAGACTCTTTTGGATCCAATGAGCCCAGCTGTATTAACGTGTGATGATGTTAACCTCACTGTATAAAATGACCTGTGGTGACCTCTAGGATAATCACAGCCTAATGAATCTTTACAGCCACAAACTAGAGACCCAGAGCATTCAGGGGATGGATGGCTTCCCTAGCTAGATTGAAAATAAGGTGGTTTCTGAGCAGTTTACACAACAGAAGTGCTCACCATCCACTCGCCGAAAAACGCAGTTCTTTGAGAAATCTCAAAATGTCAAAAGTTTTTGAAACCAAATCACAGCATGACTTTTTTCTATGGTGTTCCTCAAGGTCTTGGTGAATTGTGGTATTTTGGAGGGATAGTTGAGCATTATTAGCAACTCTCAAGTGATCCAAATCTGTGTAACAAATGATATCAACCAAAAAATTGCTGCAACAACTTATGAGACACAATAGAGCATGGGGATGCTCATCATATACTACTACCATAATGCTCTTAGCTCTTAAACTCTCAAAATTTCAATTATTTCATGCTTACTACAGATTTAAGACCGGAACAACTTGCTGAGCCTCATCTCAAATTAATCTTCAGGTTCTCAGCTTTCAAATGATATTCCTCACTTCTATGCGACATCTACTGCTGACCTGATATCTGCCCCCTAAAGACGCCCTGTTCCCTGATAAAAAAAGACAAAAGGTCTATGTGGGTCTCTTAGGGTTAAATACATGAAATCATTTTGTCTCTGTATTACCTGTGACAGACAGGTAAATGTAGCGGTGGTCTCTCTCCTGTTCACGAGTTGCCACGCACAAGAACCAACCAGAGTCCGACTTAGTGAGAGGACCAACTAACAGGGAGCCATTGGGCTGCTGGTGATGCCTGGAGAACATAAAAATAAAGAGGTAGAATGATCATAAACACTGACAGAAAATGAAATACAGAGTGTGTGTGTTTTTTTCCTGACCTGCGAGTAGACAGAGGGATACCATCTCTTCTCCACTCCACGCTGACAGTAGAGGACGGCGGCGGGCTGACTCTGCAGGGCAGCACAACTGTCTGGCCCACTAAAGCTTCCACTGTGGAGGGGTCAGTCTTATCGATGGTCACTTGTCCCAGGGTCAAACTGAGGGAACAGGAGGAGGACACAAGGAGAGAAGGAAGGAAAGGAGGAAAAGAAGTTCGTAGGAGGAAGTTGGAGGAAGAGAATGAAAGAGTCACTTTATGCTCCACTGTTGGTACTTTCAGTAGTCGTCACCAAAGCAAGCATAAAGATCGCCCACGACCCGGCTTCAGAAGTTTATCAGAGTGAAAAGACAGACAGGAGTTTTGGCACACAAATGGCCCATGCAACATGAAGAGTGACGACACAAAACAACGCAACCTTCACCTACAAAACAACTGTGCACTACGAATCAGACAAAAAGGACAATTTTCCCTCCACCAGAATGAACCCAAAGTAAGCTCCCAGCAAGGCTAATATCCCCCAAAGATGTGCGCTAATACTCCCAACTACATAGATGGAGAAAGACAGAGTTAAGTGACAACACAACACCAACAACGTGAAGCATCACAGCAGATCCTTTATTAGTGTGATCTAATGACAACAAGGTGACAACACAAAGCACAAAGGTGGTGGACACGGTGAGGTAGCGGGCACAAATAAGCACAAGACGATGACGACTAACATTAACTCCAGACAGACAGTGAAAAGTCCCAGAAGCATTAAACGGAAGCGCCGTCCATTTTAGGGTCGCTGTGAGGTTGTCAACTTCTCCAGACATTTTGTCAAGGTTAAAGGCGGAAACGAGGTGGTGCAAGCGTGAGAGCAAGTCTGTGGAGCTAAGAGGTACAGTAGCATAGCTGTGGGTGGATTTTACAAAGTGAGGGTTCCGATTATATTGGCATCACAATGATGTGCGTCTACATAACTGCAAAGCGTGTATTGCATAAAATAATGCACAAATACAGTATATAGATGTATATATATTTATAATATAATATAATGTCTTTAAAGAGTAACTTAACACCAAACTGTTTCACTGCCTCTCTGGTTGAAAGTTTTGGGTCTGTTGCGCATTCGGGTTTTTATCCAAAAGTGTTCTGCCTAGTCCCGCCCTACTGTGCTGTGATTGGCTAGTACTGGCTAGTTCTAATTGTGCTGTGATTGGCTAGAACTACTGCACCGTGACTGGTGGATTATTTGGTGATATCAATTTATATTCCTAATGTAACAAGTGTGTGTTGATGAAACATTAAGCTGTTAAATTTTATTTGTTTAGCGGCTGGCTAGTTAGCTAGCTAGCATGCTAATTCCACTCATGCTACACTAATTGCAGAAAACAAGCCAAACAAAGATGTGCTTTTCTATGCTGTGACAAAAGTGTGTAGATGAAGCATTACGTAGTTAAATTTAACTTATTTAGCTAGTTAGCTATCTTGCTAATTCAGCTCACATGCTACACTGGTTAAAGAAAGTACGGCGAACAAAGTTGTCACTCATCTGGTGATAGCAATGTGTTTGCCTATGCTGTGATGAGAGTATATGAAGCATTAAGTTTTACTTATTTAGGCTAATTAGCTAGCTAGCTTGCTAATTACACTTTCATACTACACTCGCCAAAGATCTCCTTAGGTTTATGCAACAAATCTAACAGGTTAGGTTTATGAAAAGATTACGGTTTGGATAATAATAATAAACCCTTTCTGGCAGAAAGCCATGAAGGCAAATTGAACAGTCAAGGCAACAAGTACAAGCCAATCACAGCACAGTAGAGCAGAACTAGACAGGACATGGTGATGTCATGATGTAGTGACACACCCTGAAATACTCTTCTACATCACTGCAGCAAAATAAGACTCGTGTGGGTTAAATTACTCTTTAAGTTTGTTAATTTTGTCTTGAAAGTTTGGTAAAGAAGGCAAGATTGACTATTTATCTTGTCATCATTTTGATTTCTCAAATTGCAGCTGCTTCATTATTAACTGATAAATTAACAAAAAAATCAAATGAATTATGTGAACTGGTATCCTTCATTTTTTTTTAACAAGTTTTGTGTGGTTTGTATGAATTTGTTGTGCATGCAGGCTGGGAATATTTGTATACCTGACAGTGATAAACAACGTTAACATCAACTTCATCATCATATTATATAAATTGAGAAATTTCATTGTACCTGAGTATAATGACAATAAAGATCATTCGGATTCTGTTATTTCTGGGGGAAGTGAATGATGCACATGATTTGTCTGTGGGTGATGTTTCCATCAGCTCACTCTTTGGCCCTGCTCACACTCAGAGCAGGACTGAGTGGATTGGGGCTCCTTCAGCAGGTGTAGGACGGCTGTTAACAGCATTATGAGGCCAGTGAGGGCGGGGCTGGGGCTCCCTGGGTCTTCTGGGTCTTACCTCGCTGCTGGGCCGGTGTGCTGTGCAGCAGTACCAGGGGAAGGCCGGCGAGAATGCAGATAGACTCTAGCTCTGTGGGCGTGGTTGGCAGCATTTGTGGACTGCCTGCCGGTGCTGCTGGTTGAGCCTCTCTGGACTGTGAAAATCCTCCCCATGTCGTGTGACCCCACGCCTGTTGACCCTCCAGAGGGGGATCCACCTACTCCAGCCACGGCCCTTCCAGGGGTGGATCCAGATGTGGAGCCTGCTCCAGCTGCAGCCCTTCCAGGGGTGGATCCAGATGTGGAGCCTACTCCAGCAGCGGTCCTTCCAGGGGTGAATTCTCTTCTAGAAGCCGGCTCTCTGGCGGGAGCGACCGGCGCCGGGCCATGCTGGCTCGATGCAGGCAGCCGGCACGCCCTCTGGCACTCGGCCCGGGTCAAGAAGTTGTTGCTGTTGCCGTGGCAACTTCCGTACCAGAAGTGCATACACTTGGAGGTGATGACGTCGTAGTGGTAGCGTGATATCCAGCTGCTGCAGGAGCCGGCAGCACGAGGCAGGGAGCAGATGGAGCGCTCAACTACGGCAAAGAAACAGAACAGAACGGAGTCACACACATGAAGTCTCCAGGGTGCACTTCAAGGACTAATTACTAGCTTTCCCTGCACTTTCAGCTATATCACAGGGTCTTCATCAATGGATAGAGTCATCTGATGAAGACTGCGTAACACCATTTAATGCTCCTATAAGGAGACCTGAATTGGAATTGTTTTGTTAAAGTACTACTTTTATTTCTATTCTGTTCAAGTATTTAAAATATTTCATTCAAGCTTTTAACAAATACATTTTGACAAACGCTATACCAGGAATGCCCACACTTTCTCCCATGGAAAACTACAGCTGAAAGGCCAAAAGGACACACCTGTTGTACTGTATTAAGATGCAAAATGGTACTAGGATCCCAAGTTCTCCTAATTGAACATTATTTTAACTTTTACATAGTTAACCCCTGAAAACTCATTTGCTAACTACAATTGGGCTCATTTCAAGTCATACCCAATTTATGCATTTCCAAGACTGTTTAGGGACCCCAGAATGCAAAAATATTCAAACACACCATTTTAAAATGGGTGAAAATAACACATGCGTTAAAAAAACTGCATGCTTCTGACCCAAACCGCATGTGATTATCATAAAGTGGGCATATATGTCTGGTGGGTACCCACAGAACCTATTTTCATTCACATATCTTGAGGTCAGAGGTCAAGGGAGCCCTGCGAAAATGGCTTACCACTATTTCCTCATCAAAATTTTGCCCAACTTGCGAGTGTTATTTAGCCTCCTTCCCGACAAGCTCACACGAGGTGCTACTGGATTCTTTTTATTTTCCAGTTTCAAGTGATACCACTACCTTCACTTTAACTCTAAAAGCCTGCTACAGCCTCCAAAAGACAATAAAGTCTGTTGGGATCTCTGGTGATCCTGCAGGTTAAATTTAAATAAAGAATTTGCTAACATCTGGTGGGCCTAATTGAGTTTGGGCCCCACTTTGGGCAGCCATGCTCCAGACAGACAAAACAGAAAAATCAATTTATATTGATCACAGCCATTAAAGGTACAGGCATCCCCTGCTTACACTATTTATGTGAGCACAGCCCTATATCACTGGCTGTGGAGCTTCTCAGTAGCCAAAAGCAAAAGACTGCGGTTGTCCTGGACATAACCATGAAGTAGCAAATTTTTCTCTCCACAAATAGGAGTAAAAGAACACAATAAAACAGAGATTGATGTGTGATAACGTATCTGCAACTTCTCAGTCTCTTACTGTGGTTGGGTGGGTTTGGGCAGCCCTCCCCATTGGGTCCATTTGCAGGCGTCGTGCGGTCATAACAGCACCCATAGGTGGTGCGACGGCACTGTGCTGCATTCTCAACGGGAAGAGAGGCAGCAGCCTGAGGAAACATGACAAGACAGATTAGAAGCAAGGTTTTATGGCCTGTCAAGTCATCACTGTAAAGAAGAGTTTGTCAGCAAACGTGGAATAAAAGCCCCGTTTCCACCAAGAAGTTTCCCAGCATTTTAGCCCCGGGACTACTTTTCAAAAAACTAAAAGGTTCCTTTGGCCCCTCTGTGTTTCCATAGCAATTTTAAGACCTGCAAAAACTAGGTAACTTAGTCTGCTGACATAAAAAAACAACAAGACATGAGACAACAGCTGCTGGTGGTCGCAGCACACAACACACTGCAGTGTGCCTGCCTGTTTCATTTAAAAAACATGTTGACAAAAAATATGTTCTGTCTCACTGCGACATTTACTGCTGCACATTGAATATAATGAATGAACTGAAACTAAGAGTATTTATCTCCACAGTAAATCATCTGTTCAGTGTTTGATGGTCCCAATGATTGAATCACAATGAGTTGCTAGCAAGGTTCCTACGTCCAGTTCCTACAGTGGAAACAGGGCTAAACTGTAAGAATGTCACATATAGTTGCTTACAGTGGGTGCAGGGGCCACATACTCCAAGCAGCCCTCCCTGTTGGGGCCCTGAGCAGCCGTCACTCGGTCCTGGCAGCAGCCGTAACTGACATACAGAACAAGAAGAGAGGAGATACAAACAATAAAACATTTTGTACTGAACATTTGTGCCAAAAATAACAAAAATGTACAATCTGACATTTCTAAGAAAACCTTCGGTCACTTAGTGGTGACTACTGTGGTCCTGAGTAATGCCAAAAAATCTCTGGTTAGAGTGCCGTAAAAGTGACACCCAGACAAAAGCTCTAAAACAGACTATATGCAAGCTAAACCACAGTGAAATGACAGGCTGGAACTGGATACCTGGTCTGGACACAGTGTGGCTGGATAGGAGTGGGAGATGGGACATGTGGGCAGCCCAGACCCTGTGGGCCCCCGGCTGAAGTGCGTCCGTCTGGGCAGCAGCCATAATAGGACTGGCTACAGTGGAGGGCCGGGGCAGAGCTGTGAGGGTCGTGGACTGTGTTTGTCTGGGTCTGATCCGTTTCCGGCCTGCCGGCTGCGATGAAACCAACCGAGAGGCGAATTAACATATACACAAGACTACACAATGCAAAAGAGAAGTTCACACATCACTTTAGAAATGTACAATAGCTATTGTGCTCGGGGTCACACAGTGAGTCCTCACAGGAACACAAAAAGGAAATGAACTGCTACAAAACACATATAATTAACCAAAAAAACCCATTTGTTTATGGAAAGGTAACGCAGGGAACAGTGGACAGAGAATTGGAACAAGAAGTTCCAGCCATCAGAATAAACAATCTCACAAGAAATGAAAACACACAAGACCTCAAACTTGAAATTCCTGACCACGGGGACGATGGCCAGAACATGCCAAAAACACCACAGCCAGCACTTGCACACTTCGGTGCTTCGGAAATATTTTAATCAGGCCAACAATGCCCATGGACCCCTGAAAACATGTCAGTCAGGCCTGGATAATTAGTGCTGGGACAAGGAGGGGGGGCTGATGGGCACAAAGTGACAGGAGTTATATCAGCAGAGAGGACGGGTGTAGGGGAACGGAGGGGGAGCAGTTATTAGGGTTCAATCACTCTAATGGAAAAGATTATTATTATTATTTTTTTTTAAAGTTGCGGTTAGAAATATCCTCTTAACAGACTGTGGTCCAAAATGCTCAGTATGTTTTTTTTTCCAGAGAGTGGGTGGTATAACTCCAATAAGAGGAATATTCCTGATGAGTTAAAGCGACTGTATATAAGTTTTTACAGGTGTAAATGTTTTAATCGCTTTTTCAATGTCGATGTGTGAACAGGTTGTAACCTAATCTAAAAAAAATAGACTTTCTGGGTTTCCTCTATGAGCCTGTAGACTGCTTTTAATGTGAAGAATGCTGGATGTTTTTTTCTGGGAAAATCCAACAGAAGTGACGTCATGCACGCTTGCAAATGTCTCTGCTCTGTTCAGCTCTGCTAACCGTGTGCAACTACAGCCCAAGTTCAGTTAGACCATGGAGTCTCTTGTCAGCTTGTTATTGTTATAATTTCATTTATTTATTTATTTATTTATTTCTTCTGTTGATGTATTTGCACCTTATTTTCTTTTACCTTGATTAAGTTCATGAAAATGAGCCATGAATGTACTGTATATGTGCAGTGTATGTTGAATCCATTTGCTCAATAAAAAAGATATTGGGAAAAAAAAAAGAAACGAAGTCCTTTAACGCCAACAAACAAGCAGTTCCCGCCACAACTCAAACTCCATAGAAGCACAAAAAAAGTTATATCTAGTGGAGTCCATCTTGCAAAACAGGACTGTGACCCACGTCAGGGGAAAACTAGAATAAACAACAGCCAGGCCTTCGATTCATGGACTGACTTGCGTTTGTTAAGCTAAATCCATCAGGCTCAGTCTTGTGTGTCGCCTCACTGTTCTGACCGATGCTTGCTCACATCTAGTAGTGCTGACTGTCATTGACTTGACAGCCACGGGTATCACTGTTAACAAGCAATTTGTGATTCTTACATAGAGCCCATTTAAAGAGAAATAGATCAAATTTGAGGTAGAGTCCAACCTGTTGCGTGGTCTGGTACATAGGGACGGAAAACAGTCTGCGTGTTGTCGTGTCCTCGTGAGTCCTGGACGCTGGGAACCACTGCACAAAACAATCACAGCTCAGTAAACAGTGTAGATGAATGGCTGAATTATCTCGGTGAAGGCAGACAGTGACAGGAATTCTGATAATATGATGTGTTTTTCACTAGTTATTGATTCAGTCATTTATTCTTTACTCCAGAAATCATTCACAATCAGTAAACTTGTAAACGTGTACCTCAGGATTGTTATAGAGTATAGAAAAATTAAACGAACATTTAGTCTCATCAAAATATCATGTGAAGTTATTCTGACAATGCAACCAAAGCAAAATATTTACACATAACACTGCAAAAATGCAAAATGATGCGGTGTAGGTGAAGAAAAACTTGTCCGAAATCACTCATTACACCACTTTGTAATGCTGCCCGAATTTATTGTGAAAATTATTATACCCTAAACAGTAGACACAAAGTATCCTGCAATGCAACATAAAAAACAGTGTACAATGATGGTCACTACTAAGTATTATATACCATCATGCATTGCAATGAAGAAAAAATGGCAGGCAGACAAGAGCAGGACTGAGCTGAGTTACGGTGTGAAAATAATACATTTAGTGAGAGTAGAGCAGCGTGGCCACAAGGTACTTTGTATTTATTAATTTGGAAAACTATGCTTATCGTCACAACAGAGGATGGCAGTGCCTCAATGCTTTACTTGTTCCATTCTTACCTTTCACAATAAAATCCCTTGACATACACGCTGCATCACTGCTTACCAGGGAGAACTCAGGTTCACTCAGAGCATTTTGCTAAAAGGCAACTCAACACATAGCTTACAAATATGTATTTATCATAAAAATACATGTTGGTATATATCATGGATGGTCTACCAGGCGTTGATCTAGCACATTTTAATTGTGCAACAGCAATGACATGTTTAACGGCACTGAGAAAATGCCCGAAAACTCCCTAGATATAAGTGAAGGGTAGTGAATGATCAAAGGATTTTGGCCTTCCCCTTTTTTCAACATGTGTATATTGAGAATAACTGGGTCCCCCCCATTCACTGGTACGTCTCCGGCCATGTCTCAGTACCCCGGTACAAGCTAAAGGCTTCGGCCAGGCTGTTTTTTGTCTAGCTCACATGGTTGATGCAAGGTGGGGGGGTTGCAGACAGTTGCAACAGTTGCAGACATACACACATTCCTGACTCTGATATCCGTGTGTTGTTTTGGTAGACAATTACCATGTTTGGGTTATCTTGCCTGTTTGCCAGCAAGGGTAAAAAGTCTCCTCAGAACTATGTTAGCTTCAGACTGTAGGGCTGACTCGATTCTGCTGCATTCAAACAAATAATAAACCTCCAGTGTAAGTCGTTCAGTTAGTTGCTCTAAGTAGTTTCCTTCACATTATATGTTGCAGGAACAAGAGGTTTGATTCAGAAGCACATGTTGCATGTACTCACTCTGTGGGCTGTAGCAGGACTGGGTGTTACATAACTCCACTGTGGTGGGTTTGAGGTGTGCATCACATTGGCTCACAGCGTACAGGTTCCTCTCTTGGTCCGAGCAAATCACCTGGCGCTCTCGTGAGCCGGAGCCGCAGCTCTTAGTGCACTGAGGGAAAACCGAGAGAGATTAGTACCGATGAAAATTGTCTGTCTGAAAAGACAGAATTGCTGACATCCCCATTCAGCCACAGAAACTGTGCAGAAGCGTCCCTGCACTGTTTCTGTTTGCTGTTCCATATCCCTCTGAGCTCACCAGACCCCAGTCTCCGATGTGCCAGCTGATCTGTCTCAGGCAGGCGGCCATCTTGCAGGGTCGGACGGCAGACGGGCGGAGCAGAGCGCTACAGGATGACTCCTCCAGTATCATTCCTCCTGAACCAACACAGGTGACAACCCTGGTCTGCTCACCTGCACCACAGGTCACTGAGCACTGAAAAAACACAACAGCACAGATCCTATAACACAGGTTTCTCTTGAATGTTGAGGCCTTAAATTTTGATAAAGTGCAAGAAAAGAAAAGATTTTATATAAAACATGTAAAAAGACAAATCTGGACTAAAATCTGCAGCTTGTGTTTCATAACGGTACGTGTCGACAGGATCCCTCATTTCCACGCTTCTCATTCATTGTCTATGTAAGCAGCTGTGCAAGGCATTCTGGTATTGCAGCATTGCATTTCGAGAGATGGCCCATCACAGGGACCGCTCATTATTTGCATAAAATTGAGGTGTAGGCTGCTTTAAAGAAATCAGCGGTGTCCAGCGCAACTCGCTGCCTCTGGAGACTCACAAAGAGCTTCAAACTAACTGTTGTCTATTTAACATGAAGACAGATTCAGTAACAGCACGGCTTATTTCTTGCCTAAAATTTTTTCAGAAACACAACTGGATGAACTATTTTTGTAATATATAAGAAAGTAGTTTCCAAACGAGCCACCATGTTGGCTCCGGTTTAACAGCTGCCAACGAGTGAGCGCGGTCGTCCAATCAGGTGCCTCGTGGCAGCCCATCCAGCTTCCAGTGCTGGGAGGTGATGTGATTCCTCGTGTCCAACAACGCCTCTGTGGACACGTACCACAAAGAGTCTGTAATTCTATCCAGTGCACTCGCTACTCACATATGTCGGGTCTACAGTTGTGCTTTAAGCTTTTAAGACTTTTCTAGCTTTAGTTTAGACTGAAGCTTCTCATGTAATCTTAGTTTTACATTGAATGCTTCTGCATTGAGGATCGCATTAAAGTCACAAAGATAAATACAAGAAAAATTTAACAGTGTTTCAAAGACATTTTCAAATCTTCATTCCCTTTAAAATGAAGGATATTGATTCTGCTGCTTAAATAAGATATTTGACCCGTTTTAAATGCTCTTTACAATCATCATTTAAGCCAAAAAAGCTAACAGCAAAGTCACACATCTAATTGCTTGTCTCTTATGACCCATTTTATTATACATTATTATTATTATCATGTGTCTACATGAATCTTTTTTTCACTTATCTTCACTTTCACTTCATAATCACTTTCAGCTGCCTTTTTTAAAAAAATGAATTATTATTAATATGAATACAGCTCATTAATTTTAGCTTATGGCCTAAATTGTTTTGCTTCACTCACCGCATTCCATCTAGTCGCTCGATACTCTGCGCACTTCTGCATGTTGCAGGTCTGCATGGCAGGCGGCGCCTCGGAGTAGGCGGCACAAATGGCATCCTCTACTAGCCGGGGGCCCGTGGCATCATGGGAGACGCACTGCACGCTGCGCAACTGAGAGCCTCCGCCGCAGGTCACCGAGCAGGTGTTCCACTCTCCGGTCTGCCAGCTGGGAAAGCCCACGGTGAGGAGAGGAGAGACAGGACACACAAGTCAGGAGGCGTATTAATGTAGCGGGACAACAGACATTAGTTGGGCTAATTTATTTAGGCAAATCTTTCTGAACAGCATCAATACAATGTAGGTATATATGGCCATTTTAAAATCTGGGAAATCAAAAGTATGTCAGGCCCCCTTCATATTTCTGGTCAGTGACATGGTCAGTTTAACATAAAAATTCTTGGCAAATTGCAGCACTTAAGAGCAACTAAACAGCAGATGAAAATCAGATTTTGACTGACATGCGGTGGTTTAACGTCTCACCTTGCTGCAGTGATGGTGTTAAATTAAAATTCTGTATGGAACATATGCAGATTATTCTATTTTTCTGTTGGTTTTATTACTTGTTTATTCAGTTCATCTATGTAATGTCAAAAAATAGTGAAAAATGTCCAGATCATCCAGTTGACTTGTGGGCGCTTTCACCATAGTCTGTTTGTCTAGTCTGAATCAGAGTGATATTGATACTTTTGGTTTCTATTTAGGCTGCTTCGGTTTCACAGTGCACAAATTAACGCGGACCAAATCAAAATCATTTACTGAGGGATGTGAACAAAGGAACTAATTTATCTCTTCGTCTTGAGAGCTGCCACTTCTGTACAGGGAGGCACAGACTTAATAATTGAATGACAAATTGCTGTCAAAGTTTTTCCTCTTTGACTCGGCACTGATCTACTTTGAGCAGGAATCCCTTCTCCTCCAGTTTATCTCATATTATTTTATTAAACGCACTATTTGTGTAGACTTTATTTAGCACATACTGCATGTTCTCTTTGGCCCAGATGTCAAGCAAAACAAAGTCAAAAGTCCAAAACAAAATCAGTCCTCAAAAAATGCCTGGAAACGGACCAAGATCACCTCTCACAAGACGTCTTGGACTGGTTGTTTTGGTCCGGACCAGAGTAAGAGAAGCCGGACCAGAGTAAGATTACTGCATTCACAATCGCCCAAACGAACCAGAGTTTGTTTAAGACAGACTACATGTTGGCTTGTAAAAGCGCCCTTATAACATAAAATAGAGTAACTTGAAAGCTTGAGAAGCTGGAACCAGATAATGTTTGGCATATTGTGTTGATAGGTGTTTCCGCCCACCAGCGAGTGGATTAGTGGACTACTGGTTACAGCAGTGACTGAATATTAGCCTTCAATAACCATTCTTCAGTTCAAATACATTCAGTGTATTGGAGTGAAAGCCTTCAAATAAAAAGCAAGTGTAGAAAAGGATACATCATTTTAACAAAGCTGCTAAAAGACCTCCTCAACTACCAGAGATGATTAAGTTAAAAACATCTACTATACTAGAAGCATTAAAGACAGGAAAGCAAAAACTATGTCCAGCAAGCTCACCAACTTCACCACACAAATACTACTCAGAGACATGAACATGAACTGTTTCTGGTGTATATCTTTCAATTGAGGGATAATGAGGGTGCAGTTAAAAGCGTCTTAAATATCTCAAGTTTCTGAGCAGCAGCTGCATCAAAGACAAGAAGCAGGAAATACCAGAGTCACTGACTGTTTACTACCACACCCACCTCTGCTGTGTCCCATTCAGATGTACACAACACCCTCTGCATGACGACCTTTTACCTTCAGTGAGCACCTCACAACACACCGGCTACACTAATGCACAGGGACAGATAGTTTTACAGTTTGCTAAAGCAATCAGGCAGCAGCCCGGCTCAGGGATCAGCTACAGGGGACACAGGGTGGGAGGTTAAAGGGGGAGGAGGTCTTTGATGGAAATCTGGCATCAAATCACCGTTGGGCCTCCCTGGAGAGAGACGTTAATTGTGTCCAAGACAAATGGGGATCATTACAAGGTTGAAAGGAGATCTCTGAGCTGGACAGTTGCCTTCGTTCTCACCCCACATGGAGGAACAAAGCTTTGCGCTAGATATAGATGCTACAGAGTCAAACACATCTGAAGGGGGAGAGGGACATTTTAATCAATATTTATTACTCATTTCTGACTTATTTTTTGGCAGTTAGATAAAGATTTTTCGTTTGATAGGTGTCATTATGGAGCATAGGATGGATATTAATTAAGAGAATTACTACAAAACAACTATGCATGCATTGATTTAGATCTCCCCCTGTGTTTGCAGTCAACTAAAACTCTAAAACTCTAACACTACGACTAAAACTCTACAACTACAGAGCCTGGGTTACCTGAACACATAGGCTCTGGGTCTTTGTGAGGATCTCCACAACTGTGGTGGATACAGGTACGCCATCCTTTCAGACAGTCATAACACACCAACAACAGTCAAAAAGCTGCTCTCACGGTTATTATTTTGCACTTCTATGAGCACAAACAAAAAGTAACAATGACAACAAAGAGCTCATATTCAGTCCATTCACTTAAAATGGAACAAAAATCAACTCTGGGTGCTGTCGACCTTTGAAAAAATCTACTGAAAAGTCACATTTTTACCCGTGAAATTTGACTACCTGCGGATCTGTGGGCATGCATGGGGGTTGCATGTACGGTTGGTCTGTGGCCTCGGCAGAGATGAACACAGGTAGTCGGGGTAGGCCTCGTTATCAATGGTGCAGAAGACCAGACGAGACTGGTAGCCTAATGAAGGAGGAAAAAGAGAGCTGACAAGTGCTGGTCTGCATTCGGGCGTGTTAAAGTGATTGACTGTTTTTGTGAGACTCTGACCTGATCCACAATCTCTGCTGCAGGAAGACCAGGATCCAAAGCTCCAGTAGTAGCCCTGTCTGGAGCGTCCATTGGGAAGATAAAATTCATACTCCACTCCTTGGTTTGGCTCCTGGCTGATCAGCTGAGAAGAGAAGGGTGGACGTAAAGATTAAACTCCATTTATAAAGATTGACATCATTCATTCAACAATCATTTTGCTAGTCCGTCCAAGAATTTGGTCCAAAGGCCAGATTCCTGTAACCTGACCCATCAAGAAGAAGAAGAAGAAGAAGAAGAAGAAGAAAAAGAAGAAAAAGAAGAAAAAAAAAAAAAAAAAAAAAAAAATGTTTGGAAAAGGGAGTCCCTTTCAAAAAGAAATAAATGGCAGCACCATCTTTTAATCAGGCTCTTGTCGAAGCCAGTCAGGAGAACAGCAAAAACGAGAAAAAGCCTTTAGTGCCGTTCTTTTTTCTTTCAATGAAGAAGTGAAGGAAGAATCCTGTTTACGTGACTCCTCTAACATCAGCATCATGAAAAATTCTCCTTCACCATTTTGTCCAAGACAACTTACACACTGAAGTGTGCTGTGTATATTCTTGGTCCCTAGAGGTTGAATCCTAATATTTGGGAATATAGTATAATATAAACAAGACCAAAGGTCTGCTTGTCAACAGGATCTATTAATATATTGCAATAAAATGATAAATCATTTTGATTTTACAGACCCAATGACCTACTGCCGCCCTCAGGAAAAACCTAATATTGCAAATCAAAGTCATCAGTATGCTGCTCCGTCTGTACAGTGGTTTGTACCATGTGATGTAATGAGAACCAATCTGTGTTGGTGTATATCTAATAAAGTGTAATATTTACTCTCTTTTATCCCTGTTTTGGTCTCCACCAAGTCCTGAGGAAAATATCTGTCTGTCTGTATCTGTAAAGCTACGGGCTGTAAAACCAAAACAATGAGTTAAAAGATGTGTACGACACTGCAGAGCTGAGTGGATTCACATTACACAGTAATGTGATCCTTTGTTATTATAAAACTACTGATTATATCTGCTTTAAGAAGAGATTTGAAGTTAAATATTTAACAGACAAAGAAAGACGAAAGCTCAGAATATATTCAGTGTTACCTCAACAATGAGGGGCTCAGTGGTGGGGCCCCGGCCGATGATGGTCTCAGGGACGTTGTTGCCCTCAGCTCCTCGCTGGTAGTAAAGCATCGTTCCAGCAATGGGTGTCGCCCTGGAGAACTCAATTACCCAGTGGCCATTGAGGTAGTACTCACCACGCAGGTTCTTGATAGCTGGCCGAGCACAGAGGTTATAGTCATTGAATGAACATACTACAGAACTACGTACAAGCTGTAGACTCTTCTGATCCTTTAAATCTACACTAGGCCACATTTTTTGTCAAAAAATCCACCTGAGAGAAAACTAGACTTCCGCTCCTCCTCATGGCTCTGTTTTCAGACTTAAAAAAAAAAAAATCTAGCCCTGATGGAAGACTTTGACCAATCACAGGTCATTTCAGAGAAAGTGTTCCTATTGGTTGGTATGTTAGCGGTGCAGCGCGTTCTCTCAAGAGGTCTCAAATTTTAGTAGTAACTACAAGATATTTCTGAAAACATTTGAGGAGAGAAACAGTCATTACAGTAACAGAATACTGATTCATATTTGAACTGCGCTGCCTTGTTTGACCAAGTAATTGAGTCGTGGCTCTTATACACGGCAACAGGACAGCTGACCTCAGATCAGCTCTGACTGGTTGTTTTCCTCCGGTCTGTGAAATCCTGCAGATGCCGTCAGGAACACCGGAGGACAGGTTTATTTCTGTTTTTTTTTTTTCAGGTTATCTGTTTCATGTACTCCTGTCAGGACATAGTGACTGTTTTATAAAAAGAACTTTTTTTAAATCACATTTGCTCCAATCAAAACACAAGCTCACCAATGTAGTTGCGTGTGGCCACAGTTTCTCTGATACTGATGGTGGTGGCTCCAACGGGGATGATGAACATCTGGTTGTAGCCTGAGATGACGATGAGACGTAACGTCATTCACACATACTGTATAAACTGCTAACACCTCAGCGACAGGGAATTAATGTGCTGGTGTGACAGATGTGCTGATTTAAAACGTGGTGGTAAGAAACGTGCAGCGTACCGGTCGGCAGGTCGCGTATGGAGAAGCTGTTCTTGACTTGGTAGCAGGACTGTCCGTTCCCCCCACACTGCAGGCAGGGGTCCTCCTGCTGAAGAGACTCCAACATGTTGTCACAGCCCAGACGCTGAGGAGGAAAAAGTAGGGAGACATTTTAGATGCAAAAAAGCTGATAGGTGCCAGAGTCTGTTAGGGATGTGGGGCTGATATTGGACTTTTTTCAGGGAGGAACTCAAACACACGTTGCATGCATGACTGTGCAGATATTAGGGCTGCTCCCTCTTAGTCCATTAATCAACTAATCAGTTTGTTTTGGTCTTAGTCAAGTAAGATTTCTTTAAATGACTTATTTCCAAGAAACTTCTGTGCACATCTCTGGTAAAAACAAGATTCAAAGTGGTGCTTTTGTGTGATTCTTTGTAGAGAAAAAAAGAAAGTTTTACAGATCTGACGATTAAATCAACTAATTGATTAGGCGACAAAATTATGTTTTAGTCAACTAAGAATTTCTTTCAACGGCTTATCAGATATGTAACACTGATACCAAACAGTGTGTAAAACCTTAATTTAACTGGTCTTTCCTTCCTCTTCAGAGTCTAAGACAACAAGAGCTTTAGTGTACAATGATAAACTAAAGGCTGTTTAGATGGTTTTCCATCCTAACAACAGAGGCTTAGTAGAGGTGCTGTGTGCATTCAATCCACTGAATTACAGTATTAGCAGTTAAATATAGTCTGTTGTGTCTTGATGAGTCAAGACACAACAGGCAAAAACAGTGTTTTTAATTCACTGGTCTACTTTGAGTTTTTGGGCTTCTGTCAGACTAGTGGAAATAAAATACCCAAAATACACATTTAGGCGTTTATTTTACTATTTTGTATATTTCTCTCTGTAGACTTCCTAAATTCACCAAACATTAGCACTAGATAATGCCTCATTTTGTTGACAGTACTTTTGATGATATGATTTATGGAGTGATATAAAGAGATGTTTCATGGAGATATCTTTTAGTTCATATTTTTACCATATTCACCTGGTTTGTCCAACAGCTGTACCCTTTTATGTAAAAATAATAATACACGCAAAATGTTTCTTAAAAGACACATGGCTGGGCAATAATTAACATATCATCTTTACTGTATAAATCCTTAAAAAGGCAAAAGTCCAGTCATAACATATCAGGTTCTTCAGCCAAACCAAACCAATACAAGACCGAGAGAGTTGGCAGTTAAATAAGTGAAGGTGTAGAGAGTAAAGTAACAACGAAGTTCAAACATAAGACATGAGAACAGAGCTGATCCCCACAGAGGAGGTGAGAAAGACATGATGTCAGAGGTTAAATAGAGGAGGTGTTGCATGAGGAAGAGGATGCTGCAATAATTACATGAGAGCAGAACAAGTGTTTGATATTACTGCATAGTGAAACTAATCTCTTATCCTGCTGCTCAGCTCCTCTCAATATGTCCGCTCTGATTAATGAAGTGATGCTGTAAACCATCTGAACCCCTGACGTGTTTTACTCTTGTGACTCTCATTTAATAATAATTAATAAAAAAAAAAGCACAACACAGATTAGATGATTGGTTGCATTTCTCTTTAAAACAAAGATCTAGACCAGGGGTGGGCAATTATTTTTCCTGGGGGGCCACATGAGAAACCCAGATTGTTACCGGGGGCCAAACAGATACTGTCAGATGTAACCTCTATTTTATCACTATAGGAAACATACTGGGCACTTTTCAGTATTTATTATAATGAAAGTCACTCCAAACAGCGTATTTTTAAGAAAACAACATTATTTACAGGAGTCAGTACAGAACTGACTGCTTTGGGTAGTAATGTTTCCATTAACAAAACTTAACATTCAACTTAACTTAAACACTTACATTTAACATTTAACTTAACATTACCACTAACATTTCCTTCTTTGGTTGCATGCAGCTTTGTAAAAAGTCCATGCTGCTTTAGTATCTTAGCTAGCAGCCCCTCGGCTGTCCTCTCCTTCTCATCTCCAGACACGTTTCTGTATTTTTCTGCATGTTTTCTCTCAAAGTGACGGTTCAAGTTGTATTCTTTGAATACAGCCACGTGTTTGCTGCAAGCTAAGCACACAGCTTTACCGCCAACCTCTGCGAAAAAATACTTTATTATAGACGTGCTGCATCAGCAGGTGACGCTGCTTCAAACATCACTCACGTCAATTTACATCAAAGTCAAGTGTGACAGGAAGAAGCACGCTAATAACACAAACATTTCAAAACAAAAGATATTTTCTTTACTGGTTTTTAGCTTCGTCAGTAAAATTATATGGTTTGTCTGATCTAGAGTCATGTAATCAATGAACATGCACCTCAGCATTTGGTAAATGTTGCAGTACATAGAGTGTAATCTTAGCAGCCACCTACAGAGCAGGGTTAAACGCAGCACAGAACATAGTACATGTAAACCTGGGAAAATTGGGTCCAGGTTGAAAAATACCAAAATCATCCTTTAAGATGTGATACATTTACACCTGGAATAATACGCATTCATGATATTTTCATTATACCTCCACCGCCAGATATGTATGTGTAACATGCATTCTCTGATCCAGATACAGATCACCTGTTAACAGGTGGAAATGAGGTAATCATCAGGGCTCCCCCTGAGGGTTCAGGGTGAGGAGACGTCAGGGGCATGTTGGGACTAAAGACAGAAGACTTAAATCTCTATTAAGGTGTCAAATTTGACCTTATAGCACACTTATGTTGTTCGGTGAGTGTTCAGCATTTGAGAAGCCAAAATGCCCCTCTAGCTAGTAACATGCTGCTGTAATCTCAGGGCAAAAACGAACAATAAACCTAAACAGAGTGGTGCAGGGATGACCTAGCATTAGTTAGAATCGCCCTGGTTCCCTCGACAAAAAGCCAATGGGTTTTTTGGGGGTTTTGTATTATTGCAGAAAATAAGCTCTGTGACAAAACAAAGCTGGCGTCAGATTAAGTTTATTTTCTGTTCTTCTGCTACTCTTTTACTTGTTATGTGCACATTATGATTATTGATTTTGATTTTGTTCTTATTGTTGTTTGCATTGTATTAATTTTATTATGTACATATTCAACACTTTGGTAAACTGCGGTTATTTTTAAACACGCTACACAAATAAAGTTTGACTTGACTGATTTCAGGCATTTAATTAACACCCATTGACTTCAGAACGAGGGAACCGGAAGAGCAAAAATGTTATCTCATTCATTTCCGGGTTTAAGGAGTCATTGCTACAACACTCAATAAAATCTTAACCCTGTGTGCTGTAGAGATGTCTCTGTATTTTTTTGGTCAAATATACTGTATTTCAACTATCAAGAAGTACATGAAGTAGAAGAATATATGTGTGTGGATGCTGTTTCCCAGATTATCACCTTGATAAAGGAGATTTTCTAAACTTGAGTAGTGTGTTCATTTTCTGTGCAGCCTACCTTGCAGACTCCCTCCACACAAACATCCCTCCGTCCAGGGTGGCAGGGCGTACCGTCCACCACAGAGCTGCGGTGACGATAGAAAAAGTTTTCTCCTCTTGGCATGCAGTTCAGCTCACAGGGGTTCTCAGCTGTAAGAGACACAAGGTACATTGTAGAATAAAAGCCATTTCCCAGTTTGACCGTTTATTACACCATTGTGGGACTTTTGTATATGCATGTTTAAATATGTACATTTATGTGGATCTTAGCAGGTTTTTGAAGCTCTATGTGCTCTTGCTAATCAAAAAATACTACTTTCACTTCGCTCCTGACCTCCATAATACGGGAGCCACTTGTAGAGTTTCCCCTGGAAGTTGGTCCCATCAAACTGGGAGCACTGCTCTTCACGGAAATCCTTGAAGCCCTCAGGACAGTCCTGAGTGGACCAATGGGAGGCAGGGGAGACGTTAAAGGACAATTAAGCACAAATACTTACAAGATTAAAACAAAGTGAAATAAACACATATGTGATTTATTTCATAAAGGAAAACACATAATATTAGTAAGTGATACATGAAAACTGAATTTGTTTGTTCACCTGGATGTTGCAGGTGCGGTAAGACTTGTCTGGTCCCACGCAGTTGTGTCCTCCATCAGACCTGTATGTAGAAAACGAAGCATCAATATGAGATTCTATTGAATGTTGTTTTTATATATTAATTAAAGGTGCTTGACCTGAAGTCGAGACAGAATTTTCCACATTATCATCTTAAAACACAAGGAGGGACAAAGTCAAAGCTGAACCATGAAGAAAAGTAATCATGGACTTCATATTTGTTTTATCTACAAGAGCTGATTGTCGGAGTCAAATAAGCCTGATATAATACATGAATCCAATCAGTTTTAAACGAGTACTTCTGAGATTTACTAATGTACTTTGAATTAAGTTTGGGGACCAGTTGGAGACATATTAAAAAGAGGATGGTCAAAAGTGAAGCAGAGAAATCCTGACTTTTACAAGCAATAATAAGCTAAAAACACTGGATCCTACATTTCCCATAATGCAACAGGATAGCGTCTGTCATTAGGCCTCCATTCTGCCTCCTAAACCCCCACACCTCCAGTTTGTTGGGGTTCAAACCTTCTAAGTATTTTAAGTTTCAAACTGTTGCAGTGGGCGACTCCTCTGGTTGTAAAAAGACATCTGATACTATAGAAGTCTATGAGAAAATGAGCCTATTTCTCCTGTGATTAATTACCCCAGTAAACATTGTAAACATGAGATTATGGTCTCAATCACTAGTTTTAAGTCTTCTTCAATCCAGCATGATGTTCATTTAGTAAATTATGGTCCCATCTAGAGTCAAATAGACCATAAAGCAGGTTATGATTTAGGGCATGGCTACCTTGTGATTGACAGGTCGCTACCACGGCGTTGTCTGGACTGGGAGTTGTTTCATTTTACAACTTTAACCCTTTCACAGTGTGTTTTCAGTTCATGAAAGTTAATTATAACTTTTTTGGTCACCTAAAAATGTCTTATTCAGCATTTGGTCATTCTTTGGTCCACCCTTTCATGTCACTTCTTGTTGCAAAAAACCAAGATGGTGACAGCTAAAATGCCAAACTAGAGGCTTCAGCCCACAAACTAACAGATGACATCATTATGTGACTATGTGCACATGTATACCGTCTATGGTCTTAAGCCCAAATTGACATTTGCAGGGCTATTTTTTCCAACTTTGAAAAGCTCCTCCAGAGCCACAAAACACACGATACAACTGTTTTCATGTGCTGACTCCTACTCGCCAAATCTGGGCTGTGAAATTCTCCTTTTGCGTCTTTTCTGACTGAACCTTCATTAAAACTTTATGGGTCGTCATTGTGACACAGTTAATGACCAGGTGAGGCTGCAGCGAACGTATGCAAATACAGCTCAAACTGTCTGAATAACACGTTCCAGCTGCTTGTAATAAAGCAGTGCTTGTGATAAAAAAAAAAAAAAACATCGTCAAGGTTGATGCCAAAATTCACATAAAACATCCGCGCATACGTATCGTGAGGCAGCAGGTTGTTTCGCCACCCTCCCTTCCAGCCACGCTGGTAACTCATGATTAAGTCACCTCCTAAAGTACCTGCCCTGAAGCTTTAAAAAACAAGACACGCTCCTGTCAGCATGCCAAAACTGAAAATAAAACATGTCCCAACACTCAGTGACAACATCCAGCCTTCAACTTTCACCAGGCAGGGGAAAATAAACATGGATGGAGCATCAAACGGTGCTTTCAGTTTCAAATGACACATAACAGAAAAGCTAAATTATTGATCCTAGAAAATTCTAGATTATAGCCATGAGGTTGTGTAATTTTATGCTAAGGTGAATGTTGGGCAAAATGGGAGTTCCTATAAAGCAGCAGTTTAATCATAGTATTTAAAGGCGTGATTCTGGCAGACAAGATATGACAGAGTTCATCCAGGTAGCGGTGGGCAGGACTTCTTCCCTGGTATTCGTCATTCAGCTACAGAGGAGAAACAGACTCAGTCTGACTCACTGCATGGACATGTTGGAAACCAGGCAGATCAGTGGAAAACACCACAACATTCATAGATCTATCAGGACAAAACTACATTTCAGACATTTTCTCACAGTTTGCCTTCCCATGAATGCAGCAAAAAAGGTGAATCAGCAAACTGTTTGGACTTGTTGAAGAAACAGATAGTTATAGACATGTTCTGCCTGGTGGGCAAAGACAATCAACCTTGTCCGTTTTTATCAAATTCCCGACAGTCATTGCTCAAGACAACTTCATTCTGTTGAGTATTGACTGTTCTGACTGTTGCAGATCACAGTTAAGAGGAAAAGAGGTGAATTTTTCCGCTGTGAGACTAATAAAGGAATATCTTCTCGTATCTTATCTTATCTTAAATCACAGCAGCAGTGACCTTTGATGACAGGTTACGTAACGTACTTAAATCAGCGGTGGAAGAAGTACTTGGCTTTCTTACTTAAAGTTGCTGAGACAAACTTTAATTATGGGAAAGTAGAAAACTCAATATTTCCCTCTGAGATGTGGTGGAGTCCAATTATGAAGTAGCATAAAATGGAAATACTCAAGTAAAGTTCTATTAATCACAACTGTACTTAAGTAAATGTACTTAGTTACATTCCACCACTGCTTGTACTACTGTATGTTGAGGTGCTTCTTGTAGTATTTCCATTTTAAACCACTTTATACTTGCTACATTTCAAAGGGTAATATTGTACTTTTCACTGCATTATATTTATCTGACATCTGTAATTACTGCTTACTTTACAGATACAGATTTCATATCTAAAACAGAACACATTCGTAAAGATGCAACCAGTGGCTGCCAGTCTTTTTGGCTTGTACTAAAAGATAAGTGTCTTGTTGGAGCCTCCTGTCACATCAAGATGTCTCTGAGTTGTTAGCAGCTCCACCAAAGACAGAGTCACCTTGTAATCTTCTCACATTGTTTAATTTCTATAACAGTTTGAGGCCCAAAGAGGTAAAAACATGAAACATTTCACAACAAAAGCACAAAATGATTAAAGAAAAGTCTCCAAAATGTGACTGAATGGAGTAAACAACTGGACTAAACTACCTAACTGTATATAAAGTAGTTAAAACCAGCTGCTTACACACAGTCATAAAAATCTAATAGTGTCATACATATTAATATAGCAGACACATTTTGTGCAGAACGAGGACCTTTTACTTTTGATTCTTTTAGTACTTTTTACTTTCAGTGTTCCTACTACTTTCCTACTTTTACAGGACTGTGAATGACTTCAACACACCACTTATCACCTCATGAATACAGATCATTTTATGGGTTACATGAGGCAACACGCCGGCTGGATTCCAGCGACAGGAGTTACAAAAAGAACATTTACAGTGTCAGCTGGCAATAACACTCCTCTCTGTCCTGTTCAATCAGACGTTACAAACCAACCCATGAATGAACAGGAAAAAAAACAAACAAAAATAAAACATGTGCAGCATGTTGACTTTTTTAAACCATCTCTGAAGTCTTGTCAGCCAAATAAGGGCAGATAGAAATGTGTACTTTCTATCCGATCCTCTTCAGCAGCCAACACCCAGGAAAGAGAGGTCCTTTTAATGTTAAAGGGCCCCTCCCTGCAGCCTGCTCTGGATGTAAGACAAGCCCACGTCCTCCTGACTTCAAGGCATTCTTTTACAATCAAGATACAGTCTGTGCCCTTGAACCTCACAATTAGCTTTATTCATACAGGGAAAGAAAAAAACCTGAGTGTGTATTCAGGGCCTCACAATGAGATTGTCCCCCGCAGCAGGCTGTGTTGAAAAAGGCTTGTTTATGTAGATGTAGGTGCGTTAAAGATAGATAAGAGGCAGGAGACGTACCTGTGGGTGACACAACGTCTGGTTCTCATGGTCACTCCGCTACCACAACTTCGGCTGCATTCGCCATAAGGACCCCACGTGTCCCAGTGATCCACACTGGGAACCTGGATACAGCACAGTAGTTTATATACTCATCACAACGTAAAATATGTTACCATATGTTAAAATGTCTTTGCTGTCAAGCTAAATCTCACTGCGTTCATTCTTGGCTTTGGAATCAGGAAGGCCAATTTTAAACCCAACATGAGGGAGAAATCATTAAATTAAATGAAAATCTGAACATTTATAATCCCATGACAACTGGGCAAACTATACTACTATATAACTATATACATATCATACTAGTACATTAAATATGGAAGCATTTCCTGTGGTGATCACACAGAATGTGTGTACATGTTAAATGATTAAGAAAATACAACTTGTTTTGGTGGCATTTCGCTTCCCTGAAACATCATTAAGAAATCACACATTACAGGGATTCAGGTCCAGGAAAGAAATATTTTAATGACTGCAGTTATGCCCTTTTTGAATTAAGTAAGTCTTTGGGTAGCGTTATTAAATTATGTACATCTAACATAAAACTATGGCTGCAACTAATGATATTTTAAATGTTGATTAATCTGTTCATTGTTTTCTCGATTAATCGATTAGATGTTGGACTATAAAATGTCAGAAAACTGAAAAATATCGATCAGAGGCAAAAAAGTTAAAATAGCATGTTTCAGCCAAAATGTCCCTTATACACCACTTACTACTATACATATCAATATACTGGGTACACAATATAAATACCGGTAATGGATTCACATAAAGTACGGTACGCGTTCTGCATTTACAAATGACTGTTCTTCTGATTATTTTCTAGATTAATCAATTAATCAGTAAACATCAGATAACACTGAATTCCTTCAGATCAAAAAATGTTTCATTCAAATCAAACCTAAATTTTGCTTGAAAAATGACTTAAATGATTAAGCAATTAACAAAATAGATCAACTTTCTGTCGATCAGCAAATTGATTGTTGGACTTATTGTTGCAGCTCAACAGCTGGACGTCCCAGGCTTTCATTAGTTTCACATTAGTGTGTATTAATTTTCAGGTTTATCCAGTGGGAGTTTACCATGAGCGCTGGAGCCAAGAGCAGCTGAAGGATTACCAGAGGCAGGAGCATCTTCATTATTCCCTAGAAAAGACAAAAACAAGAGAAGAAATCCAGAGTTAGTCTCTGTGACTAATGGATGATTTAACACACTGAGCAACAAGCCAGGGCAGCTACAGTGAGACACAAGCCAACATACACAACAGGATCTATGAGGAAAGAAACAGACTGAAACTTCTTCTCATCTGATCCAGCACAGCAAACACAAAACAATAAAAAACAAAATATCTGCCTCAGTTTTTGCTGACAGTCTGTACACATCAGTTTTGTTGCCCTGCAGCGTTTCCTGAGATATTGCCAAGTATATAAATCAGTTATAAATCAGAACGCGTAGTAATGATTTTGTTTAAGCAGATCATCAAACTGAGCATTGATGCAACAGCATGTTCTGTGGTTTGGTTTGCAGCCACCAACCACAACACATAATCAACAGCTGCATCTGCATCTGTGGATCTAGTCAGTGATGTTTACATCTGATGCAAACCTGCGGTTTAGGAGGGAATAAAATATACATTTTCTTTTTTCAGTCCACAGAGGAGGAAGTAATCTAGAGCTGGAAATGACATATAATCAGCATTCATTCACCTTTTTTCCTTTTAACAGTACTTTTTTAAGGAAAAATGCCACAACTGGCCTCTGTTTCACAGATTTAAATATATGTTGGTTCTCTCGTGTCACCATACACTTCAGGAAATAGTCATTTTTACTGATTTACTGTTACTTATTTGTCACTATTTTCTGACATTTTATGGACTAAATCATTAACTCTTGAACCCAAGTACCCCCAGTATCAGGTAAGGACATGTTAAACATTTAGCAACATATTCATCTGGCATACCCATACAACAGGAAGAAACTAAAAGCTCATGATAAACATTTTTACCAAAATGGACCGCAATTCTAACAACAAGCCAGTAAATGAGCACACAGCAAAAACATGCCAACGTTACATGTGGGCAAAGTGGTGCTAGCGATTTTGCTACTTCGAGCTACCTGGACAAACTTTGCTCTGCTTCACTTAATTAGCATCAGCCTGGGCACAGATGTTGTGATATGGATTATAGATACAAGAAGTTGGCTCCAGACTTCCAGCTGAGGTGTTGTAGCTTGTAGCCTCATAAAATTTATTCACCAACAAATAAACTGAACACACACAGTCTGCTACAGCTACATTCACAACTATGATGCCACCAACCCATACTCCGCCGCCACACACATGGTCTGTTGGAAACTTGCTGAAGTTACACTACAGTAAGCACGACGCCATCAGGGACGCTAGCAGTTAGCAGCTGCTAACATAGCACAAACACACACTATTGTCAGACAATCACTATCGTTAATCTGAGCAGACACACAGCTGACAACCTGCTAAACTAGACTGAATGTGTGGCGGAGACTTTTACTGAGAAAGTGGACATGTCACGAACATGAACACAACACAAAGTATTATGGCTGCTCCAGTAACTCTCCTGACGGTGAACTGGAGACAGTGAACGCAGCACCGTGGCTCCTACAGTAGCTCTCATGACGGTGAACTGGAGACAGTGAACGCAGCACCGTGGCTGCTACAGTAGCTCTCATGACGGTGAACTGGAGACAGTGAACGCAGCACCGTGGCTGCTACAGTAGCTCTCATGACGGTGAACTGGAGACAGTGAACGCAGCACCGTGGCTGCTACAGTAGCTCTCATGACGGTGAACTGGAGACAGTGAACGCAGCACCGTGGCTGCTACAGTAGCTCTCATGACGGTGAACTGGAGACAGTGAACGCAGCACCGTGGCTGCTACAGTAGCTCTCATGAGGGTGAACTGGAGACAGTGAACGCAGCACCGTGGCTGCTACAGTAGCTCTCATGACGGTGAACTGGAGACAGTGAACGCAGCACCGTGGGTCCTACAGTAGCTCTCATGACGGTGAACTGGAGACAGTGAAAGCAGCACCGTGGCTGCTACAGTAGCTCTCATGACGGTGAACTGGAGACAGTGAAAGCAGCACCGTGGCTGCTACAGTAGCTCTCATGACGGTGAACTGGAGACAGTGAACGCAGCACCGTGGCTCCTACAGTAGCTCTCATGACGGTGAACTGGAGACAGTGAAAGCAGCACCGTGGCTGCTACAGTAGCTCTCATGACGGTGAACTGGAGACAGTGAACGCAGCACCGTGGCTGCTTCAGTAGCTCTCCTGACAGTAAACTGTTGACTCAGTTGTCTGTTCTTATATACTACAGCTAGCACACCTCTACATGTGAGGCACAAATCTTGTTGGTTAAAGTTACTAATCAGTTAATGAGGGTCCGTTATCAGTTAAGAAGATTTTTCAAAATTAGCATCCCTGTTTCAAGGGGATATTCACACTAAAAGTGCACAGTTTTGTTAGGCAGAAACAAAATCTTTCATTTATGCGGTGTTCCACCTTCATCTACAGATACCCAGTAACATATTTAGTAATGCTTACACTACTGCAGACATCTCACAAGTGTGACCTTAATTATTCAAATAACCCTTGTAGTTGCAGAGATACACTATTCATTTTGGACATGTCCTGAGCCAGAGGTCTACAGTTCAAGAGGTTTTAATAGAGAAAATAGTAGCCTGATTATTTGACAATGAAATTAAATAGTTCTTTAGTTGCAGCCCTACAGTCACTAACATTGAAGTTATGTGGATTTCACATTCCAACGATGATAATACAGCAGGTATAATAGTGTTGACGTATGTTTGTTGGCCAAACTGGAAGTTAGCATCGCCCCGGTTGCCTTGATAAAAAGCCAAGTGGATTTTATCATTGGGTTATGGACTATTGCAGAAAATTGGCTCTGTGGCAAACAATTATGACACTTGTAGAGGCCATTCGACAGAAAAATCAAAGGGCCACTGACGCACCATGGATATGTGGTTTATGCAGGCAAAAGAGTCCACTGTCCATGCAAAATATATGTGTTTCTGTTTCTAAATGTGCGTCTGATGATTTGTTTATCCAATAGCAAGTAAGCAAACAAATGGTAAAAAACCATAAGCCCACCCAGGTGCATGCTGGTTGTTATCTAACTGCCTACCTATACAACTGTGAGTGCCCACAGCCTCAGAAAATTCACCAACAAAAGAAAATATAGAAAACAAATAACTAGCAAAAGACAAAACTATAAAAAACTGAATCTAAATAAAGTAAACATCTAGAAAAATAAATCACACAATCTTATTATTAGTCAAACAACAACTAAATACTAACAACAAATAAAAAACTCCTACAATATTTACACATTTTGTTCAGGAAGTTAATCTTCACTAATGAACACCACTTTTAAGAAGCATAAATGCAACCGCCAGAAGTAAAAAGCTAACTTGAGGCTATAATCGAACTACACCACAGTCACATGACTTCACGTCACCACTATTAAATTAAAGGTGGACTAGTGTTTGGTGTGATAATGTTTAGTCATCTCATTTAACCACTTGTTAGCAACTGCCGTTTTAAAGACACATACAAGCATCAAAATTTACAAGTGGGGTATTTAATGATGCATTTTATGTGGTAGAACAAAACATTCAAATGTCTTCAGCTTGTGTTAACCACAGACCTTATTTCAGGTATCTAACTAAAAAGCCATTCAAAAAACACACTGACTTCCAGACGAGGGAACTGGAAGTGCAAAAATGCGAAATCATTTCTGAGTTTTAGGACTCATCAATGCACCACTCTATACGTCCTACTGCCATTATATTATCATCAATGCTTTTTAAAGCCACACCTCTGTTAGGTAAAGCTTTCACTGAGATCTCCAACACTTTAAACAACAGCCTTATAATTTCCCTGTGAAGAGACAGCTCTTCACTTAATTGGGCTAAAATTGTCTCTTTTGTTGCATGTGGAGAGGCTGTTTGTTTGTGTTTTCCAGGGCAAACAGAGGGTTTCTTGCCCCTGTGACAGAGACAGAGAAGGGGGTCGGCTGGAGCAGCCAGACCACCTCTGACCCCGTCTGCCATGACGACCAGATGCCCCGACAGTGAGGACAGTTTTACCCCACAGCCAACAGGCAAGAAGTCAGAGGGATGGTTATGTCAGGGAGAGAGGAGAGGAGACAGGCAGTCAGCATGTCTGATCTGACTCAAACACTGAAACAAACGCCCAGAATTGAGCAACTTAATGGTGTCATCGTCCCTGAGGTGGTACTGTAATTTCATGTCTGGAGCAACAGCATTCATTTACACCCATTTACACACAGCATTCAGTTACTCTGTAAAGATAACTGCTGCCCTTATCATAGGGATGTTAATTTTGAAAAATTTTCTAAACGAATAACCGACCCTTAACCGATTATCAACCGTTAACCAAGAAGATTTGTGCCTCATACAGCACCAGCTGCAGTATATGAGCACAACAGACAACTGAGTCAACAGTTCACCATCAGGAGAGCCACTGTAGCAGCCATGATGCTGCGTTCACTGTCTCCAGTTCACCGCCGGGGAGCGTTAGTGGTCATGGTGCTGCGTGTAGTGTCGCAGACATGCAGCCACTTTCCCAGTAAAAGTCTACATCACACATTTAGTTTAGTTTATCAGGATATCAGCTGTGTCTGCCCAGTATACCGATGCTCTGTTGTACGACTTAATTTTAGCGATTGTCCCAACAGTCTGTGTGTTTGTGCGACGTTAGGGGCTGCTAGCTGCTAGCGCTGCCGGTGGCTTTGTGCCCGCTGTAGCGTAACTTCAGTGAGTTTCCGATAGACTGTGTGTGTGGCGGTGGTGAGTGTGGGCTTGTTGGTGGTGTTATAGCTGTGAACGTAGCTGTAGCAGACAGTGTGTGTACAGTTTATTTGTCGGTGAATAAATGCTATGAGGCTACAAGCTACAACTCCTCAGCTGGAAGTCTGGGGCCAACTTCCTGTATCTGCATGCTCTCTCTGAAGGTGGACCAGCTTTCCTCCTGAAAGTGATGAGATGCTCCTTTGTGTTTTTCTCAACTTTTTACTTAATTATTATTTCTTTTAACCCTTTAGCCGATAAAATGCCCACTGTCAGTTATTGGCAAACGATTAATTATTAACATCCCTACCTTATCATTATTTCCATTACTAATTAATCTATTAGCTGTTAATTTAGCATTAACCAATGAATTGTTCAGGCCATAAAATGTCAAAAAATTATGATGAATGCAGTTAGAGGTTTCAAGAACCCCAGGTGACGTCCGGCCAAACCAAAGATATTAAAGATACTATCTCTGCCCCGTCTTAGTTGATTAGTCAACTAATCTGCTGTTTTGGTCTTAGTCAACTAAGATTTCTTTAGTCTATAAGCTGTTTTTTAAGCTTTTGTTTCATGCTGAATGACTCATCTCCAAGAAACTTGTGAGCACTTCTCTGGTGAACTTTGAACATTTTTGCTTGATAAATGACTTTAAATAACCAAGTGAGTGCCAAAATTGTTCTTTTATGTCCATCAACAAATCATATAATTGACTAATGTGATTGAACGCTGACCTTTAAGGGACAGTGTGTACGTTTTGGCGGCATCTAGTGGTGTGGTTGCAGATTGCAACCAGCTGAACACCCCTTCGCTCACTTCTTTCTTTCCAAGACTGTGGTAACATGAGCTGCCGAGTGCAAAACCTCGCTCAGAGGCCATCCATACCATAATAACACTACTCTAGGTGCAATGGAAGTCGACGGTGGCTGGCGGTACCATGGTTTTGCACTCTGCAATTCACGTTACTGAAGTTTCAAAAGCGCTTCACAGAATTATGGTGGTCTTCAGGTAAAATGTAAAAAACGTGAAAAGCTCTCTCTAGAGCCAGTGTTTGGTTTGTCTGTTCTGGGCTACTGTAGAAACATGGCGGACTCTGTGAAGAGGACCCGTTCCCTATGTAGATATGAACCGCTCATTCTAAGATAATGAAAACACAATTCTTATTTTTAGGGGATTATATACGCATGAAAACAAACATTAATATTATATTCTATTTCTCCTATTAGAGAAGAAGATACTAAAAACTACTGAACACATACCGTATATATGTTAAAATCAACATATACGTTAAACACTTTAAGAACACGTTCACTCATCACATTTGTGAGGCTGATACCAGCAAATGTTTTGCTTTTTTGCCAGATAAATTACTTCATTTAATAACAACCCACAAAAATCCATCTACCGTCTCAGTTAAAAACAACATTCTTCATCCTGAGTACAATCAGCCATTAACCTTTGTGAGATTCCTGCATCCCTCCGTTTTTATTGTACCAACTCATAAAGCCTTTGGCCTCAGGCTACACAAGCTTTTATGCAACCAAATTAACAATTATGTGTCAGTCAGTGAGGGCAAGCAGTGTCTTGTGCTCTGTATACTGGCACCTGGTCAGTTCAGAAAATCATCAATGAATGAAAAAACTATTATATTTATGATATTTCTATGAAGATCTAATAATAAATCCACCGTATTGTTTAATTTCATACCCTAAAGTGTGTCTATGGGCACCACATTGTTTATTCTAACTTTATTAAACTTGTGTTTAATCTTCTGCTCCAGGTTAGGTTTTTATCTCACATTGTGTTCCCTTTTTGTGTCCATTTATTTACAGGTTTAGTTTTATTTATCATAAAGAAAATGAAAGTGTGAACTATGATTCAGTTAATCTATGAAACTAAAACCCTTCTCCCAGACTAAAACTAATTTTCATGTCCTCTAATGAATAATTTCGTCCTCCAACGTGAACACAAATCAAACATTTAAAGGAATGTGACATAAGAAGACAGATTCATGTAATCATTAGGCTACTCACCGTGTTCAGTGGCTTGAAATACGGTTTCTTGGAGTCCCAGACCGCCGGTGGATCCTTGCGGAGGACCGTGCAGGGCGCAGCAGGACTGACAGCTGGTTTCTCTCCGGGAGCTTTGACTTCAACGTGCGTCTGAACGGATCTGCAGCGTCCTGGGTATATGAGGAGGGTTATCTGGCTGGAGCCCTTTGTCTCTCTCCCTGCCTCTCTCTCTCTGTCTGTCTTGCGTCCAACAGGAAACCCACCATAAGAAGAAGACGGAGAAAAAGAGGAGAAAAGTCCTCCCTGTTGAACCTCCTCCGCGGCGTCATCAGCGCTCCTTTTAACCAGCAGCTCCTCCGGACAGAGATGGGGATCCTTTACGCGCAGTCTGTAATTTCAGACTGTAAAAATAACAGTTAATCAACGTGTCCGCTTGTTGCCAGGTCCCCATAAGCACATCCTCCACTGGGTTTATTCCCGCTTTGCTATATGTCATTATAAAGTCCTCTCACTGTGCATATAGCACATGTAATACCAGGGTAAACGTCCAAAGTCATTTCCCTAGGAAGTTTAGGGTCTAATGCGAAAGGAAAAGTTATAATTTTTAGCTGAAATGGGCCCCAAATGTTACCTTATTTTGTCAAAAGAAAGGTTCACTTGTATGTTTAGGACATATAACACTCAATATGATGATTTAACCCTATGAGGCTTTACTTCCGTCGTTTACTGCTGTAGCGCTGAGGCTGGCGTTAGCTTTGCGTGTATTTAGTCATAAAGCAAAGTATTGGACAAATTTAAATTATTACCTTATGAAATATCAAAGTCTGTAGGATTCATCCTCCGGACACCATGGATGTTTGTATAAAATGTCACGACCATACTCTGTATCTAATAGTTGTTGAGATATCTCAGTCTGAAGACAGCTGTCACATGATGTCATCCCTGAAGGAGCCATGCTGCTAGCTTGCGTGGCTGAAAATGATAATGTCAACTGTAAAAAAGTCTTTTCTTTTAAAACATTTTTCTTTTCTTCTTACCTCATGTAAAAGCCGAAAGTAGCTCGTCCCTGAAACACAGACTGGGCTTGCACACGGCTCTCAACATGGCGACGGCTGAGCCGGCGGCTAGCTGCTAACTAGCAGCTAACGGTGCTAACAGTTCTAACAGTACGAATAGTGAAAAATAACGGCAAAAGTGCTGACAGACTTAACAGTGTTTACCTGAGGGGGAACGGGAGGGTGGGTGCTACTCTTCCGCAACCACGCTGCGGGTCCGCAGGTCACCTGGTCAGGACCTGGCCGAGAGCAGTGCTGAGAAGCGGCCATTAGCTGGAATAGTGGCTCGAAGGGAGCCAGCAAACTGTGGAAACCCTCGCGAGATTGTTAAAGTTAGGCATTGACCTCGAAAAGTTAAAGCTGGGCATTGACCTTGAATGATTAAAGTTAGGTATTGACCTTAAATAGTTGAAGTTAGGATAGGTTGAGTTTTTAACAGCTCAAATTTCACAATTTCCGGGCTCCTTTCTAGACAGGACCATTAGCTAGGCAGTGATACACAGCACAAATGCACAGCCAGCCCGGCTATGAAAACAAAGCGCAGAGAGTCTCAGATTACAACACACACAGAGGGAGAGCAACCTCATTCTCAGCTCAGGCAGACATTACTCCACTATATCTTTACATTGCAAATAGTTATCTGTTGCTACATTAATGCTCTCAACCCTGTAAGTATGTTCAACTATTTGAGATGTTAAAAAGGGGTCTGTAGTATTTGTATTTTAAAAAAAAGAAGCAAAAAACAAACTAAATCAATTCCTGAAACCGATCTTTGTGTTCTCAAAAGACTGATCTCGAATACAAAGGTTTTGAAGAATGCGATAATGTAATGCTGTACAGGCTAACCCTTAACATATTTGAAACCTCATAGAAAAGTGATTATTTTGGGTTTTAAAGAGGAAACCGCCCCTACCAGAGCTGTGTTTAAACATATGCCATTATATGTTTCCCAAAAAGACTTTACACCTCCTCCCCTCGTCTTTCTTCTCTTTTGGGGGTGAGGTTTTTCTAAACATCCCAACTGGCTGTTAAAAACCAAACACACAAAACTGCTGAAATTTTGCAGCATTACACAGTTGTAGGCTCATGCAAAAAAAAAAAAACAGATCTTGGGTGTAATGTGTACTTGTCTTGAGGTAACTTTCTGTTGTTTCATTCATTCATTCATTCAGAAATGGGGTGTGAAACAGCTAGAGAGTCACGGTGGCCCCAGTATTTTTTTTTTTCTTCTCATAAATAAACCAAAGAAAACGGTTTCAGTGTCAAATATGCCACCAAAACCCACTCAAGCCACATGTTTGTTTATCTGGTTACACTGAAGGATCCTTTTCCATGTTTAGGCCAAACTTAATGACTCAGTCAGTGTATAAATGTTTAAAATCCCCTCACAGGTAACCATAAGCTTTGTAAATGGACGGAAAGTTCACAACCAAAATGAAAACAAAGCGTCTACTAATGTGCCTTATGTTAGTCGAAACCTCACTTACAGTAAGTTCAATGGACCATCAAGCATAAATCGAGTTCTAGACCCATCTTAACATTCCCATAGAGAAAAATCAACCATTTAGTTTGTGCAGCATAATCCAAGAGGTCTGTAGCATATGTACAATATATATTCTGTTCAGTGCACAAGGATGCTTTCATTACCAGTATGAGGTAGAGGAAGTACACCAGTCCTTTACTTCAGTACAATACCACATGGTACCATATCCTGTTACTGTCATTTTCTGTTAATAATAATGTAAATTTGTAGATATTCGATTATGTGTATGCGAGTGTAAGCATTTGTGTTGGTACATGTATATATATATGTATGCGTATAGGAATAATTATCATATTTTATATTGTATTTCAGATACTGTATATCATATATATATTGTATATTATAATAATAATATCGTAGTAGTACTTCGGAGTACTACGGTGGCTGTCAGGTAACATAAAAATGCAAAACGCTCTCTCTAGAGCCAAAGTTCGGTTCGTCCATTCTGGGCTACCGTAGAAACATGGCGGAGTAGCATGGCAGACTCCATGATGAGGACCAGCTCCCTATGTAGATCGTGGATCTATAAAGAGAACTGGATACAGCGTTGGAGGCAGGGCCCCGGTCATACCTGTGAAATTTGCTCAGATGTGCATGACGACAAAATGGCTCGACTTCCTCGTGGAAAAGTACCCAGATCCCCCACAGCCATCGGGCCCTACTGCATATGTCCGATATGCGCAGCATCACACCGTTGTCACAATCTGGGTCTCCATATACATAAATGGAGGAAGGAAATAACTCTGGATTCAGCTAGTAGCATATTTTACAACTTTTAGCCCCTAATGATTTAAATAAGGGCTAAGAGTGTTTGTAATGGGAAGCTGGTTCACCTAAAAAAAGAGTATCTGCTGAGTTACAGACATTTCAATGTAAGTCTATGGGAAAAATGTCTTTTTGGGCCCAGTGACCTCACGTGACAGACAGAGAAGCTGTAGTACCACCGGTTGGCCACTACGAACACTGGGACCAACAACCGGCGCTCTTCCTGGGGGCTTGATATACATATGATGGGCTCATTTTAAGCTAACAAAAACAGTGATTCTTAGTTTCAGGTGATTACACACAAATGAAAATTAGCTATGAATATTATATATACTGATCTATGTTAGGAGATGGGGGGTAAATATTTGGGACAATGGGATACCTGAGCAGAGACATACAAAAGGCCCCACCATCTCTCCAACATACTTTATAATTGGTTACCTTTTATGCATCTTTGTGGTTTTGTGACTATTTGTAGTCTTTTTGTGTCTCCGTGTGGTTGTTTTGCCCCATTTCATCGTAGTTGTGAGTCTCTTGGTGGTCTGTTTGCAGCCTTTCTGCATCTCTTTGTAGTTGTTTTGTTCTCTTTGCAGATGTTCAGCATCTCTTTGTAGTTGTTTTGTTCACTTTCTACTTTCTAGTCATTTTATGTTTCTTTGTGGTCATTCTGAGTCATTTCCCGTGCCCGGTATGCCCGTTCAGTAGCCATCCATGGTGATGGTGTGTTGTGTATTTTTGGACAGAACCATGCTAGCTGTTTACCCATTTCTATCACGCTAAAATAAGCTAACCGCTAAGCTAGCTGTAGCTTCATATTAATGCTACGGAGGGTGGTGTCAATCCTTTCATCTAATGGTGCCTTCAAGTGGAACTCGTGACATGCGCTGCATTCAAGTGGTTAACTCGTGAAGAACACCGCTGCTAAAGAACGGCAATATAAACGTTACTGTCTAGTCTAGAAGCCACAGAGGCTAACAATTTAGCAACATCATGAAGGGAATGCAAAGACACAATGACAGAGGAAAAAGACGAGGTCATTGAGAATATCAACTTCAGACACAAAATTACCAAGAAAAACAACATTATGACTAAAATTACAATATACTGTACAATATTAACTTGTTATGCACCGAGAAATTAACTTCTCTGGGTCCCCCATTTCTCACAATGTCAACAAACACGTCACGTCGTGAACTCTGGGCCTTCAGAAACAAGTGAATATGACATTCATAGAAAACTAAGGAATCCATTAGTACCAACCTTGTAATACTAGCTTGTCAGGAAGGAGGCAAAATAACACTCCAACATATGCTAAATTTTGGTGAGGAAAAACTGGCATGGCCATTTTCAAAGGGGTCTTTTGACCTCTGACCTCAAGATGATGTGTGAATGTAAATGGGTTCTCTGGGTCCCCACGAGTCTCCCCTTTACAGACATGCCCACTTTATGATAATCACATGCAGTGTGGATCAAGTCATAGTCAAGTCAGCACTCTGACACACTGACAGCTGTTGTTGTCTGTTGGGCTGCAGTTTGCCATGTTATGATTTGAGCATATTTTATGCTAAATGCAGAACCTGTGAGGGTTTCTGGACAATATTTTTCATTGTTTTACATTGTTAATTGATTTCCAATAACAACTATATACATATATTTGGATAAAGCAGCATATTTGTCCACTCCCATGTTGATAAGAGCATTAAATACTTGACAGATTTCCTTTTATGGCACATTTTGAACTGATAAAAAATGTGTTTTTAATTTGAAGGTAAACCCACATACTATACAGGCATTCAAGAGGATTCAGATTCATTAAGCACATTTAATTATGCATTCAGGTTCAATAAACATCAAACCGCAACCATCTTTATCGTGCTCACGTTGTACATGATTCAAAAAGCCTTCAACACAAGTAATTGTAAGCCTCATAAATATTCTGAGGATTTGCAGGTTTTAAACTTTATTGGAGTGCATGAATAACACACAATGTCCTGCGACCAAGAGAGGAGGGAGGCACCTTGAAGTCTCACAAGGTTGAGTGTAAGAAGGGATAATTAGGTATTTTTAGCACTTTGACTCCACAAAAATAGCCGACCACCTACTTCTCCTGGCCACTGAACAACTAAAAATAATATCATCAAATAAAATCTTTACAGGGGCAGTGCAGTCTGGCTTAGGCATACTGTTGTTTCAATTATAGAAACCTAATGAACATAATCTCTTATACACAACCTTTGAAAACCCCCTTTTCAACCAGAGTCCACGTTTTCCACATCCACATTTCTTGGAGACCTTTGGTTTTGATTCCTGGTCATTAAATCTAGCCATGGCTTTAAAAGGAGCTGTAAGCCACAGGGTTTAAGTTAACATTCAAATTACTAAGCTTTACATCCATCCCCTCCAGGCCTAAAATGTACACAGACGGTCTATATGTTAAAGAAAACAGCTGCGCCCAGTTTAGCCTGCCCACCCGGTATTTAGAAATCTTCGGCAACAAGCTGCATTTTCCCATCTGCTTTGTCCAGTGTTGTTCTCCTCCAGGACTCCAGCACACCCAAGTCACGTTTTCGTCCTCCTCGTGGGCCTTCAGAGCTGCCGGCTGAGCTTCTGCGCCTGCCTCTCCTTCGCATTAAAGGCATATTTTGTGTCCTGTAGCTGTTCTATAATCTCCTTGGCCTCCTTCATCTCCACAGTGAGCTGGTTGTACTTCTCCACCAGCTCCTGGTTCTCTCTCCGGAGCTCCACCACCAGCTGGCTCAGCTCCTCGCTCTGCTTCCCGCAGTGCACCTTCAGCTGCTCCATCTCCGAGAGCGTCTCCTCCATGCGCTTCACCAGGCTCTCCAGCTTGTCCTTAGACATCTCTCAAATGTCTTTATTCACCTTTACAGGGTTTTCTTCTGTTTTCTCCTGTGCTGTTGAGTGTCTGTGCTTGTTGCCAGCGATTATGGAAGTCTAATCCTCAATTCCTTACATCTCACACGGACCAGACGTCCCTCCCTGCACAGTAATCCCCTTAGCAGAGCTATCCTGGGAAACCTCTCACGCACATAGGTGTGACACACAGCCACATCGTCTCCTGCTTTTGTCCACTCCATACAGGGGATGACAGTGATTGACAAGCTACCTCAGTTCACTCTGTAGTCTCATCCACTTGTCAGTGAACAAGCTTAAAGGCCTACAAGGAAATGTGATGTTTCATTTCACATCTGCAATGAAACAGAAGCAGAAGATTCCCTCAATGGGGATTCTTCACCATTGGGAAAGTCTTGAGGAGGGGTTAATCTTTTCTGGGAAAGCAGCCCAAACAGATTCAAGAGCCTGGCGTAACCTAATCTGAACAGAACAGGTGTTTGGAGTCGATGAACAAGAAGCCTGATGGAATTAACTCTGTAGTTGTTCAGCAGTCGAGCAGCAGGACTCTCATGAGCCAGAATGAGGCCTCGCTGAGGCTCGTTAGGTAAGTCACAGTATGAGGCTAAACATTCTGGGTAAACTGCCATACTGTGCCACTGTCCTGGCCAGCGAGGCCAAACGGTCCCCATGGTGACAGCTAATGCGTTCAGCGCGCCAGGCAGCGCGCCAACAGCGACCCGTCGGCCAGTTGGCATCGGGGGACGGCGAGCGCGGGATGCCAGCGCGTCAGCAGGCCGAGGAATTTCCACAATGTTCCCACCATCTGCAGAGATGCTTTGCGTCAGGGTCTGCTCATTGAAAAGCAGTGCAGATGATGCAGGAGAGACGGCAGTATTTTGTAATTGTGTTGAAGTACAAAGCAGCTCCAGGGGTGTCGCCCCTGACCTCTGACCTCTGTGTAGAGGGGGGGGCAAATAAAGAGAGATCAGCACAGGTTTACAGAAACTCTCACATCCTACAGCTTAAACATTAATGTTGTACATCAACTATGTACATCAACTACTGTACTTACTGTACTGACAATTTGAATTTGAAGTACTTTTACTTGAGTACTTCCATTTTATACTTCTACTCCACAACAGTTCAGAGGGAGATATTGTCTGACAGGTACTAATTACTTTGCAAAGATTTTCATACAAAACTTGTAATCACTTTATAAAAAAATATCAGTTATTATAGAAATTAGCTGCAACATTATAATGTTGACAAATTATGCTTCAATGGTAATAATCCAAAATACTTTTACTTGTGATATGAGCCTATTCTGCCAATACATAAATTTACTTAAAGGACCAGTTTGTATCATTTAGGAAGATCTTCTTTAATGTATATTCACCTGCAAATAACAATCGTGTTTTTTGTTACCTCAGAATGAGCCGTTTACTGTATATTTACAGTACATAGGGAGCAGGTCCTCTTCACAGAGCCTCCACAGTTGAAGTGTAACCCAGAATGGATAAATCAAACACTGGCTCTAGGCCGGGCCATTCACGTTTTCAAGTGTTTGCATCGGCCGCTGTAGTTCTCCTCCACGCTTGGCACATGGGAGAAGTTTCAGTTGGTTGCAATTTGCAACCACACTGCACCTTTAAATCAAAATTTTATTTCTTTATCATTTGAACAGTATTTAGGTCAAACAATGAAAAATTGTTAGGATGGATATGCATGAAGCCTCTGCATTATTGATAGGATCAGGATTTAGTTTAGCACATTTAAGAGACTTCGTATTGCACTTCGACAAAGTTATAGTACTTGTGAGAGGCTGAAATAAATAAATAAATAAATAAGAGATACCCAGCCTGATGTCATCAGGGTTATTTTCTCAGAGTTTAGAGAGCTCTCTCCAGAAATGCAGAAGACATTACACAACAGGTTTATAGCAGGTTCAGAAGTGCTCCTTGCGACAAGTAAATCGACTTTGATGTGTAAAAATCGGCGGAAAGCTTCTTTAAATTTACTGATGTAAAACTGCTGGTTTGTCAGAACAAAAGTAAAACAAAATCTGAGCAGCTGAACAGACAAATACACAGAAACTCAAACTTAAGCATAAAAAGTGGACACACCCATATTTTGAGTGACAGGGAAACTCTGGTTGGTAAAGAGCAAAAGCAGCATAGTCACCACTTGACATCAAAGATAAAACCAAAAATAAAACTAGGAGATTACCACATTAAGTGCTATAACGTGGCCCACACAGGCCGAGAAAAATACAAATTACAGACTCAAGAATGTGGGTTAGAAAAACATCAGCAAAAAAGGAAAGTATTTTAAGTTTAATTATTTATTATAAAACAAAATCTGGATGTATTAACCTTGCATAACACACATATGCATGTGAAGGACAGAAAAAAGCCAGTCACCCAACATATTCCCTAAAAATAACAAAGGGAAGAAAAAAAAGGTTTCAGGACAAATATCATGATATTGTTCCCTCTTGGTTTCTTCTCTGCAATCACGAAACTCGAGTGCAACAAAAGAGCAATCAGTGCAGCTCATCCATCAGTCTGCATTATCTCATATATGAGAAGTCACAGAGTTTGGGTTCATACAAGACCGTCATTTATTTACTTTCTACCTCGATTTAAACTTTTTGGTTTGTTTTTAACTTGATTAAAATGAAGCAAGCTTGATAACTGGAGATTGTTTTCCAAAAATGTTCACAAATTCAAGTATCAAATCCAACTAGATCTACAACTCCCTCATTCAGGACTGTTTTTTTTTCCTTCGTCAAAACACACAAGAATTTCTGTCAAATGTTTTGTTAGTTTTCACATTTTTCCCAGATTTTCCTGATTTGTGTAGGAACCCCGTTAACATTTACCCTCATGTTTCAAAAAGTACAAAGTTTCTCGTCTGCATATCTTGAAAAAACACACGACGGTTATCTGTGTAAAGTGGAAATAATCGTGGTGTTTGATGTAGCATAGTTCCAGACAGCACCAGGCGAGCATCATGAGGGCAGCTATAGCCTAAAGGTTCAGAGTTAGTGACCACAGGATCACTGGTTACAATCCCTGGACAGGTTGGAAAAAAAATTATCAGTCACGGAAGAGAATGAAGAGCACATTTCTGTTCCACAATAACAAGAACAACAACTACTACTGAAATGCCCTTGAGCAAGGCACTGAACCTCCGACTGCTCCAGCAGAACTGCTCAGTGGCCGACAGCACGTGACTGACATGGCAGGCAAGTCTCAGGTGTGAGTGTGTCAGTGAACTTTCCTCCCTTTGCAGACTTCAAAAGTGATTTGACATAAAATTAAGGGCAGGAAATGTGGTGAAATCTCTCTGCTCTGTCAGTGTCACAATTATATTCATATTTTAATTCTAGAGACAATAAATTCATCCACTTTTTCCCGTGAGAAAGATTCACAAGCTCAAAACGAGTTCGGTGTAAATCATTCAGGGTGTGAATCGCTCTCCGGCTTCAGAGCTTTTGGTGTGTTTAAAGTGGGAAACATGTCTTAACCATTCGTAACAGCGGTGGGGAAAGCACGTCTGGTGACTGACAGCTCATACACAATCAAACTACACATGTCAATGTCCATTAGTTTGATGAAGGCTTTTTAATCGTGGGTTTAGTTTCGGGGCGGTGGAGGCTCAGAAGTCATAGAAATGAAGATGTCTGTCTTTGAAGGGAGATTTAATGAAACCGTCTCCCTTCGCTCAACAGCTTCCACCGAGGTGTCCCTGAGCAAGGCACCTACTGTAAAGCCCCAGTTGTAGAGGACTATGGGTGTACTGGGCACCTCCCAGATATGAGTGGATGTGAAGCAGGGTGCTGCTGAGAAGAAGCAGACGAGCTCTTGTGAAGCTTCCCTGGATAAATT